>LATX02000211.1:0-1200000 GCA_001466705.2 Moniliophthora roreri
GAGACAGACTCAGACCCTACGAAGTCCTAATAACCCTAAGCTACGTGGGACATGAGTTTGGGAGGGAACGGTTCAGAGGGGAGCGGCACCGGCGAGGTTTTGTAAAAAAGTGGGCAATGGTCCATTGCCCACTTGGTGCTTTGGATAGCCATCTTCAAACTCATTTTCTGCCGTAGAGAGTGTGCAAGAAACAACGTCGACAGAATCAGTGCAACCCAGGGCAAGCCCATGGTGCCTTACTGGTGACTCCAGTTATGATAGACAACGGCAAGTAGGAGGAGGCTCGAATAAAGATTTGACGAAAAAGCTTCTAGTATATGGCGCCGTCTCCTGTTTTTACGCTCGTAAGTATGTGAGGTTGTGCTGGCGAGAAGAGGTGAGATGCGTTTCTTATCGCCGGACCTGGTAGCGGGAAACGGGGTTAACCATCATGAACGTCAACATGAAAAGTTAGACTTACAAATCGACAACAAAAAGTACTAGAAAGTACTAGCACCCGTTCCATGTGGCCCCTTCATCCTCACCGAAACCTTCACATACGTCCATGCTTGACATCGGACAAAGTTCATTCAGGTCTTCCCAAGGGAAGCAACTGGTCGGGTTATAACGTCGGGTAAAGAATGCGGCAATTGGTTTCGAGTATCTACGGGCGAAGGATATGAGCCACTGGGATACAGGAACCTGAAGCAAGTATACCGCACCTTGACGACCAATAGTCCAACTTTCAGTATTGCAGATATTCTCGACGTGATGGTATCATAATCGCAGAGACAGCCTGCAAACGGAGACAATACATCCCACACACAAAATTCTCAGCTATCTCAGTAGTGGACGCATGACTCGATCCTGCTCTCAGTACTGTATCTTGTTGGCCGCGCGGTCCCCCGGAACTGTGTTCGCGATAGACCAGTGACGAATGAAAAGCATGGTGGTGTCTCAGGACTTTGGTCTTCTGTTGCCTCTTCTCTAGTGAACGCGATGAGTGACTGAGATAGCTGGAACGATTATGTATAGCTTACTTCATGTTAACTGCCCACAACCCAAACGATTCCTCCTCAGGTTATCAGGGTCGTTCGCTCTCCCATCAGCCGAGCTTCACACTACCCATAGTCTATTGTACGGTAGCACCTCTGTTAGGAGGATCGCGGCTGAGAGTAATCAGAGGATCGGTTTCGTGACATGATGATAACAATGTATTTGTTGATTACCACACGTTGTGGAAGGTGTTCGAGATAGTATAGCCTTTCGCAGCCCTTAGTTGTAAGCGAGCGGATTGTATCGGAAGATGCAGGGTAGGTATCTGTTTGGGAAGATATGAAAGGGATAAAAAGTTGCATTTGGGGCAAGCAACATACCGTTACCACCGAAGCCGACAGATAGACAAGAACAGAGAGTGGCTAGGGCGCCTTCCCAAAAGTGTAGCGTCCATCGAACCCTTGCGCTAGTGAATGTGAATTCCGTTTAATCGATGAAAGCTGCCGTTCTAGGACTGGTAGGGGCTGTTCGGCGGCGACGTGGTTCTTTGATTTCTCTTCGCAGACGAGTTCCTACATTTGCGGGTCGAGGCATGAGGTGTTCTCTACAAGTTTTCTAGAGCACGAAGAGACTAAGCATCTGGATGAAATCTTCAGCATTGTAAGCGTACCATGCGTGTTTGAAGATATCTTGTCTATTATAAGGCAAGAAACAGAGTACAGAGAGTTCCATGGAGGTATGACCGGTCATAGATGGTGATGAAAAGGAAAAAGCGAGAAAAACGACGCACTCACCGTGGAAGACGATGACCAAGCATGGTTCTCTGGTCCATGGACCTTTCTCGTTCCGATTTTGGAGCATTTCATTTCTGGCTGCAACCGTCACGTTCATTGCTCTCCAGCTGCTATTCTGTTAGTGTCTCGCCTTACTTTCAACCCGGACTTATGCCATCGCCATTACTCACCAATGTAGGCTCCTTATGACCTGTTTTCTCTTAGCCCTGGCATATTCGCCTGGAAAAACCTGATTCAAGCCCATCGTGCCGAGCCTGCAAATCCTCTCCACTCGTCTATTTGTCGATCTCCGACTTGGTTCGGCGTAGAGATTATCCCGACGTTTAATTACGCATTTCACGGGAATGACTGACCTCGCGAGAAAGCTGAAACCTTCGAATACGACAGAAGGATGTCTCTACGAAACCCTGTTGGGTGGAGACTCGGATGAACAGCCTGTAAGTTCAAGTGTTACTTGCGCTGCAAATTGACTCATCCTCATGTAGATCATTATGTCGATCTTGCACGAGTTATGCCGTCAGAGATCAGTTATCATACAGCATACGAACATTTCTGCGGTGCTTCCTACGAGCCGGAAGGCATCTTCTGACTCCGAACCAATACCGCGGCTCTCAGAAATGCATATTATAGTGATTACAATCTCGAAGTTCATACCTCACCTCGTGGTTGTACCTCGACAGTCTGATTTTCCATTTGATAGCAATCTGTTTTCTGATTTTCGACTCACTATCCAAGCCAAGTCACTGCTTTTGTCGTTCCCCCGAGGATATGTGATACGCTCAGAAACGGGGACGGGGAAACAACGCTAGGTATTGCTCCACTATGGTGTTTTCACCCGTTTCTCCGCTCCGAATAGTCGAGTGGCATGCCCGAAGCCGATAATCCCCGGCGGAAGTTCACCTCACGGCGTTCGTTGCCCGCCGCCTTCGGTCTCCCATACGACGCTCAATTCAGGATCTAGACCCTCACTCAATTCACTTTCATCTGGCGCCTTTATGCCTCTTAATAACAACAGGGTTGGTCAACGAGCTACAACAGCAAGTCGACATAAATCAATTCAACACGTTGACCGGCAAACGCTCCGGCAGCCAAAATGTCTTGGCCGGCGCTTTTGTCTCTTGATACGCCCCTAACCACCGGTCAACTTTTCCCCCTTGTCATGTCAAACCATATAAAACATGCCGTCGTCGATGCCAGGAACAGTCATCCATTGTTCACCCACTTTTTTTTTCCCCTCGCCGGAACCCTACGCTCTTTTGACACCTCCACCCTCTTTCGGTGAGTGAGCGCCCGCTTTCCCCTGTCTAATCCAGACGAAAGCTGACAATACATCTTTGACCTTGACAGGATATGTTTGTCAAAAACCCCCTACTCGCAGTGACTCTGGTATCACTGCTAGAATACGCTCATGCTGCAGACCGCAGTACAGTTGCTGAGCAAAACGCTATTCTCGGTACGTAGCTAACCTCCAGTTTTTCACTACTCAAACTGACTTGTTGTTGATTCGCTCAGACCCAGAACAACAATGCGTATCCTACACCTACCCACCCATCGCAGGCCAGACGACCAACTTCCCTAAAACTTGGGAAATCGCCTCCATCCTTCCGGGAGATGACGCCGCTCGTGCAAAGTTCAATGAGATTATGGGTGGTATTCCGAAGATTGCTTCAAAGGTGCGTTACATACTACTCCTACTCCTCTATATATTGAAAAAACACGGATAGGGAGACATCACGAAGACTATCAAGACCTACGACAGTGGTAACGACCCTGATTGTTGGTGGACAGCCACTGGATGTACTGAAGCAAAAACCCCCGGTGTTCCTTCCGATGTGGAGATGATTCCTGCTGTTCGTTGTCTTTCGTCCCACTATATTTGATGATTCATAATTCTGATGGTAGGCGTCAACTCTTGGATACGGCTTCGATGATGGCCCATACTGTGCCCATAACGAGTTCTATGACTATCTCACGAGTCAGAACCAGAAAGCCAGTAAGCTACTCAACAATTCGCTATTCAGTTGATGACACTGATACATTGAAACAAGCCATGTTCTTCATCGGCAGTAACGTCCTTAACTGGCCGTTGCAAGCCAAGCGTGCTGCCGAAGATGGCCATGAGATTTGCGTTCGTGAGTGAACCCTCGTCTATCTTCCCCTTCTTCTACTTAATGGTATATCTCTTCGCAGACACCTGGTCGCACAACCCATGTTCGTCGTCATCCTAACTGTTTAATGGAAACTTAGTAGCTTATATTTTTGTCTTACAGTGACCGGTCTCACAGACGAGCAAGCATTCGCTGAGATTTGGTACAGTGAGTAATTAATTCATTTCCTCGTAAAACCTCTATGGCTAATCTCTCCTATTTGTGCAGCCGTAAGCCCTCCCCTTCCTCACGCTATTCCTACTTGGTAACCAACTCTGATGTTCGCTAGATCGAAGCAATTAAACTCATCACTGGCGTCGAAACCAAATGTTTCCGTGTACGCTACCAATCCTCCCTTCCTAGATATTCAGGGCTAATCCAAGCATGCCCTCATAGCCTCCCCAAGGTGACATCGATGACCGTATCCGCTACATCGCCCATGCCTTCGGCCTCAAAAGCATTCTGTGGAAATATGATACCGACGACACGATCCCCGTCCCAGGAACTGACAAGGCGGATCCTAAGGCTGTTGAGAAGAACTACGAAGACTTCATTCAGCTTGCGCAAGGCGGTGCATTCCAGAATGTGAGTACTTATTCGTCTCTTATCTAAAGTTCCAGAGTTGACCGTAACTATAGGAAGGAGCTATTCTCCTTGCACACGAGACGAACAACATGACCGTCTCTGAGGCTATCAAATACTATCCCCAGCTAAAGGCTGCGTTCAAGGTGAGCTTACTTTGACGTGCTCCCTTCTGCAATACCAAAGTATTCTTTTTACTTTCAGAACATCCTTCCAGTCGCCGAGGCCCTTAACTTGACTCCTGGAAATGATGGCACAGCAAACGGAAACGGTGCTGGTGCTGGTTTGCAGTGTAAGCTCATCATACCATTTCGATATCCCCTTCCTTGGCTTACATCTATTCTAGCCTCCTCTTCCAACAGTGCTGCTTCCACAGCCCCTACGACGCCACCGACCCAGGCTACTTCGACAAGAGTACAGACTACTGCTTCGCGTCCTACCACTACCGCTGGCAGTGATAGCGCTTCGGCTAACACCAACACGACGCAGCAGGGTGAAAATGGAGCTATCTCTGCCCTCATACATATGTCCTGGTTAGCGTTGGCTGTCGCTGTCGCCTTTGCACTCTGAAAATGCCAAGTCAAGTGGTGTACTTTCTTAACTTATGATGGCCTGTTATTGTCGTTGTCATTCTTTATATTTAATGGGATTCATAATGGGATTCTGTAGACGTATTTGCACGGTATCGTACTGTAGCCGGATTCGCATAGTTCATAGTATCGATAGGTACTGCATTACAACTGGGACTAGGAAACTACATTTCGAGTTCGATATGTGGTATAGATACGACGAAGCGTGTGAATGAGTAGCAAGATACACGGTTTGCAAGCAAGATGGATACAGGAAGTAACAGGGATAGACTTGACCTTACCGAGGCAGTGAGGGAGATAGACGGCTAACGAGAATAGGATATGTCGCGCCGGCGTGATCGAAGGATCTTCCCCACGAATCGTCAATCCTCCACCTCCCAGCCCATCATGATTCTTTGCTGGAAATCAAAACGCTCAGCTTAGCCTCCATCCCCAACTCCTGTCCCCAAAACCTTTCCTCGGCTTGCCATTTGATATGCTGAAGGCAACATTCTATCTTCTCCGGTGTTCTGTTGACGACGTCTACCAATACCTGTGTGGGGTAGACGGAGTAGTTAGATGTGATTGCGAGAACAGCATCTAGAGTTGTGTTGGAGGCAACGAGCCGTTTGAGGCCTTGCCTGCGGAGATCGAGGTGGATGCTGGACAGGTAACGGATGAAACCATGGTCGAGATAGGATAAGGCGTAAGTATAGCCTGATACGAGGATTAGCTAGCGTCAACTAGGTGAAAAGAAAAAACGATCACCTTGAGTCGGGCCTACGGCCAGTCGACAGTGATGTTTATGCATACTCCAATTTGCTTTTTGGCACTCGCGACAGCAGTATGTAGGAATACCGCAATTGGTGCAACGCTTGAAGTTAACGAGGTGTTTTCGTTTCTCCCACGGACACTATCATTACTTTGTGAAACATAAAGGGAAATGATTTCGGGAAGACTTACCTGGTCATGGTTGCAATAATATGTATAGCTGGCTTCCTCGTCGAACCTTCTCGGCCCTTTCTTCAACTCGATTGCCTCTTCATGCATATCTGCTGTGCTCTTTCTAAGTTTCTCGTCCTTGTCAAGACCATCCAGGAGACGTAACCGGTTGACCGAATTCATCTCTTTCAGAACTCGGTTAAGGAACGAGCGAAAGACGAGCGACGGCTTTATGACTTCGATGAAGTCCGCGTGCTCTTGTAGTTTTGCGTACTTCTGGCACGAGAGAGGACTGCGGTGGTACTTGGACGAAGAGTGTACTCCTAATATCTTCCAGAGTCATCCATGAGAGTAACGGATTGCCACAAATAATATTATTGTTTTTCGTCGGCTCTCGAGGATATTTTCCTCCACTGTGATCTGAATAAAAATGAGACAGCGTTCGTAAGCATAGATACGGTATACATACTATATCCGCTCTTGAGGTACTCATTGTTGGACGAAGCAGCTTCACGTCAAGATGGGAGTCGTACATAAAATTGCGGAGACGTGGGAATCTTTTACTGTACCTTCGCTTATCAATTGCCGCCCCGCCGCCGTCGCCGTCGACTGAGCGTTCACCGGACTAACAAGTAACTGAGGGAATAAAAATTCCTGCACATTTGGGATAATGCTCTTCAGACCCAAGCTATGCGGTACTCACCTGTGGATTAACCTTAGGGGTTAGAGGCTTTGATTATCCTTCCACCAGGGCGTTGCGGATAAAACTGGGATCACGCCCACGTGGTAGAAGACTTGAAGTGACTGCGTGACGGTTGTCCCCTTAATTCGCAACGACCATCATCTTTTCTCAATCCCTAGGGATTCTCTTGACATACGAGCTGCAGGCTACCGTAAACCGTGCGGGTCCCCCTGGATACAAGCCGTAAGGTGCAGAACCAGTCTTCTTGCGTTGAACTCAGGTCCTGACACTGCTCAAAGCTCGGAAATTCATGAATTATGCAGAATCGAAGGAGAACTTGCTCGGCATTGCGAAGTAGTTTTATGGGACATCTCTGTGCCGCACTTGAAGAATGGGAATTTCGGTAGGAACTCATCACTTTGTCGTTACGCAATACGCCGACTTTTATCTTTATCACCACAGGTGACACCGCAGTCAGATGTCTATCAATGTCCCACTCCCTGTCAGCAACCAAGGAGAAGTAGCGCCCATGTCCAGGCAGTGCAATTGTCCCGTCCAGGGTTGTCCCCACTTTCCCGAATATCACAGCCTGTGGTAACCGGTACGTGGTTCGATATATATAAAATGGAACCATTCTTCTCATCTCTTTTCGCAGACCAAACGTACACAGCATCAATGGAAAACGACTCGACGCCTCAGACGCATCCTGAAGCTCACTTCCCAGACCACCATATAGAGTCACTTCATAATTCCTCCACCAGTCATGACCATCATGTAGGACATGGGTTTCAACAGGATGACTACACGCACGACGAGCTTTCTGTTACACCTGCCCGCCAACCGAATACCGCCCATCACGAATGGCATCCTACCCACCATGATCAGAGCGACGCCGGGCATCACCCAAAACATTCTCCCCACCGACACCGACACCGTCGCCCATCTAACCCACCTCCATATTCATACCCCCATCACGACAGTACCCTACCGCCGCCTCAAACCATTTTCGGAGACGATTCGCCCATGCAATCGTCGACATATTTCAATTCGAGCGAAGAGGAGGGTTCAGGGTACAAGGCGCTACTGTTCTTATTCCTAACCTGGGTATTCTTCATTGGTTTTGTGTTGTACCTGAGCCCTTGGTGGGATCGTGAACGCGGATGGGTTGGTCCCGGGTATGGGAGAGATCATTATCCGTAATAGTTGATTATTCGTAAGTTGGAAGGTTCAGAACGATGGCCTCGTGCTGATTTGCTTTTGTCATCAGGTCACTACAGCGCTACCTTGACACTACATGCTTCGCATACCAGTATTTTTGTATTTATTAGATATTTATCCTGGATCATCCGAACGAATGGATATTGCTCCCAGCACTGCCACACAGGAACCATCTCCGAGTTTGCCGTGAAAGGTCACTGATGTCCATGGACCACTCCTATAGGGTCCACGACGCAACCGGAATAGAACTCTTGTACGAAGTACTCATGTCGCTTCTCGATACCTTCGTTCAAATCACAGAACCAAACATGCCGGGGAAGTATTTCCAGTACCCACCGACTCTCGCATTGACAGGAAACAGAGGTCGGGAAACTTAACTGCGCAGCACTGCACCTAAAAGATCGGAAAGTCTGGGGGATGCGGCTGAAACACTCATTACTGAATAGATCTGCTCAACTGTGTGTCTTGTGCAGGCTGCTCTAACCTCTTCTGATGATGTCGAATGCAGTTGCAGCTGTGCATGCCAATCCTCGTAACTGTCGCATAGCTTGGAATTCCCTAAAACGTGCATGATGACATGATATTTGCTGAGTGCACCGGAAAGTCTCAGACACGAACGTCGTTGAGATGAAAAGTACACCTGAGATAGAATTTGCTGTAGATGATCAGAAAGCGCCGTCTTGATCAATGTAGTACACCGTGACAACGCCAACATTTGTTTTGTCGGATCTATTTCTTCATACGCTGAAGATAAAGGACATGCACCACTGCTTCTATATATTTCATTATACTTTATCGCTTTTGTTATTGTGAGCTCGAAAACATAATGCCCTCGCCTTCTTGCGACAACCAGTGTATAGCAGCGCCAGGTTACCAGTTGTGAGAGCCCTCATGACTGTTGTAACTGTTTCGAAGGCCCCTACGTTCTTTCTGTATTTTATGCTCCTTGTTGAGATGTTTTTCGTCGGCATCGTGTAGACCTTTGTCATGGTACTTTCCTTCGTGAGTCCTTCGATAGCTCTTCCAAACACTCGTTCAAATCCTCGTATCCTCGGAGCAATGCGGAATCCGGCCTAAGTGTCTATAAACAAACTGCACCCATTCGCTTTTGGTCATAGGTGGATATGTGCGAAAAGCTGATAGACCCGAATAGTCGTTCGTTCACGGCTAGCGTTTCTTTATCAGCCAAAACCCACACCGCACCATGTTGCTTCAACAATTCAAAACTCTTATCATTCGTTACTTGGAGATATTTACCGATATTACAAGTTAAAACCAAAACGAGATAAGGGAAGAAGAGGTCCTGTTTAGGAACGGCCAGTTCGGTTAGGGGTGCACTTCAAGCATACTCACCGGCAGCGAGTAGCCTGCCAGACCCAAGCACCGAAGCACTATGCGAATATACAGTCAGTACCCGTTATGGAACAATCCTGTCAGGGCGCGCTTACATTATAATTGTCGGCATTGCGAAGTTGGTCATTGGCATTAAGTTGTTCGTCAACTGGGCAGCCGTAGTTGACGTCAACAGTTCCAGAGATAGCATGAGTGAGCTGTTGATAGTGAGGTCAAGACGTGTGTTCGTGTCAATGTTGAAGGATACGAACTTCATGGAGTATGATTGCACCACGCTGATTCCTGTTATTCACAGTGGTCGCACCAGTGCAAAGATCGTTTTGCGGTACCTGGCTGAAGAAAGGTGGGCAGACGTAAACCTAAGAAATCGTGGATAACCAGTCTATGCGAAAGAACAGATGTAATATGGGTGAACATACATTCCCAGGAGGGGCATAAAGAGCGTAAGCGATCCAACCACGGGATGAACAGTAACCATAAGGGTCAGAGCAGTCGATACTGGAATCTACTGGTCAATACGACAAAAACCTTAATTCGAGTCCTACTCACGTTCTCTGAGCAGAGTTCTCGGTAGCGACCCCGTTAAACACGCCCGCGACGGTATTAGGGTCATTGTTTTTGAAGTACCGACGGTACAGATCGCTTCCCGGATAATTCGACATGTATGCTAAGGAAGCTCTGGCCATCTCCTTTCCTTCTGCGTAACTGCAGGTAGAACTGAACACATGCTGCTTTCCATATAATTAGAAAGAACGTACGCAGCGTTGATAAAAGCGTTCTGTGCAGGATTGTTGCATATGTTCCTGGCGCGCTTTTGAAGAATATCAGGTTTCTCGAGCTGCTTTGTGACATTGACCGCAACGGCATTTGAGGTAACGTCAGCCTGTTCGGATTCAGCAAAGCCCGAAACCTTCTCTTCAGAGCCTGCAATCTGGAAAGAGGTAACAGGCTTGAAGCTGTATGTCCCAGCTCCAGCAGATGCAAAGTCGAAGAGGGAGGCGACTATGGAATGATCAATATGGATTATAGGCATTTCTCAGTTGGTACGCTCACCATTGTGGTTAACGGTTACACTCTCTCCTGGTGGAATGATGACATATGCGGAATCATCAACATCCGAAAGCGACACGTAGGGCTGTGAACACATGTGAAATCTGTGAAATCAAAGTAAACTCTTAAGTCCAACGAACCTTGACACCGGTGAAGGGAACTTCTTTGCCGTCTTTGGTGACGACAAACGAACGAGTGGGCAGGCTCCCGTCAAGAATAGTGTTGTACTTTAAAACCTTGACGGCCTCCGAGCCAGTGTTCTTGACTGTTGCCTTGAATTCGAGCTCGTCAGGTTTACTGACGGGACCAGCAGGACCAGTGACGTCTACGACGAGGCTGTTGGACCGTTTCGTTGGGCCTGCGAAAGCAGTACTGACGAGGGCTAAGGCAATGAAAGTAGACTTGAACATGTCTGAAGACGTGAGAAGTGACCTTAGGTGCTGGCTTAGAGTATTAGAACTTCCTTTCAACGTCCTTTATACCTTTCCTATGGGAGGTTGATTTGGCGAAATGTGTACGTTTTTTGACAGTAGGCCGAAATGAAGCGACAACGAACGGATCACGGTGAACGTTCGAAGCGAAAACTTCAACTGAGGCTTCCATTCCTTGAGGCTTCAATAGGTTACACTTGTGATGCAATCAGTGGCGGACGTTGCATGAGCTCTTTTAGTACTTTGGACACGAAAACATGATTTTCCTCACCTAGAGGACACCTAAGTGCGAAGCGAAGAACTCGGCTTTATTCCCTTAAAGGAACATTATTTTCGCTCCCAGAAATAAAACTTATTCGGCATATCTCCTATCCATGCGCTGCGGCCGTGAAGGGTCGAAATCGGGGGGCATAACCCCATAAACATGTTATCCACTTTAGGATGCGTGCATCTGCTGTAAAGTAATGATTCAGCGAGGGTGCTACTTGCGAATGAGCAGGGCAATACCATTACGGCTAACTGTCAGCTCAAAAGAACTGAAGCTGCTGGAATAAAAACATTGGTGTTAGTTGCGAGGGAGGAAGTAGATTGCGAACATTGGGATGTGAGTATCTTCACACATTTTCTCTGTTTCCCAGGGCAGTTGCTCGCTTTTGCCGCTCTTCGTCTGTCACTTGCAGTTTTTGACATCGTGGTTGGAAGCCAAAGGTAATGTGGCTGTGCTCGTCTGGCCCAAGATTCGGGTCCGAACTCGGACCAAACACGGGCTTCCTTGTGGTTCTCGCTTACATCCACCTTTCATTTGGCTATTATGGTATGTGGATGGTCTCAGTATGGTCAATGGAGTATCATCAGTTGACTGAGTATCTAGAAACTCTGGTTCAAGTTCAGAAGGGTAAATTGCGACATCAGGATTTCCCCACGGGCACTTTCCCGGCTTTTGGGCCCTTTTTGGGGCAAAAAATGGCCGAAAGGCGCCCCAAAACGGCGGGAAAGCCGGGAAAGTGGCAGGCAGGGTCCGTGGGGAAATCCTGATGGATGTCGGATTGGCTTCGCCTCAAATCCGAAACCTCCGCGTTCTCTCGCCAATATCGACAAGGCCTTCTCATGATGCGAAATTATGGAAAGCAGCTACTCCGAGGTGAGGAAATCCTTTTACAGGAGATTACTCATTGCTACCTCGCTCGTAGTCTATTTTGATGTGCACATCGTACATGCCGCAAATATAACTGCGATTTTTAGAAATTTCAATATTGGCTTCAGACCAATCACTATACTGTTGACTCTGATAACGCTACATCCCAGAGAGACTAGCCACTACACTCACAGACTAGGAACAACAGAATTATATGCTGCATTGGAACGCGAGTAATATCACGAGTTTCATGAGACTGCCGAGGAGCAGGTAGCCCTAGTTCAATTTCGGTGTTGTGGGCGGAACTTTGACGAATGGTAAATCCTAGTTTTATTTCCCAGTTAAAATGTGATTGATACCCCAAGTCGACTCTTAGTGGATTCCTTCTCTCAGGATTGATTACTGGTTCTCCCCGATGAGTGCCTCTGAAGGAAAATAGAGAGAAGAACCCTTTTCGCAAGAGTCCCATTCTTCCTGTTCACTAGACCGTGTGGACACAACAACCGCTCGTTGGCAGGTGATCCGGATTCGCTTCCAGGTCAAATCATCCAACTAATTAGCACGGTGTAGAGTTAGTTTCTCTGTGAAAGGACACAAAATATAATTTGACAGGCGATACAATATTTTGACGCGGTACAATAGAAGAGCATTGAATGCATAGCGGACGGTAGACAGGGCATTCTACTCACATCCTCCTGCACGATTTCCTCTGAGTTTAACAGGCGTATCCTACTCTTCCTGCATCATCAGGGTACTTCATTGCAATCTCCGCCAATCGACAACGCAGTTCAAATCAAGCTTAGATGCTAACCGGTGAATTATGCTTCAAATGTAATTGACGTGAGCTCGTTCAAGCTGTCGAGTTACTCAACGATTGCCATCAATGATGCGGCCGGTGATGTACGCAAGTTCGAACGGATTTGCCTTTTTAACTTTTCCTGATGTTTTCCAACGCCTTCCAACAGTCAATGATGTGGCTCTGGTTCAAGTTCTATGTAGCGGCTACACTGTAAGATGTCAGTAGTGCGATCAAGAAGGAGATTACCCCCTACTTTTTTTGTCAAACGCTTCAGAGGTAAGCCAGACGAGCGTTCGGCGAATTCCGATGCATATCACCAGAGTACTACCGAACTTTACGTCCATTGAACCTGCCAATAAAATTTCTTACGAGTTGGTTCTAGACTATTGGAACGGGTACAAGCACAAGGGAAATATATGATTAACTTCGGTAATCTGGTAGCCTCTCGCTGCCACATTTCATATACCATACGAACTATATTCGGGAACAATGTGGCGGTAATAACAGAAATGTTCTGGCCGGAAGGTTCGGTTGGATATGAAGGTTTGAAGTGACGTTGTAGGCGGAACGTTACCTCCTGTCCGTGCAGGTAATACTTCGACGAGCTTCTCGGTTACTTTCGCGAGGGATGGATTGACCCTTCGTTGAGGTATGCGTGACATGTGCTCGCTGGCATCCTGAGGCTCACTTTGGGAGAACGGTGCCATCGTGAAATAAATGATACGATACCCCAGCTATTGATGGCCACAAGTGGGGACGTCTAGATCGGCGCCTACGACGCACACAATAGACCAATAGGCCCACTAAAGCCAAGAGCACCACTCCCCCAACGGTGCATCCAACAATAATGCCAACTGGCAATCTTTTCGGGGTGGAGGCGGCACTTCGTTCTCAAATGGATCGATTCCGTAGATGACAACCTGTGCAGCAGATACTTGATTCTGCGCATGGGACGTGGAAGATAGTGAAGCGAGCCAGGATGCGCCGTACACATTGTCGTCGGAAGTGGCCATATCACGGACAGCATTATACTTTTGCGGATTATCAGCTGAACAACAGTTTAATTCGCAAAAGGTGTGGTGACAGACCTGAACCCCAATAATTACCTTGATTGATTGACGAAGCTCCTGTGGTAACCATGCACCCCGTTTATATGCATCCGCCAGACCTCTAACGAGGCACATATCACCGTCTTGTCGTACAACTACAGTATCCCTGAGACCCGGTAAAAACTCGCGGTGACATAAAAATGCTCACAATACTTGTTTGTTAACACACCGCTAGGATCTGACCGGCTAAATTTTACCTGCTCGAAAGTTGTTCGGATAGCTTGTTCGAGCCTGAAGCAAACGTCATCATGATCAGTACTCAAGGGATAAATCAGTTCTAGGGTTCTTACAATTGCTTCGTATCTGTGTCGTTTTTTACGGACGTTAACACAGATGAGTTTTCTATGAAACCTGCCGAAGAGGTAATGGGCATCCTTGGCTCTTTGACGACTCACTGCACCTCTCGTGACTCACTGAACGCAAGATGGGTAACTAGATACGTAGTCCCGGGTCCCTTTTAGCGATATCGCCAATCATAAAGAGAGCTCTTGGTCATAAAATCCAAGGAGTGTGCTGAAGCATCCGTCCGGTTCCGCAAGCATTGCAGACAATCTTAAAATATTAAGTATGACCCGGAACATATCCATATGTCTGGTTCCTGATTTACAAGAACCTGATAACGAATCAGTATCGTCGACGGCGTCAAGAAAGCAATCACTTACGCCGTCTCATATGGTTCTATTCCTCTGCTTTCTTAAGAAAGATTCTATTAATGGATATTTAGCCTCAAGCCTCATCACAACGGAGCCGGCATACCCTAAAGGTGTTCCTGTTGTATAAATTGGTTGAATCAGCAATGCGATGCGATGGAGAAATTCTTCGCAGACATAGTTCCTGACTGGGAGTTATTTAGCGAGATCGTATATCGATTTGCCATCTCCCAAGAGGATTTTGTAATGCGCTGCAGCCTATCATCTCCGTATGCAAGATATGCACGCATTGCAACAAAACCATGTTGTCTAAAGAAGGATTATTGTAGAATTTTCACTAGGAAAGGATATAACCTGACCGAGCTTACCTCCGAAGCCTAAGTAATATCCAGACAGGGGATTACACAGTAAGTTGCTAGGATTACCTGCTATTGCCATGAAAAACTGAACAGTCAGAACACCAGAGTTACTTTGTGTCGTGGCGACGTCGTAGTTGGCTAGGGCTATATAGAAATGCGAGCTATTCCTGTTTCGATCTGCCAATAGAAATGGTACGAGGTATAACGCGTAGCTCGCCGTTTTTGCAAAACCAAAAGGAATTTAATTTGAGAAAGACTTTGACTCAAGGCAGCGCTTGTTACATCCGGTCGATCCTGATGGTTCTGGGTGACTTCTGTTCTCTGAAGTGCGAAATGAGCGGTACAGGAATGAGGATTGATTGCGATGCACATTACCCAGAATAGACTCGGATGTAGCGACTGTCCACTGACGGCGTCGAACACTAGTATCAACCCTAGGAATGAAAGGAGCATAGGAGCTGGAACATACAAAGGCCTTCTCCAAGATACAAACCCATAATACTTACATGACTTGTTTTGTGAGCGTCAACTGGATAAGCGACTCGGTCGGGATGCAATGTTTCCCGACAGAATTCTGATAGGTAGTGATGCGAAACCAAGGTAAGGATTTTAGTCGTCGATTCCACCGAGTCTGACTGAAAGTTGAAGGAGAGATAAACATAACCTGACGAAATGGTCAGGCGGCGCACCAATCAAATTGACATTGATCGACCGTATAATGCGTGCTTTGCCGTGCAGAAAACTGGCAGGCTTTCTATGGCGTTTGATGCCTACCAATCCGATATTGGCGTATCTACGTCCAGCATCACTTTTCGGGCTGAGGGAGTAACCACGGTTGTATCCACATCTTAAGATCGATGCATTTGAGGGCTTCTACCAGATCTGCGTAGTAGTAATACCAGTTCAGCTCGAATCTTGGTGGCTGAAGCTATGAATATACCTGGAGCCATACCGTCGTGATGGTGAGGGACAAATTCAAAGAATTTCGGGATTTCGGGATTCTGGGATAATCAGTCCATGGACCAAACTTGGAAATGCTTCGTCATCAATTTCCACGCCGCGGTTTCTTTCATAATACGCTTGCCTAGCTCCGTTGTGAGGTTGAACTCCACCTCCTGTGGGCCTCTAACGTACGGACGTTGTGCAACTATCGAGGATGACCTTGATTAACCCAGTTGCACGAGGCTTTTACGTCGAAGCACAATCTAACCGAGATTTGGTGTTCCTCGAGACAGTGATGCTGTTAAACATCGCTTTCTGGATATCTGAAGCAGGAAGCACGATAACTGGTGAGTCTAAGGCATTTTGTGGAGATGACTTTGATTGGAAAACTGATGCTCTTTCTTTCGCAGTTGTCACGGCTGTTTTGCCGGGCCAACAGTTCTATACATAGCTACCTTCTTCCTCGATTCCTACCGGTTGGAATGTACTCGAATACAGGCCTTTTGCCTTTCCTATCCCGTCTGCTGCTTCTAATTTTACATGGGAAAACTAGAGTAATGCAGCGCTTTACATCCTTCCTTTACATCACGAGGATCACGACTCTTTACACCGCCCATGGCTTTCTTTCTTCCTCCGCTCGATATACAATGTTGTCCCTCAGGTATGTCTCTTCATACATTCGCCATTTGTAGTCGCCCTGATCCGTTCGTGACTAATAGAAGGACATCAATGGTGACCGGGCAGACATCGAACGTCCTTTCGGCAACGTCTCCTCGAGCTCTTCCAAGAGTACACCGTAATCGACGACCAAAAACGCCAGGTGTTCAGCCTCGGCCGCCGATGGCCGTGGGCCCGGTCCCGACACGTAATCAGGAAAGGGAACGCCGATTACTTGCGACCTATGGCGATTCGGAAGCGACGCTGAACCATGTTCATCTCTATTACCCTGTTCCAGAACTCGAGAGAACTTGGAGGTTAGGGATTAGGGTCGCACCGCCGATATCTATGGCCGTCGACTGGCCAAGGGGAGTGACGAGACTGAGAACAAGGGAAGGTGGGCATGAAGACAACGATATCGAGGTGTGCCTTACCCTTAACGCTTGGAGAATTTATCTCGCTGACTCAGTATACCTCAGAATTATAGAACGCCTTTTCATCCATCGAGTTGCCTGCCTGGACACCCTGTCATTGTCATTTCTCTTCCCTTACGCGACGCCTGAAAGCACGATTTCTCGCCATCTACTTCCAGAGAACATGATCCCGTCATATATCGCCTCAATCTTACATCCGAGGCTATCGCAAAAGCCGAGGAAAAGCGACAGACTCCTCTCTAAAGCGTCAACGAGGATCTAGATTCGTCATTATCCCTCTTGCCATCCGAAAAGCGTTTATACACCTTCCTAATTATGAAACCAGGTCAAGTCAGGTCTCATCCAGCGAAACGTATTACCGTACCACAACGACCTCCACCTACCCGCACATCAGAGGCTCACCTCTATCTATCAAAGCCGTCTAAAAGTCATCGATCTCATTTCTACAAAGCGGAATGGGGGGTTCTCCGGAATGTTTTTGAACGTCCAAGAATCTGCTACGAGTGCTTTGAGGAAGAAGCGAGGCGTGTTTGGGATAAATGGATCGAGGATGGCAGGCCTGTCGATCCTGATGGGCTATGTCTCGACGATCGGTACGCCATTTCACTCTGTATCTTCTCCTAGATATAAATGTGCTGCTTTTCACATGCGGTTCCACCACTTGAAATAGAACCGCGGGTCGTTCTTCACTCGGAATATTGTCACATAACGAGGAGGTCACGAAGATTATCCTCAATGAACGCAATTCTGATAACAAGCGATTCCATCCGTTCGATTCTCATAGGTGAGCTATACTTGAATGCTCAAGAAGGTTGGGTAAAGGGTAGAACAGAAGAGAAGGATACGGTCTGGAAGAATATGAGATTCAAGCATCCATTTTGATACCTATGACTGGTTCTTTGCTTTCCAAGTGTCTGAGGTCCATTTTCGTGGCGCTGGCCCGATTGCTTGAAGCTTGTGGATAGGAGATTCATAGATATGAATACACTCATAACCAAACCGGGATTCGCTTTGGCATAGATAACAGTGCTCGATTCCGTTTGATTACTTTCTCCCATCAATCATAACGCCATGACCGACATATCTCAACCACCCGTTCCTGAAATCAACGGCTGACAGGCTAAGTAGCTCATGGAGTGAACGAGGCCGAGCGTGCTCATGCTGAAGCAGCAATGCTTCAGAGTACTGTCGGACTACAAGATTGTTATCCCCTGCTGATGGACATTACTGCCCGAACTTGGTCCGAACTACATGGACTATTGCCATTCTCTCAACGATGATCCGTGTAGTACTGCCAGTGTGTCCTTGAGGTGGAAACATCTGTGGCACGTCCCTAGCATACATAATATATCCAAGCAAGTCACGATAAAGGCTAAGAGACAAGAACTCGGAGAAACTAACGACTAGTCTACCCAAGTGACGTTTTGGGTATCGAAGGTTGCTTTCGGGGTGTACTTTGAACCGTCAGGATACTGAGCATCCATCCTCATCTTCACGCTCCTATGCACTCTTACACCCCGCTTCTTCTGTCCGGGAACAGTCCTTCCTCGACCCAAATTCCATCCATAGTAATCCACCCATTTCTTATCCGACTGTTGATACCTCATCTTGATCGGCCAAAACTCGAGGATCCACCAGAACCACTTGAGCGAAAGTTGGTCGTATACCGGGGAGAGCGCATCTGCCAACTCGAGTTCTTCCTCGGTATGAGGTCTCAATAGCGTTGACTCGGAGCCGGAGAAATTGGGTAGATTGGTTTCCTTCTGAGATTGAGTGAGGCGAGCGAGAATAGATTTAGTTGGGATGTGTTGGATGTAGTGTTTGTCGGGAATAATAGGGAGAGGAGGTGGTCGAGCTTTGACTTCTGGGTAAAGTGCGTCAGGGTCCATACCCATTTCACGAACAAGATCAGTGTGGAACATGATCCCAGTGTTGGTTTTGAAGCACTCGCGGATCATCCACCGAAGTGGAATGCGAGCTAGATTGGGTTTGGTGTCGTTGCTGACGGATCCGCCACCAACATCTAGAAGGGGGAACAAGTGCGGGAGAAGTGCCAGTCAGGTGCTGAGCAGAAGCGATAAGGCATGATCGATCGACGTACCACAGTGGCAACCAGCGAACCAGACCTAAGTAATTCATCAGCGCTGATCAGGTGGAATAGAACGAACCATCGAACCTCGTCAATGTCAGTTTGTACATTTCTATCTTTGCCATACTTCCTCTCCAGCGCTCTCAAAGTCTTTGTACTCTGAGGATCTTCGTGGTCGTGCGCATGGTGCCCGCCTGGTCCATGCTGGTGCTTGCATTCGACGCCAAGCTTCTCTTCATGCGCCTGAGGTCGATTCCAATGGTTGGCTTTGAACTTGGCTCTTCGCTCGTCGAGGGCGACAGCATGTCTGAATGTACGAACGATGGTATTGGAGGTCGTGAAGGGTAGACGCTTGGGGATAAGACCGACAGAGTTAACGGTGTCCCTGTGACCATGCTAAATTTAGTTCTGTGCGCAAATATGGGGGAACCGAACAAGAACTTACCATACACCAATAAATTCAATGTCAGCGTCAATGGCAAAGGCCTTCTTGAATGCATTCGATTGCTGCCAGCCCTTTTCGTCTTCTCTTGTGAACATTTTGTACGCAAAGGGAACTTGTTGATGGTTGCATGCGGGGAGAATGCCGACCTGACAGGAAAGCGGGTTAGTGAAAGCTGTGATACGAGATAACGGCCGCGTCGAACCTTGTGAATCATACCCGCAAGGCTAAATTGAACCGCAATTAGTACTGCCGTTGCAGTGAAGATAAAGCGAAACTCACCTGCGGGCAGTGTAAGCGCCTCGAGAGAAACCAAAGATACAGATACGGTCTCCCTGGGTATCTGATTTACGTTGATGAAAAATTGAACGTGATATCTGGACTAGACATACAGTTCTGCATCAGAAACTCGTATCCGCCTGTCAAACGGAAAGGTCATCAGTTTCGTGAAATCTTCATAGGAAGAGACGTACCCATGACATGGGCATCAAGATTCCAAGCGACAGCTTCATCCAAAGCCTTCAAATGACATTATTGGAGATATGACGGCTTGAACTTTGCAACATACTTTTGAAAATCTCGCCATCAGAGGGGTGGCAATTTCCGGGGTTGTATATGTGCCAATGCCAGCCTGTATCACGAGTTCGAGGGATTATCACAAAGCCTAAACGGTTGAGAACGTATGTACCTGATAGTATACCATCTGCTTTGAATGATCGTCTTTCTTGAGAAGGCGGAAAAACTCGACGATGTTGGAGTTCTAATCAAAAAAGGGTTCAGTTTGACTTGCAGACTTGAAGCGAAAGGTGACAGATAGCTAACATCTGCATCGAACCTGTATAGGTCAGCCAGATTAATAATAAGTTGACGAGAGTAAAACTACTCACTGGTCGCCAGTCCCGTCAAAGCAGAGAACAAGAGTGCGGCCAAAGTGCTCTGGGGGAATGATATCGGCTCCTGCAGCAGAGGGTAGATGGGTCATCAACGTATCCTCTCGTTCATGCTCGATGATGCCATTCTTTTTATCCGGAAGACGTGAAGTTGTGGGTAGAGGTGATTCAGATCTGACGGGACTGTCGTTGACCAAGGTTGCGGCGGTTATAGTTCTTTCGTGAGTACCGTTGAGGATGGGTTCAGACATGATGAGGGACCTTCTCCAAGGGCACGGGGGATGCAAGTGAAAGAGACGATAAGAGCTGTGAACTTAAATGTCCTCAGCCAATAATAGCACCGAAGAAGCTTAATCACAAGAACTACAAGTGGCTTGTCGTGATTTCAGACAGTCTACTTGATTGACATAAAATAGAGCTCGTGAGACGTTCTGTACGTGATTTATACAGGATTGTGGCGTCTTCGAAGGGGTGTTATGAGAAAAGGCACCATCAGTTCCATGGCAGGTAGAGGGAATCGAGTATGACTGACGCAGAACTATAAAACGGAGAAGGTACGCTGTCTCCGTCTGACATTCGAAACGTGGATGCAGCTGTATTCTGTGTGTTACCCTGCAAAAAAGATGAGTCAATCGGATTCGCGACAGATCTCGTTCAGACTGCACCGCGCGGCCGTTTCTTTCCTAATTGGGTCAAGGGGGCAGCGTTTCTGAGTGTTTTTCAAACGCTAATTCATGCTGTCTTTGTGAATAAGGAAGGAAATGGTGAGAAAGGCTCCGCGCGGTACAGCTCTAAGCCTAAATTAGCCTCTGCACGCAGCTTTGGTTTGGCCTGTTGGTTTTGGTGTGAGAGTCCGGCAAACGGCATTGGTGGCTTTACCTGGGGTCCGAGAACAGTCCATGGACCTGGTTAGCGCTTAACGCTTTCGTCATCGACGACCTTTTCTACGACTTCCATAACGCATCCTCGTTCGTCACTCAAATGTTCATGAAATCTTCGGTCTTATCTCTTCAATTCATCGGGATATATAACAAGGCATGGAACTCCCTCTTCGAGGCTAAAATATTCTCTAATCAGGATCATTTTGAACAGCATACTAATGGGGTTTGGGCTCTGATTCGGCTTACACTAGAGCTGTGAATACCGGGGACCACAGTATAAGGAAACTGCGCCAGTTGCAGCTATCAAAGACAGTCCGATTCCAGGGTCTTTGCTTACCGTGCGTTCCACTTTTTTTTCAAGAACTTTGCACACCCTTCTGATTCTATTGTACCATTAGGTTCCGCTCTCTGCATGTACGGGCCTCTCAGGGTACCCAGGTCACAATCGTACGACCCAAGGTTTAGTCAAATTTTCCGAAAATGCCGAGTTTGCACCTTCCCATGGTAGAGTACAACGCGCCAGTTGCTGGGAGAGCCTTGTAGTTGGAGGTGCAGAAACTGGATAGGAAGTTGGGGGTTAGGCTCATAGGAGGACGGGAGGCATCTCCAGAAGGGTAGAAGGGTCGGATAATTCAGGGAGCCTCGTCACGTCGGGAAATCCTACCGTACAAGCCTTCCCAAATGACATCAAGTGCCTTTTTGCCTTCCTTCCTTGCAGTACACTCGCCTTTTCGACGAAGTACACTTTCAACATCGTACCACTCATCTCGAAAGCTCAGTCGGAGATGTCATAGTCTTGGACTGAAGCTTAATACCGACACTTCCTCCGACTCCCTGCTTCCAAATGCTTGCATGCGGTAATCTATCTATGGGAAGGATTTCTTGTTGTTACCAGGATATAGATCGTATCCACACGGGGGTATGTATCTCCACTTCCGATTTCTGTAATCATCGATTCTAACTCAGTTTCGTAGTACTTACGGTTTAAGATTGTACTGTATATCAGGTACGTTCGCCTGTTATGATGGTCCTTTTAACTTTCTGAATCTCTGCTGTAAACAGAACCCCGCCCCCAGGCTGGCTTCAAGGCGCCTCGACCATAGGCTGTTCAGTGACACTACCCGGCCGACGCTTTCAAAGCCATACGCACTATCTACGCCATGTCTATCACATACCCTACGCCGTAGAATCCTACGTTCTTAATCCTCCAATCTATCCAACTACCAACGCCTGCTCTTCAAATGTGATGACGTCACCGTCTTCATCGCGGACATCTGTGATCTGTCAATCGCAGTATCTCTCCTTCTTTACAAGCGATCCCGAGGAGGGTCTAAACCGTGTCTCCGACTCAATGCGCACCTTTAACAAATGCCTCGTGTCGGAAGACGTCTTGAGATATTGACGATATTGGTTCATAGTGATGTTGCGGGCCGAATCAATGGTTCGATGATGCCGGTTCTCGAAGGAGAAGATGCTCACCGATATTCATCAGCAACAGCATTTTGGAGCTATGGCGAGCGTCTGGTACTGGGAAGTGGGGTGAAACATGGGGCTTGTCATTCCCGGGCGTAGAAAATGGAAGCAAAGCTGAATGAGAACTCGTTCACAAAGAAGTCTCGGCCTGCGTTCGTATTGGAACCCGATGCAAAGTCATTCGCCTGAGGGTTGGTGTACACATCAATTGCTGGCTCGGAACCCAAAGCATTATTTCCACGAAGAACCCATTCAATACATTCACTCGTCGGCGCCATCTGCGATGTATATCGGGATACTCTCAATCAGTCGGAGGCTCCCAAGAACGTGCTATCCCATAGGCTGGTTCCAGTCAGCTTCCTTCGTTCCACGTTTCTTCGGGACGAAGACACTTTTCTTTCACCCAGTCTTCGGCGTTGCGTTTGACAGGGTCCATGGTAGATCAGCCAATGGTCGAGGCCACCTGCTATCTCATTTGGGTTCAGAGGTACGTACTTCCCCGCGAGTTTTCATACGTGTTGATGTTCTGATGCTTTCTTATATAGCGCCCATGACATTTCTCATCATAATTCGTCATGTCGGAGCAACATATCCCCGGCTTCGACGTTATCAGTACCATTGCACCTCTCCGAATTCGCTACTATCAAATCTCACAGTTACAAGCTCGGAAGCTGCTTGGGTTGATTTCACCGCGGGACGTAATGGAAGATGGTATGCGAGCAACATTTCGTTTGGTTTCATCGTGAATCAAGAGCGAAATCAGCACAGCGGGGATGGAAGCCGTACTCTTGCTGTGTCTACTCCGTCACTTTCTATTTCTTGTTCCGAGAAGATTCGCTCACGTCTGTCTCCTGCTGCTATATCTGGATGACGGGAGGCATGAAGGATTCGTCCAGCTGGCGGTACATGGTATCCTTGCTCCCATAGCCCCTCCTGCTTTCCATTCATCAGCCAGGACGTTTCAGGCAGAGCGCTGGGTTGTCGAGAGAACCATCATGGCGTAACGAATGTTGAGAATAGGCAGCCTCAGGATAGAGCACCATGATGGTTCGTTACGCCTCACCTGTTCCATACAAAAACCGGACAGAGCTCTTGATGTATTGCATTGTATCAGATGGAAACACATTACCTTCGGGTTCTTTTACATCAATTCTGTATCATATGATTGAAATGACCTCCAGAAGTCACTTCCGTCGCGAAAGATGTCATGTGTTCAATAAATCCTGTTTCATACACTGGCTTTCCTTGTACTTTACACTAGTTTAATCCTCGTTTCGTCCGGACCGACTTCGATAATCTGGTGGATTATCTCGACCGTCATTCTGCCACATCCTCTGGTACACCATTCGTACCATATCAGGGAAAGAAGTGCCGACAATAAGTTGGCTTCCGATACCATGACCTTCGCCAACTGCCTCGCTTGCGCCAGGCGTCGGGCTATCAGAAGCTTGGGCGACTGGTGCCACCCCTGCTGGCACCTGAGGAACAGACCATGTGGGATCGGCTCGTACTTCAGCAGTAGCACGAGCCTGCTTCTCTTGGCCCCCTTGACCTATACTTCGATCTTTTGTGTGCCAATGGGGAGGTCGTTGTGTGAGGTCGTTTGCATTTATGTAGGGGTCCCACACGAATGGCGTTATGTCGAATCGGGAATCAACAAATGGTGTTACTTCAAATTCGGGATCCAGAAGGAATATGCTAGGCGATAATTCTGGTGTGGTATTCGACGAAGAAATCGTCTCTTCTCTGTGCCGACAGAGGAAGAAATAGACCGCAGCTCCCAACAGCATCAGAAACACCAGGCCGCCAATGGTGCTTCCAATGATGACCTTAACTGGGGGTGATGTGTGTGAGGGAGGTGTCGGCCCTGGCGTTGGTACTGGTGTTTCTTGTGGTGATGAATCATCCTCAAACAAATCAATCCCATCAATTAGAACTTGCGCTGCTGCAGCTTGAGGTGGGAGCTGATGGTGCAAATGCATCTTGATGCGATGAGAATGTCGGATATCGTATCGTTCGCTCTCCGCCCTAGTGCGTACTACAACTCCGCTCATTCAATATAGCCTGCTAACCATTTCTCTACCTTTCATAGTTCTCCAGAGGATACCTATCTCAAGCCAGATTCACAACCAAAATGCTACTGCAGTTTCCTCCAGAACATGGTGTTCTCAGAAAGGAAGCCAAGTATCTTACGTTCCCATACCATCGTTCGATGCAGTCCATGTGCTCCAATGGCAACCACTTTCCCACCATTTCGAGCTGTGGTCTCTCGCTCCTCGAGGTTCTTCCTTAGTCCACCGCAACATCACTTGGGCATCTAACAGTGCCGGACCACTCTGGGGGGTCTCAAATGAGTATGCTACTAGCGGCATTGTGACGGACATGTACGAGGTAGAGGTTCATCGGAACGCTTACTACTGCTGATTCGAGTCTCGATAAGGCATTGTGGAACTTAAGTCACGCCACCATGAATCTGGGGATTTCCATTCTCCAACCCCGTGAAACCCGAAGGGACGACCCCTGTCGGATGCTCATTCTCTCTCACTAGAACCCAGTATCCCCCCTGGAGATCAAATGAAAGGACTATTTTGCTGCGTAATAGATCCATTCTCTTCAAAGTCGGTGACACTACCATCTTTCATTATGATCTGTCAAGCACAGGGTTATCTTCACCAAATTCGGCAGCAACTGTAATCGATGAATCAAAGTTCTGCGCAGCTTCAGCAGCTTCTTCGTATCAGGATCTCGTACAGAAGATGGGCAACGAGGTTGGGGTTCGGGGCTCAGTGAAACGAAGGAAACATCAATGGTGATCTCGGCGTCTCTTCCTTGGAAACCCTCTTGTGTTGGCAGTTGGAGCGGAAAGCGATGTACGGAAGATTTGGTCTAGCTGACGAGGTGAGAGTAACAGGTTCTGACTCGGAGAAGCTTGATGGTTGCAGGGGATTCGCAGGAAGTTAATGTCAAGGAACGCAATGGAACGTTGAGCCGAGGGAACGTAAACATTGCCAGAAGCTGATTTTCGAATGTATCACGAATTCCGCATCCGAGCCACGCCATGGCCATGTCCTTCAATCATTTGCACTCTCGCTGAGTATGACTCATGTTTATGCCCGGTTGATGAGATATAGAGCAACTCTCCAGAATAACATAACATAGCTGGCAAGTGTAGTCTTCGACAGTTCCCTGAGCGAAACAGCGGTTAGAGCTGTTCGCCGTATCCGTACGGATACGACCGTACAAATGGACGGTTCAAAACGGATACGGTATGTCCGTCTCCGTACCATATGGATTGCTCACAGGGGGCGTGTCGGAGACGAAGACGGACGTATTTACTGATTTACGGTCGTACGTACGGTTGTCTACCTCCACCTCTTCTTCAATATGCAAATTTCAGCACCATTGAGTAAGAACGCATCATAAACAACACCTGGGCAGCCAATGGTGACTGTGGAGGTGCTCTTTGCCCTCTTGTGGGCAAAAAAGCCACTGACAATGATTTCTAGTCAAAGAGTGTGACTCCGGTCCGTTCGGTGACTTCGGAAGTGCTTCAAAAGGTGCAGGCAGGTCATAGAAAGTTAACAAAACTCCCGTCAACGAACACTCAAGGTGGTCCACATACTGGATTCTGTCTAGATCGTCTCTACCACCCCCTCTGCTTTCCACCAATCAGTTTTCCCGTATATACGGCCGTATCGGCCGTGTACGGTGCGGGTTTAGACAGATTTAACCCGTCCCGTCCACCGTCCCGTATGAAGCTCAAAAATTTTGGTCGACGGTACGAATACGATAGCCGTACAGCCGTAACCGTCTCCACCGTAGATACGGTGTGGTAGGGGGACCGGGGCACGGAGCGGAGGTTCCAGGCCTGTTTGGCAGTGTTTGGCATGAGCTTCCGGCGCGTAGTCTACATTTCCGTGTACGTAGTTAGCCATCATCAGAACCAGCAGCATCGTCTTCGGCATTGCGATAGCCAGACCACTCGGCCCTCTCCAACGGGCACGGCGTCCAGCCCTAACAGCAGTAGTGATAGGTAAACGATTGTAGGAGTTGAGTAAGATGGATATGGAGAGAAAACGGCATTTACCTGCCGAGGATGGTGCACGGATCTGTTGAGCGCTTTCGCCACCGAAGAACGATTTTCCTCCCGACTTCCACGACCCCTCTTTCGTCACTCAATGACTTGGATCTTGCTCTCACATCGACAGTTCTCGGATTTCTTCTTTAATCCATTGATACTCACAACAAGGTATGGAATTCTTAGTCTTCAAGGACAAACATCTTCTCTAATCAGAATTATTTTAAATAGCACAAACCAGTTGGTGGAAGACCTTAACGGGAACAGTTACAAAATAGCAAGAAGTAAAATGATAGAAACAACAACGAAGGGAGGACGAGGTGAAATGGATTTCCCCGAATTAGAAGTGCTACCTGCGGATGCTGGTGTCGGCGTAGAAGATAAACCTGTATTTGTACGACGAGGGGAAGTGGTACTAGTATCAGTGTTGAGAAGAGCAGGGGTGGTATCATCGGAACCAATAGTGACGGGAGGACGAAGGGGTGACGAAGTAGTATCTCCTGGACTGGTAGTAACTGGTGGAGGGCGATTAGGAGTATCGGTCATAGTGCCGGGACCGCTCCCTCCGCCACCCCCTCCAAAGCCGATGACACAACATTTTGTGTCTCTACAGCATGTGGTACCGCTGGGACAACAATCGCCAGATGCGCATTGGATGTATTCCTGTGGACAGCAGCCAACTTCGCCAGAGCTTGTCCAAGCACATTTTTCGCCTGGGGGGCAGCAGCCGGTTGTACACTAAAGAGTAAAATGGAAGAGGGAGAATTCAGTGTCATTATGTACCGTGATGAGGAATTGACATTTGACTTACGCATGCATCTCCGTTTCTACAGCACCAGGAACCACATGGGACTACCCAAACGATTTGAGCGTCAGGGACTAAGTAAAACTGACAAGCAAAGAATTAAAGACTTACATCCACTTGAGCAACTCTGCCTTGCAGTGAGATTCCGAAGTGATCCTTCCCCAGGGCCCGTGGGCATGGACCATGTTCGATCCAGCATTGCTAGCTCTCGGGCATCTAGAATTGAACTTTGAGAATAGGAGGAATTATGAGGATTCAAGGGGGTACCTGAGTCGGTTCCATCTGACATGGATTTGGCGTGAACAATCGCCATCCAAAGTAGTAGGACGGTGAAAATCTTGAAACTCATTCTACGAGGCAAATGAGAATGCAAAAGGCTTAAGGGAGTCGAAATTTGAAGATTTGGGACATTGGGATTTCATTTATATTTGCTTCCCATTAATCCTTCGCTGATCCAATCTACCTACCATTAATGAAATGTGATTCTGCATCATCCCCTTGGTGTGTAACTATGGAAATCTGTCAAGTAGATTTGAAAGCTTCAATCATTTCATACTAATGAAACAAGGTAACTTACCATTGGGGGTGCAAGGACATACTGTTCTTTCAAGTTTGCAGAATCAGCCAGCTCAAATGAGAGGACGTGGGTGGCGAAAAGCGCATTTGTGACCGCTCAAGCTCGTACTTGCTATTTTTTGGATCGTTCAATTAATTAGTATTAGTATTCGTGAGTCCCCGGCGCCCTGACACCAGTAAGGATGAGGATGATGATCAGTGGTGATTATGGCACTAGTGCGCCACAGGACCTGTAGGAATGATGGTAGACTGTCAATGAACTGCATTCTCATCGTCTGGAGGATACTGATTCCATTTGCCAAGCCTTTATCTGGTATATGCTCCCTGATGTTCGGAAGGTAATGACATTGTCTGGGAAGGTCCGAGATTGCGAAAGAACAGCAAAGAACAGCATACCATATAGTAAAGTGATATCACGGCTCCCGCGTCTCTGTCTTGGCGTGTTATAGTACTCCTGCTGCAAATCGGGGCGTTGAAATCGTGAACGGTAACGCGAATTTCCCTCCGGTGAGCCTGGGCTACTAGGTAGAATGATATTCGGGCCACTGGGGTGAAAGCCGACCTAAACCGTAGACTTCTAAATGCGTATTCCGGTTTAGGTGGGAGCAAAGCAGGACAAGATCATGATTGACTTCCCGTAATCAAAGATAGTCTCATATCTGCCCTTCAGTACCTCATCTTCGGGGTGAATAAGATCTCTTGAACAGTACGCAGTCGCGGAAATTGGGAATTGCCGTTCTTGTCGTCCAACCTACGACCAGCCCGTCAGTGACGCGTCGGTCTTGGATAGCTTGCCATGATAAGAATTCCAAACGAGCAGTTTTTCGACCTTATTTTTCTGTAGAAAATTCTGGTAACGTGATTCAATGACTTCGTTTCTATCCGGACCTGTGCAGTAAGTATTTTCGGTTGGCTGACAACGGCGGCTAGTCATAATTATCGAGACTTCTTGAATCGGAGGTGATCAGCGATGCGCTCAACGCTCTTCTTGCTGTTGTATATTTCATCAGATTGTTCGTCATTTTTCATTAGACAGACTGACATACGATGTGACTGAAAACGTTCTTTTTCATGACAGCCCTGAGACTGAGGCGATGATGTGTGAAAGATGTGGCGGCCCTCATTGCTTCTGTCGTAGAATTGACGTCGAAATAGAGCAGCCTGCTAGCGAATGAAGTACCACCAGGATTGCCAGTAGACGACTCTGGAGACGACAATGGTAGTTGAGAACGAAAAAGGGTTCCGGAAGCCGGCATTGGAACGGTACCGACTCCCGACGTACTGGTCCACGGACCGGGCCAACGCTACGTCATTCGATTTTTTTTTTTTTGGCTCTCGCGTTACAACTCACTCCGCCTCTCGACTGACTCACGCAAATAAAGACTGCCAATAATCATTTGCTTAGGTGATTAATCCGATGATTCAATTTTTGAACTAAACAAACCTTTCTATAGCCCACAAGCCATCGATATCAGGCAGCGATATATGGACATCGACGACCATTGGCATTATCACCCTGTTCGAATCAAACATTTATAATGCCTCTCTGTACCCTCCAGTCTCATCCAGGAGGGACGGTTGACCCTTGGAGCTATACATAATTCACCGCTGGTCACAACATGGCTCCTGAAGGACGAGGAGGTTTGAGATGGCACGCAGAAACCACCATAGTCGATAGACAGACAGGAAGGATCTGAGATGAGTACACGTGGTTTTTTTACTGTTTCAAGCCTTATTCAGTTCAGACCAGCGAGACGGGCACAATGCGTCTATTATTGCGCAATCGGAAGAAAGCCGTCACCTCTTCTCCAGTTGCAACATGAAGTCACCAATACCAATACAAAGCTCATTCATGCAGTATTATCGCCTCCCATAGCCTGCAGGCCGTGCTTCTCGTCATTCTCTATCAGTTTTGCATCCCATACGCTCCCCCACAATGTACGGCCCATCGATATGCTGAACAAATCGTCATTGAAGAAGCAAGGCTGCTGGGAGAACAGCTCTTGTCATTCACGGAATACAGAGCATACAGTGCTTTATTGCTATGATTCTCACCGCATGGCGTTTCTCTCCGTATTACCCTCAATCTTGCCGCCAACGAAACCGAAGTCATCGCTGTACATCCTTCGTTTGGAGAGAATAATGTGGCATGGGCCCCCGTATTTCAGACGCGCCATCGTTCCAGAAAGCAATGACTGTCATAGAAACAACCCTACTTGGCCTCGGCGTTCGTAGACGATTGACGCGATGAAGGCACACATATCGCTCATTCCACCACTGGTTTCAAAGTCCTTTTCCCTCCGGAGAGAAGGTATGACACTAATTCTGACAAACGCTTTGGGTTACTGATCCTGTTACTCTTCCTTAGAAGCTTCCACAAGGCACAGACAACACGTTTCCTTTTTCATTACTGATTCCATCGTGCTTCCCTTCCTGATCCACATCATCGTCTTCCGTCCTCTCCATCCGTAACATCTGGGCGAACACCAAAAGATGATATATGGAACGTGGTTATCATTCGGAGGAAAAGCAAAGCTGTTTGAATCAGTAAGTGACTCCCTTTCCCCTCTCATCACTCGGTCTAACCGCTCCTCATCTAGTATGAATGGTGTAACTCATGTCCACTGCAGCACAAAAATCCTGCCATAGCGCATCGGGGTTCAGTCATGAGGACCTCGACCAATCTCCCTTGTGCAGAGTGTGCCTGGCCCAGTAGTTGTGGCACTAATGCGCCACTGTCAGTAGGAGTAATAGGAGGCTGTCAGCAGATCGTACGTGAGAATATGAATGCCATGTGCGTGCAAAGTTTTGACTCGGTACTTACATCTGATATATCCGCGTAAACGGTTAAGTCGGAGGCACAGGTAATGGCGTTGTTTGACAAAATGCGACAGTGTGAAAGAAGAGCATACCATGTAGTACAACCCAGCTCTTCATTGTGGCGCGTTATAACATTCCTACCGCCGGTCGAGTGATGCACCTTTCCCAATCGTGAGCCTCCCTTAGTGCCAATGATTCGGACTATAAGCAGGGCCACATACTCCTTCGAAACCTGGATGCGTTTCGGTTCAAGCGGGAGGAGCATTTGGGCGAATATCGCGATCCACACCGGTTTTGGAGAAAAAATCTTTTAGACAGATTTCCGTCCTCATTCAGCTCGAATAAATAGCGTAATATGTGTGCATGAAAGGTGTCCAGAGATATGACATTCGAGGTGCCCGGCTTTTGACTGAAAGTAGAGTAATTAGGGGCACCAGAAATGACGAAGAAAGGGCAAGAAATGTGGCGTACGGAAATCATTCCTGATTTGTGTTGTTTCTGACACCGTATCGAGGACTCTCTGAAATGAGAGCAGCCTAATATCTGTTTGTTATGATATTTTTCCGTTGGCCCAGGAGAACCGGAATGCCTTTTTTCTTTTTTGAAGGGCACTTTCCACTCCTTTCAGATGCCAATTAGATGCTGGATCGGAAGCAGAGGGGGCTAGGTATACCTTGACTCTATATCCGAGTCAGTCTCTGCACGCAGCTTTATCGCATTGGTTCGAGACGCCAGATAGATATTTCTGAGTCGATGCAACGAAGAGTTCGGCAAACGGCACTGACTGTATCCGAGGCCCGAGTTCGGTCCATGGACTTGGTTGCCACTTTCGTCATCGAACAAGCGCTTTTTTCTTTCCAACCTTCACGACGCACCCTCCTTCGTTACCCAGATGTTCTCGTTCTCATAAAAGTTTTGGTCTCATTTCTTCACTTCACTGGGATACACAATTAGGTAAGGAATCCTTTCTCTTCGAGGCCAAAATTCTTCCCTAATCAGGGTTATCTTGAACAGCCCAAATCAGAATGAACCGGAGAGGCTTGGAACTGCAAATCTTTCGATTCGGATTACACGACCGCTGTTGATACCGGAGGGACACAGTGTAGGGCCTGCTGCAGTTATCGAAGACAGTCTGATTACCGGGGTCCTGCCCACTGTGCGTTGCTATTTTTTTTTTCTTTTTTTTTTTTTTTACTTTGGACGCCCTTTTGACTCTGTTGTACCATTAGGTTCTGCTTTATGTGCATACGAGCCTCTCAGGATACCAAGGTCACATCCATCTAGCCCAACATTCAGTCAAAACGTCCAGAAATGCCAAATGTGCACCTTACATTGGCAGAGTACAGCGCGCCGGTTGCCGGGGAGGTCTTACAATCGGAAGTGCGACGACAGAAGCTATATAGGAAATGGTGGTTTAGGCTCGTAGGAGGACGGGAGGGCATCGTCAGAAGGGTAGAAGAGTCGGATAACTCGGGAAGCCTCGTCACGTCCGGAAGTCTTACCACGTTCCCACATGACATCAAGTGCCTTTTTGCCTTTCTTCCAATCAACCAACGCCAGTACGCTCGCCCTTTCGACGAAGCACATCTTCAGCGCCGTACCACCCATCTCGAAAACTCAGTCGCAGATGTCATAGTCTTGCATCGAAGCTTAATACCGGCACTTCCTCCGACTCCCTACTTCCAAATGCCTGTAGTTGGGGTAATCTATCGATGATGACAAGGATTCCTTGCGGTTCCCGGGACGTGGATCGTACTCACACCTGTCACAACGACGGTACGTATCTCCGCTCTTAATTCTTGTAATTGTCGATTCTAACTCGGTTTCACAGCAACGGTTCAAGGTCGTTATGTCTATCAATGCCTTTCAGGTATGTGTGCCGACTATGATGACCTTATTAACCTTCTGAACCTCTGTCATGAACAGATTCCCGCCTCCAGGTTGACTTCAAGACGCCTCGACCGTGGGCTATTCCGTTCCCGAGCCGATGCTTTCAGAACCATACGTACCATTCTACGCCTGTCCATCACGCTTCCCACACCGTCAGAATACATTCTCGATCCTTCAACATGTCCCAACATCTGCTCTTCGAACATGATGTCGTCACCGTCTTCATTGCAGACGCCTATGGCTGTCAATCGCAACCTCTCTTCATCTCTGCAGGCAATCCCAAGAAGGGTCCCGACCGTACATCCAGCGAATGTGCATTTCAACGAATGACGTGCTGAAGCTTGAGATATCGACGATTTTAGCTCAAGGGTGGAGGTTTACGAAGGAGAGGTCGACGGTGGTCAAAAAACTCCTTTATCTTCATCCGCACCTACAACGATCACCGACATTCATCAGCGACAACGTTTTGGGGCTGCGGCGGGCGTCTGGTACTGGGAAGTGTGGTGAAAGATGGGGCTTGTCATTCCCGGCGGGTGTAGAAAATGGAAGCAAAGCCGGATGACTACTGGTCGCGAAGAAATCTCGGCCTGCATTCGTATTAGAACCCGATGCAAAGTCGTTCATCTGGGGTGTGGTGTCCACATCAATTGCCTGCTCGGAACCCGAACATTATTTCACTCGTCGGCGCCATCTGCGATTTGTATCGGGATACTCTCAGTCGGAGGCTCCCGAAAACGTGCTAACCCGCACGCTGGCTCCAGTTAACTTCCTTCATTCCACGTTTCTTCGAGGCGGAGACACTTCTCTTTCACCCAGTCTTCGACATTGCGTTTGACAGGGCCCATGGTAGAGGGGCTAATGGTCGAGGCCACCTGCTAGTTGGTTTGGGTTCAGAGGTATGTACTTCCTCGTGGGTTTTCATACGTGTTGGTCTTCTGATGCTTTCTTACATAGCGCCTATGACATTCCTCATCATAATCTGCCGTTCGCAGCAACGCATACCCAACTTCGATGGTACTGATATCGATTGCACCTGTCCGAATTCGCTACTATCAAATCTCACAGCTACAAGCTCGGAAGCTGCTTGGATTAGTCTCACCGCGAAGCGTAATGGAAGATGGCGTGCGGGTAACATTTCGTTTGCGCTCACCATGTTTCAGGAACGACATCAGCACAGCGGAGATAGAAGCCACACTCTCGCTGTGTCTACTCCGTCACCTTCTATTTCTTGTTCCTGTATGGCTGGGTTTCTCCCCAGGAGTCACTTTCGTCGCGAAAGATATCATGTGTTGGTAAATCCTGTTCCATACACTGGCTTTCCTCGTACTTTACACTAGTTTAACCCTCATTTTTCCCGGACTGACTCCGATAATCCGGTGGATTATCCTGACCATCATTCTGCCACATCCTCTGGTACACCACTCGTACCATATCGGGGAAAGAGGTGCCGACAATAAGCTGGCTTCCGATAGCATAACCTTCGCCAAGTGCCTCGTTTGCCCCAGGTGTCGGGCTATCAGAAGCTTAGGCGACTGGTACCACCCCTACTGGCACCTGAGGAACAGACCATGTGGGATCAGCTCGTACTTCAGCATTAGCACGAGCCTGCTTCTCTTGGCCCCCTTGACCTATACTTCGATCTTTTGTGTGCCAATGGGGAGGTCGTTGTGTGAGGTCATTTGTGTTCGTGTAGGGATCCCACACAAATGGCGTTATGTTGAACCGGGAACCAACAAATGGTGTTACTTCGAATCTGGGATCCAGCAGGAATATGCTAGAGGGAAATTCTGGTGTGGTATTTGATGAAGAGATCATTTGTTCTCTGCACCGACGGAGGACGAAATAGACCGCAGCTCCCAGTAGCATCAGAAATACCAGGCCACCAATGGTACTTCCAATGATGACCTTAACTGGGGGTGATGTGTGTGAGGGAGGTGTTAGCCCTGGTGTTGGTACTGGTGTTTCTTGTGGTGATGAATCATCCTCAAACAAATCAATCCCATCAATTATATGCTCCTGGTATGTTATGCTCTCTTTTCATGTGTTCCATCAAGTTGACTGTCAGCGTAGGGCCTATTGAGACTGATATGGGTATGATCTTAGCCTTTGAACACTTTACAGTTTGCTCATATTCAGGATTTAGCTTGAGAACTACTTGAAGAACAAAACAAGATCAATCCATTATTCACTCGAGACAAGGTAAGTATCGTCCATGTTCCTTTGCTTTCGTAAAGAGGGCTAATAGTCCATAAAGTGGACCGACAACCCATCTGGGAGGTTCGGACAGCCAGAGGAAGTAGCCGCCTTAGTCTCATTCATTGCCTCGAAAGACTCGAGTTACGTTACCGGTAGGTGTTTCTCTCCGACTGTTTATCCTGCGTTGAGCTCACAGCCAAGTAGGACAATCTGTGGGTATGACTCGACATTGGCTTAGCAACCTTGCTCACACCCCAACTTTGGTAGATGAGTGTCAACGGTGGAAGGTACTTCGATTAACTTCATCAAATATAAACAATATGTATTTCGAGATACGGCCAGTGAATAGGAGAAAGATTGCTGGCTAAGAAAGGATATACGAGATCTGAAGTTCAAGCCTTAGGCCTCGGTGATGTATATTGGATTCAGTTGCAGACTTTCTAACCCTTCCCGTCTTCCTCTCGTGAATCCGCGTAGGGAGGTGGTAATTCTTGGACACAGTTTCCAATAACTGGAGTAGGGCTCCAGGCTAGGGGGTTGCCTTTAATGATGCGATTGCCGGCCTGAATTCGAGTGCCGGTTATTAAATTCAGACTAGTACTTTGACCATTCCTTGCAAACAAGTCGTATTTTGAATCTTGTTGATAGATATCGATCTGGACGGAACGATTTGCAGCGACGGCTAGGAGGATATTTGCATCTATCTCCCAAGTCACGTCATCTTTCCTACTCCCATACGCCACTTTCTTTTTCGAGATTGACCAGGCTTTGATTTTTGTTCCCGAGCACGCAAAAATGGCACACAATTCATCTCTTCGACTTTGAAGGTACGACGTGAGGTACATTAGGTTGTTCCACAGGGCTCCGTGACTCATATTCCCCCTCCATCTCCCTCGCATCCGCATACGGCGGCGGCAGCTCCTGAACACGACTCGGCCCGCCATCTCGGTGTTGAATGATAACAGTTCCAGGTTCGCCCTCGCTTGAATTCTCGTTTGGTACTGGTTCTCCCCACGTTTTGCGACCCCACAACGAATTATCAAAGAACGGATCGATAGTCCTCGTGGTGGAAATTGCGCCTCTTCGTCGACGTGGCCTGTAGCACAGGAAGTACCATGCATGGCCAATTGCAAGAACGACGAACACTCCAACGACAACTCCTATAATTATTGGGCGNCTTAGCAACCTTGCTCACACCCCAACTTTGGTAGATGAGTGTCAACGGTGGAAGGTACTTCGATTAACTTCATCAAATATAAACAATATGTATTTCGAGATACGGCCAGTGAATAGGAGAAAGATTGCTGGCTAAGAAAGGATATACGAGATCTGAAGTTCAAGCCTTAGGCCTCGGTGATGTATATTGGATTCAGTTGCAGACTTTCTAACCCTTCCCGTCTTCCTCTCGTGAATCCGCGTAGGGAGGTGGTAATTCTTGGACACAGTTTCCAATAACTGGAGTAGGGCTCCAGGCTAGGGGGTTGCCTTTAATGATGCGATTGCCGGCCTGAATTCGAGTGCCGGTTATTAAATTCAGACTAGTACTTTGACCATTCCTTGCAAACAAGTCGTATTTTGAATCTTGTTGATAGATATCGATCTGGACGGAACGATTTGCAGCGACGGCTAGGAGGATATTTGCATCTATCTCCCAAGTCACGTCATCTTTCCTACTCCCATACGCCACTTTCTTTTTCGAGATTGACCAGGCTTTGATTTTTGTTCCCGAGCACGCAAAAATGGCACACAATTCATCTCTTCGACTTTGAAGGTACGACGTGAGGTACATTAGGTTGTTCCACAGGGCTCCGTGACTCATATTCCCCCTCCATCTCCCTCGCATCCGCATACGGCGGCGGCAGCTCCTGAACACGACTCGGCCCGCCATCTCGGTGTTGAATGATAACAGTTCCAGGTTCGCCCTCGCTTGAATTCTCGTTTGGTACTGGTTCTCCCCACGTTTTGCGACCCCACAACGAATTATCAAAGAACGGATCGATAGTCCTCGTGGTGGAAATTGCGCCTCTTCGTCGACGTGGCCTGTAGCACAGGAAGTACCATGCATGGCCAATTGCAAGAACAACGAACACTCCAACGACAACTCCTATAATTATTGGGCGACGCGATTTCGGCTGTGTAACGGGAGGATCAAGCTCGGAAGCTTTACCCGAGCTNTAATCCAATACAATCCACGTTGTTCGATCCGAGGGGGGTCATTGAAGGCGTGCCACGCGCATAACGTCCGGTACTATCTCCCTGGAGGTAAGTGCGTGCTGCATTCTATGATGGGATGGATGTTTTACCTATCGCTTACAGCGGCTGGTGTAAAGAGCATATGGTCAGAAACGGCAACACTGAAAGGAATCATCAACATACCAGCAAACAGTGTTCCGGGGTCTCCTCGGTTGATAAACGTGAACGCATCATCATCCTTCCCCATGGTCACATTCGTTGCCACCAGGCTGTTAAGCTGGAAAAAAGTTATATTATACGGCTTGACTCCTCCCTTGATTCTCAGTCCCCAGGGTTCGCAAGTATTAGCGACACTCGTAACATTTGCGGAAACCGTAAAGTCGGATGAGTCTGGAATTTGGGGGAGGCAATCCGAGTTTCCGGCTACAGATAGTGTTAGTCCTTCAATCAGCGGCGAGAAGGAGGTCGACTAACCTTCTACGAAGTAAACCAACGGTGGAACCCCGCCCGAGTTTCCCTCCGAATCGACTAAATCCAGTATGAGTTTACTCCCTACCAACGGAACGTGCACGGTTCAGCTCGGATTACGTTTAGAAGACATGATAACGTACCGGCGGCGTGCATTGCCGTCCACTTTAGTTCGCTCCTATTCGTACCCAAAAGACTAATCCTCCGAGATCATATAATATGGAGGAACGCCAGCTTGAGTAGGATCACTAGCCTGTATAGTGACAGATTGAGTCGAACATGATTCGAGTGAGGAACCGATCTGCTCGTAATCAGAAGTGATATTTGGTAATGGAACGGGTTAGAGCTTACTGTGGACCCAAGACTCCAACCGAGTTTTAGATTCTTCTGACATTTAGCAGGAGTGACAGAGAGGATGATCAAGAATAATGAAAGGGCAAAGAACGATCGCATCTCGGGAGAATGGGGAGAAAGTCAATGCATGATGGGCATCAGTTTTTGAGTCCTTGATTGATATAGTTGTGGTAATGAGGACCGGGAATTACCGGTCCATTGAAACGAAACACAGCATAGGGCTGTTATGACTACGAGTGGCTGGCGGTTCTGCTTTGATGATTTACGCCACCAAGAGTTCAAAGAATCACTGCAAGTGGCGTTGAAGCTGATGAGAGTTTCGGATATCACATTTGCCCTAGTGCGTACTACAACCCCGCTCATCGTAGCCTGCCATCCATTTTCCATCTTCTATAGTTCTCTGAAAGGATATCCGTCTCAAGCCAGATTCACAACTGAGATGCTATGGCAGTTTCCTCCAGGGTGTTGAAGCACCGTACCTGTACTATACTAAACTAGGTACATTAGGAACACTAGTTAATGTATTACTTGCGTCTGTGATCAACTACGGAACTTACAAAGTATGTTCCTGAACTTCTCCGGAGCTTGCACTACAGTCATAGGAGTGCTCCCTCGTCCAGTAGGAGTATTGTAGCCTCATGCACAATACAGTAGAACACATGTAGAATTCATGTATAGTTCCTTCCGCTGTCAGAGGATTGTATTGTGTCTCTCCAAGACACATTATTCTTGGATACTTCGTCTCACAAGTATTCAGTAGCTTACATCCATAGCTTACTAGGTTTCTCCGTTTATCTACGGAACTTATCCTTTAGAGTAGTATAAAAGCAAGCATGTATGTAGCTACATTCCTCAGTTCAATTTACATTGACTACTCTGCACATCGCACCTCTACAACCCTCAAGGTTCTAACAAGCTCTCGTACAAATGTGAGTTGAGCACACTCCACTGCGCTTTACGTCTCCGTTCTGTCTCAACACAGGGCACGGTGTTCTCAGAAAGGAAGCCGAGTATGGTACCTTCATCAGGAAAACGGTCGACTCGGATTGGACTCCTTGTTAAGGAAAAAAAGTTAGTTTTTACTTGCCAAGCAGCTTTTACTTATTCTTCACCTCCGTCTCTCCTGAAAAAGTGTCTTTTACTTGGAATCAGATACTTTTACTTATATCTACAGATACTGGCCGGGGCTCACTATGCAGCCCTCTCGTCGCCGTTGCTACCTTGTTGCTACCTTATTTGTTACGCAAGTCCTTCGCTTCTAACACTAAGTTCAAGTTTGAGCTTGATGATGGATTTTCTGAAGTCAATTGATTTGATTGATTGACTTAGAAAGAAGATCAAGAAGTTGGGACAAGGTTTTGATAAGCTTTTAACCAGGTCAAGCTGAAGAAGCTTGTCTACTGGCTGGTACATTTATATAGACTCTAACTATGACTAATACTCAGAACTATTAATAGCTACTATGAGTAATCAAGTGAGTCTTGGTAAGAAAAGAAAGTCATAGAAGGATTGGTAAAGAAAAAGAACATTTGACTAAGTAAGAAAATGAGAAATGGAATACAAGTACATTAGATGCCCTACAAGTCCTTGGAGTCCTCATGATTGTAACATTAGCCCCTGTTTTGGTTCGAAGTTCCAGCTTCGAACACTGTTGCCCCATTGACATATCTCACTGGTACAAATGTCCTCTCTTCTCCGTCTTCGGTGGTGATAGTGATGGGTTCCCTGTCGTCGGTGATGTGGACGATGGTGTAGACCAGGGGTTCTTCTTCTTCCTCAGTAGAAGTGGGGCTCGTCGGTGAGATTGGAGAGGGTGGCCGAATCACCGTAGTCCTCCTCAAAGCCATCAAGAGTTGGATGACTCCTAATAGACCATGCAATAAAAATTTGTTCACTTTGTCGTAGTTGTGGGCAATGGTCAGAGAGATGGTGAGGTTGGTATGTGTGGCAGACCGAACACTTGTAGTCTCGATAGTCCTGTGTATTGTGACTGCGTTTATGGCACCAATCACATCGAGAAAATCTGTCATGGATACCGGACTGGTTCATGAGGATGACGTTTGATTTTCAGGTTCGGTTGTTTCGGCATCGTCGTTGTTTTTGGGGGGGATCTGGTTGTTCGGGGGTATTTGGACGGAGAGTCCAGGAGGTGTCCCAGGGGTCCTCTGGGGCGGTCCAGTCTCGGGTGGTCCAGGTGTTCTCTGGGTCGTTGTTTGCTGGGATTGTGTAAGGGATACAAGGGGGTGGGGTAGGGGTTCTGTCAAGTTGGGCTCTGGTGGTGATAGGGATCTCCTCGACCTCGGGGCTGAATTGGACTCGGAGTTTAATGGTTTGGGGGATGGGTTCTGGGGGTGCTGACGCTCTGATTGCAGTGGAGGGGACTGGGGAAGGTCTGGGCTCAGGACTCGGAGATGGTTCTGGCTGATCGAACCCATTTGAATCGAAACAGTCGATCGGGATCGGTGGGGCAGATGCGGGTCTGGAGCTCTTGACGAGCTCATAGTCCTCGAGGGCCTCGACGGAAGGTCTAGGAGGATATTCCAGTCCGCCTGTGGGAGATGTCTCTCCTCTGCTGGTGGTGGAGTAATCTGGTTGGGGTTCAGAGTGAGGGAAAAAGAGGGCGGGGGCGCAAATCATCGGTACCGTCAGTTGCCCTGGGATCATAAATCCCGAGGCTGCTATATCAACCACGAGTCTGTTGAGTTGGAGGTTGGCGGCAGTCATAAGACTGTCAAAGTGTTGGTACTGGCGTTGGATGAATTGGTAGTCGCTGAGAAGATGGTCAATGAGTGGGGTGTTTCAGGCTGCTTGGATGATCCTTTCTTGATAGGCAGTGTTATTGAGAAGGTAAAGGAGCTGGGCAGCTGTGGGGTGGAGGTTCTCGTATGTGTAAGATTGAGACATTGTGATGCTTTGGTGAGGATTTGCCTAATCTTGTTGGCCTTTTTATAATCTGCTAGGGTCTCTTGGGCGTGTTCAAAGTCTTCTTCCCACAACCATTCATTCTCCGCTGAGGGGTATCCTTTCCAGGAAACTAGAAACTTTTGAGGTTTCCTTTTCGGGGAGTGTCCGATGATCGCCTCTATCTCGTGTTCTTCTTGTCCTTCTATCAGGTCAGGCAGTGGTTTTAGGAAATTTCTTCCATGGACTTCGTTTTGTTTGTATGGGGATAGAAGGGATGTGTGGAAGACGGAGTGAACCTTCCATTGTTCTGGTAAAGCCAGTTTGTATGTCACCGGCCCTAACACTGTTTCTATTTTGAAGGGTCCTTCTCTTTTCGGTGCTAGTTTCTTCAACAGGTATCCGAAATTGAGGTTTTTCCCTTCTAACCATACCTTTTGTCCTACAGTGAATGGTTTAAATGATCATTTGGCTGTTCCTTCCATCTTTCTCCTTGCTAGTTCCATAAGGGAATATGTTTCTTCTCGGAGTTTCTTCAACTCCGATAGCCTGATTTCTATAGATGGAATTGTCGTTTTCGTAAATGCCATAGGAAGGGGTCTAGGGTTGTATCCCATCATAAGGTAGAACAGAGATTTCTTCATTGTGGAATGTGTTCTGTTGTTGTGTGTGAATTCGGCAAAAGGGAGAAATTCTGCCCATCTGTCTTGTTGTCTAGAACAGAACATTCGAAGGAAGACTTCTAGTTCTTGGTTGACCCTTTCAGATTCTCCATCTGTTTGTGGATGAAATGTGGTACTCATCATGTGTTTTACTCCTAACTGTTTTCCTAGCTCCTGGAAGACCTTCACGGCAAACCGAGGATCTCTATCAGAGATAATTTTGTTGGGTAATCCAAATCGTTTGTATATGTTGTTGAGGAGTAATGTTGCAGTTTGCTCTGCATCAATGGTTTTGTTACAAGGTGTGAAAATTACTCCCTTTGTAGAGGAGTGGTCCACTACAACTAAAATTGTGTCGTAACCTTTCGATTCTGGCAGGTCTGTGATTAAATCCATCGTGATTTTTGAGAATGGTAATGCATCTTTTTCCCCTTCAATAGGTAGTATTGGGGCTTTAGTTGGGTGGGTAATGGTTTTACTTTCTTGACATCTCGCACATCCATCGACAAACATCTTGACAAATTTAGCCATTCCTGGCCACCAGTATTCTCTAGAGACTTGCTCCAATGTATTGAATTGTCCAGAGTGTCCGATTCCTTTTGCCTCGTGGATCATCTTCACAATTTCCTGTCGAAGGTTCCCTTTGTTTGGAACGTAACACCTATTTTTGTAGAAAAGAAGGCCTTCTCGAATGGTCCAGTCCTCTAATGCCGATTTGATCAGTGGTGGTCCTTCTTTTAGAATCGTCCTCATTGCATCATCGTATAAAGTTTCTCCTTTTAGGTTTTCTAAGAGATCATTCTGTAATTTAACGTCTATGGCTCTCAGGAAGAACTTATCTGGTAGCATGACGATATTGTCATTATCGTTTTTGTTGTTATCGATGTGATCTGGTCTTCTAGAAAGGGCATCTGATTGTGTCATCTTTGTTCCTGCTGTGTGAATTAATTGAAGGTCAAATTGGAATAAAAATAGACTCCATCTGGCTTGTCTTCGGTTTAGTTTTTGTGCCGTTTTGAAAAACATGAGGTTTTTGTGATCGGATAGAATGGTGATTGGATGTTTCCCTCTCATGAGGTAATGTCGCCAGGATTCAAGGGCTCTGACGATGCTGAAAAGTTCCCAATCATAAATTTCATAATTCCTTTCCATTGGTGTGAGAGAATGTGAGATGTAGCCACACGGATGCCATTCTCCATCAGTTCCTTGTTGTCTGAGGACTGCCCCCGTTGCCCATTTCGATGCATTGCATTCTATCAGGAAGGGTTTTTCAGTATCTGGCATTATCAACACTGGTTCTGAGAGGAACTTCCACTTTAGTGCATCAAATGCTACTTGGCATTCTTTGGTCCATTTGAATTTCTTGTCCTTTTTCGTTAGATCATTTAGCGGTCTGGCAAGTTCTGAAAACCGTCCAATGAACTTTCGATAGAAGTTTCCAAACTCTAAGAATGATCGGACTCCTCTGACTGTCATGGGTGGTTTCCAGTCTCGTATTCCAGCTAGTTTTACAGGGTCCATCCCGATATATCCCGGTCTGATGATCATTCCTAAGAAATCTATTTCCGTAATGTCAAATCTGCATTTTTCCGGTTTTAGGAATAAATCATGGAGTCGTAAGTGTTCTAGAACTTTGATAGTTTGCTTTCGATGAGTTTCCAGATCCAGAGAGAATATCAGAATATTGTCCATATAGATGACTATCCAGCCTTCTTCGATATAATCAGCAAAGATGTCATCCATAAATGATTGGAACATAGCTGGAGAATTGGATAGTCCAAAGAACATCACCATAGGTTCGAAAAGTCCTTTGTTCATTTTGAAAGCTGCCTTCCATTGATCTCCATTCTTGATTCTGATATTGTTGTATCCGTTTCATAAGTCCAATTTAGTGAAGTATTGTGCTCCTTTTAGTTTGTCAATGAGGTCTGACATGAGTGGTAAAGGATAGGCGTTTTTGATCGTGGCTTTGTTAAGTTCTCGATAATCTTGGCATAGCCTAAAGGCTCCTTTTTCCTTTTTCGATACGAAGAAGAAGGGTGAGGCCATTGGTGATTTCAAAGGTCATATGTAGCATTTTCGGAGATTATCGGTAAGGAATTCGTTCTGAAGTTGTTGTTCTATTGGGGATAGGGGATAAACCTTGCAGTTCAGCGCTTCTACTCCGGGTTTGAGATCGATGGCGTGATCATAGGGTCTAGACTCAGGAAATCTTTCTGATGCGTGTTTTTCAAACTGCCGTTTATAGTCAATAAGGAAATCAGGAATTAATTCCTCAATGGGTTTCTTTTCCTCCATTTTTTGGTTGTGTTCCAACATTTGAGAAACCGAAGTTTTTGCTTGTATGAGAACTTCCGGTGGTGTATGGTCTAATACTCCTTTGAATCGTTTGATGTTGAGTTTTCTTCTAGGCGGTATTTCGATTTTCCCATGTTTCCAGTCGATCTGTGGGTTATAATGTCGTAACCATGGCATTCTGAGAATGAGTTGTTCACCTCCCAAACTGGATACCATAAGGTCTTCCATCATCTTTTGATTTCCAATAAAGAAGGTTACTTGGGCCATATGTATTACATATGCCGAAGTGTTTAGGGTTCCGTCTATGTTAAGGACTTTAATCCTTTTGTCTAGTTTGGTCAGGGGAAGACGTAGCTTTCTGGCTGTAACTTGGCTAATAAAATTTCCTTCTGCTCCTGAGTCAAGGAGTGCTAATTTTTCGATGATTTGATCTCCAGTGTAGAGCGCCAGTGGAATATGCATTGAATTTCGTTCCATTGCGGCCGATATAATTACATTAGAGATACGAATTGGTGGGGGAGACGTCAAGCTCAACCGCCGCACTAAAAACCTCCTCCTTCCATAAGGTCGAGAATCTGGGTTTGTTCTTCTTCAGAGAAATCTCGGTAAATAGCACGGATTTTATGATACGCATCTTCTGGGGTAGATTTCTTTGGGTTTTCCTTTTTCTGTTCGTTCTTCGGCTTCTCTAGACAATTCTTTGCAATATGTCCTGGTTTGCTACATTTATAGCATAACCCCTTTCGGTGATATTCCTGTGCTTCTTCGTCAGAGATCCGGTTTACCTTCGTTTCGGGTTTCGATGTCTTCTTCATCTTTTCTCCTCTAGTAATGGCCATCATGGTGAGCCATGCATTATTGTACTTCCTGGCTCTGTCATACCACCCTTCAATGGTGTCTGGTTGATCTGGTTGCATTAGGCATGATTTGAGAAGAGCTGGATGGAGTCCGGCAAGGAAATGATCAATGAGGGCCCTGTCATCGTATTCGGTGTCAATAGAAAGGAGACGGAAGTCTGTGATGTATTCGTCCACATGTTTCTTGTTTTGTTTGAGAAGCTTCATCTTCAGTCTGGCGTTGGTTCCTATGTCTAGAGGTTGAAACACCTTTTTGAAATCTTCGAGAAATTCTTCCCATGTCATCACATGAATCTGATCTTCTGGTTTGGTATCTGAGGGTTCCGCTTCTTTCTCCTTAAGGGCTTTTTTGTATTCGTCCATTTTTGCCTTCATCCAATTTGCGGCATGCCCTTCTTTCATATAGGACAAGGTGAATAGAATCTTGTCTTTGTCGTTCGGGTAAAGGGTGTCGTTAGCCATGAGGTATAAATCTACCTCAGTAAGGAAGGTACTAGCCTTGGCTGGGCTTCCATCATAGCTGTTCAGAACTGCTACCTTGTTCTCTTTCTTTCTTTCTCCATTCGTTAATGTCTGCAAGGCGGAAATTAAATCCTGAAGCGATGTTGAGGTCTGCTGTGTAGTCATGGGGTCTGACGGAGGAGGTGAGGAAGGTGAAGTGGTTATAATAGGGGTTTCCGGTCTGTTGGTTTCTAGTTGCCTGTTCGAAGATGACAGCGAGTTCTGGGTTCCGGAGTGTTGGGTCTGAATTACTGTTTCTGAGTTCGGGGAGTTCGTCTGTTCCTGTGAAGGCTCCTGCGACTGTTGGGAAGAGGTTTGGGTCGACGTTCTCCTTTCGTCGTCTGATAGATCGAAGCCTGTTGTGAAGTCTATTGTTTGTCTGGTCCTGGACCTGGTTCTGGGTGTTGTGGTTGTCCGTTGTCTGATTTCTTCCCTTGCCTCTTCCTGGGCAAGTAGTTCTAGTCTCTGGATTCTTTGCTCAAATGTGAGCTTGTCTTCTGGAATGACAAGAAGGAAAGCTCTCCTCTGTTGTTCTCGTTCTGCTAGTTCTGGGTCTTCGGCAGGGGTTCGCCGATGTCTAGACATGATGTCTTCGTTGGGTGCCTGAACCTAGGAAGGTCAGCAGGATCAGCTTGACCTAATGTTATGTGAGTCCTTCGCTTCTAACACTAAGTTCAAGTTTGAGCTTGATGATGGATTTTCTGAAGTCAATTGATTTGATTGATTGACTTAGAAAGAAGATCAAGAAGTTGGGACAAGGTTTTGATAAGCTTTTAACCAGGTCAAGCTGAAGAAGCTTGTCTACTGGCTGGTACATTTATATAGACTCTAACTATGACTAATACTCAGAACTATTAATAGCTACTATGAGTAATCAAGTGAGTCTTGGTAAGAAAAGAAAGTCATAGAAGGATTGGTAAAGAAAAAGAACATTTGACTAAGTAAGAAAACGAGAAATGGAATACAAGTACATTAGATGCCCTACAAGTCCTCGGAGTCCTCATGATTGTAACATTATTGCTGCAATCACTGCCCTCTGATCGTCGCTGCTACTCTCGCTGTCACTGCCACCCCTGTCGCCTTCTCATCGCTGTCACTCTCCCGTGATTACCGCTGTCCTATCTCTGCGCCGCCACCCTTTGCTACCTTATCCAATCAACATAAAATGGCAGACCTACCCTGGGGACTTTTATCATTTCTGAGCGCTGGACATTACAACTTAAGGGAGAATAGACATATCCCTTCCAACCTATACGACCCCTGTCGAATGCTCATTTTTTCACTAGAACCCAGTATTCCCTACCATTTTACCATGTAATAGACCTATTCTTTTCGAAGTCGATGACACCACCATCTTTCATTATGATCCGTCAAGCGCAGAGATCCCTTCAGCAGCAACTGTAATTGATGGATCAAAGTTCTGTGCGGCTTCAGCGGCTTCTTCGTAACAGGATCTCGTACACAGAAGGAAGCGTCAATGGTGATCCCGGTATCTCTTCCTTGGAAACGCTCTTATTCTGGGAGTTGGAGCAGAAAGTGGAGTACGAAAGGTTTGGTCTAGCTGACGAGGCAGGAGTAATGAGGTTTTGAGAAACTTGATGGTTGCAGGGGGTTTCGCAGGAAGCTGATTTTCGAATTCTATATCCGAGCCGCGTCGCATCCTTCAATCATCTGCACTCCTGAGCAACTCTCTGGAACAGCACAACGTAGCTGGATAGTGTAGAATCTGACTCTCCCTGAGCGAAATGACGGCAGTGATTGGTGAACGATTGTTCGTTGTAGACGAATAAAATGGATGCGAATATAGAATATAGATATTTGGGTCAATAAAGCTGTTTGTTGTATTTCAGGTCATCGTATCGAAGAGCTGCGTAGTATGGACTAGTATTCATTGATAGCTGTCCCCTACATAGGGATCAGTTCCCGTCAGACTAACAGAAATAGAACACTCACCGCATTTAAGATTCAGATCACCTCAACTCAGCCTTGTCATCTCTCAGCTCAAGTCTGCGAGCATCAATGCGATCCTGATATTGTTGAATGATCCATTGCTCTTCCCGAGAGAACCAAGCAAAAACAGAGAGATAATTGGTGGGTCTATATTGAGGTATAACAGGTTGCGTGTTGATGGTGTTTAGAGTGGGTATGATACCGGGATTAAGGTTTTGGAAGCAACATAGTCCCAGAAATCACCATCATAGGCTTCCTTGGTTCTTGGATTACTTCCTGCTCTTTGAATGAGCATTCTTTGAGCAAGTGCAGGTGCGTTTGATACTATCGAGCATATGGACTTGCATCCCATATAGGGCTCCTAGCGGATCGGATTAGGATCGGATACAGATTCATCCGTTCGGATGGTGGTGATTGAGAGAGCAATCTGCATCGGCGGATGGTATCCGTCAGATGGTCCGATAATCCGACGGATGGGCGCTAAGCCAGCGCTTCACAATGAAACCTCCCTCCCACAGTGAAAATTTTGCTTCCCCGTCAGTATTGTCGCCTTGTTCACCTCCAATCCCTTTGGCAAGTCTCAAGCTACCCTATAGACCCTCAAGACGTGATGTCATGTTGAGAATATGATGTTTGGAGCCACTTGGAGGGAGGGGGCTCTCAGGTGCGGGACATTGATCTAGTTGTGCGGCATTCCAAGTTGATTCCAGGTGTCTGAATTATACCTATTTAATTTGTTGTGTACAGAGTCGAGACAAGTTCATATATTGTACCCAAAACAGCTAAAATACAAGTCAAAGGTTAGTCAGACAGACAGATAATGGCTGATATATCACCCACTACTGCTATGAAGGTCAAAAAGGTAACCACGGAAAGCCCCGGGCACGACTCTGGTAGACCTAACGAAGCCCAACGACAATCGTCTGCACCGCGTGATCCATCCGCCGCTCATCGTCGGATTGGTCGGATGCCATCCGTCGGATGGTGCTCGTCGAGGAGCCCATCCGCCATCCGAATCCGACCTCTCATCGCTCGGATGACGGCGGATCATCCGATCCGCTAGGAGCCCTAATCCCATATCACGATGCTATCATCAACTCCCAGTGTTCAGATGATAACTGAGAAGCAACTCCTATTCTCTTGGTCCATCCAATCGACACTCCACCCTGAGGAGCGTTCGACGAGTCTGAAGCATGGCGGTAAGGAGCAAAGGAAGCAAAGAACAAGGTGCCGGGACCTGCTGCTCCAGTGTACTCTGGTCCATAGACCAACGCTGGACCCGAATAGCAAGTTTTCTCTCCGAAACCCTCTTGATTCCCCACAACCTGCTTGATTCACTATGCCTCTTGTCCTTTTTTGTGACCCCCATTCTTTGAGAACAATACGGCACTATCAGTGAATCTTATTTTCCTTTCGGTAGGAGGCTCGCGCTATGAACCTTCAGAAACACGTTCTAACCGACCTTTTTCTTCATTCTAGTGCTCTATAACCGCTTTGAAAGACCCAGAATTGCGCTCTACAAGCCATCAGCGTACATTTCAAGTTGTAGAAAGATCGAATGACGACATTACCAAGGGAGAGGGCTGCAATCAAGGCATCCGTCCGAGAAGAGATGCCATAGCAGTGAGACGCCGGAAGATAGGTACTGTTTGGATACTGCAGTGAGTATTGATATGATGCTGCTCTGCTCTGCTCTGACCTATATCACGTAGGTTGGTATGGCTACCAATGCCTAGCAAAGTCGCATCGAGTGTCTATTTTCAACTTTTGGCGACTCACGCGAAGATGGATTCAAAGAAGCGTTGTCACGGTCAACAGAGCTTATGGCGTTCATATCTTTTTTTGAGCTGTGAAAGGGTATGTGTGTTGAGAGCTATATCATTTGGTCTCCGCTGCGGTACGCACGACAGTTTCGTTCCTCGCAGCCTGCTGGCGTTCTTCGAATGGTTTTAGCTCAAGGAAACTCCCAGATCGGAATGCTACAATGGCTTTTCCAAGAACATAATCTTTCCTTCAGACAAGCTCGAATACTCGACACAGCCTTGGACGCTGAACAACTGATCAATTCGGTCGATGCGATTCAACATGTGTCGTTCTGTATTCGGCAAATCATTGAGTCCATCCCGGTTTCACAGCTCTCGTGGTACCTGCGAGACACGTCGCCGATTAACGACAACCCTTTTCACCTTCTGAACCTCTTCCATCAACAGAACCCCGTTTCCAGTTGACTTCAGGACGCCTCAGCTTTCAGCTATTCTACTACCAACCTGAAGACTTCAGAGCCAGATACTACTCTTCATATCCTTTCCCCTTTCCATTACGACTCCGACTGCCAGAATCCATCCTCCACCGCCGACCGCCAACTGCTGTCTGCACGATGACGTCATCATGTTCTATCCCCGACGTCTGTGATCTGTCAATCGTTGCATCTCTCCCCTGCTACAGACAGCCCGAGGAGTCGTCTACACCGTGTCCTAAACGTCATGCGCACCTCCAGCGAGCGTCTTGTGTTATGGGACGTCCAAGAACTTGGGATATTGCTGGTTGTGGTTCGAGGGCGTCCGAACACGTTCAGGATGGTTATAAATCCTCTTCCTTCCCTATCTACGCCTTCAGAATATGACGTGTGCTTGTCAGCGGCAATATGTTGGTGATTGTAGCGAGTTTGATGTGCTAGGAAGTACGGTCCAAGGTTAGGTTTCTGTTACGATTATTGGACATGAAGGCAGAGCTGAATGACTGCTAGAAATGGTAATAGGGAGGAGTATATATGCCTACGCTGGCGTCGGAAATCAAGGCGAAGGTTTTCGACTGGGATTCGGTGTTCTAGCCTTCCATCCGCCGCCTGCCCAGGACCTGAATGTCCTTTCCTCGAAGGGCTTGTTTGGCGTTCACTTGTCAGCGCAATCCCCGCGGTTTATATGGGGATATTTGAGCCAGAAGCCGAGGACGTGCTACTCCACTGGTTGTAGAGACTAGTCCTGGCCTGCTCAAGTCGCAGGACGGGAATGCTTTCTCTTTCACCCTCGTCTTCGACATCGAGTTTGACCGGGTTCATGGGAGATGGAAAGGCTGAACAAATGGTCTCGAGGCCGCCTGCTAGTTGATCTGGGCTCGGATGTACGTACTTCGCGGTAGTTTTTCACGTGTTCTCGGCGTTCTAACGATTCATGGTATAGCGCCTTATTCTCGTATCCGAGGTTTAACACTCACTCCTGACATATGAAGAATCCAAATTGTCGGAGCTGGCGATGTTTATTGAGGTCATTGAACGGGTCTGACGGGGTGTTTAATTCGGCCCTTTTCCTATGGTACGTGCTATAGCCGCACTCTTTCAAAAGTCATGGGCTGTTAATTCCCCTTTTTCCAGCTTCCGCTAAAACTGGCATTGCGATACAGATCTCAAGTATATCGTTCATCCCATTTCAGTACTCCTCTATCAACCCATGTACACTCAACGCCAGCGGCTTCTCGTTTTGCTTTTCCGTTGGCCAAGGTCCTGCAAACAGATCTACAAGGGACCAGGCAGTCGTACTATCCTCGCGACCTGCAGTTCCTTCATAGCACTAAGAGATGCGTCACGTCCCCAGGTCGACATGAGTGCTTCATCATCTCATCTTCTCACCATGGCGGTCTTTCCATATCCTCACGGTCATTCTTCTCTCGAACTTCCCGATATCGTGATTTGCGCCCCTCCCCGCTCCACTTCAGGCGCCGGAATTGAGATCCTGCACGTCAAAACCAGCTTCCTGGTCACAAGACCCGCAGTCACATCTGCGTAGCGAAGGCTAGCTCGGTTCTAGAGCTCAGCGCTTGGCCACAACGCTGCATCACCCTGTCACCCTTCACCATTTGCCGTCACCACGATTTCGCAATACTAGCTCAGCCAAAGAGGTACGTCTCTATAACTCTACATACGGACTACAGCTTATCATATTCGTTTTCGATAGTCATATGCTCTGTTTCATGAAGATGGGTTAATGCGCCTCCGTGGTTCTTTCTCTTTCGAAGCGTACATCTCAAACGTTCCGGTAACATTCTTACGCTTCACTGCGATTCGCCAGCCGTAATACCATCCCCTGATACACGACACCCTCAACAACGAGGATCGTCGAAGAAGGAACGTAGTTTTGTGGCAGAAGGGCTTACGGAAGGTGAGATGTGGGTGGTGTTAGTCCGAGTGATGTGATACGTGCGCTGCCGGAAATTGGTTCGGCGATGGAATCTAGGATAGAGGTTGCTTCTTTATTCATATCTCTTGCCCGATACACACTCAAGGCGTCTTCCTTTCTTATCACGAACGCCTACCCAGGCGTTTTCCTGAGCGGTTTTTTCTCCGACTATGTGCCTCGACATGGTCCCCCATGTCATACGTAGCACCACAATTCCGATACACCACCGCAATTTACCACCTCAGGCTGGTTTATAACCCAGTGACCCAGCGGGTATTGACAGACACTCCATACGAGAACGCCTGCATTCGTTTACAAGCACACAACTTTCTTCTTTGGCATCGTTTGTGCAGATCTACATGGCCGAGATTGTTTACAGACTGTACTCCCGTATCCCATTACTACAATACACCCATTGGCATGAACCACCATGGAAGCATTTGTGATTAGGTGAACCTAGGTCTGTCCTGACTGACTATGATAATCAGGTGGACTCTCCTGCCCATCAGGTCCCCACAGTCGCTGATACATAATGCGAACCAAGTCGGGGATAGTGTCTCCAATTTCCACCTGGTTGCCCACAATCCTTTCCCTATCATGTCCCTCGATACCATTTGATTCGGGTGTGGGGAAGTGCACTGCCAAAGGTGACGCCATGCCTGGTACCGTTGCTCCTGTACTTGCTTGCTCCCCAAGCATCGAACGATCTTTTGTATGCCAATGAGGAGGACGTGACATGGGATCATTTGCATTTGTGTATATGAATGGTGTCACGTCGAATCGGGAATCAACAAATGGTGTCACTTCGAATCTGGGATCCAGAAGGAATATGCTGGATGAAAATTCTGGTGTGGTATTTGGTGAAGAGATCATCTGTTCTCTGCGCCGTCGGAGGACGAAATAAACTGCAGCTCCCAGTAGCATCAGAAATACCAGGCCACCAATGGTACTTCCAATGATGACCTTAACTGGGGGTGATGTGTGTGAGGAAGGTGTCGGCCCTGGCATTGGTACTGGTGTTTCTTGTGGTGATGAATCATCCTCAAACACACCAATCCCATCGATTAGAACTTGCGCTGCTGCAGCTTGATTATACACATCAAACTCAGATGATGGGGGTCCTTTCCATGATCTGCCATATACATTGTCACCTGAAGTCGCATTGTCTCGAATGGCATTATACTTTTCTGGAGCATTAGGGTTGAAAGTTGACAAGTTGAACTTTGTTACACACCTGTACCCCAAGAAATACCTTTATTGATCTTTGTAGGTCAACTGGTAATGATTTGACACGCCTATATGCCTCTGCTAGTCCTCTGACAAAGTACATGTCACCTTCATCTGCCCCAACAATATTATCACCATTGTGATAGAGGTTCTGCAGCACACCAGTAGGACCTGGCCACCCAGTTGTGGACATATTAAGTGTTGAAGAAATGATATACTGCAGCCTAAAAGAACACTGTCAGTACTTCCTTCAGCATTGTGTGATAAGTGCACAAACAATTCTACCATACTATCTGATTCATTCATTTTTGGAGCCAGAATGGATAAAGCCTCAATCATGTAGCCAATGGTAGAAGAACCTTGCAATACTGGACGATATGACCCACAACCCGTGGTTACTATGTAGCTGTTGAGATTCAAAGGTGTGAATGAGGAGACCAAGTCCAGTGACTGCTTTGCTGCCTGAATATATGTGGTGTTTGGGGGTGTCTCTGAATCAGCCAGCTGTGCAGATAATCTTGAAAATTTAATATCATTCAGAAGCAGTCTCTTGTAGGTCCAGTCTGCAACTTACAAGGAGAAAAGCCTGACATATTATCAGTAATTACCCAATAGATGAAGGAACACATTCCTTACGCAACTTCATACAAATCAATACGAGGGTTATCTTGTGAAAAATTCTATAAAACAGTAGTTAGTCTGAAGGCAGGACATGACAGAGATTTATAAATTACTTGAAATACAGCTCCCTTACACTCAGATAGGATGGTGAAGTTCTTTGTGGGCATTTTCCCAGATTGTGAATTTTTTTCTGACACAGTATAGTTGTTTGCCAGCTCCCAGTAGGTTTTTGCTTGTTTCAGGAACATTGAATCATTGTATGCCACATATCCACGGATTGCAGTATACCCATAGTTTCTGTCAGCTAGGTCAGAACATAGTCCAGGTTAGCTGTAGGGAAACTTACATTATATCACGGATCCTGACTTGGAGTACCATCTGCTGAAATATATCAGGGTTCTGGTCTTGAGCAAGACCAATAACTCGGGCCAGATCAACTATCTTAAAGTCCTGTACCACATTTTGAAATCTGCTTGGATTGGGTTGTGTTGCAATATCAAAATTGGCCAATGCTGTATAAAATGCTGATGTAGCATTGAGTGGCTCCTGAGGATCAAAGAGCTACAACCAGTCAGCATGATAACCTGATATTTCATATGTTACCAACCACATCTCTACCAAATAAGGGCCCAACTCTTGCTATTGCTTCACTCAGTGCAAAGCTTGCAGCATCAACACGGTCTGGCTGCAGGTTTGTAACATTGGAGTTCTGGGGAGATGTTTAGTAGCAAAGCAATTGATTGAGATAATCCATGATACCCAGTGAGAATTTGTAACAAGCTGTGCTGCAATGCAATTGACAAGCAGTATGATGCCAAGCAGGAGGGAAAACATTGAAGAATTTGAAGAATGTGATAGTGGCCCTATTGTTCTATATATCTTATTTGATATAATGGTGTCCTGATAGTATGATGGTTAAGTGGCTGATAACTTAGGGTGATGGTGTTTGTGGCAACAGAGAAAGGAACAAACTCATTAGAAATTGGCATCTTGATTTAAAGATTGCTGTGGAATTCTCAAAGAATGCAGAGGGTGAGTTGTTCACACCAGCACATTGTACTACAACTGCCAGTCAAAGGTTCTTGGTTCTTGTTCAGTTCCCATCAAAAATGGGATTCCACTATGAGGAGACAGCATGCAATAAAGTCAGATATGGGGACAAGAGACAAGTGGCAGGCATTGGGATCATAATTGGAACATGGCCACTCTCTACAACTGCATTGAGAGATGCAGGAAACCATACGGAACAAAGCATCATGATGAGGCGCGGGAGCTAAGGCAAAAGGCAGATACCCTGGTCCATACCCTTCTTTTCCATCTGGCTTATTCATGCCTCTGCATAATTCTCTTGAGGATCATGGTTACAACTGATGAACTCTGTTTCCATCTCGTAAGAGACTCAAAATCTCAATCTTTGAACCACATTTTGATTTGATTTTTTCCTCTTTGATTTAGCCTTGCTTGCAGAGTCACAGAAATGCATCCTACAGGCCACTGGCTGGCATTTGGATTCAGGGGTATGGGAAGGATCAAAAGCAGTCACTGCCAAGGGAGGCATCCCTGAGAGATTTTGAAGGGATGATTTAGGTTGATATGACTACAAGTGACTGGCAGCTCTACTTAGACAATTTATGCCACCAAGAATCCGAAGAATCACTACAAGTAGCGTTGAAGCTGGTGAAAATTCCGGATATTCTTTTGTTTGATCTTTGCCCTAGTGCGTACTACAACCCCGCTCATCGTAGCCTGCCATCCATTTTCCATCTTCTATAGTTCCCTGAAGGATACCCGTCTCAAGCCAGATTCACAACCGAAATGCTATGGTAGTTTCCTCCAAGACACGGTGTTCTCAGAAAGGAAGCCGAGTATCGTACCTTCTCACACCAACCCACATCGCCTTTGAGGTCGAACAACTGTTCGATGCGATCAATGTGCTTCAATGGCAACCGCTTTCCCACCATTTTCAGCTGTAGTCTTTTGCTCCTCGAGTTTCCTCTTTAGCCCCTCCGACGGCACTAGGACATCAGATAACAGTGTCGGACCACTCCGGGGGATCTCAAATGAGCATGGTACTATCGGCGCTGTTGTGATGGGCATACATGAGGTAGAGGTCCATCAGAATGCTTACTACTGCTGATTTGAGTCTCGACAAGGGATTGTGGAACTCTAAGTCACGTCACCATGAATGTGGCAATTTCCATTTTTCAACTTCGTGAAACCCAAAGGGGGACTTGCCGTCGATGTCAATCCCAGAGTAATGCGTTGGTTCACGACCTTCCAACGGCGACATGTCTTTTTTCCAACTCATTTCATGGAAAATGTCGTCATTACCTTCAAGGAGAGCAGGAGGAGTTAAGAGTAGCGAGAGGAATGCAGAATCCAACCAGCTTTGTCCTTTGAAGGACAAGTATCATTTCCTTCGCGTATCACCAATTAGCACAAGTTCAGTTCGCCTCAGTTGCCCACAATTCGCAGTAGCATCATCCTCCCCTTGTACATGTCTTGCCGACGGCGCTCTACAGGTGCTTTACACCTCGAACATTGTGCTGACACTCAGCTGAGAGGTATATCCCTTCCAACCTATATGAGCCCTGTCGGATGCTCATTATTTTTCACTAGAACTCAGTATTCCCCACGAGATTGAATTGATTCGTGTAAAAGACCCATTCTTTTCGAAGTCGACGACGCCACCATCTTTCATTATGATCCGTGAAGCGCAAAGTTTCCTTCACCAACTTGGGCAGCAACTGTAACTGATGGATCAAAGTTCTGCGTGGCCTCTTCGTATCAGGATCTCGTACACAGAAGGAAACGTCAACGGTGATCCCGGTGTCTCTTCCTTGGAAACCCTCTTGTTCTGGGAGTTGGAGCGGAAAGCGGAGTATGAAGGATTTGGTCTAGCTGACGAGGCGGGAGTAATGAGAAGCTTGATGGTTGCAGGGGGATTCGCAGGAAGTTGATGTCAAGATGGGATGGAATGTTGTCGGAATGTTGAGCCGAGGGAACGTCAACATTGGCCAGAAGCTGATTTTCGAATTATATATCCGAGCCGCGTCGCGTCCTTCAATCATCGCTGAGTACGCCTCATGTTCGTGTATGTAGTTATAGAGCAGCTCACCGGAATAGCACAACGTAGCTGGATAGTGTAGAACCGGGACATCATTGAAGCTGGCTCTTCTGCAAAAAGATGGACCGAACAAATTCGCAGGAAGAGAAAAGGCTAATAGGCATCTCGTGGTTCCATACCTCGTGATGTTATTCTCGGCATGCAGCAACGGTCCATGGACCTTGCTGACGCTTTTTTCATCATTGAGCAACGATTTTTCTCCCGACTTCCATGACGCGCCCTCGTTCATCATGTTCTCACATCGACCATTCTCGGACTTCCTCAGTCCATTGATACTCACAATTAGGTACAGAATATCCTCTTTTCAGGGCCAATTATTCCCTCTAATCAGAGTTACTTTGAATAGCCAAAACCATAATACACGTGTAAACCAATATATATGGGCAGAAGACGTTCAACGTTGACTTACACAAGAGCTGTGAATACCGGATAACTACAGCCTAGGCATCGATTACAGGCTCTGGCACCAGTGCATATCTTGGCACACAGTGCGTTACTGCTTTTTTTTTTTACTTTGTACGTTGTTCTGATCCTATTATGGCAAATTTTGCTCTATGACCGTACTATCATACGACCAAACATTCAGTCAAAACGTCCGGAAATGCCGAATTTGCATCTTACCAAGGCAGGATTCACCGTGTCGGTGGCCAGGGAGCTATTGTCGATGGAAGTGCGATGATAGAAGCTACATAGGAGATGTCGGTTTATGCTCACAGAGGAACGGAGGGTATCATCAGGAGGGGTCCACCCAATCAACATTCCATTCTGAGGAAACTTGGAACGTTTGACGAGTAGGGGCATTGTGAGTGACCGGGACCGGCCGCAGGATAGAGGTGATTTCCTTGTCGAGGATAAAAACATTTGCCCATTATTTACAGGAAGCACTGTAATGATTCATTGTCTTTCAGATGCCAATTAGATGCTGGCTCAGAAGCAGAAGAGGCTAGGCGCACCTTGAGTCTATATCCAAACAGACATCTCTGAGTCGAACGCAGCGAAATTCGAAGCGGTTGGAGTGAGAGTTCGGCACTGACTGCACCCGAGGCCCGAGTTCGGTCCATAGACCTGGTTGCCGCTTTAGTCATCGAACGAACAAGTGCTTTTCTTTCCAACCTTCACGACGCACCCTCGTTCGTTACCCCAAATGTTCTCGTTCTCATAAGATTTTCAGTCTTATTTCTTCGATTAATTGGGATGCACAAATAGGTAGGAAATCTCCTCTCTTCTAGGCCAAAAATCTTCTCTAATCAGGGTTATCTAGAACAGCCCAAACCAGAATGAACCGATTCGGCTTACACGAGCGCTGTTGATACCGGGGGTCTACAGTATAGGACCTGTTGCGGCTATCCAAGACAATCTGGCTACCGGGGTCCTTACCCACTGTGCGTTGCTGATTTTTTTTTTACTTTGGACGCCCTTTTGATTCTGCTGTACCATTATGTTCTGCTTTCTGTAGATACGAGCCTCTCAGGGTACCCAGGTCACATCCATCTAGCCCAATGTTCAGTCAAAACATCCGGAAATGCCGAATTTGCACCTTACGTCGGCAGAGTACAGCGCGCCGGTTGCCGGGAAGGTCTTACAGTTGGAAGTCCGACGACAGAAGCTACATAGGAAATGGTGACTTAGGCTCGTAGGAGGGCGGGAGGGCATCGTCAGAAGGGTAGAAGAGTCGGATAACTCAGGAAGCCTCGTCACGTCCGGAAGTCTTACCGCGTTCCCACATGATATCAAGTGCCTTTTTGCCTTCCTTCCCAACGCCAGTACGCTCGCCCTTTCGACGAAGCACATCTTCAGTGCCGTACCACCCATCTCGAAAACTCGGTCGCAGATGTCATAGTCTTGCATCGAACCTTAATACCGGCACTTCCTCCGACTCCCTACTTCCAAATGCCCGTAGTTGGGGTAATCTATCGATGATGACAAGGATTCCTTGCGGTTCCCAGGAGGTGGATTGTACTCACACCTGTCACAACGACGGTACGTATCTCTGCTCTTGACTCTTGTAATCGTCAATTCTACGTCAGTTTTACAGCAACGGTTCAAGATCGCGACGTCTATCAATGCCTTTCAGGTATGTGTGCCGACTATGATGACCCTCTCAACCTTCTGAACCTCTGTAATGAACAGATTCCCGCCTCCATGCCGGCTTCAAGACGCCTCGACCATGGGCTATTCCATTCCCGAGCCAATACTTTCAGAACCATACACACAATCTACGCCTGTCCATCATGCCTCCATACCATCAAAATCCATTCTCGATCCTCCAACCTGTCCCCAACACCTGCTCTTCGGACGCCTATTATCTGTCAATCGCAACCCCTCTCCGTCTCTGCAGACAATCCTAAGGAGGGTCCTGACCTACATCCAGCGTAATGCGAGGAGACGTGTTGAAGCTTGAGATATCGACGATATTAGTTCAAGGGTGCAGGTTTACGAAGGAGAGGTCGATGGTGATCAAAACACTCCTTCATCTTCATCCGCACCTACATCGATCATCGACGTTCATCAGCGACAACATCTTGGAGCTGTGATAGGCGTCTGGTACCGGGAAGTGCTGTGAAAGATGGAGCTTGTCATTCCCGAATGTAGAAAACGGAAGCAAAGCTGGATGATAACTGGTCACGGGGAAATCTCAGCCTGCATCCGTATTAGAACCCGATGCAAAGTCGTTCGCCTGGGGGTTGGCGTATACATCAATTGCCTGCTCGGAACCCGAACATTATTTCCACGAAGAACCCATTCGATACATCCACTCGACGGCGCCATCTGCGGTGTGCATTGGAATACTCTCAGTCGGAGACTCTCAAGAACGTGTTATCCCGCAGGCTGTTTCCAGTTAACTCCCTTCACTCCACGTTTCTTCGGGACGGAGACATTTTTCTTTCACCCAGTCTTCGGCATCGCGGTTGACATGGTCGAGGCCACCTGCTAGCTGATTTGGGATTAGAGGTATGTACTTCCCCGTGAGTTTTCATACATGTTGGCTTTCTTATATGGCGCCTATGACATTCCCCATCATAATCTGCCGTTCGCAGCAACGCATACTCAACTTTGATGGTACTAATACTAATCGTATCTGTCCGAATTCGCTACTATCAAATCTTGCAGTTACAAGCTCGGAAGCTGTACACCTCACCTGTTCCATACAAAACCGGACAGAGCTTTTGATGTATTGCATTGTATCAGATGGAAATACATTACCTTTAGGTCCTTTGATATTAATTCATAAGTGACAGTGCATTGTATGGCTGAATTTCCCTCCAGAAGTCACTTTCGTCGCGAAAGATATCGTGTTTGATATATCCTGTTCCAGACACTGGCTTTCCTCGTACTTTACACTAGTTTAATCCTCGTTTCGTCCGGACTGACTCCGATAATCCGGTGGATTATCCTGACCATCATTCTGCCACATCTTCTGGTACACCATTCATACCATATCAGGGAAAGAGGTGCCGACAATAAGCTGGCTTCCGATAGCATAACCTTCGCCAAGTGCCTCGTTTGCCCCAGGTGTCGGGCTATCAGAAGCTTAGGCGACTGGTACCACCCCTACTGGCACCTGAGGAACAGACCATGTGGGATCAGCTCGTACTTCAGCATTAGCACGAGCCTGCTTCTCTTGGCCCCCTTGACCTATACTTTGATCTTTTGTGTGCCAATGGGGAGGTCATTGTGTGAGGTCATTTGCGTTCGTGTAGGGATCCCACACAAATGGCGTCATGTTGAACCGGGAATCAAAAAATGGTGTTACTTCGAATCTGTGATTCAGAAGGAATACGCTGGAGGAAAATTCTGGTATGGTATTTGATGAAGAGATCGTCTGTTCTCTGCGCCGACAGAGGACGAAATAGACCACAGCTCCCAATAGCATCAGAAATATCAGGCCACCAATCGTACTTCTAATGATGACCTTAACTGGGGGTGATGTGCGCAAGAAAGGTGCCAATCCCGGTGTTGGTACTGGTGTTTCTTGTGGTGATGAATCATCCTCAAACAAATCAATCCCGTCGATTAGAACTTGCGCTGCTGCAGCTTGACTGTATGCATCAAAATCAGATGACGGGGGTCCTTTCCATGATCTGCCGTATACGTTGTCACCTGAAGTCGCATTGTCTCGAATGGCATTATACTTTTCTGGGAACATTAGAGTTGAAAATTGACAAGTTGAACTTTGTTGCGCACCTGTACCCCAAGAAATACCTTTATTGATCTTTGTAAGTCAACTGGTAATGATTTGGCACGCCTATATGCCTCTGCCAGTCCCCTGACAAAGTACATATCACCTTCATCTGCCCCAACAAACATATCATCACCATTGCGATAGAGGTTCTGCGGCACACCAGTAGGACCTGGCCAGCCTTTGGTGGACATATCAAGTGTTGAAGAAATGATGTCCTGCAGCCTAAAAAAACATTGTCAGTCCTTCCTTCAGCATTGTGTGATAAGTGCACAAACAACTCTATCATACTATCTGATTCATTCATTTTTGGAGCCAAGATGGATAAAGCCTCAATCATGTAGCCAATGGTAGAAGAACCTTGCGATACTGGCCGATATGCTAACAGAAGTGGATCACATTCTGATGTTTGAATGAAGGATGCAGAGGTGAGATTATCTTTGAATGAGGAGACCAAGTCCAGTGACTGCTTTGCTGCCTGAAGATATGTGGTGTTTGGGGGTGTCTCTGAATCAGCCAGCTGTGCAGATAATCTTGAAAATATGATATCATTCAGAGGCAGCTTCTTGTGGGTCCAGTCTGCAGCTTACAGGGAGAAAAGTCTGACATATCATCAGTAATTACCTGATAGATGAAGGGCACATTCCTTACGCAGCTTCATATAAATCAATGAGAGGGTTATCTTGTGACAAATCCTATAAAATGGTATTTAGCCTGAAAGCAGGCCATGACAAAGATTTGTCAATTACTTGAAATACAGCTCCATTACACTTGGATGCAATAGTAAAGTTCCTTGTAGGCATTTTCCCAGATTGTGAATTATTTTCTGACACAGTATAGGTGTTTGCCAGCTCCCAGTAGTTTTTTGCTTGTTCCAGGAACATAGAATCATTGTATGCCACATATGCACGGATTGCAGCATATCCATAGTTTCTGTCAGCTAGGTCAGAACATAGTCCAGGTAGTTGTAGAGAAACTTGCATTATATCACGGATCCCAACTCGGGGTAGTATGCGTTGAAATACATCAGGGTCGTGTTGAGCAAAGGTAATAAGTTGATCCAGATTATTGTTTTGAAAGTCCTGTACCACATCTCGGAATTTGCTTGGATTGGGTCGTGTTGCAATGTCAAAATTGGCCAATGCCATATAAAATGCTAATGTAGCATTGTATGGCTCCTGAGAATCAAATTACAACCAGTCAGCATGATAACCTAGTATTTCATATGTTACCACCCACACTTTTCATAAATGAGGGCTCAATTCTCACTATTGCTTCACTCAGTGCAGAGCTTGCAGCATCAACACGGTCCGGCCGTGGGTTTGTAACATTGGAGTTCTGGAAAGATGTTTAGCAAAGCATTTGATTGAAATAATCCATGATACCCAGTGAGAATTTGTAACCAGCTGCGCTGCAATACAATTGATGGCTAGTATGATCCCGAGCAAATGGAAAGACATTGAAGAACATAAGAAATGTGATTCACTTTTTGTTGTTGCTCAACTAAAGACCGATTCGACCTATAGGAATCCATATTCTTCATCTCGGAATGTGCCCTAGTATTCCAATGGGGTCGGGCTGCCGATAAATTTGGAAGAAGACCTATCTTGCTAATGGGTCCTCTGGGACTGGCTATTGCGATGCTGGGATTCGGACTGAGCAGGACGTTCTGGCCATTGGTGGCGTTCAGAGCTGCTCAGGGGGTGTTCAACGGGAATATCGGTATATCTCAGAATTTTTTCATGGTGGCTCAGCGTTCTGAAATTCGTCGTCTTTACTAGGTGTATCAAAAACAGTCATGGCAGAGATCACAGACGCGACGAACAGAGCTGACGCTTTCACGATGATTCCTATAATGTGGACGTTTGGCACAACTCTCGGGTACGTTCTCTCACCTTGCGATGGCTCCTCAGACACTGACCGGTGCTGTTGTAGCCCGACTCTAGGTGGCTAGTGGCCCTATTGTTCTATATATCCCATTTGATGTAATGGTGTCCTAATAGTATGTTAATTGGCTACTAACTTAAGGTGATGGTGTTGTGGCAACAGAAAAAGGAACAAACTCGTTAGAAACTGGCATCTTGATTTAAAGATTGCTGTGGGACTCTCAAAACAGTGCAGAAGATCAATTGTTCATGCCAGCGCAGCGTATTATAGCCGTCAGTTGATGGTTCTTGGTTCTTGCTCAGTTTCTATCTGAATTGGGATCCCACTATAAGGAGACAGCATGCAATGAAATCGGATATGAGGACAGGAGATAAGTGGCAGGCATTGGGATCGCAATTGGAACGCGACTACATTGAGAGATGTAGGAAACTGTACGGAACAAAGCATCATGATGAGGCGCGGGAGCTCCGGCAGAGGCAGATACCCTGGTCCATCCCCTTCTTTTCCACCTGGCTCGTTCATGTCTCTGCATAATTCTCTTGAGGATCATGGTTATAACCAATGAACTCTGTTTCCGTCCCGTAAGAGACTCGAAATCTCAGTCTTCGAATCACATTTTGATCTGACTTTTTCCTCTTCAATTTAGCCTTGCTTGCAGAGTCACAGAAACGCATCCTACAGGCCGCCAGCACGAATTCAGGGGTATGGGAAGGATCAAAAGCAGTCATTGCCAAGGGGAGGCGTCTCTCCGAGAGGTGATGTTGAGGTGATGATTTAGGTTGTTATGACTACGAGTGGCTGGCGGTTCTGCTTTGATGATTTACGCCACCAAGAGTTCAAAGAATCACTGCAAGTGGCGTTGAAGCTGATGAGAGTTTCGGATATCACATTTGCCCTAGTGCGTACTACAACCGCGCTCATCATAGCCTGCCATCCATTTTCCATCTTCTGTAATTCTCTGAAGGATACCCATCTCAAGCCAGATTCACAACCGAAATGCTATGGTAGTTTCCTCCAGGACACGGTGTTCTCAGAAAGGAAGCCGAGTATCGTACCTTCTCACACCAACCCACACTGCCTTCGAGGTCGAACAACTGTTCGATGCGATCGATGTGCTTCAATGGCAACCACTTTCCCACCATTTCCAGCCGTGGTCTCTCCGTCCTCGAGGTTCTTCCTTAGTCCACCGCAATGGCGCTTGGGCATCAGATAACGGTATTGGACCATTCCAGGGGGTCTTATATGAGCATACTACTATTTGCGCTGTTGTGATGGGTATGTACAAAGTAGAAGGGGGGCTTGCCGTGGATGTCAATCCCAGGGCAATGCGTTGGTCTACACCCTTCCAACGGCAAAATGTCTTTTTTTTCCAACTCGTTTCACGGAAAATGTCGTCATTACTCTCAAGGAGAGCAGCGACANTACAACCGCGCTCATCATAGCCTGCCATCCATTTTCCATCTTCTGTAATTCTCTGAAGGATACCCATCTCAAGCCAGATTCACAACCGAAATGCTATGGTAGTTTCCTCCAGGACACGGTGTTCTCAGAAAGGAAGCCGAGTATCGTACCTTCTCACACCAACCCACACTGCCTTCGAGGTCGAACAACTGTTCGATGCGATCGATGTGCTTCAATGGCAACCACTTTCCCACCATTTCCAGCCGTGGTCTCTCCGTCCTCGAGGTTCTTCCTTAGTCCACCGCAATGGCGCTTGGGCATCAGATAACGGTATTGGACCATTCCAGGGGGTCTTATATGAGCATACTACTATTTGCGCTGTTGTGATGGGTATGTACAAAGTAGAAGGGGGGCTTGCCGTGGATGTCAATCCCAGGGCAATGCGTTGGTCTACACCCTTCCAACGGCAAAATGTCTTTTTTTTCCAACTCGTTTCACGGAAAATGTCGTCATTACTCTCAAGGAGAGCAGCGACAGGAAAACGGTCGACTCGGATTGGACTCCTTGTTAAGGAAAAAAAGTTAGTTTTTACTTGCCAAGCAGCTTTTACTTATTCTTCACCTCCGTCTCTCCTGAAAAGTGTCTTTTACTTGGAATCAGATACTTTTACTTATATCTACAGATACTGGCTGGGGCTCANTACATTAGGAACACTAGTTATTGTATTACTTGCGTATGTGATCAACTACGGAACTTACAAAGTATGTTCCTGAACTTCTCCGGAGCTTGCACTACAGTCATAGGAGTGCTCCCTCGTCCAGTAGGAGTATTGTAGCCTCATGCACAATACAGTAGAACACATGTAGAATTCATGTATAGTTCCTTCCGCTGTCAGAGGATTGTATTGTGTCTCTCCAAGACACATTATTCTTGGATACTTCGTCTCACAAGTATTCAGTAGCTTACATCCATAGCTTACTAGGTTTCTCCGTTTATCTACGGAACTTATCCTTTAGAGTAGTATAAAAGCAAGCATGTATGTAGCTACATTCCTCAGTTCAATTTACATTGACTACTCTGCACATCGCACCTCTACAACCCTCAAGGTTCTAACAAGCTCTCGTACAAATGTGAGTTGAGCACACTCCACTGCGCTTTACGTCTCCGTTCTGTCTCAACACAGGGCACGGTGTTCTCAGAAAGGAAGCCGAGTATGGTACCTTCATCAGGAAAACGGTCGACTCGGATTGGACTCCTTGTTAAGGAAAAAAAGTTAGTTTTTACTTGCCAAGCAGCTTTTACTTATTCTTCACCTCCGTCTCTCCTGAAAAGTGTCTTTTACTTGGAATCAGATACTTTTACTTATATCTACAGATACTGGCCGGGGCTCACTATGCAGCCCTCTCATCGCCGTCGCTACCTTGTCGCTACCTTATTGCTGCAATCACTGCCCTCTGATCGTCGCTGCTACTCTTGCCCGTCACTGCCACCCCCGTCGCCTTCTCGTCGCCGTCACTCTCCTGTGATTACCGCTGTCCTATCTCTGCGCCGCCACCATTTGCTACCCTATCCAATCAACATAAAATGGCAGACCTACGCTGGGGACCTTTATCATTTCTGAGCGCTGGACATTACAACTTAAGGGAGAACAGACATATCCCTTCCAACCTATACGACCCCTGCCAAATGCTCATTCTTTTTCACTAGAACCCAGTATTCCCTACCATTTTACCGTGTAATAGACCTATTCTTTTCGAAGTCGATGACGCCACCATCTTTCCTTATAATCCGTGAAGCGCAGAGTTACCTTCGGCAGCAACTGTAATTGACAGATCAAAGTTCTGCGCGGCTTCTTCGTATCAGGATCTCGTACAGAAGGAAACGTCAATGGTGATCCCGGTATCTCTTCCTTGGAAACGCTCTTATTCTGGGAGTTGGAGCGGAGTACCAAGGATTTGGTCTAGCTGACGAGGCAGGAGTAATGCGGTATCTCTTCCTTGGATAGCCCCTTGTTCTGGGAGTTGGAGCGGAAAGCGGAGTACGAAGAATTTAGTCCAGCTGACGAGGTGGGAATAATGATGGTTGCAGCGGGATTCGCAGAAAGTTGATGTAAGGATGGAATGGAATGTTGAGCCGAGGAACGTCAATATTGGCCAGAAGGTGATTCTCGCATTCTATATCCGAGCTTCGTCGCGTCCTTCAATCATCGCTCAGTACGGCTCATGTTCGTGTATGTAATTATAGACTAATTCACCGGAATAGCACAACGTAGCTGGATGGTGTAGAATCTGACTGTTCCCTGAGCGAAATGACGGTAGTGATTGTTCGTTATAGACAAATAAGATGGATGCGGACATCGGGTCGACTATCTCCGGTTATGTGGCCTTTGGACTACGCACATGTCACGAGAAAGGAAATCCGAAACATCACTGGAGCTGCTGTCCTGCAAAAAAGATGGACCGAACAAATTCGCAGGAAGAGAAAAGGCTGTAACAGGCATCTCGTGGTTATTCTCGGCACTCGCCGGAGACAGTCCATGGACCTTGCTGACGCTTTCATCATTGAGCGAACGATTTTCCTCCCGACTTCCACAACACGCCCTCTTTCTTCATCAATGATCCCGATCAGACATCTTTTTCAATTCACTGGTGTGCACAACCAGGTATGGAGTTCCTACTCTTAGAGGACAAGCATCTTTTCCAAATAGTTAATTTTGACAGAATAAACCAATGGGCGGAAGACCTTCAAAATTGGCTTACACGAGAATTGTGAATACCGGCTTATTGTTGTAGCAGTCTAGGCAAGCTATGTCTATCGCAATTATCGATGACAGTCGCTGATGTGAGAGGATATCCTGGCACATGGTCCGTTGCACCGTTTTTCACTTATTACGCTCTTCTGATCCCGCTGCGGTAGATTCTGCGCTTATGGAACTCTTAGGACCGGCTTATCTCTTTTTACCTACCCGCTGTCACCACGAATATCGAAAATCACAAGCTTGCTGTTTCCTAGGGCAGAGTACATCGCTTCCATCGAGAACACTTGCAGTCAGAAGTGCAATGACAGAAACATGATAGGATGGATGAACAACCCAGAAAAGCTATTCATGTCGGACAGTCTTACTATATTGGCACTTCAAAACGGTACCGGATGCCTTATTTCACCCATCTTTTTACCCAACAACGCCAGAACTGTCGCCTTTGACGAACTACATCTTCACGTTTAGCTCCCTATCACTCGTCCCGAAAGCTCGGTCAGCGAAATGCCTAGACGGGAGTGCAACAGCTTTGGATAGGAGGCTTGGTACCGGCCGCTTCCCTACTACCAGACGCTTGAAGCAAGGCTTGTCTGCTGCTAACCATAAGGCTTCCTGTGGATATTACGAATGCGAGGCCGGCACAATAGACGGTACGAATCTCCACTCCTTGCATTCTGTATTTCATCAAGGTTCTACAGCTCTCATGGTTAAAGATTCCATTGCATACGAGGCATGTCTGCTGGTTATGACAGCCCTGCAGCTTCTGATATTATCAACAGAACCTCGCTTCCAGCTGGCTTCCAGACGACTCGATCGTCAGCTACGCCAGACCAACCGAAGATTCTTTCTGTCTTATCCATCACATCTCGAACGCAGGAATTTATTATCCCAATCTGCACGCTCTTCGAGCATGATGACGTCACCATTCTCCATCATGCATGCCTATGATCTTGTCAATCGCAGCGTCTCTTCCTCCCTTCTGGGAATCCCAAGGAAGGTCTAGACCGCGCGTCCAATGTCGTGTGCATCTCCGGTGAACGTTCTATGCCAGAAGACGTGTTGAAGCTTGCGATAGTGGCGATGTCGGTTCAAAAGTGCCGGAATACGGAGGCGAGATCAGTATTGGTTATCTACGCCTCCGCTACACTTCCAGTACACCTCCAAATACGGCTGGTACTCCTCAAGGTTGATGTTTTGGAGCTGTAGCGAATGCCTTGTACCGGGAAGTGCGGTGAAGGATGGAGTGATCGTTCGCATGGAAGCGAAGCTGGGATGACTACTAGAGGTGTCGTCATTTGAGAACGCAGGAAGGAATTTGGGCCAGTGTTGGAACTCGGTGCAAAGGAACTCGTCAGCAGCTCCGCCAGAATCTATCCTCCAACTTGCACCCAACCGCCAACCGCCAACCACCGCTCCCTCGAACACGATGACGTCATCATGTTCCATCCCCGACGGCCTGTGATCTGTCAACCGTTGCATCTCTCCCTTGCTACAGATAGCCCGAGGAGTTGTCTACACAATGTCCTCAACGTCATGCGCACCTCCAGCGAGCATCTTGCGCTATGAGACGTCCAAGAGCTTGAGATATCGCCGGTTGTGGTCCGAGGGCTTCCGAACACGAAGTCATCGAGGATGGTTATAAACCATTCCTCCCTATCTACGCCTCCAGATATGACGTGTATTTGTCATCGGCCATATCTTGGTGCTGTAGCGAGTTTGCTGTGCTGGGAAGTACGGTCCAAGGGTTAGGTTTCCGTTACGATTATTGGACATGAAGGCTGAGCTAAACGACTGCTAGAAATGGTGATAGGGAGGAGTATGTACCTACGCTGGCGACGGAAATCAAGGCGAAGGCGTTCGGCTGTGGACTCGGTGCTTTAGCCTTCCATCCACTGTCTGCCCAAGACCTGAACATCCTTTTCTTGAAGAGTTTATTTGGCGTTCACACTCGTCAGCGCAATCCCGTGATTTATATATGGGGATATTTGGGCCAGAAGCCGAGGCAAACGTGCTCGCTGGTCGTAGAGATTAGTCCTAGCTTGCTCAAGTCGCAGGATAGGAATGTTTTCTCTTTCACGCTCGTCCTTCGACATCGGGTTTGACCGGGTTCATGGGAGATGGAAAGGCCAGGCAAATGGTCTCGAGACAACCTGCTAGTCGATCTGGGCTCAGATGTACGTACCTCGTAGTAGTTTTTCATGTGTTCTCGGCGTTCTAACGATTCATGGGATAGCGCCTTATTCTCGTATCCCGAGGGTTAACACTCACTCCCGACATATGTCTCGCTGTGCTCTTCTGTTGGCGAAGTTCCTACAAACAGATCCCTAATGTAACATGAACCAAATATTATTGTTTCGGATCCTTGGGAGATTGAAGCGACGGATCAAAATCGCGCCTACGGCAGATCGACGGAGCCGCAAATATCTCTCAGGATCGAATCATGTTCTCCATCAGATACTACTACTGGATTAGACAGTCGTACTATCCTCGTAAGCTGCATCTCCTTCCATGGTACTAGGAGATCCGTCACGTCGCCCAAGTCGATATGAGAGTGCTCCATCATCTCTTCGAGCCAACGTCGAGATTTCCTGCCATGGTTGTCTTTCCATATCCTCACGGTTATTCTTCTCTCGAACTATCCGATATCGTGGTTTCCCGCCCCTCCCCCACTTCGCTTTAGGCGGCGGAGTTGAGATCCTGCACGTCAAAACCAGCTTCGTGACCACAAGACCCGTAGTCACACTTGCGTAGCTCAGTTTTAGAGCTCAGCGCTTGTCCACAACGCTGCATCACCCTTGTCACCCTTCACCATTTTCCGTCACCCAATACTAGCTCAACCAAAGGGGTACGTCTCTGTAACTCTACATACGGACTACAGCTTATCATATTCGTCTTCGGTAGCCATTCATGAAGATGGGTTAATGCGCCTCCGTGGTCCCTTCTCTTCCGAAGCGTACATTTCAAACATTCAGATAGCATTATAACGCTTCACTACGATTTGTCAGTCGTAATATCATCCCTTGGTCCACGATACCTTCAGCAACAGAGATCGAGGATCATCGAAGAAGGAACGTAGTTTCGTGACGAAAGGAAGGATGAGATATGGGTGATATTAGTCCGAGTAATGTGATATGTATGCTACTGGAAACTGGTCCGGCCATGGAATCTAGGATAGAGGCTGCTTCTTTACTCGCACCCCCCCCCACCCGATACACACTCCAAGCGACTTCCTTTCTTATCACGAACGCCTACCCAGGCGTTTTCTTGAACGGTTTTTTCCTCAGACAATGTTTCTCGACATGATCAGCTCCCACTGATATGGGAGTTTGAACTCTTTCTATTCCAATATCGCTTATTGTTCGACACACTCGATAACATGTTACTTTCCCCGAGTCTTTGACATCACAGTTTGGATTCACGAACTACCCACACTTTGTTTCGAGTTGTAATCATTCAGGACACGGTACAATTGATACTGTACTATAATTTCAGTGTAGTTACATTCGGGGGTTTAACCAGCCACGACTTGATCAAACGGTTGCTGAACGATATCTACCGTTTGGCTTATGTTGATCCCGTTCTATATCATGTTTGAACTACTGGTATGGGCACCAGATATCTCGCAGGACCACTGAACCTGAGCGCCGTGGAACAGGAAATTATTAATGTTATTTTTCCAAGTAACATCTGCCTAAAGCAACTCTGATTCGTATTTGTTGTATCGTAGATGGGTACCTGCTATTGTCATCAAGATGAAATTCCGAAACGAGACAGTTATAGACTGGCTAAAAGCAAAATGATAGGGATAACAATGGACGGGGAACGAGGGGAAATGGAATGCCCTGAGTTAGAATTGCTATTGGCAGACGTCGGTGATCCCGTGGAAGATGAAGTTGTAATCGTACGACGAGTGGAAGTGGTAGTACCAGGTTCAAAAAGGCCAGGAGTACTAGTAGTAGTAACGGGAGGACGAGGGGGGGATGAAGTACTATCATCAGAAATGGTAGTGACGGGGGGACGAGGGAGGGATGAAGTGGTATCATCAGAACTGGTAGTGATGGGAGGAGGGCGATCGGGGGTATCGGTAGTGAGAGGAGGAGGCGAACCATTACCCTTGCATGTGCCGTTGTCGCAAGTCGTGCCAGGAAGGCAGCAAAACAGTCCACAACATATCTCCGATTTGGTACACCACCCTCCATCGCAGCATTGTTGAGTGGCTGGGTTATAACATCCTGAACCACAGCATTGTCCTCCATTGAGACATTGATAGGTCTGACAACACTGGGCATCGGAATCAGAGCATCCATTTCCGCAACAGTTTTGATTTGATAGGCAATATTTTCCATTTGCGCAACTTTTTGTGCCGGGACCGCCTCCGCCACCACCCCCTCCACCGCCGGGACTACATTTTCCGTTTCCAATGCATGAGGTACCAGGTGCACAACATCCGCCAAAGATGTCATTACAGCACTGGTAACCAGGTGGACAACAATCGCCAGTTTTGCAGTTAATGTATTCGTTAGGGCAGCAGCCAATCTCGCCGGAACTGCCCGTGGCACACTTATCGCCTGGTCTACAGCAGCCAATTTTGCACTAGGGAGTGAAAGAGAAAGACACATTCAATATTATTATGTACTGCGATGGGGAACCGACTTTGACTCACGCATGTATCTCCGCTGTTACAGCATACTGAACCGCACGGAACTATTCAACAATTTGAGCGTCAGCGACCAAGTACAGCTGATGAGAAGAGAAAACAAAGACGTACATCCGCTTGAGCAACCCTGCCTAGCTGTGAGGTTTTGAACCAATCCTTCTCCGGGACTCATGAGCATAGACCACCTTCGATCCAGTCCTGCTGGTACTCTGGCGTCGTGAACGGGACTTCGAGGAGAGGAACCGTCGAAATTCAAAGGAGCATACGATCCCGAATCGGTTCCATTCGACATGAGTTTGGCATGAATGCATGCAGTCCAGAGCAGGAGGAAGGAGAAGGTTTTGAGACTCATCCTGCGAGGCGAGTAAGAAATGCAGAAGTCTCGAAAGAATCAAAATCTGTGAGGACTGGGGGCTGGGGGTTTCGTTTTATATTCGCTTCCCGTCGATTTGCCGTTGATGCAATCTACTTACTGTCTTTGACAGTGACATTTAGTGCGAACTAGTGTCATCGACCCCCAATGTGTAACTATGAAAATCTGTCAAGTAGAGTTCAAGGTTCACTCACTTCATACTGATCTAAAGCAAGGTAACTTACCATTGCCGTGGCAAGGACATATTTGCCATTCAAGTTTCCAGACCAGCAAGCTCAAGCTCAAACGAGACGATGCGAGCTTGGTGCGAGCTGCGAAAAGCACGTTTGTGACCACCCAAGTTTATAAATGCTGTTTTTCGGGATCACTCTGTTCAATTGTTAAGGTTGGCATTCGTGGGATTGGGCTGATCCACGGCGCTTGACCGACCCTGATACAGGTAAATATAATGATGATCAGTGGTGATTGTGGCCCTAGTGCGCTGTAGGGTCTGTAGGAATGATAGTAGACTGAAGAAATTGCATTCTCCCACGGATCCCGAACATGTAAACGGCATTTCTGTTGTAAGGATAGGAATGACATCGTTAGGCAAAGTGCGAGAGTGCGAAACAAGGACAAAAAACAGCATACCGTGTATAAGCATGATACAAAGCAGCTTTTGCATTTCGGCGAGTTATACTCCCTTGCAAATCGGGAGTCCTGATGAATGGTAATGCGCGATTTCCCATTTGGCTTCGAACCAGGACGGACCTTAGGCAGCTGCAGAACTGCCGAGGTGACAGCCGATATTTCTTCCAAATATGGATGCATTCCAGTCCAAGTGGGATTCGGGAGAAGCATCCGGACGAACGCTAATGGCAGGCTTAAATACCTTCCTACTCTTGTGTACTGCACATCATTACATCTTGTGATCGCGAGGACCAGAATTCATGCTCTTGTCGTTCAAACTACAACCAACCGGTCAGCGGCTCGGATCTTGTTCTGGACGGTTGGCAGTGTGACTCGATGACTGTTTCTGCTCGGACTTTAGCCTTTAGGAGCATCTTTGATTTAAGTGAGGTCGGCGGCTAATCGAACCATCGAGGCTTCTTAAATCGGACTAGTGATGTTGCGGGCTCGGCTCGGCTCAAAGCCCCAGGCTTAGGCCTGGCTTGAGAGGGCTCAGACTCACCAAACATTGAGCCCGAGCCGTAGGCAGGGCCCGGCTTAGGCCAGGGCTTTTGGGTATCACTTGCCTACAGCCACAGGTTGCACTTTCCATCATATCGTCTAGGGCTCAGGCCCGGGGCTTAGGCTTTCAGAAATGCAAGCCCGAGCCCTGAGCCCGGTCGAAGCCCTACAGTAGGGCTCGGCTCGGCCTTGTGAGCCCCGGCTTGGTCAGGCCTGGCTTCAGGGCTTGAGCCGAGCCCCCAACATCACTAAATCGGACACGGTAACCAGCGAGACGCCCAAAGCACTTGCTATTGTATGGTTTTCATCAAACTGTTCATCATTTTGCATTAGACAGATTGACCTAACATGAAACGTTCTCTCCATGGTAGCCCTGGGTCGAGGGTTGACTGAAGGCGATGATTCGTGATTTGAAAGATGCAGTGACCCGCATTACTTTTGCTGTGGGGTTGTCGTCAAGCTTGACCCGGAATGACCGAGATGATTCCAAGATAGAGTATATGCATGAATAAAGTACCACCAAGATGTAGCGGCAAGCAGTGGCAATGATGGTTGGGAATGAAAAGGGTTCGGGACTCGGAATTAGAACCATACCAACTGACGCACCGGTCCATGGACTGAACTAATACTTTGTCATCACCATCATCGCTAAATTGTATTTCCTTTGCCGTGACCGCGTTTCGTCTGTGTCTACTCCCATGATTGTTTTCTGAGGTCATTCCCTCTCGACAATCATGCTTTCAAAAGCAACTTTTTGTATAGCTCACAATCTGTCGACATCAGGCCGCCCGGTGCAGGGATATGGACGTCGACGGCGACCGCCCAAATTGCAATTACCGCGATTGGACTCTCCAGTCCCATTTTGAAGGAGTGGTTGGCCTTTGGAGCTAGGATGAGTCTTGATGCAGCTACCATATGGCATACCGATAGGATGAACGTACGTGCCTTTTTCAGAGTTCTCGGCCCAAGGTTCATTCAAGTTTTTTGGATCTAGCCCATACCAGCGATACGAGCACCGGTTTACCATCACCGCGTAATTGATATCCAACGAAGGGCGTCATCACAGCTGTAGCATGAAGCCGCGCACACAAAAAACTCGTACATTCAACATCTATGCCTCTCCATAGCTCGCAGGCCAGGTCCATCCCTGCGGCTTCTCTTCTCTTCATCTTCCATCACGTCCGCAGTGCATGCGCTCTATACGACGTACTGCTCTTCGATATGCCAAAGCAAATGAAATCGAGGAAACAAGGCTCCCAGTAGAACAACTCCCGAAACACAGTTCCCTGTCGCCATTATTCGTCCGGTGGCACAACCGGTTTTCTAGGTGTCACCTTCATGGCCAACAGCTTCTCGATTATGCTCCAGACACCCCCGGGCTATCACTGTACGCTCTTCACTTGGAGAGAACAATATATATCGTTGGGCTTCCGAGCTTCGGATGCACCATCGCTCCAAGTAGCGATTATCATCGTAGCAGCAAGCCTACTCGATCTCAGCATTCGGAAGTAGATGCGATGCGGGAAGTACACATTGTTTGTTCTGCCGCCCCTGAATGGGACGTTTTTTTTCAGAGTCCTTCTTCCCGCGCGGCTAGTTACGAGGTATGCCTCGAGGTCTAACAAGCGTTTTGGGTACTAATCACGTTTTTCTCAGCTTGCCAAGTCGCTCGGCGCTATGCAAGGGCTTCATCCAGCTATTACATCGAAAGGCGACGAACGGCAATGTGGCGGATTCGAGCATTCTGAAGGGAAGCACGATGGAAACGTGTTGTTCATGTGCCTCGTGAAAGGTTCTGGTGATATTCCAAGACGACGTATGGAAGTCTGGTCATCATTCCAGTAACGCTCGATGGCAGCCTCAGCGTTTCCGCCTCTTCTGCATGTAGAAACGCTGCGGCCACATGTACACTCCCGAGTTCCAATCGACCGAGGCAAGCTAAGAGCAGCACTGGATACTGAAAGGTATATCTCTCAAAATATGAACGCCCGCTCCAGTTGCTCATGCTCCTTTACTTCCAGAGAACACAACGTTTCGCAAAGATGCCTCTCCTCGAACTTGATTACGTCATCACCTCCGAATATGATCTGTCAAACTGCAGTGTTCCTCCCTCGACCTCTCCAACCTTTAGGGACCCTTCAATCGTTGGATGCATGCCATGAGCAGCTTTGGAGAAGATTTCACATCGGGAGGCGCAGCGGAAGATGAGATACAGACAGTGTTGGTCCCAGGGCTTGCATGAGCGACGCAGGCTTCTATAGGCACTTCCTCGCCATATACACCGGCAGTGACGAACTCGGATACGCTTCACTATTATCTCGCGGGCATCTGTAGAGCGTGTCATGTAGCGGAAGGTTGTTTATGAGTGTCGTTGGATTCCATGGTGTGGCAGAGCAGACCGGGGGCGATTGGCGGTCCGAAGAGCTCTGACTGCTGGAGGAGGTATGGAGGGGCCATTTGATAGATGGCTTAGGACGGATGAGAAGATGTTCACCTTCAGAAGTTGATCATCGACCCCATACCGCCTACTCATCACGAGCTCCGCATTCTTCATATACCCTTTCTTTCATTACGCGCCTCTAGTATCTCGACTCCTCGTGGAAATGGTCGACTATTGGCCTGGATGGTTCGGGAAGAGCTTTTTGGTGGTCGTGAACCTACGAGTAGGGGTTCATTTCGACAGACTACCCCGTCGTCGGGTTGCTCCGATGATCCTCCGCAGTACCTTTGACCCGACTTCTTGCTGTACGACTGGCTTCCTCTGCCTAGTCACGCAGCGATTATCAAAGACACAGTATATGGAACTCCAAGCGTTATCACCGACATCATTCCAACAGAACCCGCATTATTCCGCCTCTCCCGTTTGAGTAGACTCTTCCGTGTTACCTTGACCCAACGACTTTCTGCTTGTACTGCGGTTACATCAGATTTATCGCTGTACAGCCCAGGAGAACAATATGGTATTGGCCCCCATATTTCAGACGCGCCATCGTTCCAGAAAGCAGTGGCTGTCATAGGAACAGCCCTCCTTGGTCGAAAACGATCGACGCGATGAAGGTACACATATCGCTCATCCGCCATTGCCTTCAAAATCCTCCTCTTCCCTCTGGTAAGAAGGTATGGCTCCGATTCCAACAAGCATTTTAGGTTACTGATCCTGTTGGTCTTCCTTACAAGTCTCGACGAGGTACAGACAACGTGTTTCTTTTTGGGCTTATACGAGTTCAGTCACGAGGCGGACCTTGACTAAATATGAATATGCTACGGAGGACATCTCATTGGCGCAGTGTGCCGAAAGGGTTTTCGGCGTTAGAAGTCTATTATACCTACCTTTTTGGTATACCTCTTTGGGTCAAGACAGTTTTTCAGTATTCCTGCTACCGCTAGGTAGTAGGGTCCGCGCCTCTCCGAAAGAACACAATATAATCTATCGTAGTATGGCAATAAAAATACATTAATTCATGACATGTCGTTATTCACGGCACATTTTGAGGTTATATTTCTGCTGGGAGAAGCAATTGAGTATTTTACGACGCTAGTTCCATCATGATCAAGGATCCGCACTTGGTCCAGACTGACTCTGATAATCAGGCGGATCGTCCAGGCCATCGTGCTGCCACATTCTCAGGTACACTGCACGCACCATATCGGGGAAAGAGGCACCGACAGCCACCGGGCTTCCAATGTCTCCTTCTCCATACCAGGTGACTGAGGAGTTGTAACACCAGTTTGCCTCCCTTGGCTTCTTTTGCCTCGCATCGAGTGATCTCCTGTGTACTGGTGAGACGGATGTGGAACGATGCCATTTGCATTCGTGTACCGATCCCAGACAGACGGCATCGTATTAAATCGGGGATCAACGAATAGCGTTATTTCGGATCCGCTGACTGGAACTTGAGATGTAGAGTTTGATGAGGCTTTTTGACGTCTATGCCGGCGGAGCGCAAAGCAGATCGTCAGGGTCACCAGGATCACGACTACTACACCTCCAGTCACACCTCCAATCACGACCTTAGCTGGTGGTGATGCACGTGATGGAGCAGTCGGTATTGGCGTCTGTACTGCCCTCGTCTGTGGTGATGTCTGTGCCGATGTCTGTGTCGATGTCTGTGTCGATGTCTGTACTGTCGTCTGTGGTGATGACCGTGCTGATATCTGCGCTTGTCCCTGTGCCGATGTGCTCCCACTGAGACAACACTTTCCCTTTCCACAGCATGATGTACCAGTAGGGCAACATCCTGGGGGACAACAACCATCGATTTTGCACTAAAACGTGAAAGAGAGCATTCAGCATTATCATGTACTGCAATGGAGAGCTAACACAGACTTACACATGTACTTCCACTGCTACAGCATCCTGAACCGCACGGTACTGTTCAAAAATTTGAGCATCAACGAAGTACAACTCGTGAGCAAAGAAAAAAAGGCGCGCATCCTGCCTAGCCGTGAGGTTCTGAAGCAATCCTTTTCCAGGACCCATGAGTTTGGTCCATCTTCGATCCAGTACTGTTGGCTTTCTAGCTTCTTGGGGTGGAATCTGAGGAAAGGAGCCGTCGAGATTCAAAGAAGCGTAGAATTCTGAACTGGTTCCATTTGACATGGATTTGGCATGAACACATGTCATCCAGAATAGTAGGATAGTGAAGACTTTGAGAGTTATTTTGCAAGGCAGATGAGAATGCAGGGGGCTCAAGGGTGTCGAAATCAGGAAACACTAGGGGAATGTCACGGTCTTGCTTATATTCGCTTCCCACTGATACGGGCCACAACATTTCACTGTAGCGGGGAGTAACGGTCAGTAATGTTACTGACCTCGGTTACAGTAAAATGTATAGGCCCCACTGATACGATCTGCGATAAAATCGTCAATATCAAACTTGAGTACAATTAAAGCCTTTCATACTAATCCAGAAAAAGACTTACCATTAACAGGTGTGCTCATTCAGCCTAAGTGAACGGCGAAAGCGACTTTGCAACTGCCCAAGCTCCTTTTTGGCACTGCTGAACTGGTACGATCGGTATTTGTGAGGTCGAGGGGCTTATGTATGTTGGTCGAGCAACTCTAATACTAGTAAAGATGTGGATGATCAGTGGTAGTAGTAGCACTAATGCGCCGCGGGTCAGCTGTCAACAGATTGTACTTGAGACCGGGAGGCGCAAATAATTTATGATTGACCTCCCGTTATGCATCAAAAACAGCCTTACGTAGCTTCCCGCCCTTTTCTACCGTGTCTTTGCAATGAATAACATCTCTTGAATAGCACGGAGTTACACAAATCGGGACATAGGTCCTCTGAAGAGCATGCAGCGCCGCTCTTGTCGTCGAACCTGCAACCAACCGGTCAATGATAGGGCTTGCTGTTAGACCGCTCACCAAGGCAAAGATTCCGTATAGGCACCTTTTCGACCCTGTTTTGCTGCAGGGAGGCTTGCCAGCATGATTCAATGATTGTGTTCTATTCGGATTCGGAGCATCCTCTGGTTCGCTGAGGTCGGCAGTTATGGACCATCGTGGCTTAATTGCTTCTCAAGTCGGACATGACCGGCGAGGCGCCCAATACACTGACATACAATGTGCCATTCTCTTCATGACAACCCTGAGACTGAGATTTGAGATGAAGGCAGTGGCCCGCATAGCTGCTGCTGTGGAGTTGACTTCCACCTGGCCCCACAGTAACTGATAGAATATTGAGATGGAGCTGGAGTACCGCGAAGATGTGCCGGTCGTGGTTAGGATCAAGAAGAGTTCCAGAGCCGACGTCCGAAGCAAGTCCGAAGGATCGGTCCATGGACTAGACCATTGCTTCGTCATCAATGATGCTCTTGCGTCTTTACCACAAAGAATACATATTTTCTGAGGTGGTTATCTTTCAAGCATCAACTTTTCATGCTATATCTGACGACATTGACTTTTTCTGTAGCTCATAATTTGTCGATATCGGGTAGCTCGGAGCAGGGTTATGGATGTCGACGGCTACCGCCCAAAGTGCAACTACCGCGGTTTTTCTACCTGGACAATAATTTCTCGCCGTACCCCCCAACCCCATTCCGAAGGAGCGGTTGTTTTTGGAGCGGTTGTTTCTGGAGCTAGAAGGAGTTTTGAGATGGCACCATACCAATATCAAGGATCGTGAACTTGAAATGAGTGTACGTGCCCTTTTCAGAATCCTCCAGCCTAAGGTTCGCTCAAGTCTCCTGGACCCAGCCCAAACTAGCACTACGAGCACTGTTTCTTCATTATTGCGCAGTCGATATCCAACGAAAGTTGTTACCACCCTCCAGTTGTAGCACGAAATCACGCACACAAGAAGCTTGTACATTCAACGTCCATAACTCGCAGGCCGCACCACCCGCTGCTTCTCTCTATCCTGTATCGCAATCACAGCGCATGCCCTCTATACGACGCACAGCTCGTCAATATGCCAGAAATTGTCACCGAGGGAGCAAGGCTACCGGCAGAATAACTCCCGAAGCGCAGTTCCCTATCGCTACTGTTCATTTAGTCAGGGCGTCACATACGACTTCTCGGTTATGCTCCAGGCACACCTGAGCTACCACTGTACGTTCTTCGTCTGGAGAGGAGAACGATATATCGCCAGCATCTCGGGCGTCTGATGGACCATCACTGCTTGCTCGACCTCAGTATTGGGGTGTAGTTGGTGCGATACAGGAGTACACATCACCTATCTCGCCGCTTTCCAATGGGTGTTGCCTTCAAAGTCGTAAGGTATGCCTCTACTTCTCACAAGCATTCTGGGTTACTGATCCTATCATCCCTCAGTAGAAGCTTCTTCCACGAGGCACACAGACAACATGTTTCGTGCTTCGCTTCAGGATACTCGAATCCACCATGTTGCCGTCTCCAGCACCTCGTTCGTCCTCTTCAGACGTAATAGCTGGATGAAGCCCTCGCATAGCGCCGCAAGGTGATATCCCAAGACAACGTATGGAGGTCTGGCCGTCATTTTGAGGGTTCAATAGTGCTTGATAGCAGCCTCAGCGTTTCCGCCTCTTCTGCATGTTCCAACTACCTTTCGCGATAACTGGACCGAGGCAAGCTAAGGGCAGCGGTGAAAGCATGGCTTACTGAAAGGTATGTCTCCTAAAATATGAACGCCGCTCCAGCCGCTCATGCTCCTTTACATCCCGAGAACATAACATTTCGCGATATCCCCTCGAATTTGTTCATCACCTCCAAATGTGATCTGTCAAATGCCAATCGCTGGACGCAGGCCTTGAGCAGCTCGGGCGAGGATCTCGCCTCCGGAGGCGCGTGGGAAGGTGAGATATAGAGTGTCGGTTCCATGGTTTGCATGAGCGACGTAGCGCTCAATATGCAATGTGGGCTCTTCCTCGCCGTATAAACCCGCAATGACGAACTCGGATACACTTGACTATTATCTTTGGGGCATCTGTCGGGCCTGTTACGGGGCGGAAGGTTTATGAGCATCGTTGGATTCGATGAATATGGCTGAGCAAACGGGGGGCAATTGGCTGTCCGAAAAGCTCTGATCACTGGAGGAGGCATGGAGGAGTTATTCTATGGATGGCTTAGGATCGACGAGATGTTCACCCTCAGAATTTAATCATCCACCCCACACCACCTACTCACCACGAACTCCACATTCTTTACATACCCTTTCCTTTAAAGACTTTGTCATGCGCCTCTAATATCTCGACTCCTTGTGGAGATGATCATCGCAGTGGCTATTGGGCTGGATGATCCGGAAAGAGTTTGTCGCGGTCGCGAACTTACGAGTAGGGGCTCATTTCGACAGGCTACGCCGTCGGGTTACTCCGATGATCCTCCGCAGTACCTTTGACCCGACTTCTTTCCGTACTACTGGCTTCCTCTGCCTAGTCGTGCAGTAATTATCGAAGGCACAGGATATGGAACCCCAAGCCTTTACCGCCAATGTCTTTCCAGCAGGACCCGCATTATTCTGCCTCTCCTGTTTGGGCCGACTCCTCCATCGGACCATTCCATGCCGAGTAGCAGCGGCAGAAACGTGCTTAGTGCACTTTTTCGAGCTAGTACACTTAACGAAAGCTGCCGATAGTTTCCGCCGGGCACGTCGCGCCAATGAGTCATGGTCTGTCACTTTTAGGCTGATCACGTCTCATACATTGCTCCAGGTTAGCTAACGATAAGTTGGAGCATTCCGTGTGTCATGAGGATATCGCGAAAAGTAACTATTGCGGGAGATGACTCATAATCTTACAAAACAGCAATTTTCTCACACCTCTCTTCTGGATCCAGGACGATTCACATACCCAGCATACCATTCCGCACGAAGGAAGAGCTGTTTGCAGCGGTGGAGGCTGCTGGCGTTAGGATCTGGATCCGTCGGAACGCTTGAGGGTCTGCACTGTACTTTTACCTTTTCCCTCGGGTACAGAAGACGAAAACAGCGATGCTCATTCAGCTACGTGGAAGCTTCGCCGGGTCAAGCAATTACACTGCGAAGTGTTGCGTCTTGTGGGAGCATCAAAGCTTTCCCTGTTTCGTGTGACCAGGTATTACTCCTTCGTATCATCACTTCACCTTCATTCACTCGATATATACTTTGAGTTTTGAACTTCTTTATCGTTGCTCATTCTGCTCGGCGTTATAGCCTTGGCCAAACAATGTTGCGCAAGAACTTCACCACTTGCTGGTCTCTCATAACTATCAATTTAAACAGGTTCATACAATACGAAAAACATGCGATTAGCGCAAAGGCAGCGATCTATTTATCATGATTGAGTAGGGTAGTCCGGTGGATTCTCCTGACCATCGTTCTCCCACATCCTGTGATACATTATCCGAATCATATCCGGGAACGAAGCGCCTGTAACGACTGGAATGTCGTAAGGTATTTCCCTGACACCTGGAGCACGTCCGATGGTTGTGGGCAGATGGGATGCAGAGGAAAGTATTGCACTTGACGTTTCGAGATCCTCTAATTCGAGGGCTGGATCAAAGGAAGGGCCTATTAACCGATAAGTTGGGTTGTTGCTAGCATATTTCGGGTTTTGTTGGCCTAACACTGATCGATCTTTTGTGTGGCAGTGAGGTGGAAGCGAGGTGGTCCCGCTTGCGCCCTGAGGTGGATCCCTGGCGAACGGCAGCACGTCGGATTGGGAATCAAAGAAAGGCGTTATTTCGAATTTAGGGTCCATCAGGGACGGTCCAAACGAAACTTGCGATGTAATGCAACTGTCCTGCACCGAGAGGCGTTTGCGGCGACGAAGGAAAGTGTATATCGCAAGTCCTGACGAAACCAGGAATACTACAACTCCGACAATGCTTCCTGTAATGACTTCAACAGGAGGCGAGGGTTTCGACGTATCACCGAACAAATCAATTCCATCAACTAAGACCTGGGCCGCAGAGGATTGATTGTGTGGATCGAAGGAAACCATCTCGGAAACAGGTCCTATCCAAGACCCGGCATACAATCCGTCTCCCAAAGAAGCCTGATTCCGAACGGCATTATACTTTGTTGGTGCGTCAGAATAAATCAATATTCAAAGGCTTCGCAACTCACCTGGACGCCGAGGAAAGCCTTGATAAATTGACGAAGCTCCAAAGACAGTAACGTATTGCGTCTATACGCTTCCGCGAGCCCTCTGACAAGATGCAGTCTACCATTTTCGCCCTCTATAGTTCCATTCAATGACAAATACTCGCCAAGATCATTCCAAATATGCAAGTGCTCACCATAATATGTCAATACGCCGGTAGGCTCTGGCCAGCCCCTCGTAGTCTGGTTGTAGATTGTGAGGATAGATCGTTGAAGACTGAATAAGTACCGTCAGGTCAAATCTGGGGAAACGGGGGGAATGAAATACAGATCTCTCGTGTGTGATCCATGTGTCAACGAAGTTAATATCGATAATCCTTCAATCATGAGACCGGCAGTAGAAGTGCTGACCAAGTCCCAAGGTGCTTGAGGATCGGGATTAACAGAGAAGTGACAGTCGGGCTTTGTTGTGACATCGATTGCAAGCCATGACTGAGAAGCTCCAGAGAGCAATACCTCCTGACTTAGACCGCTCTGTGACAGAAAATCAAGCGACTCTTGAGCTGCAAGGAGATATGTGCTATTCGGGGTTGCTTCTGAATCGGCCAGCATTGCAGACAACCTGCAAGGGAGTTAGGCACCTGGGAGCATGGTGAAAGGCTCCTGACTTACAAGAAGAAGTATCTGAAAGCCTATGAACATTGCAAAACCGAACGAACAAGTGCTCACTCACGCCGTTTCATATCCATTTATCCATCCGTCAGCTCGTGAAAAGTTCTGTGGTGACTAGGTCAGCTTCAGGCAGATTCCAAAGGCTCGATATTACTTGGAAAACAGCGCCTTTGGTTGGTACACCCTGCGAGTCACATTTTGAAACGATTGTGAAATTCTTCGTGGCCATTTTTCCCGACCAGGTGGTTCTGCTCGAAATAGTATACTGATTCGCTATTTCCCAACAGTTTTTCGCAATGTCCACCAAGTTGGGATTCCCATACGCCTTATAGGCACGCATTAAACTGTAACCAAACTGTCTGGAAACCGTGAGCTGCAAGTCCTTAAGGACACAGAGTGGTATCTCTACATTGTATCGCTCACTCGGAGAGACTGTGCGTACTGCAAGTGGAAGAGTCAGTGCAAAGTCCAGAGGAATGAGAGCCGATTTACCGATTCCATATCCAATACATCGGGTGGAACTTGGGAATAAGGCTTGATCTCAGAAGCGCAAGCTGAATGGAAATGGAGCGACAAGTCACTGAATCTTTTTTGTGTCGTCATGATATCGAAGCTAGCTAGGACTGCGTAAAAGGAGGGGCGGTTCGCAGCCAGATCTACACGGGTCAGAATCGGTTTGTGTCTTCAATGCAGAAGGTCTCACCGTGGTGAAATCGCCAGTTGGGGCCCTTAAGTCTCTTGACTCCTTGAATCAATGCACATTTTGCAGCATCGATACGATCTGGAGACTGGTATGTGACCTCCGTTTCCTACAAGAGGAGATGAGTAATCATAGGGAAGCTTTTATGACATTTCACATTACCCAGAGAGTTGGGATGCTTAGTTGCGCTTTGACAGTTGTCAGAGCGACCATTACTCCTAGAAATGCAATGAACATTGCTACTGGAGGACAGCCAAGGCCTCGCACTCTGCAATCTCTTAAGTATGAAGTTTCACCAGTGTCAATCCTGAGAGTTTGATTCAAAATGTTTGCGTGAACCCTCATGATTACGAGGATTAATTTTCCCAAGTTAAGAATTCATGGGACACGTTGAATGAAGTACGAGGACTTAACGAGATCCATTATCCATCTTTGCTAGTTCACAAGATCTTTTGTTATGACTTATTGGAGCCGTGCGGGGCTGTCATATCTCCTGTCTGCAAGGGCTGAATTGAATTCTACGGCATCCATCAGTATGTAACCACTCGACGCACGCGCATATTTTGATCGGGGTGAAGCTTGCTTGTCAAGGTCCTTCGTTTGTGGAAATTCATTCCGTCGGAACTGCCGATTGGACGCCGGGACGGCTTTGCACTAGACCGGTAACCGGCCCCTAGTGACGAGCAAACTGAGTACTAAGGGACCTGTCGATCTGGGTTTGAATTGGCTGGAGACATTTTATGGTTGACCATGTCATCTTTTTTCACGTCATCTGTCATCTCTTTCTCGTCAGCCAGTCCTACCATTCTCCTTTCCCTCCATGTTCAGCCTTTCTCATCAATCATATCCCATCTATGTAGCCTCAGATCTAAATTTGACTGCCCTGGGAGTCAACTTATGAAGTTGGATGTTATATCTTTGGTGTTAATGGCCCAGGTCTGATGAATATATACAGGTGCATTGTGATACTGTGTTTTGGGCATTTGGGGTATGAACTCTACATCTATGGGTTAGTAGAGGAGTGCATGTATCAGTCCTAAACATATTTGTGTATTTTAGTCACTGTATAGTCCAAAGAACTCGAAAAATTCACTGTTGAAGGACATTGGGCTTGCAATTGTGTCATCACATTTGACACATCAAATCCCAAAAAGGATTGTTTGAGGTTCGGCAAATCCCTAAAATGTCTCCAGCCAATTCAAACCCAGTTCGACAGGCCCCTTAGTACTCAGTTTGCTCGTCACGTAGGGGCTTGTCACAGGCCTAGCTTCGCACCATCACAGATAAGGCTAACTTACTGCCATGTCCATTTTTTCGTATCTACCGAAATTTTCATACCTATATACTCATATAGATTCACGCATACTGGAGTCTGCCACTAACTCGACAAGCAAGGTCAGGCACCGCTGCAGGCGGCACTTGTCGAGTCAAATGATAGTGGCTAGTATTGGTTGCTTTGTTAACCGCCTTCACTTGAGCTAAATGCGGATGAGTAAAACACCTATTGCTATGCCGATCTCTGGATCTAGTCTGATGCGGATCATATCGATAGTCTATCTTACGATAGAAATGCATGTGCCGCATCTATTTGAGGCAACACGGAAGAAAGCCAGAAGGTTTTGTAAGGCCGTACGGGTGGAGATACCTATTTCCGAACCCGGAGTAACCCAGCCAGCACCCGTCGGTGTCAAAGCTACTATTCCGACCATCCGCCGTTCTCGCTCTCAATTCGCTCATCTCGGGGTCACTCAGCCAGCAGATTTAGTCTATGCAGGACAATGTCTATGTGATTTTCAGTCGAATGGAGTCAGTACACTTTGGCCACTGGTATGTCTGCATCACTTACCTATGACTCATTTCTTAATTTCTCATTCTATTCAGCCAGAATTGGATTCACCTACTTCCTCAATATTTTTCTGCTAGCACTTCTGGGCACTAACACACTTCAGGTACTCTACTTCCTAGGTTGTCAGAATGTGAATTTGGCCCAGCTCTGCCTCCGCCTGTCAGATAATCACATCAGGAGCATGGTTTCAATGCCCTGAGTCAGTGTTTTTGGAGTTATGCCATATGGTCAAGCTATGAAACGATTAAAGAGGTTGGAAAAAACTCAAAAGTGAGCATAATTCAAGGTATGCCTTCACAGATTGTTCATTTGTTAATATGGCTCATGATCTACCCACTTGGCAGTGTTATTGAATATCAACATTGTTATAATGATACAGAATCTGGATACAGCAATGAGCTTTAGCATTTAGTGCAGTGGAAATCATAAGGTGATTATGGCTCATTGGTCATCTGTGAGTATGCATACAAATAAGAGATGTGTGATGCATTGGCTGCTCAACAGCTATTGCAACACACTTGGTGTGCTGAGATCTGGTATTGACTATAACTTATATGCTCATGTATGTAGCTTCTTGTACTGTAAGCCTGTGTAAAGTATGGATCAAGAATCTTTTTTGTGGTGATGAATGTGTATCTTAAATGACATTGATACAATTGAGGTTGAGGAAAAGGCATTGCATCCTTGCACAGGGAAAGAGATTTCATTCATAAGAAGTATAAAATACACTTGGGAGAAAGATTGCATCTCAGGCTCTCAGAAGTGAATCATTGCTCACAGGTGAGTACCATCACACAAAACTGCAAAAGGTCATAACCTGTCTCCAGGGGGTTATAACCCAGGTCCCCGGTGGTTATAACCCACCAAAACCAGTCATAACCTAGTTATGACCTTCTGCAGTTTTGTGTGATGACCTTTAGTAAGAGGATAATCAAGCAACTCAGAAACTCTCCATGCATCTAGAAACTCTCCACAACCACAAAACATGCAGTGTACACTGTCTGTACACCTTCAATCTCTGGTGATTGCAGATTCATCTGAAATACTTGTCCTAAGATTGGATCAACAAGAAATTGCTGTACACTGGAGACTTGGAGTTGGAGAAAGAGGAATATAAAACTCTCCATGCAGAAGGAGTCCAACATCTCTTGAGCTTGTCTACCAAGATAGTTCCCCTGACACCATACAAATATAATATCTTACACTATTTTCTGGTGTTTCCTGAAGAAACTGGATTAGCATAGACTGTAGACATGCTGGGACATTCATTCAAGTAGAGTGTGCATGGTCAAAGTGTTATCAATACAGTCCTTGAGTGGATCCCCCTGTGATTTTCTACCCTCAGGGCTTCATGCTATTTTCTATATACTTGTTCAAGTAATGCATGCTTATATCTGTTGTGCAGAAAAAACATATCAGTGTTTTATTTGTGCTCTTCCTCCCTTGAAAGATACAGCAGTTGTTCCTTCCACCACCTAGACTGATATCACTTCTAATTGTTGGAGTATTGAATACCCCTCAATGACAATGGTGTATTGTTTACACTTCTCACCAACCCTAGCATTTTCTGAGCCATCTCAGCCACTACCTGGCAGCACACTGGCACAAGGCTCTCAATAGCCAGTGTCAGAGTCATAGCACTGGCCTCCACAATGACAGTCAAACAAACCAGCACTCTCATCACATGCATTCTCAACATCACTATCACCCAGCACCTGTAGTCCTTTCACTGAACTAGCAGGCATACCAGTAAGTCAGTGCATTCCATGGACCATCTCTCAATAAACCATCATCAATAACAGAGCCCAAATCCCTTAATGCATTAGCCCAACCCAAGGTGAAAAACATAAGGTGCCAAGAAAAGCCTGGATCTGCTGAAACCTGAGGCATGAGGCTCCTTATATCTAGGATGAAATAGTGTAATGTTTCTTCTGTCCCAGGTAAGCATTGACACTTCCGTCTACGGTAGATGTAGATAATAAACCCATTAGGGTCGAACAGGCCACAGCTCTGGTCGTGCTTGACGCAGTGGTCGTAACTGTACGAATGCTAGACGGCTTCATTTTGTGCAGGAAGGTCTGTTATATTGCTGTTTGTGCGCTCGAAGTGATCAATTCCGTCTACTAACACTTGGCAAATTTGTCGGTCAAAGATTGCAGAGTGTGAGGATATTAGGAGGGATCTACCGCCTTGAGACAGGTTCTCGCTACGAGCGGCGTTGTTGTTAGCAAGGGCATAAGGCTCGTGGTACACACTTGGATCCCGAGAAAGACGGGTCAGATCAAATATATTCCGGATCTGATCCCGAAGTGAGAGATGCTCGATCAGGGCCCGTCAAAGGGTTATCGACACATACTAGATTCACTGGACTCACTGCTGTGTCTCATTGACGGCAGTGGGCACGGAAGGATAATCCTTCGATCATCAGGACCCAGGTAGCGACGCTTGTCCAATGAATATCAATTTGTTCGCAAGTATCAGGCAAAAATCCTGACATGGGTCACTCTAAAAAGAAATTCCAGAGACCGCTGCGCTGCAGGAAGGTAACGGTCACTTGCTATTGGGTTAGGGTCGGTAGAGTTGGCCAACATTGTAAAGAACCTGAAATATCTGAGACTGAGCACCGCACCTTCGAAGAAGTTGAAACTCTGGCCTACAAGAAGAATAGTCTGAAAAGCATGAGACGTGCAAAATTTGGACTAGTACTCATGGTCGGGAACTCACGCACCCCGCACATACCGATGGTGCCACTGTCAGCCGAGACACTCCACGAAAATTTGGTCAGCCACCATGACCCAAAAAGGACCTTGCTCGGTTGGAAAGTAGTCCCTGTCACTTGGATACCACCCACAGATGCAGCACGGCATTGAGGCATCGCAGTGAAGTTTTTTGTAGTCATGTTTCCTAGATTGATGGTATATTGGTTCGCCGTCACCCAGCAATCTGTCCCAATCCTCTGGAACTGAGAATAACCGTCCCTGAGAATCCTAAGTCCAAAGCAGCATCGACGGCATTAAAACGATCCTGATATTGCTGTAGGACAGTGTAGTTCTGGCAAGATGTTCTTCACTGTCGGCAGAAGCGGAGTGGAGACGTTATCGAGTACCCAGCACGTAGGTCGAAATAACTGCCCTATGACGGAATTTAAGAAAAGGACATATCCAAGGACGGAGAGGAACATTGACAATGCAAAGAAAGCTCAGGTGTTGATATCTCTCGTTTGGGTTTACAAGCACGCGTGGGAGGTAAAAGGAGGATGAAGAGACGTACCTTAAATGATAATAGAACATCTACTCCATTGAATTGAATCTCGCCTTCTCGAAGTGGCGATGATATTTTCTCCATCAGACCATGCGATGATTCTGTCTTTCACAGCCCGAGAACATCAATGATCGCAACCAGTAAGCGACGGATATCTATAATTGTTCACTGTGACAGGTACGATGTTCACGTCAAAACACTTAGTTGAGTTGCATACTTGCAACGCCTTGACGAGATGCTTAGAGGTGCACAAAGGTAATTGCTGTATTCAGATGATTTCAGTATTTCATAGAAACAGAAAAGACTCATCAGATACCTCCCTACAAGAAATTTGGAGCGCTTCATGAACGGGAAAGGAAGGTCACCCGCCGCTGATGTACTACTCAGTACACCGACGTGTAGAGGATAGAATGGTGGAGACTCATGAAACAATATTGAGATTTTTAGATATAAAGCTGTAGCCCATACCGAAAATGATTCATTATCAGGAGAAATACGTACAGCTTCAGTGGATACGCTCAGTCAGGCCGGGCATTTATGGACGCTCCTAGAGGTTACTGCCAGCAATTCATTTATTTCCTTACGTGTCCTCTCGATTGACCTCAGCAAATCTGAGGTGCTTTTATTGAGATCATTGAGTGGTACTTTCTGATAATTAAAGTCGCGCACGCACCTCTCCGCAATTTTGCATCTGATTCTCAGGCCTGCGCTGTGATGCCCTAAAGGCCGGAATTGTGGGTTGGACACGAATTGATGATCAGAGTTGCCAAAGGTATGTATAACGCCGTCTGATATGACAGAAATGGTCAAGTTGAATCTGTGATTGAGATATTGACATCATGAGCGTTAGAGAGAACGAGCAGACCAAGCAGAGCTCCGACAAGTACTGGTTCATGGACCGCAACCTTCCCACGCCACTCAGACTGCTGGATGCAAACAGCCGCGTTTATTATCTGAGTTCGTACGTGCTTCTCGGCAATTCAGGAATGGGGCATCGGGAAAAGAATCCAGGCCCACTTTCTTCATCAACTGGTTCACTACTTACCCATCTACTTTCGACCTCCTGAAGCCATATCATCAAATTAGAGATCTTGACCGTGCGTGAGGCACTCGACGACTCGGCCGGCGGAACGCCGGACGAACGGCGATAATACAATGTGCACGTGAGGGGAGCGATGCCGTCATAACAGCGTTTCTCACCCGAGTTCGGCTTCCCGAGTTTGCCCAGACCGACGTCCGCTTTGCCTCATTTTGAGCGCAGGGATCCTGGACCTGCTCCGCCTGCGTTTACATACCTTTCTTCCGCTTATTTTCGAAATTTACAACCAAAATCCCTTCACGGAACGGACGTCGGCCTGGAAGCCGAACGAGCCTCAAGTTATCTTTCCACGACTCACAAGTGTACTCATAGCACGTGTTACAGTATTCTCTGCGGCAGATATAATTTACCTTTGTTCCACAACACTTCTTACACCGGTCCTTGCGTACGTCATCAGCTTTTCTTCTCATAACCACCATGTCTTCGCCATCGATCTCCCCATACGCAGGGACTGGAGTTGCGCTTGTTACAGGAAGTGCACAAGGAATCGGAAAAGCAATTGCGCTTCGTCTTGCGAAAGATGGGTTTGACATTGCTCTCAACGATATTCCCTCGAAACACAGTCAATTGCAAGATATCGAAAAGGAGATCAAGAAAGATTTTGGAAGGAAGACGTTCATTGTAACAGCTGATGTTTCTAGCGATGGGGAAGTGAAGAGCATGGTGGACAAGGTTGTTGAAGCATTAGGCGGATTGGATGTGGTGAGTTTTCAGCCAGCCTAAGTAGTATTCTATTACTGATTCGAAGATTATCTCAAGATGGTAGCGAATGCGGGGGTATGTCCGGTAGCTCCCATGGTGGAGAGTATGCTGTTTGTACTTTCTTTTGTATTCCTTCTCTCAAATCTTCGGATTTCTCAGCATCAGCCGAAACTTGGGAGCGCACCTTTGCTATAAACTCCCGCGGGACCTTCCTCTGCTACAAGTACGCCGCAATTCAGATGATCAAACAAGGTCGTGGCGGGCGCATTATTGGCGCGTGTTCTTCAGCTGGGAAACAGGGAAGACCCAACTCGATGGCTTATAGTGCGACGAAATTTGCTGTGAGAGGGATGACGCAGAGTGCGGCTTGGGAGGTAACCAAGTATGGGATTACGGTGAATGCTTATGCTCCTGGTACGTTATACTCTCTTTTCGCGTGCTCTATCAAGTTTACTGTCAGGGTAGGACCTATTGAGACTGATATGGGTATGATCTTAGCCTTCGAACACTTTACAGTTTGCTCATATTCAGGATTTAGCTCGAGAACTACTTGAAGAACAAAACAAGATCAATCCGTTATTCACTCGAGACAAGGTAAGTATCTTCTATGTTCCTTTGCTTTCGTAAAGAGGGCTAATAGTCCATAAAGTGGACCGACAACCCATCTGGGAGGTTCGGACAGCCAGAGGAAGTAGCCGCCTTAGTCTCATTCATTGCCTCGAAAGACTCGAGTTACGTTACCGGTAAGTGTTTCCCTCCGACTGTTTATCCTGCGTTGAGCTCACAGCCAAATAGGACAATCTGTGGGTATAACTCGACACTGGCTTAGCAACCTTGCTCACACCCCAGCTTTGATAGATGAGTGTCAACGGTGGAAGGTACTTCGATTAACTTCATCAAATATAAACAATATGTATTTCGAGATACGGCCAGTGAATAGGAGAAAGATTGCTGGCTAATAAAGGATATACGAGATCTGAAGTTCAAGCCTTAGGCCTCGGTGATGTGTATTGGATTCAGCTGCAGACTTTCTAACCCTTCCCGTCTTTCTCTCGTGAATCCGCGTAGGGAGGTGGTAATTCTTGGACACAGTTTCCAGTAAATGGAGTAGGGCTCCAGGCTAGGGGGTTGCCTTTGATGATGCGATTGACGGCCTGAATTCGAGTGCCGGTTATTAAATTCAGACTGGTACTTTGACCATTCCTTGCGAACAAGTCATTTTTTGAATCTTGTTGATAGATATCGATCTGGACGGAACGATTTGCAACGACGGCTAGAGGGATATTTGCATCTATCTCCCAAGTCACATCGTCTTTCCTACTCCCATACGCCACTTTCTTTTTCGAAATTGACCAGGCTTTGATTTTTGTTCCCAAGCACGCAAAAGTGGCACACAATTCAAATTAGTTCATCTCTTCGACTTTGAAGGTACGACGTGAGGTACATCAGTGAAATGGACACCTAAATATATTGGAATAAAATGAGTGAAATACATTATAATGGCCAAAATACATTATAATCATTATGGTGTATTTTAATGTAATATAATTGTTGTTCCTTTATTTTAATGGATTAAAATGAAGCAAAATGGTCATAATGTATTCTGGCTATTATAATGTATTTCGGCTATTATAATGTATTTCAGCCATTATAATGCATCGGCCCCACCTGGGGGTCAGGGACAAAAAGAAATAATATTTATTTGTTGCAACCCCTGTGAGTTGAACCCTTGACCTCAAGGTGAATTAGTCAGCAACCTCGGCAGCCACGGGGTGCTCAAGACCACTGTACCACAGTGCCATATACTTACTGCCACACATAGTGCAATATATCCCCTTACTCAAAAGACCTATCTCCACCCCCTTGCTGTTTCTATTGATCAAATCCCCAACCAAAAGCTTCCCTTCATTTTATAGAGTCCTCTCCCTGTCCTCTGGAAGGCATAAAAATGCACTGTTTTGATTGCCTCTGTTACAATCTATTTTACTACATTATAATAACTCTGTCTCATTTTATTGCATTTTAATGTACTATAATAATACCATCCCATTTTATTGTATTTTAATAGATTATAATAACACCAGTCTCATTTTAATGCATTTTAATGTATTGTAATAGCATTGCTTGATTTTAATCTATTACAATGGACTAAAATCAGCAAAATACATTATAATTTATTATATTTAGGTGTCCATTTTGCTGATGTACATTAGGTTGTTCCACAGGGCTCCGTGACTCATTTTCCCCCTCCATCTCCCTCGCATCCGCATACGGCGGCGGCAGCTCCTGAACACGACTCGGCCCGCCATCTCGGTGTTGAACGATAACAGTCCCAGGTTCGCTCTCGCTTGAATTCTCGTTTGGTACTGGTTCTCCCCGCGTTTTGCGACCCCACAACGAATTATCAAAGAACGGATCGATAGTCCTCGTGGTGGAAATTGCGCCTCTTCGTCGACGTGGCCTGTAGTACCAGAAGTACCATGCATGGCCAATTGCAAGAACGACGAACACTCCAACGACAACTCCTATAATTATTGGGCGACGCGATTTCGGCTGTGTAACGGGAGGATCAAGCTCGGAAGCTTTACCCGAGCTGCTAACCAATCCAACACAATCCACGTTGTACGATCCAAGGGGGGTCATTGAAGGCGTGCCACGCGCATAACGTCCGGTACTATCTCCCTGGAGGTAAGTGCGTGCTGCATTCTATGATGGGATGGATGATTTTACCTATCGCTTACAGCGGCTGGTGTGAAGAGCATATGGTCAGGAACGGCAACACTGAAAGGAATCATCAACATACCAGCAAACAATGTTCCGGGGTTTCCTCGGTTGATAAACGTGAACGCATCATCATCCTTCCCCATGGTCACATTCGTTACCACCGCGCTGTTAAGCTGAAGAAGAGTTAGATTATACGGCTTGACTCCTCCCTTGATTCGCAGTCCCCACGGTTCGCAAGTATCAGCGACACTCGTAACATTTGCGGAAACCGTAAAGTCGGATGAGTCTGGAATTTGGGGGAGGCAATCCGAGTTTCCGGCTACAGACAGTGTTAGTCCTTCAATCAGCGGCGAGAAGGAGGTCGACTAACCTTCTACGAAGTAAACAAACGATGGAATCCCGCCCGTGTTTCCCTCCGAATCGGCTAAACTCAGTATGAGTTTGCTCCCTACCAACGGAACGTGCACGGTTCAGCTCGGATTACGTTTAGAAGACACGATAACGTACCAGCGGCGTGCACCGCCGTCCACTTTAGTTCGCTCCTATTCGTACCCAAAAGACTAATCCTCGGTGTACCACCCAGCTCGTACGAGATCATATAATATGGAGGAACGCCAGCTTTAGTAGGATCACTAGCCTGCATAGTGACAGATTGAGTCGAACATGATTCGAATGAGGGACTATTCTGCTCGTAATCAGAAGTGATATTTAGTAATGGAGCGGGTTAGAGCTTACTGTGGGCCCAAGGCTCCAATCGAGTCTTAGACTCTTCTGACATTTGGCGGGAGTGACAGAGAGGATGATCAAGAATAATGAAAGGGCAGAGAACGATCGCATCTCGGGAGAATGGGGAGGAAGTCAATGCATGATGGGCATCAGTTTATGAGTCCTTGATTGATATAGTTGTGGTAATGAGGACCGGGAATTACCGGTCCATTGAAACGAAACACAGCATAGGGCTCCAAAGTGTTTCGATATGACAGGTTCAGGTTCGTTATCATTGTTTGCTCCGAATAGTAACCCGAGAGGCATCACCATTAGATTGCAGTAAACAGTGCAAAAAAAAAAGGCGAGGGGAAATTGAAGAGCACAACGAACATGAGAGTAAGATACAAAACACATTAGCGCTCATCTCAATTAATTTCCCGCAACATTACCACCATTTCTATTGCAAAAAACAAATTTTAATCTTTATCGTGCCCGTAACTCAGTGGTAGAGTGTGAGATTGCAATCAGATGTAGAAATATCACAATCAATCTCGAAGCCGCGTGTTCGAACCACGCCGGGCACTTGGTGAATGTTTGTTGAATTTTTATCATCAGCTAAATTCACTTGAAATTCACCCAAAGGAATGTGCACGCCTATTGCCTCAACCTAGTGGCAGAGGAAGCGAATTGAATACGTGTCATTTTCGTGTACAGCTCACAGTCGGTACACGGATATCACCACCCGTAACTCAATGGTAGGGAATGCGAACAGTGTAGAGAAACCGACCCATTCGGGCACAATCGCCAGGAAAGGAGTGCCATAGTTCTATGCTCTAGACTACGCGGATCAAGGATGAGTACCATTCAAATCCCTCTGGACATTACCGATTATATCAGAATAAAGCGACAAAACCATTGTGCCTGTAACTCGGTGGTAGAGTACATTACTGTGAATTATATTTGGTGTTCGCAGACGCGTGTTCGAATCACGCTAGGCACTTTAGGTCTTCGTCTTCAAACAACCTTTTTTGTGGCCATAATAACAGTCAGCGGTACTTACATGCATCGTACAAATGCACGTTCTGCTCGGACCTTCCACAACTTCCTTTATTTTTTTCGCTCTTTTCCGTGCGTGTAGGGGATGAACCCCAATGGTAGTCTGCCCTATCGTCCATCCAAACCATATGCGAATGAAAAGGGTTGCATATTAGTTGCACAGACGCATTCCAGGTACTTGGTCATCGACCCAAAGGGCTCTCTCCTCTCTCGGTAGCTGTACCTGTAATTCAGTGTTGACTAAATGTTTGCACAAACGCGTCTACCACTCACGCCGAGGTACTTTGTTGGAGCTACACACAACTACGACTCACCACATACAAAAAATGACCGTAGCGAGTACCTGTAACTCAGTAGTAGAGATTGCGATATATATCAATGAGTGTAAGATGCAATTTGTCATTTTCGCAGGGACGCGTGTTCGATTCACGCCAGGTTTATAGATGGTTGTGCTTTTCCCTTTTTGCAATGCATGAGCCCTACAACATATTAACAGTAAGCAAAATATGTTTCCCTGTAACCCAGTAGTAGAGGTATCTGGGGTCACTTTGTCAACACACGCTGTTGCCTTCCTACACAAAAGTCAATCACCCGGTGATGCTCCTAACAAATTTGGGCTGAAGCACCAGATAAACTGTACAATGGTAGAATTATATGCGTACCTCACGCTAGGTCCTTTAGTCTTTAGCCTTGGTTTCATTACCTTTATTTTTTTGGCAAATGGAAAAGCAAGTGTTTCGTATTTATTGACCGTACCTGTAACTCAGTGGTAGAGTATGCAATCAATGTGGGCGTTGGGAGTTGAGTTCGCACAAACGCGTGTTCGAATCACGTCAGGTACATGAGGCTTGATACTTCTGGCATTCTTTTTGCTAGGATAGAAAAAATCCAAGTCACCGAGACTAAGCGCTTTATCATATCTTCCGGGGTTACCATACCTGTAACTCGCTGGTAGAGTATGCGTACAAAATTGTCACCCAGGGTACAACCTCCTTCGCAACGACGCGCGTTTGATTCACATCAGGTACAGTAGCAACTAGCTTCGACTCTTTTTTTCTTTTTTGTCTGCAAGTTCAATGCCTTGGTAGGCCACTGTCCAAGAACATTGCGGTACCTGGTAACTCAGCAGTAGCGGTAACCTCTGATTGAAACAATTCGACTCACTGACGCGTAATGGCTTTGGCTAATTGTACCTGTAACTCAGCGGTAGGGTGTGCGATCAATCTGCCCATTCTGGTCTTTGTTCGCAACGAAGCGTGTTCAAATTACGTCAGGTAATTTAGCATATATCGTGAATCTTTTTTTTTTTTTGTTTGTTTGTTTTGTGGCTATATGGAAAAAAAAAAAAACTTGAATCACCCAGACTATAAACACTTTCTGGAAAACCCTGTACCCGTAACTCGGGGGGGTAGAGCAATGGATAACAAGAAATACTAGTATTCGATTTCACGCCAGTAGTTGGATACCTGGGAATTCATCTAGAGTTTGTCGTACCTATGACTCTGTGGTTAGGGTATGCGATATTATTCACACAGACGCGTAGTTCGACTCACGCAAAGATACATCCATCCTTGAAAAGCTTGAAATTTTTCTGTTCTTTTTGTTTTTATTTTTATCTGATAGGAAATCCCTCAACTCAACGGTATTTATTATCTTTCCTGGGGAGGATAGGGAAACGTGACATCCCCCTCTGATCAAAGACGCATATCCAAAGTGTACTCACCGATAAGAGTTATTAAGGATAACGGCGGTAACATTGAGTACTTTTTATGTTTGCATACACCCCACAGCAGGCGCTGATTCTTGTGTAACTAACTTGTAAGTATGTTGACGAACTTGTCTACGTAGCGATATTTGTTACGTGAGCGGACCTTTTTTTTTGAAAGTACACACCTTTCCCATACCGGATTCGGTCGTAGGAGGGTGTTTGGGTGGCCATAAAGGGGTTATTCGCTTGAGGATGGGCACTAAAATGTTCTCGAGCGCGCCTAATAACGGATCTTTCATGGCTGTAATATGTAATACATCAAAAGGAAAAAAAGATTTGTTAGCCATGGTCTGCATATCTATCATTGTCCCTCAACTCGTTATTCCACTGGTTTGCATGGTTCAGAATAAGGTTTTTCGTTCCCGTACTGCTAAGATATCACCTGCCACCGCTGTATTCTCGGGCCCGAGATTCTGTATAGCGGTGGTGCAGAATTTCGACTTAGGATGTATATGTATTTGTTGAAAAGCCTTCCTACACGCTCCGGGACACGACGTAGCCATGACAGCAAATACCGCTCATGTAAATAGGACAGGCATAGAAAATGTGTCTTTTTTCTATCACCTGTGTACAAACTGAATAGCTGCACTGCACCCGCGACATGATGCATGATCTCTGGCATTACAAGAAGACCAGGTGTGTGTTTAAAACGTTCTCCATAGAGCTCGCATTACGGTATGCGTGTTGGGACCATTTCCCTTTATGGGTATCATTATCATTTAGCCTATCATTCAACGGCTCGCAGCAAAAGGGCTATGCTTCATCAATCTTGGAAATGAAGTGTGGACGGTCTACCTCGTGTTCTTAGGTAAGTATTTTATTCGACATCCGTATGACCAGCAATAGCACGGCCTTATTACGATTCGCAGGCATCACATTCTTTCCTCAGAATTACGACCATGACATTTTTCGAGCACTCGTATCGACCATTCCTCCGCGATTCTCACTTCACAGCTGCTCGCAACGTTTACAACATCTACAAAAACTCTGCCAGCCCCGGTTCAAGCACGGATGGATGGCCAGACTCAGTGGTGTGCTTACTGCCTTTATATCAAAGTCTCTGCTTACCATGCTCACAGAACAATTTTACGATAATTAAACTCGGGGACCTTGAATTTATAGAATGTCGGAAACGCCTGGAATTCGAAATGCAAATCGAAGATGACTCTCCAGCTTCCGGGAGGCAGGATACCAACCCTTTCCGAATGCGGATAATAAAACGAAATAACACGTGTAAAGCAATCAAAGTGATCAGAACCGTTCACACTGCTAAAATCGCCGGGAGATCGGAAATGTTCACTGTCGTCAGATATGAAGATGAGGGAGGGAGTGCAGGAAATGCTCTTGCAGTGTGTGATGTTCAGCTACCACACATTTTTGACTACTAATCCCATGATTGATTCCTATACTAGGCCTGCAAGCCAGAATACGAACATTGGTCACAAAAAAGGTATGTGGCCCATCATGGAAAGTGACAGAAATTCCTGATGAGATAAATCATTTGAAGACACCCAAAACTCCCACAACTCTTTGGAGTAACATGCTCGTCAATTCCAGCATTGATATACCATAATGGTGAGGTGTTGAAATTACTAGGACAGCTTTCTGATAAATATTTTAGCTCGCCACAATGCCACTGAAGTCTATAATCACCATAGAATGCAGCCTACCATGTTTACCCTTTTCAGAGTCCTCCTTGTGTGTCCCTCTCTATTGTCTGCATATCACCTACTCACTGCTTTTCAAGCTCATAGATTACCAGGACACTTATACTGCCATGCCAGAAATATTAGAGGTACTACCTTCTTTCCTTTTATTGGTAATGTCAGTTCTTAGGCATACAGCAGATGGATACACCTCTCTCCTCCTGGGATTTTGACTTCTCCACTCAATCATTCTATTATAACCTGGACTTTCCAATCAATAAGCATGTGAAGACCCAGCAGACAAGCTCTCGACATAGCACTGCAAAAGATGTGAGCCCATTGGACTATGTAAAGCGGCCCCAGATCTCCCCTCCCACACTGGATAACAGGGTGGAATTCAGACCATCCATAATTAACTATTTATCACACATCACAGGAGACTATCTTGACTTGATTGCTGTGCTTGGGTTGTTGTCCAATAATGTGGATCCCCTTGAGATTGCACCTGATGGACTGATTCCATTTGGTGCCTGCTTCCAGAAGCGGTGGAGAGAGAAGCGGGGTCCAATTTTGGCATCATTTCAGTACAGGGAGACAGTTACACACTGGGAGATGTTGTCAACAGAACTTGATGTCAATACATCATATGGTAAGAAGGTGTGATTATTGATTGAATTGCATTCTCAATCCAATTTTTCAACAGTCAACTCCTATGTTAGAGTATCCTTTCTGGATTGGCAACAGGGTGGTGATTTTGAATGCTATGTTTCTATTGCACCACCTGTGGACCAGAGAAGACATTTTAAATGTGCTTTTCTGAGCCAATCATTGGTATTTATGAAGAGAACTGGAATAAATTTTGAATCCCTCAGTGTTGAATCCCTCAATGAATGCTGTATGTTCCCTTGATTCTGCTCTTAGTGTATTGCTTGACAAATTATGCAGATCTTCTTGATTTCATAGAGATTAACATTCAGGGACAATTCAAACCCCTTCCCAGCAACTCTACATCTGCCAAGCCCATCTATCTTTTCATTGGTCCATTTGAATTTGAAACTGTTGATGGGATCTTTTGTCTCAAATGTCCACTTAATGGTTCATTCACACATTGGTCTCTTGATCCAGGCAGGCCTGGTGCACCAGTTGATGCAGATAAATATGACCTTCCTCAGCTTCAGGAGACATTTTCAGTTGGAACTCATTGGCGGATTGGATTTTACAAGGCAGTCAATGAATATCTGTGTTCCAAGGGGCATGATCCTTACAGTACAGCAGATGCAGAGGATCAGGGATATCCTCTTTTGACATGTGAGTAGACCAGTAGGGAAAATGAATTCACAAGCTGAGGACTCTTTAGACAGGAACAGACCAGAGCAGAGACTTGAAGGGATGATGGAAGCAAGAAGTGTCATTGAACAGGTGACCGAAGTGATCAAGGACAAAGCAGATTCTAGAACTCAGAATGACCTTGACATTGCTTCTTATGACTCCAACCAAAGAAGGATGAAAAAGAACCTGGGAAGCTCCTCTGAGGGCTTATCTGCTGGGGATGGTAGTTTTGTGCTTCTACGGAGGAGGCATCTACTGGAGCTCACATTGCCTGTATGCATTACTAAATGCAGAGAAATGGATGGACTGATTGTGTAAAACTACTATCAACCTACACCTTATTCTCTGGATATAACCTTGATGCTATAGAGGAGAGAAAAGAATGGAGGAGTTAGCTCTCCATCTTCTCAGAGGTTATGTCCAGATGCTGGTCATGGAGAGTGATGCTATAAGCATTCAAGGCAGGTCACAAAAGGGAGTGAGTATGAGCTAAGGTGCTGTAGGTGGCCTTGGGCCTCAATGAGACTCTTCTTGCAAATCTGCAGTTGGCTGCAATCTCCAGAACATAAGGAGGGCAGTGATGCATCTAGAAACTGTGTTACACTTTTCCCCTTCTGTACCTATGCTTCTCTTTCTATCAGACCTTTCCACCTTCCCAGTTTCCCTTTCCTTCTCACTCCCATGCTTCTCATTTGATTGGACATATATGCACTCCCCCAGTTCTCTTTTTACTCTCACAGATGTAACAGTATGTAGTCAGCATATCCTGATGGCATTGGGTATTTATCATTTACTGATATCTTTATTATTTACACATTGTAGATATGTAAGCATCAGTTGTATGTATTTAAGCACTCATACCATGGTCATGGCTCTTCAGCTTGACCTGGTTAATCTACAACTTTGTGTCAATGCATAGAAAGACCTCAGCTCTGAACTGGTCTCAAACTTGTGCTTGTGTTATCAACTCTAGTCAGCAGGGACTTGGAGTTAGACTTGTTGCTGTGTAGATTGGCACAAGTGACATAACAAACTATGGATACCCCTAGAAGAAAGAGCACATAGCTATAGTCATGACAACTAGAGTGGACTCAGGCAAGGTTATGTGTACAAGGTATAAACAGGCCAAGACATTGAGAGTATGTGTAGATACTAGCTAAGGTACAGGGGGCATGGTTTACTGGATGAATCTCTGGTGTAGTTCTGGTTGCATGTAAGGAGCCATGATCTCAGTGTGCTTGCATAAGTAAGCAAGAAAGGTGTTGGACTTCCAGTGAAAGGTGGACTTCACTGCATTGAAAGGCATTCATAAAATAATACTCTAGGGTGGAACTGATGCAGATGCTGTGACCCTGTAAGGGGTTCAGACCCTTCTTGGCTGCATTCATGACCCAATCAAGAAACTTCCATTTTGCCATGGGCTTCCAGGATTGCTCCCCCCTCTAGGCCAATAAGAGAATAGATGATTGCACTCAGGTGGGTTGTTGACATGGAAGTGATTCTGTAGATTGCTGTCTGGGTTAGTAGGACCCTGCTGAACTGCCCAATACATGTCCTGGCCCTCAACTGGTGCTGACTTTGTGCTTGGGATGTGAAAGATGGTCACCTTGAACCCATTCCACTTCTCCTCTTGCTACATGTCTGCATGTGTGACATGTTTGTCTGGACTGAAGTTGGTGAGCCTGTGAACTCTCTGAGTCTGGCTTCTAAGTAAAATGACTGACCAACAGTTCACAATACTGTAAGCTTGCTGTTTCTTGAGGAAGGTGATTGAGTGTCAAGACTTTATTGAACATCATGTACTCTTTCAAATGCACAAGCACTGAATGATGACAGTATATATTAGCACCCTAATACAAGGTCAAATAGTACAAGATACTCAATGTAAATGTCAGCTTCCACTCAAAACTTGGTGTGCATTTACAAGGAGGATGTTGGTAGATCAGTGTCTCAATTGAACTCTATATTACCCATAATCTACACAATGAAGGTATCCATCATAGAGCTATCAAAGTGAAAGTGTCAGGACTGGGAAAGATTACTGTGTACAATGACCAAACACTCATCTATATTTCTGTAAATCCAGGCCAAAATCAACCTTCTCTCATCTTTCCCATTCCTGTCCTTCAGCAAGATAGGCATGGTATTGTTCCTCAAGCTCTGCATCTGTATTAGCAACAGCCAATCTTCTATTGAGGGTGTGAGCTGGGTGGGTGTGGTAGAGTGGAATGTGTACAAGGGAGCATTGTTGTAGATTTCAGGGCCCAAACCAGTTTGGTTTTGCATGTGCTTCATGTTCCTTGTGTCAAAGCACAAGGCCTGTATTATATATTAGTTATTGTCACCTGCATCTGTAATCAACTTTGGAACATCAAATACTATATGGTTGTGATTCTCGGTAATATGTCAAACCTAGAAAAGACCCACTTTTATTCATTTTACACTACTTTTGAATTGGAACACTTTAATATAACACAAGATAATGGGTAATAAGAACTAGAGTGAGCCCAGTCTGCTAGTCATTGCCTCAGAGAAGCTATGGTACCTTAGAAAGTATGAAGAGCTATATAATACACTATACAGAGGTGTCTAAGCTGTACTTTCTGACTTATCTATGTATCAGATCCAAATCAGATCACTCCTGAAACCTGTAGGGAACCTAACTATGGCCCAATGAATGCATTGGCTAGTCAACCAAGCTCTCGAAGTGCTATCAATGGGATTTTAATTTCTATTTTACCTTTCTATGACATCTGCAAAGTGCAACCTGCAGTCAAACAGTACAGAGGTACTTAGAGGAGACATCAAAACAGAAAGATGACTTAGAACAGGAATGATCACAGAACAATCCTCCTCTGAAGTCAATATACAGATCAAAGTCAAAGCAGGCGATCTCTCAATAAAGAGTTCACCAGCAGCTAAACAATACGAGATAAACTAACTAGGTACAAAGTCATCTCAGAAAGAAGGAAATCACTTCTGAAGGACATCCACTACCTACAGACAGATACAACAAGATGTAAGAAAAAATATCTAACATATAAGAAGTCCTAAATAAGACCAAGTGTGCATTGTCAAAGGAGATAGGAACAGTAACAGCATGTTCCGACCTTGGAAACTTTGGCATCTAGGCCTCTGCTGATGTGCAGATACTAGAAAGGGAAATGCTGTAAAGAAACAGGATGGATCCAGCCATCCACTCATAGATACCTGACTTAGAAAAGAGAAAATACAAATTATAGAGTCCAGAACACCTGGAGACATAGATACCTGTGTGGATATTGTTGAATACTCTAGTGGCCAGACTCTGTGACATCTGAATATTCCCTCTTTTAGTATCTCAGTCACTCGTTTATCATTTCCTGAATTATTGGACATTATTTATATTTTTCTGTAGATATATTCCATGGACCATATATAAGGACAGCTAGATATTCATAGATATTCAAGTAACTCTGCCCCTCTGATTGTGAATACATGAAGAGTTTGTTTGGTGTATAAATTTGTGTGCCATTCNTTGGAACACTTTAATATGACACCAGATAACAGGTAATAAGGACTAGAGTGAGCCCACTCTGCTAGTCATTGCCTTAGAGAAGCTATGGTACCTTGGAAAGTACAAAGAGCTATATGATATGCTATACAGAGGTGTCGAAGCTGTACTTCCTGACTTATCTATGTATCAGATCTAAAACAGATCACTCCCGAAACCTGTAGAGAACCTAACTATGGCTCAATAAATGCATTGGCTAGTTAACCAAGCTCTCAAAGTGCTATCAAGGGGATTTTAATTTCTACTTTACCTTTCTATGATATCTGCAAAGTGCAATCTGCAGTCAAACAGTACAGAGGTACTTAGAGGAGATGTCAAAACAGAAAGATGACTTAGAACAGGAATGATCATAGAACGATCCTCCTTCAAAGTCAATATACAGATCAGAGTCAAAGCAGGTAATCTCTTAATAAAGAATTCACCAGCGGCTAAACAATATGCAATAACCTAACTAGGTATAAGGTCATCTCAGAACGATGGAACTCACTTCTGAAGGACATCCACTACTTACAGACAGATACTATGAGACATACAAAGAATATCTAAATGCATAAGAAGTTCTAAATAAGACCGAGCATGCACTGTCAAAGGAGAGAGGAACAGTAACAGCGTGTTCTGACCTTGGAGACTTTGGCATCTAGGCCTCTACTGATGTGAGGATACTGGAATAGGAAATGCTGTAAAGAGACAGGACAGATACAGCCATCTGCTTGTAGATACCTGACTTAGAAAAAGAGAAAATACAAATTATAGAGCCCAGAACGCCTGGAAACATAGATACCTGCATGGATATGGTCGGATACCCTAGTGGCCAGACTCTGTGACATCTGAATATTCCCTCTTTTAGTATCTCCATCACTCATTTATCATTTCCTGAATTATCGGACATTATTTATTTTTCTGTAGATATATTCCTTGGACTGTATATAAGGACAGCTAGATATTCATACATGCTCAAGTAACTCTGCCCCCTCTGATTGNCTGGAATGGGAAATGCTGTAAAGAGACAGGACAGATACAGCCATCTGCTTGTAGATACCTGACTTAGAAAAAGAGAAAATACAAATTATAGAGCCCAGAATGCCTGGAAACATAGATACTCTAGTGGCCAGACTCCGTGACATCTGAATATTCCCTCTTTTAGTATCTCCATCACTCATTTATCATTTCCTGAATTATCGGACATTATTTATTTTTCTGTAGATATATTCCTTGGACTGTATATAAGGACAGCTAGATATTCATACATGCTCAAGTAACTCTGCCCCCTCCAATTGTGAATACATGAAGAGTTTGTTTGGTGTATAAATTTGTGTGCCATTCTAGTTTTGCTTCCTCACTTCAGGCCCTGGAGATTGGTCCTGAGTGACTCCAGAGAGATAGACATCTGATAACGAACTTGCATCATAAGAGATAAGAGTAACATCTTGAGTGCGTTGTCATGCTTTTCTAAGAGAAACTTTACACCAAGAAGGAGCCTTGGGCACTTGGAGTGTGGCCTATGTGTGTATCAGGTTGTGACACACTTAGAGTATTAGCAAGGGGTGTGCCTGCACTGAACTCTTTGTAGAAATTGGTCTAGGACCTTTTCCAGNAAAGACGACTTAGAACAGGAACGATCATAGAACGATCCTCCTCCGAAGTCAATATATGGATCAGAGTCAAAGCAGGTGATCTCTTAATAAAGAATTCACAGGCAGCTAAACAATATGCGATAACCTAACTAGGTATAAGGTCATCTTGGAATGATGGAACTCACTTCCGAAGGACATCCACTACTTACAGACAGATACCACAAGACATACGAAGAATATCTAAATGCATAAGAAGTCCTAAATAAGACCGAGCATGCACTGTCAAAGGAGATAGGAACAGTAACAGCATGTTCCGACCTTGGAAACTTTGGCATCTAGGCCTCTACCGATGTGAGGATACTGGAATGGGAAATGCTGTAAAGAGACGGGCCAGATACAGCCATCTGCTTGTAGATACCTGACTTAGAAAAAGAGAAAATACAAATTATAGAGCCCAGAATGCCTGGAAACATAGATACTCTAGTGGCCAGACTCCGTGACATCTGAATATTCCCTCTTTTAGTATCTCCATCACTCATTTATCATTTCCTGAATTATCGGACATTATTTATTTTTCTGTAGATATATTCCTTGGACTGTATATAAGGACAGCTAGATATTCATACATGCTCAAGTAACTCTGCCCCCTCCAATTGTGAATACATGAAGAGTTTGTTTGGTGTATAAATTTGTGTGCCATTCCAGTTTTGCTTCCTCACTTCAGGCCCTGGAGATTGGTCCTGAGTGACTCCAGAGAGATAGACATCTGATAATGAACTTTTGTCATGCTTTTCTAAGAGAAACTTTACACCAAGAAGGAGCCTTGGGCACTTGGAGTGTGGTCTGTGTGTGTATCAGGTTGTGACACACTTAGAGTATTAGCAAGGGGTGTGCCTGTGCTGAACTCTTTGTAGAAATCAGTCTAGGACCTTTTCCAGTACACTGTGTGTTGTAGTTATCTTGAAGAAGTCTTGAACTCCATAGGGTCAGACTATATCGGCTATCGAGTCTTTGTACAGGACTGTAGCTCTTGTGTTTTGTGCTTTGTGCACTGTGTTCTTGTGGTGTGTTTGTGTGTTTGGACATAAACTCTTTTTAAAAACCCATATATACTCCTCTGGAGGTGAACACTTTGAAGTAGATTGCTTCCATAAGAGAGAGAATCAACCTAGCTAAGGGTTTTGTTGGCATTCTAAGTGCAGTAACTCTGATCATGTTGATCCACACTTGCACAACAAACTGAGTTAGACTTTTTGGAGGTTATCTTTTGGGTAGCTTTCCACTAGTCTTATTCTTAGACAAATTACTGCCCCAGANTACCTTTCTATGTCATCTACAAAGTGCAACATGCAGTCAAACAGTACAGAGGTACTTAGAGGAGACATCAAAACAGAAAGATGACTTAGAACAGGAATGATCACAGAACAATCCTCCTCTGAAGTCAATATACAGATCAAAGTCAAAGCAGGCGATCTCTCAATAAAGAGTTCACCAGCAGCTAAACAATACGAGATAAACTAACTAGGTACAAAGTCATCTCAGAAAGAAGGAAATCACTTCTGAAGGACATCCACTACCTACAGACAGATACAACAAGATGTAAGAAAAAATATCTAACATATAAGAAGTCCTAAATAAGACCAAGTGTGCATTGTCAAAGGAGATAGGAACAGTAACAGCATGTTCCGACCTTGGAAACTTTGGCATCTAGGCCTCTGCTGATGTGCAGATACTAGAAAGGGAAATGCTGTAAAGAAACAGGATGGATCCAGCCATCCACTCATAGATACCTGACTTAGAAAAGAGAAAATACAAATTATAGAGTCCAGAACACCTGGAGACATAGATACCTGTGTGGATATTGTTGAATACTCTAGTGGCCAGACTCTGTGACATCTGAATATTCCCTCTTTTAGTATCTCAGTCACTCGTTTATCATTTCCTGAATTATTGGACATTATTTATATTTTTCTGTAGATATATTCCATGGACCATATATAAGGACAGCTAGATATTCATAGATATTCAAGTAACTCTGCCCCTCTGATTGTGAATACATGAAGAGTTTGTTTGGTGTATAAATTTGTGTGCCATTCTAGTTTTGCTTCCTCACTTCAGGCCCTGGAGATTGGTCCTGAGTGACTCCAGAGATAGACATCTGATAACGAACTTGCATTGTAAGACATAAGTGTAACATCTTGAGTGCATTATAGCACTTTTCTAAGAGACACTTTACACCAAGAAGGAGCCTTGGGCACTTGGAGTGTGGCCTGTGTTGGGTATCAGGTTGTGACACACTTAGAGTCTTAGCAAGGGGTGTGCCTGCACTGAACTCTTTGTAGAAATTGGTCTAGGACCTTTTCCAGTACACCGTGTGCTGTAGTTGTCTTCAAGAAGTCTTGAACTCTGTAGGGTCAGACTATATCGGCTATTGAGTCTTTGTATGGGACTGCAGCTCTTGTGTTTGTGCTTTGTGCACTGTGTTCTTTGTGTTTTGTGTGTGTGTTTGTGAAATAAACCCTTTTTAAAAACCATATACTCCTCTGGAGGTGAACACCTTGAAGTAGCTTACTTCAATAAGAGAGAATCAACCTAGCTAAGAGTTTTGTTGGCATCCTAAGTGCAGCAACTCTGATCATGCTGATCCACACTTGCACAACAACCTGAGTTAGACTTTTGGAGGTTATCTTTTGGGTAGTTTTCCACTAGTCTTATCTTAGACAAATTATCAGAGCTTGCACTATAGTCATAAGTGCACTTTCTCATCCAGTAGCAATATTGTAGCATTGAATATTCATAGGTAAAATTGAGTAGAACTTATGTATTACACATGTGTTTCTCCACTTGCTGACTGATGACTATATTGTGTCTCACTAAGACACATTATACTTAGATACTTTGTCTCACAAGTATTCAGTAGCTTACATCTATACTTTACTAGGTTTCACCATTTATCCACAGAACTTATCCTCTGGACTAGTATAAAAGCATGTCTGTAAACTACTACATTCCTTAGAACAGTTTACATTGTCTCTACTGCACATCACACTGTACAACCCACAAGGTTCACAGCAAGTTCTTGTGTAAATGTGAGTTGAGCCAATTCCACTGCACTTTATGTCTCTGTTTCTTCTCAACATCTTAGGCAATCTTGCAGTTGACATACCAGCCCTATATAATGAGACCCTCTGCTCACTGTTGTAGACAGTTGAGGCAGATACAGATTGAGGGCCTCATCACCAGGAGCCAACACCAATCAGAAATATGCCTATATTCAATTCCATATCAAATTGTAGGACAGTAGAGTATGAAGGGATAGGACAAAAATGGTGCTGGTTCAAGAAAGAATAATGCATGTAACAGTTATGTTAATGACCACTGGAGCTGGAAAGAATGCTCTACTGTCCTGGGCTTTAATACTACTGTTTCATGAGGTGTCAATGATGTTTGTATTCCAGTGATTCTGATAGTAGTGAGTTCAATGCAAGGTCATAACAGGAGTATAACAGGTGTCTATGCCCAAATAGCAGCCTAACACAAAGTTGGCAAGGCAGAATGATCATGAATAGACAGGAAGATGCAGGGGTTTGGGAATATTCTGGTCATTGTCATTATTAGAATCTTCAGACTTTATGTCTTGTGGAGAGGAAGGAGCAACTGGTGTGACCAACATGCAGGTTCTTTTTTCAAATTTCAAGTCCCAAATTTTGGAATATCTCTTTATCTAATGATTTAAATTTCAGTAATGGTTTGGAGAGCTATCAGAACAGGAATAAGAATGCAGAAAGAGTCAATGTAGTGAACAAAATGGTGGTTTCTGGTCCACACAAAAGATTCAACAACTTACCTGCCCTGACTGCCCAATCTTTTATCAGGAATCATCAATAGCCACCTATTGCTCCCCTGATTCTGGCCCTTCAATATGTTGCAACTATGTTCTATAGCATGTAGCACTGTCTTTCAGTTTCTTCAAACCAGGAGACCAAAATAATCCTGGAAAAGCATCAAGAAACAGACCAGTTGACAAGAAGTTGAGAATGGGTTGAATAGAGCTATAATCTCCATTGAGAGAGCAGTGCTGGCAAAATGATGGTCATTGTTGAGGAGAAAGATGCAAGGGCTTCTTCTGGTCTGTGTATATCCCACATGGTCAAAATTATCATAATGTGTATTTATCTTATCTTCCTCCTTTTTCAAAACAATCATGTTTCAGTCTTCAGATCTAACTTTTGCCTCAAGTATCTGTGGACCATTCACTTGTATATTGTTGTGGCAATTAGGAATGCAGAACCTGCCTTGTGCAGAGGCAATAAGCACAGAGAACTCCAAATGAAGTTTAATTTAAAGTGTCACTAGCAGAGAACTGCAGACCCTGAATTCTCATTCTTCATTCTTCCTTTCCCTCATCACCTCCCTAATCACCATGGCCTCTAATGATGAGATGTCCTCACAGCTTACCTATGAAGACTGTTTAGACACAGAACTCACTTTATCAATATCAAATGCCCAATAATACAACTCTGAGAAATCAGAAGCACAGGATTATACCCTTCAAAATGCCTTGAAGCTGCCTCAAGCAACAACATACACAGCACAGGGTTGTTTGGTGCATTTCTCTTTGGTCTCTCCCAATACCATATTCATCCTGACTTTTCTCTTTAGAACAGATCAAGAACAGAGCTATTGATTTGAGCCCAGAATATCAATGAGGTGAGCCTACAATACAGTTTTCTGTCAAAATATTTCTCACCATTTATAATCATAGACATTGTTTGGATGATCCAGAAGCAAATTCAGCTAATAAACTCAATATTCAGAAACTACTATATACCCCCAATCTTTCAGTATGCTGTTGGATCTTTCACAGCTGCTGGGTGTAATACATCAAAAGGGGGGGACAAAAAAAGAATCTTGAGACCATCTCAAGTGTACTTTGTGTATAGAGTAACGTGATCCATATTTCTGCATATTACCACTTTTATTCTTTTTTTTTTTTTGTTTCGCAACCAGACAGACTCACAACGAAATATATCACTCTGTGGTGGATATAAAACCCCCGGGAAATTGTTCCGTACTCCAGCCACCCCCAATGGCGGGCAGTAGTTTTTGTGAGATCTACTTGGGCAGAAAAACACCTGACAACCATACTTGTAACTCAGCGGTTAGAGTATGCGATATATGTATTCTATGCTTTGTAGTAGATGTATGTTCGACTCACACCAGGTACCTCCTCTCAATGCAATTTGTCATTTTCGCAGAGACACATGTTATTCATGCCAGGTTTATCGATGGTTGTGTTTTTCCCTTTTTGCAATGCGTGAACCCTACAACATATTACCAGTAAGCAAAGTACGTTCTCTGTAACTCAGTGGTAGAGGTTATCTGGGGTTACTTTGTCAAGTAACACATGCTGTTGCCTTCCTACACAGAAATCAATCACCCGGTGGGTGCATTTGGGCTGAAACACCAGGAAAACTGTACAATGGTAGAATTATATGCGTAACTCTCTTTAGCCTTGGTTTCATTACCTTTTTATTTTTGGCAGATGGAAAAGCAAGTGCTTTGTATTTATTGACCATACCTGTAACTCAGTGGTAGAGTATGCGATCAATGTAGGCGTTGGGAGTTGAGTTCGCACAAATGCATGTTCAAATCACGTCAGGTACATAAGTCTTGATACTTCTGGCATTCTTTTTGCTAGGATAGAAGAAATCTAAATCACCCAGACTAAGTGCTTTATCACATCTTCTGGGGTTACCATACCTGTAACTTGCTGGTAGAGTATGCATACAAAATTGCTGCTCAGCGTACATCTCTTTCGCAAAGACGTGGGTTCGATTCTTCGATTCACATCAGGTACAGTAGCAACTAACATCATATTGACTCTTTTTTCTTTTGCCTCCAAAATCAATGCCTTGGTAGGTCACTGTCCAAGAACATTGCGGTACCTCGTAACTCAGCAGTAGCGGTAACCCCTGGTTGAAACAATTTGACTCACTGACACGTGATGGTTTTGGCTAGTTGTACCTGTAACTCAGCAGTAGAGTTGTGCGATCAATCTCCCAGATGACTGGTTATGTTACCTTTATTCACAACGACGTGTGTTCAAATCATGTCAGGTACTTCAGCATAACGCTTGAATCTTTTTTTTTTTTTTGTTTTGTGGTTAGATGGAAAAAAAAACTCAGGTTACCCAGATTATAAACACTTTCTGGAAAACCCTGTACCCGTAACTCGGGAGGGTAGAGCAATGCGTAACAAAGAAATACTATTCGATTTCACACCAGTAGTTGAATACCTGGGAATTCATCTAGAGTGTGTCGTACCTATGACTCTGCAGTTAGAGTATGTGATATTATTTGCACAGAAGCGTAGTACGACTCACGCAAAGGTACATCCATCTTTATAAACCTTGAATTTTTTCTTTTCTTCTTGTTTTTATTTCCATCACACGGGAAATCCCTTAACTCGACGGTATTTATTATCTTTCCTAGGGAGGATAGGGAAACGCGACATCCCCCTCTGATCAAAGACGCATATCCAAAGTGTACTCACCGATAAGAGTTGTTAAGGATAACGGCGGTAACATTGAATATACTTGTTATATTTGCATACACCCCACAGTGACTTGTAAGTATGTTGATGAACTTGTCTACGTAGCGATATTTGTTAATGTGAGCGGACCCTAGTTGAGGTTATTCGCACCTTTTTCGGTTGTAGAAGGGTGTTTGGGTGGCCCATAAAGGGGAATGGATTTCGCTTGAGGATGGGCACTAGAATGTTCTTGAGTGCGCTGGAGAGGGCCGGATGGTCTGGCTATCGCAATGCCGAAGACACGATGCTGGTTCTGGATGATAGACTACGCGTCAGAAGCTCATACCAAACACTGCCAAACAGGCCTGGAACCTCTGCACCGTACCCCGGTCCCTCTACTACAGCGCCTAGTAAATTTCATAACTGCTGGGGGTGTAATACATCAAAAGGGGGGGAAAAAACAATTGAGATGCTCTCAAGCGTACTCTGTGTATAGAGTAACGCGATCCTTGTTTCTGCGTATTGCGTGTTCAACTCACGCCAGGGCACACTATTATACAGATGGAATATCACTTTGGGACGACAAGTAATGGTTTACCCAAAAAGATTCATACAATCGTACCTGTAACTCAGCGGTTAGAGTATGCGATATATATATATATATTCTATGCTTCGTAATAGACGCGTGTTCCACTCACGCCAGGTACCTCCTCTCTGATCCAGTTTCTACATCGACCCTCGTTTTCTCCGACGCTGTATATCTGGGAACACTACTCGACTCAACACCAGTGCCCGTAACTCAGTGGTAGAGTGTGAGATTGCAATAACGTTTCTGCAGCGTAATCGATCTCGAAGCCGCGTGTTCGAACCACGCCGGGCACTTTTCCTGCGTCATTTTGCACTCCTTTTTTTTTTTTTTTTCTGGCCTTCTCCACAGCGCAATAAAAAAGAAAAAATGCATTCGAAGAAAAAAAAACATATGCAAAAGAATTCAGACATGCTAAATGATATATACGGTCCCAAAAAATGCCCCATTCCCTCCACTACCCATCTTCCTCCTGATGATCCGCTCTCACAAGTTCCAAATAACTCTCCGGTACAAGTTTATGTTCCACTTGCGTCGACGACGACGACGACTCACATACTACCACCGCCCATCCAACTCCTCCACCACGTCCTACGACTTTAACCAATTGATCCTCTTCCAATCCCATTTCGGCTGTACCTTCTGGTTCGAAAGCGTATAATGCGCGGTATATTCCTGGGACGAGGTCTTCTTCCTCTTCCTCCCCTTCATAATCTTCGTCTTCGTCTTCATCGTAATCATCATCATCATCACCCCCCTGCGTAAAATTCATCTCCAAATCACCTTGAGTCGGGAACCCCGCAGCACTCGCCGCAGACGACGAAGACGAGGACGAAGACGACGTCCCAGTACCACCAACACCAACACCCCAACTAAACCTCCCCAACCCAAACCTAAACGCTCCCATCCCTCCTCCTCCAGCACCAGCACCTCCTCCTCCCCACGAAGAACCCAAAGACCCCGAAAACCCATCCTCTTCCTCCGTCTCTGTCTCCGTCTCACTATCCCCCTCTTCCATATCAGGCGACGAAAACCCAGCTTGCCTCTTCCAAATCCTAAACTCGATCTCACCCATCAACTTTCGATTCAACACCGTCACTCGATTCGGTTTAGGAACGTCTATACCTAATCCGTTCATTCTAGGATCACCAGGTTTGAATGCGAAATCGGTGATGAGGATGGGTTTATGTGTCCAGGTGGTGTAGGTGGAGGTGGTGGAGGTGGTGGAGTTTGTTTCTTCTTCTTGTGCCGTTGACATGGTGGTGGTGGATAATGATGAAGAGAAACGTTTTCCTTCGCTAACGCGTTTAGAGGCTCGACGTGAGACGGCGGGTGAAGGTGGAGCTGGACGGTTGGATGTGAGAGATGAGGTTGTGGAGGTGTTGGATATGGTACTGTCGCGGTGGGGTCTATGTGAGGGGGTTGATAGGCGATTGTTGTTGGTGGTGGAGGATACGGCGGAAGTGGGAGTTGGTGGATCGGGGATGGTGATCGTTTCGGTTTGGGTTTGGGAAGGGGTGGTGGTGGATAGAGGTGAAGGAGGTGGTGGCTTTTGATTTTGTGCGGTAAAGCTGGAGTGGGGAGTAGGTGTTGTAGGTGTAGATGTTGACGCCGCCGCTACGGAGGGCGGTAAAGGTGATTTTACGTGTTCCTTGTAATCGCTGTTAGACGGATAAAGAAGTGACAGAGACCGTGAGGGGACGTACCATTTGAGAGGGCGGTGGTGATTTCATTGTCATTGTCGTGTGCGATGACGATGGTTCCTATGCAATCCCCCCCCGGTCAGATCCATGATATCAGGGAATTAAATTCCAAAAACACTCACCTCTTTTGAGCCAACGATACCATTACTTTGAATCTCCTTGTCCTTGTCCTGCCCTTGACCTGAACTCTTATTACTCGCAATAGAATTCTTCCTTGCACCCGGGGGAGGCTTGACGGCGAACTCGTGTACACCCATCATAGGAGGAGGTATAAAGCTACTTGATGGACTTGGAAAAGGGGAAGATGAAGGAGGTGTATCAATCGATAAGCTTAATGAGGGTTGTGCTGTTGGGATAGGTGGTATATCATCAGCACCCGTTATTTGTTATATGTGTATATATATAGGGAAAGGGACTAGAAAGAGCAACGTACATGTCATTTCTTTGAATCTGCCACACTTGACACGTCTCCTTTGTTGGAAATGGCCTGATAAAGAAGTGATTTATATGAGATGCTGACGGCGATGTTGTGGGATGTTGAACGTGTGTGTGTGCGTGGTCGTTGTGGTTGGCAAGGGGAACTGTTGTTTGTATATATTTGGCATAGTAACCGGGGGTGTTGTCGCGTGATCAAAAAAAGGGGGCTCCTGCTATTTTTGCGACTCTTGGGTGCCTTTGGGCGCTGTGACTTGTGTGAAAATATTGTCTGTCATTTTCATTTCACCTAGCCTCGTTTGCGTGAAAGCCGAGCGGTCCCGTTCTCCTTTTATCGCCGATAGCCGATAGCCGATAGCACCCCAATGCGCTCCAAAACCTTGTCAATATCGGCCGTCTCGGCAATGAAGCAATGATCCATCATACACTACAGCAGCCTCGACAATCATCGGGGGTATAGCTCAGCTGGGAGAGCAGCAGACTGAAGTGGTCGACACCAAAGTTGCTAATCATTCTGAAGGTCCCGCGTTCGATCCGCGGTACCCCCACTATTTCTTTCAGGTCTCTTTTTTTTCTCGCCTCAGCAATATATAGGCAGATGTATGAAAACCCCTCCCTCACTCAACCTTTCACAGATTTGCAAAGAAAAAATCAAAACCACCAAACGGAATAGTGCCCGGCGTGGTTCTAACACGCGACTTCGAGATCGATTATACCGGGGTGTGAATATGCATTGAAATCTCACACTCTACCACTGAGTTACGAGCACTGCTGCCCTATTCTCTTTGTTATTGGGCCACCATCCAGCACTATTTCCTTATACATCATCCCCCGAAGAATCCAGAATTCGGGAGATTTCAATCCAGCTCTGGAATCATCCAAAAGAAAAACAAACAAGGTGGCCCGTATTTACCATTCCATTGACACAAATCCAACAATACTTCCTGCTTCCTCTGCCCGTCTGCCGAAAATGATACAAGAAAGTACCTAAACTGTAAAAACAAGCCCCACCATATAGCTTAAAGCTCGCATCAACGAAACTGGGAGGGTGGAAAATTCCAGCCAGTTCGTCTCTGGCATGTATTGACGAATTTGAGTTGTGATTTTTTCTTACAGCCGTTACCGTTTCGGAATCATCGACCGGATCAAAGAAAAACGTACAGTGCCCGGCGTGGTTCGAACACGCGGCTTCGAGATTGATTTCGATACAGCTATAGTTTCATTGCAATCTCACACTCTACCACTGAGTTACGGGCACTGTTGCTCGCTGCTTGTTCAATACCAATCTACTATCCGGGGTTTTTTCTCCTTACATTCCTTCTCCACTTCAAGGAACCCAGAATCCAACCCTTGACGGCGTCAAATTATTCAGGTACTCAACGTTAAATTTCAACTCAACTGTGGAATTCTTCAATGTTCATCAAAAAAAAAAAAAAGAAACAAGGCGCCCGTAACCCCCCCATCCCCCGTATTGATTTCTTTTTTTTGCTATCCACCATTCACCCGTACACAACCCAACCCAACCTTCCTTTACCCATCTACCGAAAAAAAAAAGAAAAAAAAGTTAACCAAAGTACTTAGATCATAAAACAACCCTGACCACATATCTCAAGGATACATAGCCTAACGGTAAGAAATACATGCACTCGTCTCGTCAGGAGCGAGAGGTTCTCCAGTTCAACTCTGGGATGTATCCATTACCAGTGAGTGAAAACCTTTTTTTTTTCTTTGAAAGCCCGATTCGCCCACCAAAATCAAAAAAGTCATCCTAACCCGCTCGTATCAATTTCGGCGCCCACCCGTCCGGGGGGACATAACAAAACTTCCCCCAAAAAGGAAAAAGAAAAGCGTATGTTGTATAGAGGGCATGCGACTATTTTTTTTCGGTCAATCATCAATCATCTTTTTTTTTCAAGCGTCGGTTTCTTTTCTCTCTTTACTTTGGGTTCACGTTCAACTGCAACACTTTTTCTTGACAAAGAAAATAAAGAATGCTTCCCATCTCTGTCTCCCCCTAAATAATCTCCCGTCCTCCTTCAATGGGCGGAACGGGACTCGAACCACGTAGCGCGTGAGGAAAAGGATATACACGCATGTTACCAATTACACCATCCACCCAGTGGGAAACATTCTTTTAATGAATATATGTATGTTAAGAATGTTGGCGCTTTTTAGGCGCCTACCCTAGATAAGAAATAATTGCATGATTGTAATCTCAAATAAATTATTTCGGCATGCTGTCGCTAAAGTTGACACGTTGACGTCTCTATGGATCGTCCAAATGGCAACCCGGTTTCTTTGGTGCTCGAGAGTTTATGATTATTTCCCTGTCGACATTGAGAATCATGTTGGTTATTAGTGATTATCGACTTCCGAGACGACTCGAACTCCATCAGGATTCTTGCCCAGCTAAGCGGTGGTTCGCACTCCCCTTCTCTCCCTCTCTCTCTCTCGTCGACCGTTCATCATGTATCATCATCTTTGAAGGCAGTTCTGTCCAACATCGCCATGTAGAAATCTGAAAAAGCAGCCTCTTTGACCAGGGGCTGAAATGAAACTGGTGGGTATTTGATAGCATCGCAATATACAAATACTTTATCGCTTCCTTCTTCGGATGTGTAAAGTAACAAGTGTCATCAAGTATCTTCCGCCGGCACGTACTTGGAAACCTGCCGTCCTATCTAATGGTTATTGGCGAGTCCGTAGAGTTAAAATGGACCAAGGGACTTGTGCGATTGAATACCAACCAATGTTTATATAGTCAGTGTATGCGCCCTGTACAAACGGGCATCTCCTGTCCGGTTTACACATGGTAATATGAACGTGAAGTTCCGCAGAGTAGGTTTTCTGACCTACCAGACTCCCCCCCCTCTTTCTCTGCGAGGACAAAAAAAAAAGATCAAACATCAGATCAACAAGTGCCCGGCGTGGTTCGAACACGCGGCTTCGAGATTGAATATACAAGTTTGTGACTGATGCATAAATTGCAATCTCACACTCTACCACTGAGTTACGGGCACAACGTAAAGTAAAGATAGAAAATAATATCCTACTATCCAGTGACTCGGCTCCGACTGTGAATACATCCGTTCGTCCGGCCCGTTTTCCGTGCTAAATTTTCGAGTCTTTTGTTGATCGACGGTATACCACCAACCCCAGTGAGCAGGAAATTACAGAAGCAAAATTTTAACTTCTGGCCGCCTGTATAATTCTCTGTCCTTGATTGTGACAAGAGAAAGAAGTAGCTTAAAAAAACAGGAATACGTACCTTCACTGTCATTTCTTCATCTACTACACAAATGCTAGTAGACTCTAAACATTCGCAGAGGAGATCAATATGATGATAAGTGGTTGAACGCTGTGCCAAATACTGGTGAAACGAAAGCAAAGAAGCCCCGTGGCTATTCACCATGTTGGCGAAACATCCATCATGGTGATAGCATAGCGATGACCGCCTTCGAGGGCGTTCCGAGTCCGAATCCAGTGCAATTAAGATCTGCAAGTCAAAGTGTGAGGATACATTGCGTATGGGAAAGTTGTGGTCTGATAGATGCTGATAGATCGTTTTGTTTGGTTTATTTCTCCATGCTTCACTCTCATCGTCGTAAACCACCCAACTAGGACTTGTAGCCGCCACTATCGGATCCCCGGTGGTCCACCCTTGGCAAGTCAATTATTCAACGCCACTTTGACATTTGAGCGCTCCAATGTGTACGGACTGCACTTGATAAAGACGTATGTGAATGAAAATGTCCAGGAAGGAAAGAAAAGGATTCAACCGGTCACTGGCTCGCCGATCACAACGGGTGTCTCCCCCTAGTGACTCATACATGAACAGTCTTGGCTTTCATTGCTAAAGATGGTGAAATCAAGGGTTTCAACATTGACTTGAAGGACTTCTTCAGTGCGCCTTCAATTTGGACATTTAACGGCAACTGACTTGTATTTTTCCAGCATACATCATCGACAATCGAGATGTTGAACCGTGGTCACATTCTAGTTGACTGTTTCCCTTGACAGTATGTCCGATCAAGGTGGGACCAAACCCTTCGTAGGACGAGCAAATGTAATCATAATTACTATCCAGCCTAAGACTCCATGTACATAGGATGAATGCTAGATGCTTGCTTGTAATAATCTTGGCTCTGATGTGATGTTTTCAGTCTCGATAGATAATAGTGTTCTCTCCGCTCAGCATTACTTGCACCCATCAGTTAGTTGCTCAGGATGGTGCTGTCCTTGTGTCCAATGCTCGTCGGTGGGAGCGAGAGCGAAACGGTGATTATGTCACCCAAAATACAGCGGCATAATCCTACCGCCTCGCCAATCACTCCACCACGCGAGCGTTCGGGTATACGAATCGCTCGAATCTGGCACCCCTTGTGCTGTCCACTTTCGCGTTATATACTCGGGTTAACGGAAAGTGATGACCGGTGACCCCGGATATTAACCTTTAGCCGAAGCACCACATTTTGTTATGCCCTCCATCCAGTTCAACAACTCATATCCTGTATTCAGGATGAATCCTCGCACAAGAATAAAAGTTACATGTACAAGAAATATCATTGGGTGGATGGAAACGAGTGAGGAGAAGGTAATTTTTGCGGCAAAAAACCCTGATGTCATATTCGGGACCATCACTTTCCGTCACCCTGAGTATTCTCCCCGCTTCGTCGAGAAAGATAGCATATGATTATACTTTATCCATGATTATGCTTCGCCGGTGTTAAACTCCTCATATTCTGCTGTACTGCTGTACTGACATCATTTCAAATTCATCATCCAGCAAGAATGTCAATCTACCTGCGGATACAGCACTAGTTACACGTTACACGTACGGCTTTTATGGCTTTACCATCAGCAAAAACCGTGTAGTGCTATAATGGGTTCCCCGGGGTTTATAATCCACCTGCAGGGTATTATGTACCTTAAAACCAGTCATAACCCCCACAAACCAGGCCATGACCAGGTTATAATCCCCCTGGAGCTAGGTTATAGCACTTTCCGGTTTTTGCTGATGACATACCCAGTTCATCTTTGTACAAGTATTTAAGGAACTGTTGTTCATTGTTACAGGCATTTGTTGCTGAAACCCCATTGCTGCTAACAGACAATGTCTACTATGGATACTCAACATCCCCGAGTCCCTCATTATGTTCCTGCAAAAGCAACAAAGGAGTCCTGTGCGTTTCTTCCTTTCATCCCTGAGCTATAGGATGACAGATTTTTTGCCAGTGGAATATGCCGACCTCCCGATCATTGACCTGGCGCGGGCGCGGATGAGTCCTGAGACTCGTAGCGCTCTTGCAGATCAAGTCCGTGAGGCAATGACTACTCATGGATTCTTTTATGCTATTAACCACGGATACAGCGTCGAACAGGTGCGTGCAACTCGGGATTTCTCTGCATATGCGGCTGAATTTCGATCCGATGACTCGGAACAGACGGAACGTATCTTCGACATAGCCAATGTTCCGTTTGATCAGGCGTCACTCGAAGAGAAGAAGCAGTATGAAGGTACCATGAAGATAACAGGTTCTCATCAAGGATATAAACTTCGAGAGTATTGGGTGAGTCTGTGATGCATTTAGTAGTCTGAATTTCTGGCTCAAAACCGTGACATGCTCAGTATATCGACGGAGGCGTGAGAGACCAGATAGAAACATACAACAGTATGTAGTCGGTAGGCCTCGAAAGCTAATGCAGATACTTACCCTCATATTCCAGTAAACCGCGACGTGACTAAACGCGAGCACCCTGAGTCCTTACGCCCACTCCTTCCAGAAATCGAGGCATTTGCACGTCACAATCACTTCAATATTCTACATCCTATATTACGGTAGGACCTTTATGGCTTATCCGTGACCCACGGAGCTAATTTTTGGCTAGGCTTCTCGCGTTGGGTCTCGAAATTCCTGAGGACACCTTTGTTAACATGCACAATTTCTCAGCAGTGGGAGAAACATATGGTATGCCCTCGTTCCTTTCTGTTTTCATCTCACTGACCGGCCATGTAGTTCGCTTCATGAAGTAGTAGGTGAACCATCTGGATTCAGTGAATCAGCCCAATTGAATGGAAAAATGAACATGGCAGCTACCCTCGTACGGAAGAAGATGAAGCTAAATCCAAGAACGTATGGATGAAGGGGCATACGGGTATGTGCTCGTGCGTTTGGCCAGTCTCCTTTGATAAATACGTGTTCAGATTTTGGTACTATCACTATCTTGTACAGTCAGCCCGTCGCAGCGCTTCAGGTACAAAGTCCTGACGGAAAATGGCGTTGGGTGAAGCACATTGAAAATGCAGTGGTAAGTGACCGTATTTTTAGAACAGTTTGACGGTGGCGTTGACGAGGTCGTTGTAGGTCATCAACGCAGGCGACGCCATGGAGTTCCTTACAGGCGGATTCTACCGTGCAACCGTCCATCGTGTCGTCCAGCCGCCTCCGGATCAGCGACATGCCACCCGCCTCGGCGTCTTCTACTTCAGCTTGGCAGACGACGACATTAAACTTACTCCGGCCTCGGCTGACGGACTACTCGACAGCCCAGTCCTCAAACGCGTGGGTATCAAGGGGAGATTCGAAGACAAGGATGTCCCGACAATGGAGATGTGGCGCAAGAGCAGGACATCGGCGTATGGCCGGACGGATCTGAAGACCAGTCAGAAAGCAGGGGAGGAAAGCATCGAAGAAGAAGTGATCAATGGGATCGTAGTGAAGCATTATAACTGAGTGTTAATGAGTGTTTGGCACGTCGAAATTCAATAACAATAGGAAGTTAGACATAACTGACTTGATGCTTTATTCGTATCTTGAGACATCTCTTTTGTCTGCGTACCTCCCGTCTCCGGCTTCTGATAGACTGTAAGTAGCCTCGAGAACCAGACCGACAATACTACCTGACGATCACAAGCAAATGAGGGCTTGGGGTATGGTATCGGTAAAAGCAACCACTTAGGGAATTCAATTCCACCGTGAATATTTCCACTCTAAGAGAAGGGATGTAGCTCACATCCCATTACACCTTGTCGTGCTCTGCTGCAAGTTCAAGCTTAATCACCTCCAGCGTCATCAGAGCCGTGCAGAACGTCACAAGAATAATCAATACATACTTTCATATCCACGTGTTAGTCCGCTCTGTCCGTGACATCAGCGCTGGAAAACGCACGCCATGCTCGGTAGGGATCAATAGCCCCTTGCTGAACACGTCAGAGTAATGCAATTGTCCATCACGTCAGAGCTGATGGAACAAATAATTCATTATCATACCTGTATACCCATTGACTCGTGTAGTTGTAGTTCTCTAGAATCTTGAAAATCTCGTCAGTGAGAAGACATCATTGAGCACATTGACGAAGTCCGAGTGAAGACCATTACACAAATGGGGAAGAATGCAGATAGCCTTACCTCTTCAGTCTCATCCCTTGATAAGTGACGTCTTGAACGCTCCAGCGTCTCTACAACAAAATGTAGCACAGGCTGCTGGATATAGTTATCAGCAAGGGTCAGATGGTACAGACTGGATACCGTTAAACGCTGAATGAATGGCTCGTTGATGGGGCGAAGGAGTTTGAATTTGCGCGGGTGATCAAGAACAGGAGGTTGAGTGAAATTACGGGAGCTATAGATCAACCCGATCGAAAGCGGCACCAACATTGGGTCACTGTAACACAATATCAACGGCGTTTGGTCAGGGAAGATGCAGAGCGCCTTTCACATAGCTTTTCCTGGGTTGCAAGGTGACGGAGAAGAACGTGAAGAATGAGTTCACGTGTTCTACAAGCCTCCGATCATCCCAGATAATTTCGACGCGCCGGAGGTTGTTGAGCCCATTTGCTGGTTGTGATATGAGTTGATGCGGCAGGTCCCCGAGAAGCCCTCAGCGCTCATTGGAGAGGTTAAGTTTCATTGGAGCGAGTGCACAAGACATTGATGAGCGGTTGATAGTAAGGGGAATCCCGGTATTCTCTGCTGAAAAGATGAATATGGAGAGGACTTCTTGAAGCTATAGATAGAATTTCACGTAATAGAGCCGGGCCCTTTTCTCTGTCGATATGGCAGAATCGACGTCGACCAAAGCGTCAGCGTCTTAGAAGCCACGAATACATAGTCTGTCACAGTTATTTCAGGTACTTCGAAAGAACAGAGCGTTAATGGAACACAAACCTGTAGACTTGCCCGAGAGTCCAAGGTGTTGCACCCCATAATGGGGGGAAAGGAGAATCTGATGCCCGCAATTAGCATTTAAATGTGAATGCTTTGTAGGACAGGAATATATCCAGTCCCTTGGGAAATTTTCCGCCAGTGATTGGTGAAAGTGGAATACTGAAAGGAAGCCTAAAGAGACACGTACTCAATTATCCCGTGGGTTCAAGGTCTCGCAGAATTTTACCTTGTGTCTTTCGGTGCGTCGTAATAATCCCTAATGCTCCAGGACTGACTCGTCTCGCAGGAAGAACCGATGCTAATGACTCCATGCGTTAAGGCGATTGTGCGATACATAACGGTGATTAACCACTGAAAAACATGGATCTTCTGAAGTAAGCGGGAGATAGCGATGACGGTCGAAAGCAAACAGCCAACATTGACAAATAGCGACGTCGGTTTCGCAACGCGCGTCACTGAGGTCACGAGGATGGTCGGCAATCAGATCTTTACTTCATCAACGTTGAGCCTTTGTTTCTTGTCCCTGAACCACAGTTGTCGCCTCCTTTGACTTATGAGCGTCGCAGAAAGGGTCCCCAACGAGCTGTGGGACGAGATTCTCACCTATGACTCGAAGCTCACCGGCCTCATTGTATCCAGACTTTCCAGAAGGTTTCGAGCAATTGGCACCCGGGCGCTCTATCGTGACATCCTCCTCGATAATATACGCAGCATAGTGCTATGTTTCAAGACCTTGTCACGAAACGATAAGGCGGCAAAAGCGGTTCATAGTTTGAAGAGTTCTTTTCCGTGCGTCGCGAAGCTCATACCCCTTCATTCTGGTGACTGATTGTTTCGTAGGGTCGGTCTTCACCCAAAGATAGCCAACCAACTTCACGCCTTTTTTCGCCTCCATGCTCGTGCTTTAAGCTCCTTACCTAATCTTCGATGTCTTGGAGTTCTACAAGCCCATTTTGAAGATCACACATACGGAGAATTTGTCGACTTCATATGGGATAGCTGTTGCTTCCCCCAACTTTGGGAGTTTCAGGCTCACGTCCCGATCACACGGAAACTCGTCGAGTTCCTGCATCGCCACAAGGATATTCTCAGAATCATCGGTTTGATTCCTATGGGTACTCAATCAGTATATCCTGACGCGAGTCTTGGTTTTCCATTGTTGCACACCCTTCACTGCGCCCCGGACGTTGCTACCTGGTTTTTACCGAGTAGTCGCTTGCCTCAACTGCAGGCTATGTATCTGAGCTGCTGCGACTTTCACGAGGATGATGTCTATCCTGATGCTATAGCACTATTGAAGGAGTGCTGGGCGTTGAACGAATGGGCGAAGATTCTGCATATCTCTCGAGAACGTCTCGACATTGATGTCATCCGACATATTGCAGCAGTATTCGCACCCATCAAGTTGTCGGCCTTTCACGTCCATATAATATTAATAGATGACGAGCCATTGAGGGTCACTGGGGTTCGTTTGTCTTCTTCACACTGTGTTTCTGATTCCTTGACGTCTGATCTTTTGTAGGATCAGATCATGGAAGTAGCCCGTCACGTTTCCCAGCTTGGCCAGTTTCTTGCCGAATTTCATTGGACCGTCGACGCTCCACCGACCGACCCGATCACAGCGGTGGAGGATTTAGACACAGAGTACGCTGCCGTCTCACTTATCGGTCAAGGTTGTCCAAGTCTACAGTACTGTCGTTTCCCAAGTAAGCAATCTCCTTCGTCAATCCATTCCGTTATTGAAACGGGTCCAGACGCATACCTTTGGCACCGAGTTTCAGGCAACATCTGGATCCCAGGTGACTGTCATAACTTGGACAAGAACTTCAAAGCATTTCGATGGACGTTTGAGCAGCTCCACGAGAGGAAGTATCCAGCGCTCTCAGAATTATATCAATATATGGAAGCGTACCTTTCTGAGTATCTTCGTTTCGCGGTAGGACAGTTCCGGGCGGCTGAGGAGTATGAAGATAGCGCGAGGAAGCGAGTCACCATGGATTTTATGCAGATCGCCCAATTCTTGAACATGTGGTTCTACCTCGAGGTTGCCCGTCATATACCCAGCCCAGTATTTATAGAAGCATTTATGGAAACGTACGATCAAAGTATATACCATTAAAATCAATTCAATGTCATAGTTCTTGAACCCCAGCCAAAAGTGGAAAGGTCAGGGCAGGCTGGCCAGGTAACGGCGGGCTGAGGCAGGTAGGACAGGTAGTGGCAGGTATTGGCAGGCTGATAATTTTGTTGTCGTCACAATTGTTGATGAGATTGTGGTATATATATATCATATTATTCCATGAATATTCGACGAATAATTCAAGAATATTTAAGCTTGAAACCCGTATGGGAATTGTTCTGTGCTGTCTTGCCCTTGTTTAAATCCGGCGACCTCAACTGTCAGCTCGATCAGCTTCATCACCCGAGGAATATCAATCGAGATGTTGACGGAGACGACTGGACTTGCCCAGGGAAGAGTACGCCAGTTACCTCGATCATCAATATAGTTGGCGTAAAGAACATTCAGTGTCAGTACTTGATTCGTGTCCCAGCACTTTGCCTGGGAATACAGACAAACTTGGGAAAATCAATTTTGTGGAGCAAGCGATTTCCTTCGGTTCCCGTAGGCTTTTAACCTGTCATTTGTCAAAATAAGGAAGTCAAGGTGAGATGCTATCCGATAGGACCCTTGGTTCAGCGTTGTATCGAGCTGATGAAAGCGTAGGATATATATGGTTCAATCCGTTCAATCCATTTGGACATCTGAGCATCGATGGATGGACGTCAGGATAACGCACCATGTGGCATGCACGTGGAGGAGCAGGCTTATCTGATCTAAATTAATTTACAGCTCTCTTTTCTCTTTACCTCCACCTGCATATCAACCTCATGGTGCGCATCCAGCTTTCGGTATACAGAAATCTCAAACAGCGCCCATGTGAAGGTCCCACTGGTGACTGAATTAGTCAAGCACATACGAGCATATCTAGTCTCTAGTAGCCTCGGGAGCGGCGCTCTTCTCCCGTTTTGGACATCTCGATTCTTGAGCCGCTTTTCGCACTCCTGTCTACGTCCAGTCCTATTATTGATTACGGAGAGGTTTCTTCGCCTTCGGAAGCCTATGTCAGTGGCGTTCAGGCTGAAGCTTGGACCTGTATTTCAATGATGAGTCATATAACGCTCCTAGTTGAACGAGAACTCACATGAGATCTTGTCCTTTAGTCTCGTGTCAAGCTGCCCTGCCCAGCATGCGATCGCACTCAGTGTACCTCGCCAAGTTTCATCAAAAGGAAATATGACGCTTGACATTCTGTCAATTGTCAAGTCAAAAAAATTCTCAGCGAGGTATGTAATAGTAATTCACTCGGTGACATTTATGGACTAGGGGGGCTGCCGCTCCTCCAGACACCGCGTAGGAGCCAACGGCGACTCTTGAGAAAGACAGAAGTCAACTCGCGCACACGGAGTATGGCCCGAGTTAAGAGTGCTGTTAAATTCAATCCTCTACACCACCTCTTTCCAAGCGGCCTTTTATCCCCTGCCGCTGACATACGGTCTCGATCTCATTGCCGAGACTCTCTTCAGTATTCGAGAATCACCATTCGAGCGCGCCGAAGAAATGCTTGATCTAATTAAGGACGCCAACTATGCTTTCACGTAAGTGACACCAAGTTAGGGTAGAGCATAGACAAATAAAGGTTTACATGCAACACGGACCCACATCTTACGGCTGCTAGGATATGACTCCTTCAACTGTTGTTGATTGAAAACTCCTTTGATAGTGAATCTGCGTTATGCACGAGCGCTGATTGCAGGGACACTGCTGTTCCGTTGTTGTAATCAAAGGTGGTGTTTTTCCATGGGGGCACAAGCAACCTATTTTCTCTCCGCAGCGCGAGGTTTTTGGAGGGAAACGGCATACAACAGCATTCCATGCTTTAGTCGCCCAGCACTGCTTCCCGTGAACAACGCTCCATCATACTGCATGGTGAGGAAACACCCTTCTTCAATGGTGATGATCTGCTATATACCCTGATACGTGTTCCAGCTACAGCTGCTATGATACAACTTCGTGATGATGTACCCAATTCCACGATCCCGACGTCGATGTCGATGTCCATTGTCAACCGAGTCCGCCGGATATCCCCTTCTCGTCATTCGGCGTTGCCAAGCCTCCTATTATAAGACTTTTTTCCACCCACATTCACCTCACCCGCCGCTCGTAGGTTTCACCCGCCGTCGCTTTTTCCCTGAGCGCTCACGGGTTAACCGACAAGCTCGGGTCAACTCCACGAGCGCGTAACGGGAGGGAGGAATTGATGTCTTGTTTCGTGGGTCACTTTTTTGATTGACAATCAGCTTGTTCTGATTCATCTTCTGTTTCGCATGTACAACAAAGTGCTGTAGCTGGTCTTCTGACCTCACCTCAAGAGCTCTCCCGCTCTTGACCTTCTGAGCTCCATCACATCAATTATCGGCTATATCCGTCTATCAGCGCTCCCTTGCTCGCAAACTCGGGCATTTTTGCATACCATCGAGAGACTTGATCGTTTAAGTAATTGCGTGAAGCGAGGTGTGGAGGTAAGTAAACTAATAACCGTATAAATAAATATAGCTAATAACAAAATTGAATTGTTGTTCCATTTGTAATTAACGGGTTGACAGCACAGCAACTACAAGTGCCTGTTCTCGATGGGCGCTATCTGAATGGGTATGTGCATGTGGTCACGTGGAGCAAGGGGGTCCCGAAAAAAAAAAACTCACGACATACAGTATATAAGAGAGCGCTCGTCGGGCGGGATGCTGGTCACACTGACAGATCCCTCTCCCCCATACTGCTGGCTTCCTTGTTTGGATTTAGGGGTTCAAGATGCTGTTTTGTGCGATATCAGAGGGATATAGACTAATGGTCATCGCTGGGATATTCGGCGTGGTGCGCTATGGTTACATTTCCCTGTTCTAACCTAACTACGCTCTCTCTCTCTCTCTCTCTCGCTTATCATAGGCCAACCACATTTACTTCAATCGAAATGAACCTACGAAGAATACGTTCTATGGCGCCCTCGCTATTCTACTCCTCGAACCCCTTGGTATCAATGTTCTCAATCATACCCTTTGTCTCTCATCAACATCAACATCATCATTGATATCCATAACACGGATTCTCCTCACATACACCAGCTTCTACTTTGCACTATGCACCTCGATCATTATATATCGCCTGTCCCCATTTCATCCCCTCGCCGAAGTCCCAGGTCCGGCGATAGCCAGGATATCAAAACTATACAGTATCTGGATATGGTTGAAAGGAAAACGACACCTCGAACATATGAAATATCACGAACAGTATGGGCCTGTTGTGCGAATAGGTTAAATTCAGTCTTTCATACTAGCCCCCGCCTTTCGTATTGACCTCCTTCAATATAGCCCCTAATGAAATCTCCGTCATCGATATGGACAGTATACGAACTGTATTGGGACCTGGTGGATTACCAAAGGGTCAATGTAAGTTGCTCACACATGATATCATTTTTTTTTTTTTTTTTTTTTTTTTACATATTCTCAACATTTTTGATACCCGGCAGCTTATTCCTCCCGAAGAGACGAACGGACTGAAGGGTCTCTTCTTGCTCTTACCGGTGAACCACGAGTTAAACGTCGCCGTTTATGGGCGCGCGGCATGGCCCCGGAATCAATTCGGAACTATGAAGACCTCATCCGTGTGCATGCTACGAAGCTTTTGGAGCGCCTTTCGGAACGTATATATGAGAAGGTTGACTTGGGCGTTTGGCTAAATTATTTCACGTAAGATCCCGATCTATAGGAGTTGGGTGGTAGCCTTATACCCCTTCACACACAGCTTCGATTTTACGGTTGATATGGCGTTTGGGGACGGTTCACACATGTTACAGGAAGCAGGCGATAAAGATGGAATGTGGGATACGATGGAACACGCTGCATTGTACGTTTAAAGTTTCGTTTATTCGTCCTTCACAGAGACGCGAGGTGTTGATGTAGCATTCAGCCAGATGGAGGCTATTTCCCATGTACCCTGGTTAGCCAACCTCGGACGAGATTTATCATTCCTCCCAAAACCGGCCTTACGGATACGTGACGTCGGCTTGGAATTAGCCTCAAACCGTGCAAAGTTGGGCTCCAGAATAAAGGATCTATGGTATCACCTTGTTAGTTTTTTCCACCGCTGTGCAATGCATTCCATGTGCTAACGGAGTCATCTTGTGCATGCAGTCTGACGACGCCGGACTAGAGAAAGAGAAACCTTCTCTTAGAGCTGTTATCAGCGACGGAGTTTTGGCCATTATGGCCGGTGCTGATACAACTTCAGCAGCAATGCGGCATTTCTTTTGGATGATTCTCGCACATCCGCAGTATTATAAGCAGCTGCAAGAAGAAGTTGACGCGACTTTCCCTTCTGAAGCAGATGCGCTGGATTCGTCAAAGTACTGCGACATGCCATTCCTGAATGCATGCTTGTAAGTTCATTTTTTGATTATTATAAACCGATCATCCATCTCAAAAACCAAAACTAGAAATGAATCTCTGCGACTACTACCACCGTTACCGACGGGAGGTTTAAGAGAGGTACCGCATGGAAGCGGCGGAAAGGTTATTGGTGGCTTGTGAGTTGTGCACGTGTGTTCTCGTTGTAGCGGCTGAAGCTCAATCATCTTCTAGCTTCATCCCAGAAGGGACTCAAGTACATGTTCCTCCGCACAGCGTTCATCGTAACTCTTCCCACTTTTCTCCAAGCCCAGATGAATTCCTACCTGCACGTTGGTTACTCTCAAAATCGTCTGACCTGAAGCTTCTCAGTCATAACACCGACGCCTTTATTCCCTTCTCCTTTGGTCCAGAAAACTGCATTGGCAAAAATCTAGCCCGAAAGGAAATGATGATGACCATCAGCCTCTTGATGCAGAAGCTGGACTTTAGGTTCGCGGATGGTTTTGACTGGGAAGCTTGGCCAAGGAAATTGAAGGACTATTTTGTGTATTCCAGAGAACCATTGATGGTCATGGCGACTCCTAGAGCATCGACTGTACATTAGGACTTTTTTGTATCATTATTGTAATCTATTTGATAATAGGTGTAAACTTTGAGGGAAGGATTGCCGTTGCCATCGGTGATAAGCGGCGAAGGAAGAAGGCTTCGAGAAGTACTACCTGGAAGCTTGACACTCAGGGCTCTGTACCGTTCTCATACTAAAAATTTGAATCTCGCTACGTGCGTGCTATGTAGATTTTTCTAGTCCTTCCCTGGAACAATGGTCGACACGAGCGCCCAACGAGCGTTCAAACGAAGCGAGGCGATTTACGGGTTATCGTTAGCCTTTGTTCCGTGCGGAGTTTCAACTTTGGATGGCTTCTTCGACGAGCGTCGTTTTGCTGGGTTCGAGACCTCTACATCTCCACCACGACAGAGGCAAAATACACTAAAACTCTGAATATGTGTACGTGTTTTCTCCGCTAGGGGGGGGGGGGGGGGGGGGGGGGGGGGTCCAGCAAGTTCTTCTCATATCAAAGGAAGAACTATCAGGACTCGCCCAAAATCATAAGACCTGTCAAGAATTTTCGACTGTTTTAGATCTGCGGAAAAATGTTGTGCGGATCTAACCCAAGGCTTCTATCTGCAATGAACATTCGCTACTACGCTTGCTCCTTAAGTCTAATTCGCAAATGGTATTTCTGTCATGGTCTTTATTTCTCTGGCAACTTTTGATCTCACGTACATAAACTCGCTTCGAGGATCAAGTGATCAAAAAGGGAGTCCAGTAACACGCGGCATCTTATTGGCTCTTTCGACGAATCGAGGGAATGTAAGCGAATGTTCTTCACATGAACAAGATCCTTCCTAAACTCATGAGTGTCCAGTTGGCGCTGGGGGGACTTTAACTCTATACCCTGCTGTGCTTCCTCCTCATCGGATTACTCGCAGTTCATGGCAGCACGTATTTTTCCCGCTTTCCGAAGGACCAGAAGAAGATCCGGGGAGTAGTAAGTCTTGCATCCATAATCGTGTAGCAGTTTACCTTCATTGCAACTTATAGGTGACCGCTGTAATGTATGTGAATCGAGGTAATATTAGGGCTGGCAACCGTGGCCGTATATAGTACGGTTGACGGGTCCCGTATCCGTATCAAGTTGTTGTCCCTTCAGATATACGGTACGGGTATGGGACGGCCGCTGACCCCGCAACAACCCGTACCGTAGACGGCCGTATACGGGCGTAATACGGGTATCATTCACAAGTTGAGAGCTCTTGGCTTGTTGCTGAAGGCACTTGAAAAATAGCAGACTTTGAAGTGATCAGTCGTAGTCGGACTGACTCTTGAGCAACTCCAGCGCCATGTGAGAGGGATGCCAGTCGTGGGAACGGTCGGGAAATGATGACGCGTCGACAAAGTCCCGACTCTCCCTTGTCAGTGGGGGGATATTCAGCCTTATTGGACCAATACACAAAGAAATGACTCAGATAATTGTGCTGATTTGAAATTAGCTACACTTCAATGGCTAAATTTGGAATCGCTCACTCGTGACTACAAGGATGCAGAGGCTTGCGGCTTGAACCAAGCTTGAACGACAACGAGAATAAGGACAGGCCTGCCTGATATGCTCGGAGGGTATGTCAAATTGGAATTTAGTTCATGTTCGAAGTCCTGACCTGTTTGGACTCCAAATTATACTCCCCTAGTGCTCTCCTGTTGCGGTTTTGTCACCATTTGCCAGCAAGGTCTTCCTGAAAAGTTTGGTCTACATTCTCCGTATGTTGTGCTCTCTAAAACTGACTACACTTCACTTCCTCTGCCCGTATCCCGTAGTACGGCCGTATTATGGCCCGTACCGTAATCGTCGGCCTTTTCAATAAATGAACTATGCGGGCGGCCGTATGTGTACGCCCGTTACCTGCCTACACCCGTCAAACTGTACGGCCGTACCCGTTATACGGTACGTTTTCCAGCCCTAGGGAATATATCACAGTTTTTTGAAGGCTGGTTTATCGTGCTATCGAATCCCCTGATTGATCTCGCTGTCGCTGCGTCGTTATTCTTTCATCTCAGAGGATGGAGGGACCCCCGCATCAATAGGTAAGCACTAACCACTTTATTGCCTCTTCTTTTGCTTTTGAAATAAATTCCCAGCACCTCGCAACTCCTTCGCCAGTTGACATTTGATCATCGTCCCATGTCTAGTCCTTTGACAGACCGTCTTTACATTGAACGGAGTGATCACAGGATCAATCTGCTTCGGATCCGAGCATTGATTCCGATTCGGCTTATATTTTAGAAATGATTCTTGCTATAGTCAGTGCTTCTTTCTGCCGCACACTTCCCTGATCTTGTGGTGGATGCGGAAACCGGATACCGACACTCAGCCTTGTTCCAAGTGATTTTACGGACGTAAGCTTCGGATTCGGTATACACGAAACTTGGGCGAGTTGACTCGAGTAAACCCTTGGGCCTTGGTGTTCCCGATCTCATTCCCGTTTTCGTCAGTTCGTGGTCCCTTATCAGTACCCGAGGTAACGGAAAATGATGGCCCCTGGAGATTAACCTTCAGCCGAAGCACCACATTTTGTTATGCCCCCTCCATCCAACCGCTCATATCCCGTATTCAAGGAGGTGATTCCTAGGACAAGAATCAAAGTTACGTGTACAAGAAATATCATTGGGGGGATGGAAACGAGCGAGAAACAAGGTAAATTTTTTTGCGGGGCAGAAAATCCTGATGTCATCGTCATATCCGGGGCCATCACTTACCCCGAGTGGGATTTGAAACTCTGCTCAGGTTGAATGCACGAAGCCCAAGGGAGCTACGAAACATGACATCGGTCTGGGTCCACGGAGTATAGACCCCGCAGCGCTGCGTTCCATATTCCTAAAGTGCCACCGACAAGTCTCGCTTCTACTTTGACACGTAGCCCAACGTGTCGCCAGTCATCCCAATTCCCAGTGCCAATGTCATTACACACACTCTCTCTCAACAACAATCCTCCTCCTGACTCACCAGGCCTGCGAATGATCAAAACNCCATAATCGTGTAGCAGTTTACCTTCATTGCAACTTATAGGTGACCGCTGTAATGTATGTGAATCGAGGTAATATTAGGGCTGGCAACCGTGGCCGTATATAGTACGGTTGACGGGTCCCGTATCCGTATCAAGTTGTTGTCCCTTCAGATATACGGTACGGGTATGGGACGGCCGCTGACCCCGCAACAACCCGTACCGTAGACGGCCGTATACGGGCGTAATACGGGTATCATTCACAAGTTGAGAGCTCTTGGCTTGTTGCTGAAGGCACTTGAAAAATAGCAGACTTTGAAGTGATCAGTCGTAGTCGGACTGACTCTTGAGCAACTCCAGCGCCCATGTGAGAGGGATGCCAGTCGTGGGAACGGTCGGGAAATGATGACGCGTCGACAAAGTCCCGACTCTCCCTTGTCAGTGGGGGGATATTCAGCCTTATTGGACCAATACACAAAGAAATGACTCAGATAATTGTGCTGATTTGAAATTAGCTACACTTCAATGGCTAAATTTGGAATCGCTCACTCGTGACTACAAGGATGCAGAGGCTTGCGGCTTGAACCAAGCTTGAACGACAACGAGAATAAGGACAGGCCTGCCTGATATGCTCGGAGGGTATGTCAAATTGGAATTTAGTTCATGTTCGAAGTCCTGACCTGTTTGGACTCCAAATTATACTCCCCTAGTGCTCTCCTGTTGCGGTTTTGTCACCATTTGCCAGCAAGGTCTTCCTGAAAAGTTTGGTCTACATTCTCCGTATGTTGTGCTCTCTAAAACTGACTACACTTCACTTCCTCTGCCCGTATCCCGTAGTACGGCCGTATTATGGCCCGTACCGTAATCGTCGGCCTTTTCAATAAATGAACTATGCGGGCGGCCGTATGTGTACGCCCGTTACCTGCCTACACCCGTCAAACTGTACGGCCGTACCCGTTATACGGTACGTTTTCCAGCCCTAGGGAATATATCACAGTTTTTTGAAGGCTGGTTTATCGTGCTATCGAATCCCCTGATTGATCTCGCTGTCGCTGCGTCGTTATTCTTTCATCTCAGAGGATGGAGGGACCCCCGCATCAATAGGTAAGCACTAACCACTTTATTGCCTCTTCTTTTGCTTTTGAAATAAATTCCCAGCACCTCGCAACTCCTTCGCCAGTTGACATTTGATCATCGTCCCATGTCTAGTCCTTTGACAGACCGTCTTTACATTGAACGGAGTGATCACAGGATCAATCTGCTTCGGATCCGAGCATTGATTCCGATTCGGCTTATATTTTAGAAATGATTCTTGCTATAGTCAGTGCTTCTTTCTGCCGCACACTTCCCTGATCTTGTGGTGGATGCGGAAACCGGATACCGACACTCAGCCTTGTTCCAAGTGATTTTACGGACGTAAGCTTCGGATTCGGTATACACGAAACTTGGGCGAGTTGACTCGAGTAAACCCTTGGGCCTTGGTGTTCCCGATCTCATTCCCGTTTTCGTCAGTTCGTGGTCCCTTATCAGTACCCGAGGTAACGGAAAATGATGGCCCCTGGAGATTAACCTTCAGCCGAAGCACCACATTTTGTTATGCCCCCTCCATCCAACCGCTCATATCCCGTATTCAAGGAGGTGATTCCTAGGACAAGAATCAAAGTTACGTGTACAAGAAATATCATTGGGGGGATGGAAACGAGCGAGAAACAAGGTAAATTTTTTTGCGGGGCAGAAAATCCTGATGTCATCGTCATATCCGGGGCCATCACTTACCCCGAGTGGGATTTGAAACTCTGCTCAGGTTGAATGCACGAAGCCCAAGGGAGCTACGAAACATGACATCGGTCTGGGTCCACGGAGTATAGACCCCGCAGCGCTGCGTTCCATATTCCTAAAGTGCCACCGACAAGTCTCGCTTCTACTTTGACACGTAGCCCAACGTGTCGCCAGTCATCCCAATTCCCAGTGCCAATGTCATTACACACACTCTCTCTCAACAACAATCCTCCTCCTGACTCACCAGGCCTGCGAATGATCAAAACCAGCACGACTATCGTCATGTATATAATCGTACTCCAATCACTGACAGTAACCCATTCGCAGCACTTTCCCCCCCCCCCCCCCCCCCGGTCCAGTTCTGAACTGCGGAGGCAAAGCGAAGCATGACAAGATTATTTCCATTACAAGATCCTATATGACGTGTATACAGTATACAATAAGTGAAAGAGCAAAAATACAGCAGTCGACATTGAATCTACAAATAATGATATCGATATCGAGACAGATTCAATAACCAATAAAAAGCGTATATCAATGGAGGGAGGGTAGATTAACCAGAGAGAGAGATTTAATATGTAATTGATGTCGTCCATCCTTGTCCACTTGCCGAGCCTCCGCCGCCGCCGCCAAGAGATACATGTTCTCCAGGCCAGAACCACGCATTCCATTCTGATTGACCGAAATTTCCATCTCGTACCGTAGTAGGATAAGCAGCAGGATTGTCGAATTGATAACCTTGAGGAGGAGGAGAAAGGGCACCTGGCGTTCCGTATGCGTGAGCTTGACTTGCTACCCCAGATTCAACTGGGAGCTGCGACGGAGTAACATGTGAAACTGAAGGCGCATGACTCCCTTGGGCCGGACGAGGAGTACCCATAACCATATAACTGTCTTGTCTTCGGAAGGTATCATCTCCATGAAGTATAGAACCAGTTTCGAGAAACTCGCCTCGACCGTGCGGAACCGAGGGAGCTGGATAACGGTCGTACGGCTCGGTCTGGTAATTGGCATTTACTACGGGTTCAGAGTGCGACACCACCTGTGACTTTGCCGGGTACTTTTGATTACGGAAATTCAGGGATGCCTGCGGTATGGTGATGATAGGCACTTGAGGATGATATGTAGAGGACGCATGCGCTGGGGAAATCATCATCGTGGCTGGCGGCAGCGACGGCGCAGTGTGCTTGTAACCAGCTGATGCGTTATTGTTGTGCTGGTGCCCAAGATTCTGTGGTGAAACAGGAAGGCCGGGTGATACAGTAGCCGTTGCCGATAATGGACCATTGGTATACGCAGGAACAAGTGCTGGCACCGTTTCCTCCACGCCTCTCATGTGTTCGTCAATGGGCATCCCAGCAATACCAGACTTTTGTTCAGGATGACTCAACCCTGACTGAGCATGACTAAGATTTGAACCAGGTGTCATGTCCGAGTTTGCTCTACCCCAAGTCTCCAGCACTCTCTCCAGGTACCTCGCCAACCTCTCCATCGAAGTCTGCATTCCAGGCACGCTCCCCTGACCTCCCTTCAATACCACCTCGCAGAGCCTTAACCTCTCGTCCATTTCCTTCGTCAAACCCATCTGGCGGTCGGCTAAACCCAAATCGATTGTAGCGGCCAAAAAAGCAGCAAAGATGACAGCGTACGATGCTCTCCCAAGCGGGAACGCCTCTGCGTACCACCGAAATAGTATGTGGATTTCAATAGTAGCCTGCTCGCACGTCGATACCGCATGAGGCATGAGGATAAGGTCGTCAGAGGTCGAGTTGGGATGTGGTGCATGGTTGGTTTTGGGAGAGAAAGTATGACGTTTGTTGGTGGTGGTGGTGGTGGTGGCAGAGGCGTTTGGCGACAGAGCAGACAAAGCATGGGCACTGGTGTAGTAAAAGGGGCGGTATAGCAATATCCAGATGACGCGGACGAGGATGCTATATAGAAGAATTAGCATCCCTGTATTCAGGCGACGAAGTGGACGGCACAACGCACTTGAGTTGAAGGATATGCGGTGGTGGGGGCGAGGCACCGCTTTTTAACGAATCCTCGTTCGCTTTCAAGACAACATTGGGATCTGCTCCCTGCTGCCACTCCAGCATCCGTTCTCTCATATTCGTGACGAAATCGCGGACCTGATGCGTGGGCAAACGCCGCCATGGCTTGCGATAGAGGAAACGATGGACTTCATCCAGGAACTGTAAGGATAAAAAATTCAACGACAATGGATGAAGCAAGCGTGGCGGTAACTGACCTCGTTGGCTCGGATGTTCCTAAGGAGACGGTCATCGAAGGGTCAGCAAGGACACGAATAGGGATAAGAGATAGTACGCACTCGTAGAAGCACTTGTGTTGGTGACGAGGCTGAGGCTGATACGTGTATAGGTTCGGTGGGCATTCCCCTACGACGTATGGTTTCCAAAATACATCATCTTCAACAGGATCTGGCTACCGAGTGAGTTTTGGAGTTCGGTATTGGATACTCTGGCGAATACCTGGTAGCGGCGGTCTTCTTTCATCTACGCTCAGTAGCGGTGTTCGATTCAAAGCAAGGGATATCAGTCTGTCAAATGTATATCAACAATGTGGACATATATATATATAACGTTCAACGTCAACTCACTTGTCCCATACGAAAGCCGCCCAAAACGCCCTCAACCGCATCTGTCTCGCTGTGTAGTTTTTGCTTCGTTTACCACCTCGAGCTCGATCTGAACCGCTTCCGCTGGCAGGACTAGCGCTTGCTCGTTCGTCCGGTACTTCTTTATCCATGTGTATACCAAGGTCTATGAGAGCTTTTGAGTAAGCCAAGGGAAATTGAGGAAGTTGGTCTCACCAATAATCATCGAAACGGCGCTGGCTGTCATATGCCATGCTTGAGCATACATTCCTCGAGCTGCATTGTTGGCTGAAAGGAGAATGAGGCCTGCAATAGGAGATTCAGCGCAGGGATATACACAAGTAACAAAGGAATGCACCCTGTACAGTCGGTATAGAGCTTGGCCTGGATAGTTCGGCAGCTAGGAGAATATGTGCTTTGGCCTGAATGAGATATAAGCATGGACAAAACAATGAAACTCTGGATCACTCACTGCGTACTCATACACCCGAGGTGCTAGTTGTGGAACATGCCGAGCGGTATGGGAGTATACGGACCACAGCAGGAACGGCGTAAAGTACTTTGGATTATTGGTTTCCAGTGCATCTGTCAAGTCGTGAGCTTTCCGTCACAGTACTCCCAAAAGCGGATATCGTACGTTCGAACAGTTCCTGGTTGAGAACACAATTACGGGGACCTTGCCAGCTGTAAAGGTCGGTAAGGAAACGTGAAGCAGGTATGACAGAGAAAACACACGAGAAGTAATTGTCCAATAGTATCTGTCGTTCCTCCAGCGTCGCTGTTTACATGATTTAGCTGAAGTGATAACAGAAGACCTGGTAGGCACTCACGTCCGTCTGCAGCGAGTCCCGACGGAAAAGTATTCTGAATGTAATAATCGATCCATGCTGAAACCTCCTTGTTTGGCACGAAGGGAGGTATGACCTGCACTTGTACATTCTCTTCCAGATCAGACGTCGACGACACCTCTGATGGCGGAGGTTCTTCAGGTTTGAGTGAGAGTCTGAGTGCCGATTCTGGACGGTATATTGCATCCAATTCAGCGTCCTGGGGAGCAACCGGAATGTCAATAAATTGTTCGGGACAACGGTTACTTGGTCACGCACCTCGGGTTCGGATTCACTCTCGTGAAATGATGACAACGATTTCGGTGTACTATGGCTCTCCGACGCGTGACTCTGACTATCTTTTCGAGACCTTTTATTGGGTCTAAGATTATGGGTACTGTTGGTTAATTGGGGTTCTTCGTCTTCTTCTTGATCACTAACAACTCTCGGAGCGGTACGTCGACCAAGCGCCAGCTTCTTCTCGTCATCCCGAGCCCACTTGGACAGCATTATTTGCTGGTCTTCTTGATTCGCCCTGGCTAGTTTGCGAATGTATCTGGGGTAGCATCACGGTCAATAAAAGTCCTCCCGTGCAACATAACGTCCGCTTTACCTTCGCAATGATTCTACTTCGACATTGGATTGTGAACTGAGGGCAACCTTCGCCCTAGATCTGCAATATCATCATTTACCAGGCATCAAATCGTGTCAATGTCAGCTCTCGACTGCTAAAGAACCCGAGAACCCTTTCACGCACGGCGGAAAAACACATTTGACTCCAACTTCCCTGCAATGCGTACAAAGACTGTTCCCCTGAGCATCTTTCCCTGGACACTTTCGCTTCCTCTTCCTGCAAAGCTCGCACGAGGCCCCGTATCTCCTCTTTGTTCGTACTGGGGTTCCGTCGGCAGATATATCAGCAGCACTAGTTGGTTCTGAGGGTTTCATAGTCGCGACTTTTTGTGCCGGGATGGAAAGATGGAGGTGGTGGGCAATGAGATAATCTATGAGGAGAGCATTCGGAAAGACCTGGGTAAAATGCTCGACGTTGTGGGCGGCGATGGAGAAGTGTTCTGATCAGAGAGTCACGGTCCAGTCACATCAGTCACCCAATAAGTAAATTGACCCGACCGGTCCAGAAGTTTGCCGGAATCTAAAATAAGATCTCGCTTAGTCCGGCCCCGAGCGTTCCAGTATTTCCCCGGCTAAGCCCGCTACAACCTTGTTCCTCTTTGACTCCCTCAATTTTCTCTGTCATTCCATCTGTCAAAAAGTGTACCCTGCAACGCAATTAATTACTGTATACATTACCCTGGCCGACAACCCAGGGTTACAGTTCCAGCTCCGTTGCAAATTCAGGACAGCACTCTCCGAGTCGGAAAACCTTGTCTCGGGAAAACCTTTGTCTCGTTTTGAACAAGAAAAAAAAGCGACACAAGCAATACTAGCCCAAGTCTTGCCGACTAGGCTTGCGAGCTGAGAAAAGCCCTACCTGCTGGGATACACTCGCTTGAAGAAACATCTTCGTCACTCGTAGCAATATTTCTTCCTCGTTCTCGAAAAACCTTGAGGACAATCTTCTTCGAAAACGCTCCACTGTGACAGTAGGGAGATTGCTTGTTCATCAATGATCAAGCAAAGTACCGCTTTGATCGGGTAACCTGGTCAGTGTGGCCCTAGATCTCCGAGTCCTCGTGCACGCAGCAACTTTTTCACTAGTCAATGTGGGGAAATGGGGGTAACTTTTTTTAATACTCCTTACGCCTGCTTTTTTCCTGAACCCTGAGTATAAAAAGATCTCAACCCGTTTTTCTCAAAACCCTAATAGTCAAATCGAATCACAGTACATATCGGCGAGCAAATCATTCCCATACTTTAAACTCTGAGGAATGCGACTCCTTCTGGACTTGGCCGCCAAAACCAACCACCAAGGTAATATTTAATCGGCTCGCAGCCTGCGTCGATCAGCCGATTTCCCATAACTAGCCTCACTTCCGTTGATCCATTCTTCACCCAGACAACGAGTATCTCTGCTGGTGCCTGGCACTGTCTATTACATTTTTGGCCTGAACTAGGATCTTATCCCAGGGTAGCAATGACCCAAAACTGCCAGCACAAGTAATTCAACAAGTTTCACAGATCTAACGCTACATAGTATATACTAAACTACGGATTATTTCAATTGAACGTTTCAGTTCTTTGATAAATAGCTCTCCTCCATGCGTCTACGTCCAAATTGAATCGTTTCCAGCTGCATACTATCTGTTGTTGTCGTATCACTATTGGTGCTAGAGTACCCGTATTCAGTAGCCAACATGATTTGCTTGATGTTCAATAGCACGCGTGAGCTAATAATTGAGTACGTTCTAATCAATATGTATGATCAGCTTGCTGTAAACACGAGAAAACGGAGTTGGTTGACATACGCCAAACATATGCTATAAAAAAATAATCACAGATGTTAGTTCATTTCAATTCGTTGCACCGTAAAATTCGAATAGGAGTGTACAAACTTGATCATCACCTCTCCAATAGTGACGCGAGCGCCAGCAGTTATAGCAGCCTGAGGTACCATGACGACTATGTAATCCCTCGAGTCAATCAATCAATGCATCAAAAAAAGAAGAAGCGGGGAACCCGAACCGAAAACAGATAGGAACCAAAATATCCCATCTCGCATGAAGAGCGAAATAATAGGCATTCGTACAGTCCTCCCATTCGAGGAAGACAAAGTTCGACTGCATTTGTAAATCGTCATGACGAGCATAATGAAGGACTGGGGGGATGAACGTGTCAGGCCGCCGTGTGAGGCTCGGTGTTGGAACTTTCGATTCACCACTATCAGAGAGGGGACCGCCATGAAGGCGTAATAACGCGGAGCAGCTAGAATTATTTTTTTTTTAGCATAGAGCATTTGGACAAGTCTCCGCTATTCGGAACCTACTTGCGGAGTAACATCCTTCCAGGATTGGTCTGCAGTGCGGCCGTCAGAGAACATTCTTAGTAGAGAGCGAGTGCCCACCATACCCAACATGAATGTATTCTGGTTCGTAGAGTTCAATACTGAAAGTATAAAGAGAGCAGCTAAAGAAACCTTACGCTTCATATTGTAAACGACATGATAGTCAAGAACAAGCCTGTTTGTGCAGATAAGTCAAGCGGCGCTTTGGGGAGTAAGGCGCCTTACATCGTTACACATTCACCTAATCGGGATGGACCAACGTGAGAAGTAAGATTACTGCTGAGGAAAGTGTGCGACTGACCAGAAATCAAAGGTATCAATACGTAAAGAAGTTTCTTTGACCTGCCGTATAGAATCCAAACTCTACATTATCTCCGTTGCTTAATTCGCTTGCTACAAGAAGAAGAATGGAGCGCACCTCATTAGGAGCACCAAGTCGACAGTACTTATGATGACTGTAATAGTTATTCCCATCAACTGAAGAGAGAACACTAATGAGTAGTGTCCCATGCGGGAGAGTAAGAGACCTACGTGGAGAAACATAGAGCATCTGAAATCAATGAACCTTTAAAAATCCTCCAGAAAGTGCGAACGGTGGCAGACTTACATCTGTTCAGTGAATGGGTAATTTAGCAGCAGTTAGCCTACTAGAATCAAAAGATAAAAGACTCACTCGATCCGATTTCACTTCACGAAGCATGACTAGGCATCCTTGAGCGGTAGAAATTGTTACAGTGATATTGTGCTCACAGCTGACGTTTACACTAACAATGATGTTAGCCACAGCCTCGCAGTAGATTGATCACCCACCCACCCTAAGGCGATTAAGCTAAAGTACCGATTCTGTCTTGCGTGTTAACAGCTATTTTCGCTTGAAACGAACTTGTGAACATACCCAGAGCTATTACAGTGGACATTGTGAGTACGGTGAAGAGTCGAGACTCGGAATCATCGAATAAACTCACATATATGATGCTTGCCAGCTTCTTCGGCGTCTTCCATATTAATTCCACCTCCATTTGAGTATTTAGAACGCCATGACTCCCTGAATAATAAAGGCTCCTTACCTCCTTTTCTATCGTCAAGAAGTAATCGAAGCTGTCCAATTATTATCTGAGCAGTGATTGACTGAGCAATAGAAGCAGAACGCACACTAAAAGTGTCATGGCGGCGACTATGGGGGGACAGTTAGTTATAAGAGGCCAATACCAGATAGTCAATGATACCGGTGGCATAATTTGTAGTCCTCGCGTCCTTGACGAGTTGCAGCAACATCGACAATCGAGCCTTGTCCATCGTGAGGAGAGAAGGAAACGGATTAAAACAGCGTGGGAACGGATGTGAGTCTACTATATCCCCCTCGCAGCATAAAGCTAAGCTTCTGTCATGCCTTCACTGGCAGATCTCGAGTCTTAGACAATACTCTTATGAGCGCTGTCGATGTTAACGAGGGACAAGAAACTCAAAATGGCTACACGAGTTGCTCGGTTCGAGGCGGATCAACCTGTCATACTTCTCCGTGTCATTCGCAAGTCACTCGCCCGGAGCAGAAGGGCGTCAGTCCTCCTTGAAGAAATTGTCCAGCAAGGTCGTTAACAAGCGTTTGGATCAGAAATCAGAAATCTTGAAATTTGGAGGAGGCGCAAAGACGTCTGGAGGAGGAGAAACAGCAGAGTCAGAGCCAAGGCGTTTAATAAGAGACAATCGGGAGAAGCACTACGTCCAACAAAAATGATTATCATCACGTCGAATCCCTTCTGTTCGCGCCTTCGAGAATTAGGTTTGCAGTGCTCCAAGGCACAACTCCACGTATCGGCGGTTGTAAGTTGGCACATATTCCGTTAAGTGTTCATTCACGGTATCAGTATCAGTTGAAGGATCAAAGTCAGTTCCGAGGAATATGAACGTTGAGATTGAGTCACTGCGTGTCATACAGTCACACGCTTAGGGCCTGACCATGGTTCCCGTTTCCTGGGCTCCGCGAGGCTTACGCAACTTTCTCATCCGCATTCACGGGTGCTTCGTCCAGCGCTTGTACGAGCGCTTCACAATAAATGTGTCTTTTCGACACCTATAAGTACTCATATATGTTATAGAGTGCTTACACAGAACAGTTCATTAGTGTAAGCACCTCTCTGAATGCTCTAGAGAATAAGCACAGAAAACCATTACCCAGAACTACATAAAAAATGCTTCAGGGACAGACCAATGCATCAAAAAACCACCCCAAACATACAAGATTAGCAGAGTTCTTTGACAAAAGTTGCACAAATTAGCTGTAAACGTACTGTGCAGAGATCTGCAGATGATCTATAACATAGATGAGTACTTATAGATGTTGAAAATTGTGAAGTGCTCTTACAAGTGCTGGACGAAGCACCTGTGAATGTGGATGAGAAAGTTGCGTAAGCCTTGCAGAGCCCAGGAAACAGGAACCATGGTTTCTATTTGAACAGGCCCTTATTAGTGATGTTGCGGGCCAGGCTGGACTTCCAAGGGCTCAGGCTCACCAAACATCAAGCCTGGGCCTAAAGCAGTACAACATGAATAGAACACATTATCATATTACTATTGTAAAATCAGCATAATACTTCATCACAGTCTACATCTAATTCAAGTATGAAGCTTGCCTCCTTCTGCTTTACTGATTTCATGGCCTCTCCCTTCTCTATTTCTGCCTCCTCCAACTTTGACTCCAAAGTTGAGGAGTGGGTCTGCTTGAAAATAGCATCACCATCGTTATCCTTGAATAAGGACTTCAGAATCTGAAGTGCTAATTTGTCTAAGATAAGACTAGTGGAAAACTACCCAAAAAGATAACCTCCAAAAGTCTAACTCAGTTTGTTGTGCAAGTGTGGATCAACGTGATCAGAGTTACTGCACTTAGAATGCCAACAAAACTCTTAGCTAGGTTGATTCTCTCTTATTGAAGTGTTCTACTTCAAATTGTTCACCTCCAGAGGAGTATATATGGTTTTAAAATGTTTTATATCACAAACACACACACAAAACACAAAGAACACAGTGCACAAAGCACAAACACAAGAGCTACAGTCCTGTACAAAGACTCGATAGCCGATATAGTCTGACCCTATGGAGTTCAAGACTTCTTCAAGATAACTACAGCACACAGTGTACTGGAAAAGGTCCTAGACCAATTTCTACAAAGAGTTCAGTGCAGGCACACCTCTTGCTAAGACTCTAAGTGTGTCACAACCTGATACACACAGGCCACACTCCAAGTGCCCAAGGCTCCTTCTTGGTGTAAAGTTTCTCTTAGAAAAGTGCTATAACACACTCAAGATGTTACTCTTATCTCTTACAACGCAAGTTCGTTATCAGATTTCTATCTCTCTGGAGTCACTCAGGACCAATCTCCAGGGCCTGTAGTGAGGAAGCAAAACTGGAATGGCACACAAATTTATACACCAAACAAACTCATCATGTATTCACAATCAGAGGGAGCAGAGTTACTTGAGTATGTACAAATATCTAGCTGTCCTTATATATGGTCCAAGGAATATATCTACAGAAAATTATAAATATTGTCTGATAATTCAGGAAATGACAAATGAGTGACTGAGATACTAAAAGAGGGATTATTCGGATGTCACGGAGTCTGGTCACTAGGGTATCCGACCATATCTGTGCAGGTATCTATGCCTCCAGGTGTTCTAGACTCTATAATTTGTATTTTCTCTTTTCTAAGTCGGGTATCTACGAGCGGATGGCTGTATCTGTCCCGTCTTTTGACAGCATTTCCCTTTTCTAGTATCTGCACATTGGCAGTGGCCTAGATGCCAAATTTTCCAAGGTTGGAACGCGCTGTTATTGTTCCGATCTCCTTTGACAATGCATGCTTGGTCTTATTTAGGATTTCTTGCACATTAGATATTCTTCATATGTCTCATTGTATCTGTCTGTAGGTAGTGGATGTCCTTTGGAAGTGATTTCTGTCTTTCCAAGCAGGCTTTGTACCTAGTTTGCTTATCGCATATTGTTTAGCCGCCGGTGAATTCTTTATTAAGAGATTGCCTGCTTTGACTCTGATCTGTATATTGACTTCAGAGGAGGATCGTTCTATGATCGTTCCTGTTCTAAGTNCTTGGTTAACTAGCCAATGTGTTCATTAGGCCATAGTTAGGTTCCCTACAGGTTTCAGGAGTGATCTGCTTTGGATCTGATACTTAGATAGGTTAGAAAGTACAGCTTAGACACCTCTGTATAGCATATCATATAGCTCTTCATACTTTCTAAGGTACCACCACTTCTCTAAGGCAATGACTAGCAGACTGGGCTCACTCTAGTCCTTATTACCCATTATCTCATGTCATATTAAAGTGTTCCGATTCAGAAATAGTGTAAAATGAATAAAAGTAGGTCTTTTCTAGGTTCAACATATTAGTGCTTCAACAACATCTCCATGAAGATGGTTCCACTGATCTGTAATAGTAAGGCCTCCCACAGAAAAGGCCCTCTCACTTGATACTGATGAAGCCATGATTGGGAGTATATCCTGTGCAATTGATGTCCATGTTGAGCCAATATGCTTGCCATTTGCCTAGTTTCAATGTCAGCAAAGAAGATGATAATGCTGTAATAAATGACATACATCACAAAAACTGACAAGCAGTTATAATGCTGATAGAATGGTAAGTAACAAGATACATACCTAATATAATGTCATGTAATGATTACACCTTTTATAATAAGGCTACATGGTGTTGTAAGGCCCACAACACAAGGCAGTGCATTACAGAGATCACAATGGGTTGTAGGTGTTATAGCATGTTACTGGGCATTATATTGTGTTCCAGGCATTATATTGTGTTACAGGCAATATACTGCATTACAGGTGTTATATTGTGTTCTGAGCATTAAGTACTCTAGGCCATAACAATAATAATATATTTAATTCTCAATGCAGATAGATAAAAAAAATCATATATTCACTCAATATATATATACACACATATGAGTATCACTAGCAGCTGTTATGCCTGTACCTCTCAGCCAAGACCACTCATATGAAGTATTGGTGTGGTCAACCCTGCATACATGTTCCTACCCTCATGTTCTACTTCCACTCTGCATCTCTATACTTGCAGCACATTCTTTTGCAGCATGTTCCACAAAGTCCTCATGTAGATACATGTGCTAGCCTCATTGCTATAGCCTAGATAGTATATAAGATGCATGTACAGTACTTTGATATCTCAAGTAGAAGATTAATGTTGTTCTATGCAATCCCTTGTCTGAGCTCCTCTCATACTCCTTGTATGAGACTCTTCATCTTGTGTGATTCTTCGCCATAGGCAGTAGGGCTGTTGCTAATAGNTTCTCTTTTCTAAGTTGGGTATCTACGAGTAGATGGCTGTATCCGTCCTGTCTTTTGACAGCATTTCCCTTTTCTAGTATCTGCACATCGGCAGTGGCCTAGATGCCAAATTTTCCAAGGTTGGAACACGCTGTTATTGTTCCGATCTCCTTTGACAATGCATGCTCAGTCTTATTTAGGATTTCTTGTGCATTAGATATTCTTCATATGTCTCATTGTATCTGTCTGTAGGTAGTGGATGTCCTTCGGAAGTGATTTCTATCTTTCCAAGTAGGCTTTGTACCTAGTTTGCTTATTGTTTAGCTGCTGGTGAATTCTTTATTAAGAGATCACCTGCTTTGACTCTGATCCATATATTGACTTCAGAGGAGGATNTGGAACGCGCTGTTATTGTTCCGATCTCCTTTGACAATGCATGCTCAGTCTTATTTAGGATTTCTTGTGCATTAGATATTCTTCATATGTCTCATTGTATCTGTCTGTAGGTAGTGGATGTCCTTCGGAAGTGATTTCTGTCTTTCCGAGCAGGCTTTGTACCTAGTTTGCTTATCACATATTGTTTAGCCACCAGTGAATTCTTTATTAAGAGATCGCCTGCTTTGACTCTGATCCCTATATTGACTTCAGAGGAGGATCATTCTATGATTGTTCCTGTTCTAAGTCATCTTTCTGTTTTGATGTCTCCTCTAAGTACCTCTGTACTGTTTGACTGCAGCTTGCACTTTGCAGATGTCATAGAAAAGTAAAGTAGAAGTTAAAATCCCCTTGATAGCACTTTGAGAGCTTGGTTAACTAGCCAATGTGTTCATTGGGCCATAGTTAGGTTCCCTACAGGTTTTGGGAGTGATCCGTTTTAGATCTGATACATAGATAAGTCAGGAAGTACAGCTTTGACACCTCTATATAGCGTATCATATAGCTCTTTGTACTTTCCAAGGTACTATAGCTTCTCTAAGGCAATGACTAGCAGAGTGGGCTCACTCTAGTCCTTATTACCCGTTATCTGGNCCGATTCAGAAATAGTGTAAAATGAATAAAAGTAGGTCTTTTCTAGGTTCAACATATTAGTGCTTCAACAACATCTCCATGAAGATGGTTCCACTGATCTGTAATAGTAAGGCCTCCCACAGAAAAGGCCCTCTCACTTGATACTGATGAAGCCATGATTGGGAGTATATCCTGTGCAATTGATGTCCATGTTGAGCCAATATGCTTGCCATTTGCCTAGTTTCAATGTCAGCAAAGAAGATGATAATGCTGTAATAAATGACATACATCACAAAAACTGACAAGCAGTTATAATGCTGATAGAATGGTAAGTAACAAGATACATACCTAATATAATGTCATGTAATGATTACACCTTTTATAATAAGGCTACATGGTGTTGTAAGGCCCACAACACAAGGCAGTGCATTACAGAGATCACAATGGGTTGTAGGTGTTATAGCATGTTACTGGGCATTATATTGTGTTCCAGGCATTATATTGTGTTACAGGCAATATACTGCATTACAGGTGTTATATTGTGTTCTGAGCATTAAGTACTCTAGGCCATAACAATAATAATATATTTAATTCTCAATGCAGATAGATAAAAAAAATCATATATTCACTCAATATATATATACACACATATGAGTATCACTAGCAGCTGTTATGCCTGTACCTCTCAGCCAAGACCACTCATATGAAGTATTGGTGTGGTCAACCCTGCATACATGTTCCTACCCTCATGTTCTACTTCCACTCTGCATCTCTATACTTGCAGCACATTCTTTTGCAGCATGTTCCACAAAGTCCTCATGTAGATACATGTGCTAGCCTCATTGCTATAGCCTAGATAGTATATAAGATGCATGTACAGTACTTTGATATCTCAAGTAGAAGATTAATGTTGTTCTATGCAATCCCTTGTCTGAGCTCCTCTCATACTCCTTGTATGAGACTCTTCATCTTGTGTGATTCTTCGCCATAGGCAGTAGGGCTGTTGCTAATAGCTTCAGTGAACACACCTGCATACAGTACTCCTCATACAACTCTCCTTAGTCATTTGGCCATACTTCCTGTCCCTTCCACATAGTCCTAACAGCAGCATAGATATATATGCAACCCCAGAAACCACTACTACAATCCAAATAGCCAAACAAGGTGTCTAAAGAAAGAGATGAGTGAACACATTGCTAAAAATATTCAAAAGAGGTATGCTTACTGAAACATGTGTCACGCTAATGACTGAAGACCCTAAGACAGTGTCATTAGTAAGCTAGATGAAAGAGAGTGAAAAGAATGAACCTTTCATGGACTACACTTACACAGGTGTGGGCACTGATTATAACTTTCATGTTCAGGTGGGATGTGAGGTTTAAGGTGTTAGAACTGGGCTTGAAGTCATAAGAGTCTATGTTGTAAAATAAATTGTGAATGACATACTTTCTTTTAGATAGTCATTGACAGGTGTATTTGGTGTTGGCATCAGAGTTGAGCAAGTTGCTGGCAGTGGTGAGGGCAATGATGTGGCACATAATGCTGGCAGTAATGTGTCAGACAGCATTGGTATTGTCAGTGGCATTGAGGGACATTGCCAAGGGTGGTGTTGGTGTTGAGATTGACATTGAGTGCATTAGTGGTGAGGGCAGTGACATGTCAGACAACATTGAGAACATTGTTGAGGATATTGTTGGCATTGAGAATGTCATTGGCATTGTTGGTGGTGGCAATGATGGTGACTGAGATGACAGTGATGGGGATGACAGTGGTGGGGACAATAGCAGATGATAGTGAATGATAGTGGTGGTTAAGAAGAAAGAAGCAGAGTTGGAAAATTTGATAAGAGTTATATGAAGCTTCCAAATGGTAAGTGAGCCAGTCACTATCTTGTCAATCCAGTATGCAGTGGTGGCAAAATAAGCATCATTATTCTCAGCATCCCATGCATCACATGTGAGAGAGATCTGCCTAGTACAATGTTTTGACTATAATTCTGGCATTAGTAATAATGTTTGAGGCCGGTGAGCAGCACAGCCTGCTCCTGCTTCACTATTTGGTAGTCTGACATAAATCCATATTAAAAAAATTAAAATTAAGAAAATAAATGTTATGTTGGAACCCAAGACCAATAATGAATGTCTACCAATACGTTTGCATGGGGAGGGATCATGCATGAGTGACACTCAACGGAGTCTGAAAAGAGCTATGTTCAGATAGACAGGGTTTACAGCCAGTGGCAGTGGGCATGAGACTCACGATACCTAGGCGAATGAGTCCTGATGGCCCAATTAGTACCCTGATTTACCACTTCTTCCTGGGAATATTATTTATATTTTTGTAAGATCTTTCATTAAAGTAAGATGAAATTATTTATATGTTCATGTTTATTTAGGCATATGCAATAAATTTACAGGGGGTAAGGACTGTGATGGTAGCATATCTGGAGTCTGCTAGTTGTGCTAGCAGGGTTTGATCTGCTTGGATGTAGAATAGATGCAAGCACTGTAAACGGGGCCAAGGAGTGTAGGTGTCAAAATCATAGTGATGAAATGAGATGAGTTTGGAAATGAGAGCATTGGCATTGGGAATCACAAGGCATAAATGATGAACGGTCACTAGAGCAGGACAGTGCAAGTAACTGCAAAGAGCAGTGTCTGTTATTAGGGCATCTTTGACTTTCAGGGTCATGCACTTGATTTGACAGGCTGCCACTTGAAAGAAATCCAACAAATCGACAGTGTAATCCTGTGGAGATCTGATGTCAATGCAAGTCAGGAGAGGGCATCGAAGCTGTGCCAGCAACACAATGTGCATGGCATGACAGAAATTGCCAGATATCTGAAGAAAGGGTAAGAGGTGAGTTACAGGCAAGATGGAAGCAAGAACGGTTTCCCTTTCAATTGTTGGCCAGAATAACTCTCCAAAAGAGACATGAAGTTTCCCTAAAGCAGATAGTGCGCCATTGAAAGTGGACAAGAACTGATCCAAGGATGGGAGGCTTGCTTCTTCTACCATCAAGAAGAGCAACATGAGACAACACTTCGAATGTTGGAGAAAAACAACAAAGTCGTTGAGGTCAATGCCTGCATTCCCAATGTCCAGTTTCATTAGGGAGGGCATGCAAAAGTGCTTAAGCACAGTCCCCATAGAGGTCCAGCTGCCTGTTACTTCCACTGAGGCTGTGGCTGGAAGGATGACTTGTTGCAAAGGCTCTGTAAAGGCACTCAATAGCTGACAATCCTTGAGTATGATGGTGTGCAAGTTTGAACAATGCCTAAGAATGTCTAGTGATTCATTCAATATCACCAGGATGGTCTTCAACACTGTAAATAATTGCCACACTTTGGTCAAACCTGTCAGAGCCTTCGATAATTTTGCCCAAATATAATGATTATAATTTTCTATAGACGACTCGACTAAATATGGAACAATGTGGCTAGACTGTGCACTGGGAATCTACCTGCCTCTACCTGCCTTGATCTCAGGTTCACTGTCAAACATGGGCTATGTCCAACAGCATTGGTGGTAGCACTGTGAGCAAGGCAGACTATAGCGACATCGACATTTGTTGGGCTTCTTGAATTATAGTTTCAGCTTGGGTTTACAGTGTATATGAAGTGACTTGATATGATTTTGTTCAGTTGGTCGAGGTTGAGAATGTCAATAGGTATATCGATGGCCTCGCACGATACTCATTATTTGAGCAAGCTCTGGAATTTCAAAGCAGGTGATCATAGGAAGTATGTGTATCACAAGCTTGTCATTTGAGTGATGTTCGTGCTGGGTGCGACCTTGTCAGGTGCAGTTATATCCATTCCAGACCAACAAGACACCAAATCCAGTATCCCGACACCCTGCCTCATCTAGCCTCCCCTCTGGATACTTTACTCTTTGTACTTCGTTATCCTCATATGGCTTCGGGGTATCTCATCGAAACTACTGTCCAATGCTACTTTCAATAGTGTTTGTGACCGATTGGGGCTTGTACTATGGTATTGATGGTGAAAACAGTGGACGATTCGAGCTGTCCATAGGGTAGACTCATATTGCCCAGGTCAGGTATAGCCACCCAATAGCAGAGTACAGGGTAATTCTGAAGGCAATTTGAATTCTTCACTGGTATTTCTTGACGTGGTATACCTAGCAAATAGGCAGATTCTATAAGGAATCCTAGCTCAGCATTGAAGTATTAGAATGAGAAGATCATAAACAAACCAGCGAGAAACTGTTAGTCTCGAAACCCCAAGATCTGTGACACTTCTATGTTCAAACCAAGTTGATACTTGAATGCCTCTGTAGAAGGTGATTAGTGAAATTTGGTGGACGGCTCATGTTACATTTCTTTTCCTTTTTCTACTATGCTTCTCATTCTATCAGACATATACACATTCCCAGCTCCCCTCTTCTTCTCCATATGCTTCTACTGTCATCGGACTCATACACCTTCCCAGTCCCCCTTTTGCTTATCTTTTTGTATTACTCATATCCCGACGCATTCAGGAAATCTTATTTAATCACCAGACTTATCGCTCTTATGTATGTAGCAAGTAGTAGAGCAACTGTAATGTATTTAAGCACCCAAGCTGAGACTTAGAGTCTCCAGCTTGACCTGGTTTATATTATCTTGTGTCAATGCCATGATTGAAGGACTTCTGAACTTCAGCAACTGCTGAACGAACTCAAACTTGAACCTAGGCAACTACTTGAACAGAGGTGACACTTCGCTAAAGTGGTTGAGTTGACGTTGCTGTGCAAGTAACGTAACATAAGGTCAAGCTCTTCAACTGCTGACCTATCTAGGTTTAGGCATCACTAAGGAGCGACAAGACGCCACCACAGACAGAACAACAGTTGGAACGAGACATCGCCGAAGTGGAGGCGTGCCGGCGTGGGTTACCAACCCAATCCATATTGAATCCTGGTGGACAAGCAGTTCCGCCTTTAACGAGAGCATCGCGCAGAGAACTCCTGACCCCCTTGCACTTGCCATTGCCAACGAGTCAGCCACTGACTGAGACACCTGAAGAAGACCCAGAAACAAGGAGAACCTTGACCCCATCATTCACTCCAATTGGATCGAGACCGATCAGATTCGAAGAGAGATCCTCACCGAGTACACCGAAGCTGCCAGAATTGGATACATTGAACACCTCTGTGAACTCGCCGGAGGAGTTAGACCGATTTCAACGATTATTACAAGGATTAAAAAACAGCTCCAGATTGCCGAAGATACAACTTGAGACAATGGCAGAAGACAAGAAGCCGTCAGGAAGCAGACCCAAGAAGGAGGAACCAAAGATCGAAGAGGCGGTCATTGGTTCCGCAATGCCAGTACAGGTGGTGTCAGCAGTGAAAGAGGTGAAAGCTGCTTTACCAAGGGCCTTTACAGGAACATGGAAGGATGCCAAGAAGTTCTTACATGAAGTGTTAATCTATATAGCACTTAACCCAAAGGCATTTCCCGACGATAGATCGAAGAAGCTGTTCCTTCTCTCATACATGATGTTACGTTACTTGCACAGCAACGACAACAACTCAACAACCACTATGATGTAGCGGCGCTAAGTTGACTAAAGGATCAAGTTCGAGTTTGAGATCTCTAGCTTCTGCTAAAGTTCTGAGAGGTCGGTCGATATGAGCAAGAGTTCCAAAGGATTAACCAGGTCAAGCTGAGGTAGCTTAGACCTGTAAACTACCTACTTATACAACGATTGTAGCTACTACTTTGCATACAAACTGCAAGGTCGACATCATTTGTTTAGTAAATAGTATGTGCCTTTGACGACATAGCAAAATGAGAGTATGACATCAGAAGTGATGTCGAGGAAGTGAAAATAAATATGATGATACAATAAGCGATGTCAGAAGTGACATCACATCATAGATAGAAAGAGAGAGAAACGAATAGAATAACAATATCATACTGACATCATAAATGACGTAGTAATGATGTCTTAAATAGGAAGGTAGGCATGAAGTCAGAAAAGGGAACTGGGAATGTGTATGTGTCCAGATGTTAATGAGAAGCATAGGTAAGAAGAGAAAACTAGCGCTTTGTAGCGCTAAAGTGTCAAAGCAAGAGATAGAAGAAAAGAAAAGAAAAGAAAAGATTGTCTGTTCTCGTGCAACTGTAACACATGACCAATGGACTGGAAGAGTTCTGGAAGAATGACAAAACCAACCTTCTACTCATGTTCGACCCCGAGGCCGAGAAAGTTACATGGTTGGAGTTTATAGATGACTTTAGGACTTCCTTTGAGCCCCTTGATCCGGCTCTAAAGGCGCAATTGGAGCTCAAGGACTTAAGGATGAAGGACAGGGCAGACGAATATACATATCAATTCACCTACCTTGCAAAACAGACAGGATACAATGACACCGCCCAGATTGTAGCTTTCAAATGAGGGTTACCCAGGAGTTTGGTGCTCAAGATCATGACAAGGCCAGAAGGCGCTCCCACTATGATCAAGGACTGGATGAACGCTGCTATACTATTCAATGAGAGCTATAAGCAGGCACAAGAATATGGGAAGACATGGGACGAAGAACATGGAGGAAAGAAGCCTCAAAGGAACTTTTGAAAGAAGGAAGAAGTCACCATCAAGCAGATCGTTGACGTCGATTGAAAGGAATACATGGCAAAAGGATTATGCTTTAGATGTGGGCGAAATGGACATCACATCAGGGACTGTCCAGACATGCCGAAAAGAGAAGAGAAGAAGCCAGAGGAGCCAAAGAAACTTTCGAAGGAAGATAGGTTTGCCAAAATTAGGGCACTGGTGAACGAACAAATGGAGGAGGAAAAGAACCTTCTTCTCAATCTGATGGAACAGGAGGGTTTTTGAAACGGCGGAAGAGGACGATGTCTCCACTGCTGATAACTATCTCACACTTTGTACTAGCTAAAATGGATTGAAATTCTATGCACATTCCTCTCCAGTACAAAGTGGGAACAAAAATCATCGAAACCAAGGCATTATTAGATTCAGGGGCAGGGGGGCGATTCATAAGCACAGTGTTAGCACAGACATTAGGAAAAAAATGGATCCAATTACCAGAGAGGATCAGAGTTTTCAACATTGATGGAACGGCCAACAAAACGGCATAGATAACACATGTGGTAGAGTTGGAATTTTGGATTGCCAGAAAGGAGTTCAGGGAAAACCTCATGATATCAGGTATCAGAGACGAGGAAATGATCCTAGGACTCCCATGGTTATGATATCACAACCCTACAATCAACTGGGAAACAGGAGGAATCCGATTTCCGCCGCGAAGGAGAATCCAGATCAAGAGATTCAGGGGGATCTTGGACAATATTGAACCAGAGGTCCTCATAGGAGCAAAGATCACTACTTCTCAGGAAATGGCCCACCAACAACAAGAGGTGAAGAGAGACATCAATGAACTCATCCCCAAATACCTGCTGGGATATCGAGATCGTTTTGAGAAAGGGAAAGCTGAATGGTTTCCACCTGCCCGGACCTATGATCACACAATTGATCTCAAACTGGATTTCATGCCGAGGAACTGTAAACTGTACCCGTTAAGCCCAGCAGAACAGGCAGAACAGGACAAATTCCTCGAAGAGAACTTACGGAAAGGATACATCCACAAATCGAAATCGCCAATGGCATCCCCTTTCTTCTTTGTAGCAAAGAAGGAGAAGGGAGCATTGCAGCCGACTCAGGATTATAGAGAACTCAACAAAGGAACAGTGAAGAATGCCTACCCCTTGCTGCTAATATCGGAGCTTGACAAACTAAAAGGAGCAACGATGTTTACAAAACTCGACCTTTGAAACAGTTACAATAACGTTAGGATAAAGGATGGAGATCAATGGAAAGCCGCCTTCAAAACTAATAGAGGACTCTTCGAACCAATGGTCATGTTTTTTGGATTGAGCAACTCCCCAGCTACCTTTCAAGCCTTTATGAACGATATCCTTTCTGATTTCATTGATGAAGGATGGTGTGTAGTCTATATGGGTGACATCCTCCTTTTCTCCAGAGACCAAACTGAACACAGGGAACGAATGGAACGATTGATGTGTTGCCTCAAGAAGCACGATCTGTTCCTCAAACCGGAGAAATGCGAGTTTGACATAATGGAAGTAGTATTTTTAGGAATGGTCATCCGACCTGGCTATATCGCGATGGACCCTGTGAAGCTAGTGGGAATAGCGGAATGGGAGCCTCCACAGACAGTAAAAGGAGTATGCGCCTTCTTGGGATTCGGGAACTTTTATAGGAAGTTCATAGGGAAATACACACAGATAACAAGACCATTGAATGACCTATTGCAAAAAAACTGGAAATTTGAGTGGACCAAGGAGTGTCAGATAGCTTTCAACCTCCTTAAGGCAAAATTCCTTTCAGAACCGATACTCGTCATGCCAGACATCAACAAACCCTTCATCATAGAAGCCGATGCCTCTAAATGGGCCATAGGCGCTGTTCTCAGGCAGAAAGGAACAGATGGCGAATGGCACCCATGTGGCTACCTGTCAAAATCCCTGTCACCTACAGAACGGAACTATGAGATTTATGATCGCAAACTTCTGGCCATTTATCGAGCATTGATGGAATGGCGACATTATCTCATGGGAGGGAAGTTCAAGATTGTGATCTTATCGGATCACAAGAATTTAACATATTTTCAGACAGCACAAAAGCTGAACAGACAACAAGCCAGATGGAGTCTTTTCTTATCAGAATTTGATCTGGGACTGGTACACGTTTCTGGGAAATCGATTACTCAGGCTGATGCCTTATCTCAGAGGAGTAATGAACAAGATGATGTGGACACCGATAATGAGAATATTATTGCATTACCAGATCAACTGTTCATCAAAGGGATTGATCTGGGAATGAAGAACGACATTGTAGAACGGTTGGGCCCAGATGACTTTCATAAGTTGGCCTTGGAGCAGTTATTGCAACAAGGCATGCCGCCAATCAAGTCTGCATTATCAGATTGGAAGATTGAAGATGGGTTGCTCTTCTTTCAAAACCGAGTTTACGTCCCGAATGACACCGACCTCTGCCGACGCATGGTACAGGCCATACACGAGACACCAGGTGTGGGACATCCAGGACAATAGAACACTGTTGAACAGGTACAGAGAGATTTCTAGTGGCCAGGAATGGCCAAGTTCATCAGAAGCTTCGTTGATGGCTGTGTTGTGTGTCAACAATCGAAAATCAACACTCATCCCACTAAAACGCCCATACAACCAATGAAGCTGACACCAAACTCATTCCCGTTCTAGGTCTGCACGATGGACCTCATTACGGACTTACCTGAATGTGATGGGATGGATTCTATTCTAGTCGTGGTGGACCACTCATCTATGAAGGGGGTAATTTTTACTCCATGCACCAAAACAACAGACACCATGAAAATAGCGGAATTATTGATCCAACATCTTTACAAAAGGTTCAGATTACCGGACCACATCATATCAGATCGAGACCCTAGATTTGCTGCAGAAGTGTTTCAGGAAATGGGAAAACAGCTGTCCATCAGACATTCGATAAGCACGGTGTTCCACCCGCAAACAGACGGAGAAACTGAGTGAGTAAACCAAGAAATCAAAGTGTACCTTAGGGCATTCTGCTCAAAGGAACAGACCCAATGGAAGGAGTATCTTCTCTTAGCAGAGTTTGCACACAATAATCAAACTCACTCCGTCCTCAAGAAATCTCCATTCTTCATGATGATGGGATATCACCCTCGTCTGCTTCCAACAATATTCAAAAAAACAACAATTCCTTCAGTAGAAGAACGACTCCAAGAACTAAAAAGGATTAGAGAAGAGACTATGAGCCTGCTGGAGTTGGCAAGACAACAGATGATACGAAGAGAAAAACAGAAGTTAGATACATTCAAGGAAGGACAGAAAGTCTGGTTAGAAGCGAAGAATCTGGCTATAGGATACCCATCGAAGAAATTAGCTCCGAAAAGAGAAGGGCCATTCAAAGTCCTCAAGGTTCTAGGACCGGTGACGTATAGGCTGGACCTGCTACATCAATAGAAAATTCATCCTGTCTTCCATGCAGCCCTTCTATCCCCGTTCAAGGAAACCAAAGCCCATGGACCAAGCTTCACAGAACCACCCCTGGATCTTATAGAAGGGTTTGAAGAATATGAGGTGGAAGCGGTTGTAGGGCATAGACCGAAGAAACAACCACGGGAATTCCTGGTTTCGTACACCGGGTACGACTCGTCTCATAACCAATGGATCCGAATGGAGGGAATGGTGAACTATCTAGACCTCCTCAAAGAATATATAAAGAGACATCAAGTAAAACCCAAAGACCCCATCCCCACTTCAGATTAACCATGTCCAATGCAACCACCACTGCCTCTTCCTCTTCTGCTTCTAGCAGCCAGTCAGCCCAAGTCCAGAGCCCTGTTCCTACTGTGTCAGGGGAAGGATGATATGGAGAAAACATCACCTACCCGAACGGACTCAAGCCCAACCCCTACCAACTTCTGCACCTCTTTAATTCCGAACAGTATGATGACCAGATCCGAGCTGCCGCTGATCAGCACAACTGATTGGAACCCTGTGTCAAAAGCCTGTTTTTCCTCAGGACCCAATGAAAGCTTTTTGAAAGAATCATTGAAAGCTGCAGTCTCGAGATTGTGAACCAGGTGATGTACGCCTGCAATTATCAGCTGGGGCTCGCTGGTCCCATTATGGTACCGTCTATATTCCCGTATCACCCCCACTTGTCCATATCTCCTCCCGCAGATCCCAGAGAAATGTCAGAATACCCTGATCCCCTCTCCTTCAGCCTCCTCGACCAACTCGGACAACGAACTGACGGGAACAGATATCCCCGTCCCAACATCAACGACAGTCGGAGTCTCATCTCCCAACTTACTTCTGAACCCATGGACAATGAAGCCCGACTCCCCACCGTTGCCCATCCCTCCTCCGAACCCAAAGACACCCTCATTTATCCTGACCCCACTCCCGATCCCGACGTCAAACCTAAGATCGAGTCAGTCGATCCCGTCAGTTCACCCCAACCCGGACCTTCGACCTCCATTGACTCCCGAAGTCTTCAGACGCCTGAAGCCTCAGTTCCACCAGAAGGTCAAACACATTCCCGTGGTTGGAGGGGAGGTTGCACCTGAGGAATTAGAGGTCGAGGTCGAGGTCGAGGAACAGGAGAATTGAATCCCCAAAAAAGACGACGCCCTACCAATGCTCAGCTTGAGAAGTCCGACTCTGGCCCCGACCCTGATGATGCAGCTCGTCGACTGCGTCTCTGCCCTTTGTGCAGACTGGAACGCCATTTCGCCCGATATTGCCCACAGTACATGTGTCGTAGATGCTTCAAGACTCAACCTGGACATACATCTAGCCACTGCCCTGAACAACAAAGGTCTCGCCACATTGCACACCGAGGGACTGATTCGAGTGCAGACTCTTTGCCAGATGATTGCTATTATGACGATGAGCCCTATGAAAATCTCAGAGGAGAATGCTGAAACTTTGGTCAAAGGGTATGACAGGAACGCTCAGTTGTTATCCATAGGAGCGGATCCTCAGAAGGCGAGGTTCCTGTCTGTTGAAGAATGGGAAGCTATGAGTTGGCAGCTGACTTTCAATGTCCTGGCTACGCTGAGATTGGGGACTGTAGACAAGATGCCGGATACATCATATGATTATGACACGGAGTTGTACGGAGACAGAGAGTCATAGACTTTGGCAATGCAGAGTTTGCCCCTTGTTGAGGGGGTAATGTTACGTTTCTTTTCCTTTTTCTACTATGCTTCTCATTCTATCGGACATATACACATTCCCAGCTCCCCTCTTCTTCTCCATATGCTTCTACTGTCATCGGACTCATACACCTTCCCAGTCCCCCTTTTGCTTATCTTTTTGTATTACTCATATCCTGACACATTCAGGAAATCTTATTTAATCACTGGACTTATCGCTCTTACATACATAGCAAGTAGTAGAGCAACTGTAATGTATTTAAGCACCCAAGCTGAGACTTAGAGTCTCCAGCTTGACCTGGTTTATATTATCTTGTGTCAACGCCATGATTGAAGGACTTCTGAACTTCAGCAACCACTGAACGAACTCAAACTTGAACCTAGGCAACTACTTGAACAGAGGTGACACTTCGCTAAAGTGGTTGAGTTGACGTTGCTGTGCAAGTAATATAACAGCTCAACTTGGTAGTCAGGCCACAGAAACATACTTTTAGAGGAGAAATAATGAGTGATACTGTGTACATAAGACATGAGTTTCGCTCTGATGTACCAAAGGGCATAAGACATACCAGTTGCTCCAAATTATTGGTGGTGCTTCTGACTCAAACTTCTATATGCATTCCGCTTCAGATTCCATCTAATCTGGGAGTGTTTTTTTTGGACCAGCAGTGAAGGCAAGGCTGTAGTCTGAATCCACCAATGATAAGCTGGACAAGCCACTTGCGTTCTAACTCCAAGGACATTGATATTTCAGAAGGTGACACTGCAGTAGAGGTTCTATTATCTGGACCAGCATGAACAGAGGGTGCTGTAGTTTTGATTTCAGAATATGTCAGATGGAGTAAGAAGGCGAAAGAAAAAAGGTACACACTTGAAGTTTTCCTGTGCTACACCCTTGCCATGCTATCCCAAAAGTCTTGAATGAAATGGAGCCATCTGTCTGTCAGTTTAGTATCGAGGAAAAGCACTGATCCCTGTCACATGATCTGGCTCAAGCTCATCAGACAGAGTGGGGGTTAAAGAGAGTTTCAGGCAAACGGTGAAATCTGGAGCCAACACATGAGGTCATATGATATATCACATAAACCTCACCACTGTGCATATCGAGGGATTTTCGTTCACTCTGGCATAAACCCTCTACTTAGCAGTAGTGGAAATATTCTTAGTGATCAAGAGTAGTAATATATGTTGAGACAAGCCATTATGCTGTGTAACACCTCTCTGAGCCACTTCAGCAACTCCTGGTGTGTAGTGTGGTGGTCAGGGAACTTGATTTTACCATCAGGGGCCCTGGCAGCAATCTCCATCATAGTCACGAAGTCAACATCTTCAAGAGCAGAAAGTAGCTGTTAATTTGTAGTGAATAGAAGAAAATTGGACAATAGCACAACATATCTGATCTGTCTTAGCCAACCACTTCAGGGCTGCCTGCAGAAGGTTCCAATCCAAATAAGGAATCTTTACTTCTTTTGGAGGCACAGCAGGTAAGTTCAGTGACATCTGGGTTAGGTTCTTGAAAGTGTGCTCAGCTGCCTGCCTAGCCTTTGAGTCCTTCAGAAGCATGCTCTGGAAGTTGTTTTCATTGCACCATTTGAGGTAGGCATCCTGTCAAAGGAGAATTGTCATCATGATGACAGTACAACATAGTAAGCATGATAATGTACCTGGTAATACCACTTGAATGTGCTACATAAAAGAGCTGATCTGTTGATCAGATCCTACTCTTCTATTATCTATATGTATATGGTGATGTGCAGAGTGTGGTTCAGTGTGATCAGAGTTGCCACACTTAGACTCTTACTTGAGTATTTATTTATCAATGTAGAGACTATGGAGGTATATTTGTTTAATAATTTGTTTTTATTGGGTGTTTTCAGGTTTATACTATCTCAATCAAGCCTGAATATAGCAGCTAATAAGCTGAGGTGATGGTAAGACTACCCTGGAGTGATAACTCAAGTAATCAAAGACTACAGTACTCTTTGTACTGGATACAGCCCTCTTGGTTGTGATCTGTAATGCACTTAAGCAGGAAAACTTCTACTTCAAATGTAGCCTGAGCCCTCTCTAAGCTGCGTTGACACTAGCAAAACACTAGTTGCCTCTAGAAAGCCACCAAAACTCTCTGATACAAAGTCTTTTCTTAAACTTGAAAATAACTATATGTTAAAGCACAGGACAAATATCTGGCTTTGCTGTCACTATCAAGTTTGGTTTATAGTCTTATATCTCAACTAGGTCTACTCTGAGTCTCTAGAGCCTGACATGAGGAGGAAGATCTGATCAAATGTGATTTCTCTACACAAACAATAGCTACATACAAATTGCATAGTGGTGGGGCAGATTCCTCTTGCTCCCACCTACAAATTTGGCTGTCCTTATATACTGGTCACAGGAAAAATCACAAAATGAATGTATATGGGTTCAGTCCCATGTCACAATAGTAATCCCATACCATATATAGATATGTGGGTCACCAATAATTACAATCTCAGGTATTGGTAATGTGCCCCATTTTTGGCACAGACATATAGCAATGCATTTGCATGTCTAATTCCTAAATCAGTGCAGAATACAGACCTGTGTTATACACATGGCTTAAGCACTAGTTGTCAATGAACCAATCAGTCTCTCAAATAGCACTGTGAAACAACCTAGTTGAGGCTCAGTAGATTATACTAGTCCACTATATTGCAGTAAAGTGTTGCTGTGAAGGTCCTTGGTCATAAGTGGGCCAGAAACCACCAATTCCAATCTAATAAAGAAATAGATATCAGCAGAATCTACAGTCTGAATGCACCAGACTAGTTGCAAAAGCAATCACAAGCATTATAACATGCTATTGAGACATTATCATTATTTGAAATGGCATTGAATACTTCAGAAGACCTATATACATGGTTATTGGAACCTATATCTAGCTGACCAACCTATGTGTTGAGCATTCAAGGATTACAAGCTAGGCTACAGTCATGGGTATCTATGTGGAGCCACCATCTAGGCCTAGCAGGACCCTGTATGACAGAAGATTAGTGGGATTACACATTCATTGAAATGTGGATAGAGGATTGACAACCACCAATTTGATAGAGAGGAAGGAAACCAGAGGAGGAGAAGAAATGTGCCATAGACTGCACATCAGCACTGCACCAGTGATCCCACACAACATTTGCACAACTATTCCCAATATTGGACATTTTCTATGCATAGCAGGACTTTTGGACACACACACATTTCTTAAACATATAACATCTTATCTTTTCCTATTATTTTGAGTTTTGGTGATGTGCCTAATTTTGGCCTAGACATGAAATTGTGCACTTTTCACATCAAAAACTAGAAAAAGAGCCCAGAGTACATGTGACATTCACATGGCTTGATAACCCAGGAACTCTAATATAGCATCTAAGCCTTAAGTGCCAAGTCTAATAAGTCTAATAATTGACATTGTAACACAATTTAGATGAGGTTAGTAGACTATACTAGCCCTCTATATTACAGTGAAGCATCACAGTGAGGGTCCTTGGTCAATAAAATGGGCCAGAAACTACTAATTCTGAACACAAAGAAATAGATATCAGCAGGATCCACAGTCTAAGTGCACTAGATTGTTCACTTTGTGATCATATGGCATGATAATGTGTCAATAGACTTAATGCTTCATTATTACTATCAGAACTATAGTACACAGTTGGAACTTGTTCCTATGGAGAGCTTCAAAGACACTCTCAGGCAGATACAAAGGCCTATCCAGGTGTACATGGGACAATTGATGGGCAATGAGTGTGTAGGAAATCAATAATGACTCACAAGATTGTATGCAGGATGGAAGAGGATTGAATATGACAGATGTCTAGACTGTGACATCCACCAATCCAAAAGTAAACCAGTGGAAAAGGAGACATACCCATGTACAAAGCCAGTCCAGAACCAGTGGCTACACGGAAGGATTGTTTGACCCAGCAACACTCTGCACAGAGTCTAAAACACAATTCAGTCACTGAATATACCCAACATAGTTAATTGCTACACAGAATTGGACCTTTAGGCATGAACATGTATGATTTATACCCTAAACTAGATTACACTCATTTATCTCTTATTTTGTTATTTCCAATTTATCATTTTGTATATAAAGAGCTGTACTTGTAGATGCAGGCTCAAGCACCAACTGGTACTTGCACACTATAGCCCTGCACAGCATTGATTTAGACCTCTGTGCAGCTTTTTAGACTAAGTCTATGGACTTGCCAGTCTGTTGCTTCTAGTTGAGCCAAGATTCATATATCTCTTGCTTCACTGTATACAATCATTTGTAACCAACCAATAAACCACTTGTTTATAACCTATACCTTGTGACTCTTGAGTGCAATACTTAACACTATGTACAAGGTGTTCTTTTAACATGGTTTTCTGATTGAGAAAACACTTAATCTTCTTGCAAAGAAAATTTTTATAAAACCATATATAAATTCTAAATTTTAATTGTGTCCCCTCAACAAGAATATGTCTGGAGAATGCTAAATTTTCACCAGAAAAAAATATAGAATTTTCAAATTCTGAGAATTACTAGATAATACAATATATTAGAATAATTTCCATGCTAAGAATATATTCAATTTTCTCTGTTTGAAGATGTTCAGAAAATACTGATAAGATAAGATAAAAATCCCAAATTTTCTATTGTGGGAAAGTCAGAGAAAACACTAGAAAAACACTAGAAAAATAGTAGAAAAATCATATGGAAACACTATATTTTTAAACAGTTTTTAGATAGTTTTCATATAGTTTTCCTTGTGTATTTAACATGTTTTCTTCAATATAAAATTCAAAATTTTATGTTTATTTTCTAAATGTTTTCTCACTATTTTATTCTGGTATATTTGTAATTAGAAAACTAAAGAATGATTTTATAATTTCATTATTATAAAATTATCAAAAAACACAGACTCTTCTGGAAATTAAAATACAGAGTATGCCTGCTGTTCTCAATATGTGATGACAGTTTGAAACCAATAGAATTTTCTGAATGTTGTCTGGAAGTGAATATATGGCAGTATTCTGAGTGTATTTCCTTCATATTAATAGTATGAAAAGAACACCTCATACATAGTGTAAGCTGTCCTAACTAGAGTCTTTATACTCTACACTCTTATACCAACTTAAGCTGGTCAATTGAAACTCAAAAGAGTTCTGTCCCCTTTTCACCTCAAATTGCACATGAGATAGACTCAGTCTCCTAGTAGACTTATACAGTGCTTTATCACTCTTAGAAGCCTCTATTGTGGGTTTTGGTGTGTGTGTGTGGGTTTAGTAGCAGCTTTTAGTTGCAGAAGCCCTTTTTAGAGTGCATTTTAGAGTGAAGATAGCATGTAGCAGTTCTTTATAGAAGATAGAGTTTCTGCCTCTTTATTGGTATTATTCTATTTTATAGACTGTATATAATGTGATGTACATTAGTTACAAGGCTCAAACAGCAGCTGGCATCTTGCCCTGCTTCATAGCAGCTTGCTCTGGATGGCCATGTTGGTGCTGTTCCAGGCAAGTTTGCAACAGTGCTTTACCAATGCCTTCTAGGCATCTGCCAGCTGTCTCTTCTACAAGCTGAGATACCAATCAAAAGCTCTATTTTACTGTACTTTAGTGTGAAATACACTTAAGTCAACCAACCACCTTGTGAACACATTCCAATAGGTTGTGTTCATCTGATTATTGGATTCTCTTGAGAACTGTACACCATTGGTTGTGTTAGTGCATCAAAACTTAAGTAAACACATTGCTTCAGTTGCATTTAGTGGTGTTTCATTGATCCAAGAGTCCTCTGCCACTGGTTCACATTACTGGACCAAAACAATTGTGAACACAGTGCTTTACATTGTGTTTACTGAGTATTGGAGTCTATTAAGAGTCCTTTGCTATTGGGTTGCATCTGTGCACCAAAACCTTACAGAACACATTATTTAGGTTGTGTTCAACTAGTGTTTGACTTGCTTGAAAGTCCTACACTATTGGTATGCCCCCAGGGACCATAACTTTCATGAATGTGTTGTTTTGCACCACATTCATCCATTCTTGGACTGCTAGCAACCAACCAGTTCTTCCTGGCTAGAGCTCCCTCAACTCAGACAAAGGTAAGGATGATGAGAATGAATCAATTACTGGCTAGGAATAAACCAGCTCAAGACTAGAGTACATGGTTGTACTAACTACTTATTATATACTAGTATCCTCATGTATGCATGTAGTTAGTGAAACATTACTATAAATAAGAATACATGCTTGTTGATCATAATAGTGAACCCATCACATGTGTGGTAGTTCGGAAATTAAGAGCACGCTATGTACATGTGTAAATAATGTGGCTAAAGTGTGTTTTTCATAAAATGGATCCTGCTAAGAGTCCTTGCCCATTGGTATGCCCCTGTGGACCATAACTCTCATGAATGTGTTGTTTTGCACCACATTCACCTATTATTGGATTCTGTGAAGAGTCCTTGACAATTGGTTCACTCCCACAGATATAATTCTGTCAGAACACACTACTTAGGTCATGTTCAATTCAATCTTGATTGTTCTAAGTGTTCTAAAATCTTACAAATAATCAAATAAACTCCAAACCCTCTTGAACTTGATCTTTTAACTCAGATCTAGTTTATCTTGATGTCAGAGCTCTATACTCACTCTTCACACTTGACAAGTGTTCAACATGGTCTTGAAGTAGAAGGATTCTGTCCCCTTCAAGCCCCAAGAACTACTGATGGGTGTTCTGTAGAGGATTGATATGGTTTCTCCTTAGAAGCACAAAACCACCATCTTTATCAGAAGCATGACTTGAGCTAGGCCCTCTGTGTGGTATATGGGTATCTAGGTTCAGAATCTGTTGCTACTGCATAGGAGTTCCTTGTCCCATTTTTCAATGTTCAGAAATACTCTCTACTTCCATGTGGATCATTGACTATTTCCTTGTTTTATTAGTTCTATCTGACTGACTTGTTCCTATCTCTCATGGTTCTCCTCTTATCCATCTGTCCTATCTGATATCTGTCTTATCACTTTCCTCCCTATCTTGGAGTGATTATATACTTGATCTAATATTTTATTGTATATCTGTTTTAGATATTGTCATGTCTTTTCTCTTGGTATATTGTAGGTATCATCCTGAGCTTGAATGAGCTCTCTGAGAGTAAATGAACGTTTGTTTTAAAAGTAAAAATATCCTCTTGGTATACCATATATATGTTCAACTATCTATGTGTTTCTTTTTTACAACACCATATAGAGGTCTCTACAGGTTTTGGAATGCTCAATGCACAATATTGAGAGTCTATAAGTAACTTGGTACCCATGTGGGGCATACTGTAAGTCCCATTAACTTATAATTCCATACCATCAAGCATATATAGGTTTCAACTGACTACTTGGGCTCATATTAGTCCTTCTATTTCCATGTTTAATATCATTTCAACCATTTAAATATGTCCAATTGATGTTCATATGTGTAGAATTTGAAAGGTTTATAAATTTAGCATATTACCAGAGAGGGTGATAGAGTTTGGAAATGAAAGCCAAACTTTATTAGAAGGTGAAATGTGTTGAGCATGTACTATAAAGAGATGTAGCAATTGAGGTCAGCTGGAATGAGGTCCAGCTAACCAGCAAAGGCAAGCACAGATGAGCCTGAGATGACAAGATCTACCTGGGCCTGGAATTGACAAAATTCAATAGTTTCTTGCTTGGTGAAAAAGCAGTTGAAAAATTTCTTTGGTTCAAAAGACCAGAGAAGGTACTGGTCAATGTCTGCATGCAATTGGTGGCTGGCCTGTCAGAAGCAGAGCAAGTCAATGGTGGTGAGGCCTTGGAAGACAAGGTAGTGTAATTCTGGAGAAATAGTAAACCATGGGGTGTTGGCCATTGCAGCAGCAAGGTACTGTGGAGTATGCAACCAGAGCCTTTAAGTCATCATCTAAAATGCAGAGGATTTTAATTACAAGTCCAGACATGTATGGATGAAGTGTTTGGATAGAAGTCTTCATTTACAAGTTATGGAAATAATTGCGATAAGCTTTACTTTCCACAACTATTACAAAAAATATGATCTTCAACCTATGTGTTATTTCTCATTTTTGGGGATGTNATAGAATTTTCTGAATGTTGTCTGGAAGTGAATATATGGCAGTATTCTGAGTGTATTTCCTTCATATTAATAGTATGAAAAGAACACCTCATACATAGTGTAAGCTGTCCTAACTAGAGTCTTTATACTCTACACTCTTATACCAACTTAAGCTGGTCAATTGAAACTCAAAAGAGTTCTGTCCCCTTTTCACCTCAAATTGCACATGAGATAGACTCAGTCTCCTAGTAGACTTATACAGTGCTTTATCACTCTTAGAAGCCTCTATTGTGGGTTTTGGTGTGTGTGTGTGGGTTTAGTAGCAGCTTTTAGTTGCAGAAGCCCTTTTTAGAGTGCATTTTAGAGTGAAGATAGCATGTAGCAGTTCTTTATAGAAGATAGAGTTTCTGCCTCTTTATTGGTATTATTCTATTTTATAGACTGTATATAATGTGATGTACATTAGTTACAAGGCTCAAACAGCAGCTGGCATCTTGCCCTGCTTCATAGCAGCTTGCTCTGGATGGCCATGTTGGTGCTGTTCCAGGCAAGTTTGCAACAGTGCTTTACCAATGCCTTCTAGGCATCTGCCAGCTGTCTCTTCTACAAGCTGAGATACCAATCAAAAGCTCTATTTTACTGTACTTTAGTGTGAAATACACTTAAGTCAACCAACCACCTTGTGAACACATTCCAATAGGTTGTGTTCATCTGATTATTGGATTCTCTTGAGAACTGTACACCATTGGTTGTGTTAGTGCATCAAAACTTAAGTAAACACATTGCTTCAGTTGCATTTAGTGGTGTTTCATTGATCCAAGAGTCCTCTGCCACTGGTTCACATTACTGGACCAAAACAATTGTGAACACAGTGCTTTACATTGTGTTTACTGAGTATTGGAGTCTATTAAGAGTCCTTTGCTATTGGGTTGCATCTGTGCACCAAAACCTTACAGAACACATTATTTAGGTTGTGTTCAACTAGTGTTTGACTTGCTTGAAAGTCCTACACTATTGGTATGCCCCCAGGGACCATAACTTTCATGAATGTGTTGTTTTGCACCACATTCATCCATTCTTGGACTGCTAGCAACCAACCAGTTCTTCCTGGCTAGAGCTCCCTCAACTCAGACAAAGGTAAGGATGATGAGAATGAATCAATTACTGGCTAGGAATAAACCAGCTCAAGACTAGAGTACATGGTTGTACTAACTACTTATTATATACTAGTATCCTCATGTATGCATGTAGTTAGTGAAACATTACTATAAATAAGAATACATGCTTGTTGATCATAATAGTGAACCCATCACATGTGTGGTAGTTCGGAAATTAAGAGCACGCTATGTACATGTGTAAATAATGTGGCTAAAGTGTGTTTTTCATAAAATGGATCCTGCTAAGAGTCCTTGCCCATTGGTATGCCCCTGTGGACCATAACTCTCATGAATGTGTTGTTTTGCACCACATTCACCTATTATTGGATTCTGTGAAGAGTCCTTGACAATTGGTTCACTCCCACAGATATAATTCTGTCAGAACACACTACTTAGGTCATGTTCAATTCAATCTTGATTGTTCTAAGTGTTCTAAAATCTTACAAATAATCAAATAAACTCCAAACCCTCTTGAACTTGATCTTTTAACTCAGATCTAGTTTATCTTGATGTCAGAGCTCTATACTCACTCTTCACACTTGACAAGTGTTCAACATGGTCTTGAAGTAGAAGGATTCTGTCCCCTTCAAGCCCCAAGAACTACTGATGGGTGTTCTGTAGAGGATTGATATGGTTTCTCCTTAGAAGCACAAAACCACCATCTTTATCAGAAGCATGACTTGAGCTAGGCCCTCTGACACCATATACCCATAGATCCAACAGAATCTGTTGCTACTGCATAGGAGTTCCTTGTCCCATTTTTCAATGTTCAGAAATACTCTCTACTTCCATGTGGATCATTGACTATTTCCTTGTTTTATTAGTTCTATCTGACTGACTTGTTCCTATCTCTCATGGTTCTCCTCTTATCCATCTGTCCTATCTGATATCTGTCTTATCACTTTCCTCCCTATCTTGGAGTGATTATATACTTGATCTAATATTTTATTGTATATCTGTTTTAGATATTGTCATGTCTTTTCTCTACCATATAACATCCATAGTAGGACTCGAACTTACTCGAGAGACTCAGTAAATGAACGTTTGTTTTAAAAGTAAAAATATCCTCTTGGTATACCATATATATGTTCAACTATCTATGTGTTTCTTTTTTACAACACCATATAGAGGTCTCTACAGGTTTTGGAATGCTCAATGCACAATATTGAGAGTCTATAAGTAACTTGGTACCCATGTGGGGCATACTGTAAGTCCCATTAACTTATAATTCCATACCATCAAGCATATATAGGTTTCAACTGACTACTTGGGCTCATATTAGTCCTTCTATTTCCATGTTTAATATCATTTCAACCATTTAAATATGTCCAATTGATGTTCATATGTGTAGAATTTGAAAGGTTTATAAATTTAGCATATTACCAGAGAGGGTGATAGAGTTTGGAAATGAAAGCCAAACTTTATTAGAAGGTGAAATGTGTTGAGCATGTACTATAAAGAGATGTAGCAATTGAGGTCAGCTGGAATGAGGTCCAGCTAACCAGCAAAGGCAAGCACAGATGAGCCTGAGATGACAAGATCTACCTGGGCCTGGAATTGACAAAATTCAATAGTTTCTTGCTTGGTGAAAAAGCAGTTGAAAAATTTCTTTGGTTCAAAAGACCAGAGAAGGTACTGGTCAATGTCTGCATGCAATTGGTGGCTGGCCTGTCAGAAGCAGAGCAAGTCAATGGTGGTGAGGCCTTGGAAGACAAGGTAGTGTAATTCTGGAGAAATAGTAAACCATGGGGTGTTGGCCATTGCAGCAGCAAGGTACTGTGGAGTATGCAACCAGAGCCTTTAAGTCATCATCTAAAATGCAGAGGATTTTAATTACAAGTCCAGACATGTATGGATGAAGTGTTTGGATAGAAGTCTTCATTTACAAGTTATGGAAATAATTGCGATAAGCTTTACTTTCCACAACTATTACAAAAAATATGATCTTCAACCTATGTGTTATTTCTCATTTTTGGGGATGTTACAAGTGTCTGGTAGTGGGCCCTGCTGGAACAGCCCTACTCCTGATTATAACTCTAGATAACCCAATTATTGCTAGGTCTGCTTTTTCTATTACCTGATTGAAAAAAAAAAAAGAATATTAGGGCACTTTTTTGGGTTTCTGGAAAACTCCCATATCCCCTGGATAGTTCCCAAGCCCTCTGGGAGATGCCTGGGTGTGATTTTTTGGTTTCCCAATATGGTAGGAGTTCTCATACTCTTCTGCCACCTAGAATGGCTGCTCTGGAGGGGTATTGGGGCATGCAGGGGGGGCTACAAAAATTAGGTTTTTTGTAGAATATGCCTCTTTATGCTAGATAATGATGCCCTAGCAATATGGAGGCAGAGGGATGCCAAAAAGCAGTATAATTAGCTGTAAATAGGAGGTACATCCAGGAAAGGGTTGTTAGATTTCCAGGCTACAGACATAATATTGACATGGGGTAACTTGAAGCTTGTAGCTATAGTTAGTCACAGTCTACTGACTCACTAAAACATGTAATTTTATGCAGAATTAGTATAGATATGAGCAAAATACTGAAAAAACCCAAAATAGAGAAATGAATGGTCCTGTATTGGATCCATTGATAGTGGAGCTTATCCCTCATAGCTGGGATATCCTTCATGTGCCCAATGCTTAGACACAGTAGCACAGAGTGTCATTATTTTTATTTGATTTACTACAGTCAAATCTACTTTTTTACAGCTTTAGTAGTATTACTGCATAGAGAATGATTGGGATAGGCTAAGACATGGTCAGAACTGATTTAGGAGTGTACTAGTGAGGAATATACAGCTATTTGGCCATTCCCAGCTCTGTAGCACTCTTTTTACAGGCTATAAATGTTGTACATATAATTCAGCCAATAATTATAGAATAGCTTCTCAGGGAATGTCTCCTGGGGCAAGGTGACTTCATATATGAATTCAGTGACCAAAGTAACTGTAGAGGGCACTGTTCTGACCACTTTATAGTATTACTCTCAATGTGTATTCAGAAACAACTAAAAAACCACCTGCATAGTAGTAGCAGTTCAGAGGGTGATCTAGAGGTCCTGGGACTATTGACTGAGAATGCATCATCAAAGGAGATAGGAACAGTAACAGCATGTTCCAACCTCAGAAACTTTAGCATCTAGGAATCTGCAGATGTGTGGATGCTGGAAAGGGGACTGTAAGAATATGGGATGGATATGTCCATCTGTTTATAAATATCTGACATAGAAAAGAGAAAATGCAATTTGTAGAGTCCAGACCATCTGGAGAGTAGATACCCATTGAAGACAGTGATTTTGTGCTTCTAAGGAGAAAGCATCTACTGAAGCTCATGTTGCCTGTGCTCTCTACTAAATGCAGAGAAAAGGAGCAAACTGATAGCATATAACCACTACTAGCCCACACCCTACAACAACTATACCCAAACACATATATAAGTATGGTTACACAAATGCATAAGCACTAATAAATCTTCCACAGAACACCCATCAGTAGTTCTTGGGGCTCAAAGGAGACAGAATCCTTCTACTCCAAGATTATGTTGAACACTCATCAAGTATGAAGAGTGAGTATAGAGCTCTGACATCAAGATAAACAAGATCTAAGTTGAAAGATCAAGTTCAAGAGGGTTTGGAGTTTATTTGATTATTTGTAAGATTTTAGAACACTTAGAACAATCAAAATCAAGTTGAACATGTCCTAAGTAGCATGTTCTGACAGAATTAGGTCTGTGGGAGCAAACTAAGGGTCAAGGACTCTTCACAGAATCCAATAATGGGTGAGCAGTGCAAAACAACACATTCATAAGAGTTCTGGTCCACAGAAGTGTATTAATAGTCAAGGACTCTTAGTGGAGTCCAAGAATGGATGAATGCAGTGCAAAACAACACATTCATGAGAGTTATAGTCTGTGGGAGCATACCAATGGTCAAGGACTCTTAACAGAATCCAATAATGGATGAACATGGTGCAGAGCAACATGTTTACAAGAAATATGGTCCATGGGAGTGTACCAATAGCATAAGACTCTCAAGCAAGTCAAACACTGGTTGAACACAACCTAAGTAATGTATTCTGTAAGGTTCTGGTGCATGGACACAACCCGATAGCAAAGGACTCTTAATTGACTCCCAATACTGAGTAAACACAATGTAAAGCACTGCATTTGCAAGTGTTTTGGTCCAGTAATGTGAACCAGTGGCAGAGGACTCTTGAATCAATGAAACACTAATGAATGCAACTGAAGCAATGTGTTTATATAAGTTTTGGTGCACTAATGCTACCAGTAGTGTACAGTTCTCAAAAGAATTCGAATAACAGTTGAACACAACCTATTGGAATGCATTCACAAAGGTGGTTAGTTGACTTAAGTGTGTCTCACACCAAAGTACAGTAAAAATAGAGCTTTTGATCAGTATCTTGGCTCATAGAAGAGACAGCTGGCAGATGCCCCTAGAAGATGTTGGTAAAGCACTGTTGCAAACTTGCCTGGAACAGCACCAACATGGCCATCCAGAGCAAGCTGCTTGAGCCTTGTGACTAATGTACATTGCATTATATATGGTCCAGAAAGTAGAATAATACCAAAAACTCAAAATAATAGGAAAAGATAAGATGTTATATATTTAAGGAATGTGTATGTGTCCAAAAGTCCTGCTACATGTAGAAAATGTCCAATATTGGGAATATTCATGCAAATGTTGCACAGGTCCACTGGTGCAGTACTGATGTGCGGTCTGTGGAACATTCTTTCTTCTCCTCTGGCTTTCTTCCTCTCTATCTGATTGGTGGTTGTCAATCCTCTATCTGCATTTCAATGAATGTGTAATCCCACTAATCTTCTGTCATACAGGGTCCTGCTAGGCCTAGATGGTGGCTCCACATAGATACCCATGACTATAGCCTAGCTTGTAATTCTTGAACGCTCAACACATAGGTTGGTCAGCTAAATATAGGCTCCAATAACCATGTATATAGGTCTTCTGAAGTATTCAATGCTATTCTACATAATGATAATGTCTCAATAGCATGTTATAATGCTTGTGATTGCTTTTGCAACTAGTCTGGTGCATTCAGACTGTAGATTCTGCTGATATCTATTTCTTTATTAGATTGGAATTGGTGGTTTCTGGCCCACTTATGACCAAGGACCTTCACAGCAACACTTTACTGCAATGTAGTGGACTAGTATAGTCTACTAACCCTCAACTAGGTTGTTTCACAGTGCTATTTGAGAGACTGACTGGTTCATTGACAACTAGTGCTTAAGCCATGTGTATAATACAGGTCTGTATTCTGCACTAAATTTAGGAATTAAACACACAAATGGACTGCTATGCATCTGTGCCAAAAATGGGGCACATTACTGTGTGGATGTGATCAGATACCCTAGTGGCCAGACTCTGTGACACCTGAATATTCCCTCTTTTAGCATCTCAGTCACTTGTTTATTATTTCCTCAATTATCAGACATTATTTATATTTTCCTGCAGATATATTCCATGAACAGTATATAAGAACAGCTAGATATTCATACATACTCAAGTAACTCTGCTTCCTCTGATTGTGAATATATGAAGAGTTTGTTTGGTGTATAATTGTGTGTGCCATTTCAGTTTTGCTTCCTCACTACAGGCTCTGGAGATTGATTCTGAGTGACTCCAGAGAGATAGACATCTGATAACAAACTTGCATTGTAAGAGATAAGAGTAACATCTTGAGTGCACTTTAGCACTTTTCTAAGACACTTTACATCAAGAAGGAGCCTTGGGCACTTGGAGTGTGGCCTGTGTGTGTATCAGGTTGTGACACACTTAGAGTCTTAGCAAAGGGCATGCCTGTGCTGAGCTCTTTGTTGAAACTAGTCTGGGACCTTTTCCAGTACAGTGTGCTGTAGTTGTCTTAAAGAAGTATTGAACTCTATAGGGTCAGACTATATCAGCTATTGAGTCCCAGTGAAAAGTCCATCTGGCCAGCTTGAGCCAGATTGTGCAACAGCAAGGATTTTGAGGACTTGCTTAGACTTGCTGGTGCTTAGGATGGCTTGAATTTTGCACCTAACATAATGGGTTTTTTGGGTGACATTGAGCCAGATTGATGACATTACAGGATTGCTCATACAATTTTCATGTATTTTATTGGGCTCACTCTCACTTGTTTTCGCTAGATATAACAATATAACAATTATGATTTTCTAGAGACATGGCTCAACTTGATATGACACAATGTGGCTAGACTGTGCACTGGGAACCTACCTGCTGCTACCTGCCTCACTATGGCTCAATATCCCAATCTGATTTCAGCCCATGCCAGCTCACCACACCAGTGTCCTTACAATACCCTCAAATAAATCCATCAGTGCATTGAAAATGTCCAAAGCTGCAGAATCTGGAGACTTAGAATTAGCTGGGGAACACCAAAATGAAAATAAGTGCAAACTCAGCATGTACAGTGTTTTGTGCTATATCCCATGGGGGAAGGTTCTGTAGTCATTAGCAAAGAGTATCAGAACAAGCAGTAAAAAGAACTCACATTCCTGGTGTCAATAGAAAGAATGTAATTGGGTAATCTTTTTGTATATGCCAGCCTTGCTCAGATGCCTGCTTAGGGAGATATTCATGAGGTGCATGGCACAAAGCTGTATGACTCACCTTGTAGCCACAACCTTTTCATCTTGACTGCATCTTGTCTTCATTATGCCCAGATCTCCTATAGGATGGCATTAGTTAGCTGCTGCCCAGAGTATTGTGGGGGATGTAAGTAGGTCATGGTGGTGGTGACAAAGAGAGGAACAATGTCAACAGCAAGTGTGATGGCTTCATGACATGGCTACTTGGACATTGCCAGTGTCAAGCTCAGAGCAAGCTAGGAGTTGGAAAGTTTTTAAATCAGAATTGTTGCAAGTCAATATCTTGTGAGATTGAATAACATTGAGGCTGCTTTTAGAAGAAACATTGTGCCAGTATAGAGATGCAATTCCATTGACCTTGTCATATCTAGCCCAGGCAAGGCAGAGAGAGGACATGCATAACTATGAAATAAAGAGTTGTCAAGAGATTTCATATCAGCTTTGGCATGGTAAGAGGCTGTGTTACATTACTTGCACAGCAATGACAACTACCTAATACCACTAGTGAAGTGATGTCAAGTATTAAGGTTCAAGTTCAAGTTTGACAAGAAACAATGGGTAGAACCCTTTGCTTAATGTCTAGAGTTCGGTCATTGCTTTGGACACAAGTTAGATTAACCAGGTCAAGCTGAAGAGCTATGACCCAGACTGTATCTACCTTTATACACTCGTTGTATCTATGTGTTTGTACTACTTAGAACGTCTTGGAATACAAGAGAATAAAAGGTGACTAAGAAAAAGGAACAGAAAAGAAATGAGAAGAAGGAAACAGAGTCATTATGATATTATACATAGAACACTATAGAAGAAGGGAGCTAGGAATGTGGATTTGTCCAGATGTTAATGAGAAACATATAAGGGATCATTTAGCACTTAAATAACAGAAGAAGAAAAAGAAAGTCTATGAAGGTAGAAAAGTTGTAACAATACCCTCTTTTTAAACTTGAGCTTCCACACTTGTTGTTGGCCTGCCAATGCCAAATAATAACCACCCTTCTCATAACTCACCCAGTCTGATCACTCTAAACACTCTTGGCCCTTCAGGTTCTCCCAAATCCACAGTATATCCATCCACTGATAGCAGCATGTTGTCAGGATGTTCAGGACTCCCCATCTCCATAGAGCTTGTTGTCTCAGGCAGTATCATCTCTTGGATTCTCAAAAGCAGCTTGATCACCAATGGAATGGTTTTGTTGCAAAGCTTGATGAGACCTCTTGTTGTTACAGTCTCTAGAGAGATGTCCAGGTGAACTAGTGGTGCATACTGGACAGTGGTAATCTGGACAGTCAACAGCACAGTGGTCTGCCAGGCAGCACACAGGACATTGAGGGCTTCAAACACCTCTTCTGTCTGTCCCATTGTATGCAGTGTAGGAGGCCTTGATCTGGGCACAGGTTGCGAGGCCCTGTCATCCACTTTCTCGTCCTCTACGTCCCAGACTGATACAATAGGGGTGATTCATACTTGGGTCTCATGGTATATTGGGGAAGGGGAGGTTGTTGGCATTGGATAGTCCTGAGATTGGGGAGAGTCTGGCCTGTTTGAATACTGCTGAAGATGGGCCATTGGAAGTGGCGCTGGGGACTGTGAAGGCATTGGTTCAGGTGAAGAGACTTCTGGACATGGGGGGTGGGGTACCTGGAGGGGTGATGTCAGGGAATAATTGTGCTTGTTTAGTTGAGTTGGAGATGGAAGAATCGCTGGGAGGGGTTCCCCTTCTGGACTCGGCGGTGTCTGTAGTCAGTGGATAAATGAGGGGGAGGTGTCAATCCACAATGGAGGAGTCATTTCCTCCTGGATTGGTCTGAGCATCATCTATGCATGGGCTTGGGTCAGTCTGGGAGACTGCTTGTAGTCGCTGTCATTGTTCAAGAAGGTATTGTCCTCTTGCAATCTGAATTGCAATTCAAAGTTGTCTTTAATGTCTTCAGACTGCGAGAAGGAAGGTGGGTTCATTTGGGAAGACGCTGGTGTCTGGAAGAAAAGGTTTATGGGAATCTGCATCTGGGGTTTCTATATGAAGGGGTAAATTCTCCACATCAAAAGTAGATATTGGTACCATGATGGGTCCTGTTAATTGGACTCTGTTGTCTCTGTTCATTATCGTGTCGGCAAACATACCTGCTTGTTGATCTAAGTGGGCCAGAGCCTCATTCAACATTTGGCAATGTCCTCTGAGGAACAGTAGACTACTGAGAAGCACTCATTGACATTCATTGCCTTGCATGGCTATGGTCAGTTGGTCGTCATAGTGCTCAGAGTTTAAAATGTAAAGGAGCTCGAACAAGGAGGGGTGAAAAGGACCTGAGTAGGTCACTTTGTCAGAGAAGACATGGTGGAAGGTAGTGGATTGTTGGTTCAAAGACATTGTTTGTTGGGTTGCATTCTAGAGGAGGTTATGGGCTATTTTATACTCCAAATACAACTCCATTGAATGTTTCAACCCACTAGGTCAGCCATTCATTATGGGAAGAATCATACCCTTTCCATGCCATGAGGTAATGGGTTGGTTTTTTGTTCTTTCTTTTTAGTTTATGTCCGATGATTGCTTCTACCTTGAACTCCTCTTGTCCTTCTACAATGTCCAGTGGTGGTTCTAGAAAGTTCTGTCCATGGACCTCAGTTTCCTTATATGGTGTAAGAAGTCCAGCATGGAAAACGGGGTGAATTCTCCACTGGAATGGTAATTTTAATTTATATGTCACTGGGCCTAGAACCTCTTCTATTTCAAAGGGTCCTTCATGTTTTGGGAATAGTTTTGGGGAAGAGTATCTGAGTGACAAGTTTTTTCCTTCTAGCCAGACCTTCTTTCCTTTTTCAAACTTGTCAAAGTTCCTTCTGCTTCTTTCTTTGACTCTTCTTGCTGATATGTCCAACAGAGCTGACATCTCCTCTCTGAGTTTCCTTAACTCCATTAATCTCTTCTCTACTGAGGGTACAGATGATTTGCCCATTATTGTGGGAAGTGGTTAAGGGTAGTAACCTATTGTAAGATAGAAGGGACTTTGTTTGGTAATAGAATGGGTGCAACTATTATGTGTGAATTCGGCAAAATGAAGAAGGTTTCTCCATTTAGTTTGTTCCTTTGCACGGAAAAAGCAGAGAAAGATTTTGACCTCCTGATTGACTCTTTCAGTCTCTCCGTCAGTTTGAGGGTGATAGACAGTACTCAGCATTTGTTTAATTCCCAATAGTCTTCCCATTTCTTTGAATACTAATAATCTTGTCTGGCAGGCCAAATTGCTTGTAAATGTGACAAAAAAAGAGTTCAGCTGTCTCCATGGCATTGAGTTTCTTCTTGCATGGAATGAAAATCACCCCCTTAGTAGCAGCATGGTCCACCATGACAAGAATTGAATTATCTCCTTCTACTTCAGGCAGATCTGTAATCAAATCCATAGAGATTATTTGGAATGGTAATGCATCTTTATGTTCACCAATTGGTTGTATGGGAACTTGTGTTGGATGTGTGTTTATCTTCATTTGCTAACATGCTGCACACCCTTCTATGAAAGTTTTGATGAACTTTGTCATTTCCAGCTACCAGTAGTTATGTTGGATTTGATTGACTGTGTTCCATTGACCTGGGTGTCCATATGGTAGCACTTCATGGATTGCCTTTACAATGTGTCTTTGCAGTGTTACATCATTTGGAATGTAAACTCAGTCTTTGTAGTAGAGGAGGTCATTTTTGATCTTCCAATCCTGTAATGCTGATTTTATTGGTGGCACTCCTTTATCGATGAGGCTTTCTAATGTCATCTGGTGGAACTCATCCTTTGGCAGCACCTTTTCAAGCATATCTTTCAGCTCTATGTCAATCATGTTAATGAATAGCTTATCTGGTAACATGACGATGTCCTCATTGTCATTGTCATCACCCTCTACAAGGTCAGACCTTCATGACAGAGCATCCACTTGCACCATCTTCATTCCTGGGACATGTATCAGATGGAGGTCAAATTGTGACAGAAAATAGACTCTATCAAGCTTGTTGTCGGTTTAGTTTCTGTGCCATTTGGTAGTAGGTGAGATTTTTGTGATTGGAGAAGACAGTCACCGGATGTTTCCCTCCTAAGAGGTAGTGTTGCCATGCCTGTAGTGCATTTACAATTGCTAATAGTTCGCGATTGTAAATTTCATAATTCCATTCCATTGGAGTGAAGGCATGGGAGATATATCTGCATGGGTGTAGTTCTCCATCACTTCCTCTTTGTTTCAGTACTGCTCCAGTTGCCCATTTGGATGCATCAGCTTCGATATAGAATGGTTCTTTGTCATTTGCCATTTTCAGAATTGGTTCCTGTAGGAATTTTGCCTTGAGCACTTTGAAAGTGATCTGGCAATGTTTTGTCCATTCAAATGCCATGCCTTTCTTAGTTAAATCATGTAGTGGTCGCACCAATTCTGTGTATTTCTCTATGAATTTTCAATAGAAATTGGTGAATCCCAAAAAGAATCTCACACCTTTAACTGTTTTCAGTGCTTCCCAGTCTTTTATTCCTGCCAACTTTGTGGGGTCCATTTGAATGTGTCCAGACATAATGATCATTCCCAGGAAGAGTGTCTTCATCACTTTGAACTTGCATTTTTCTGGCTTCAGAAACAAGTCATTTTCCTGTAACTGTTCTAACACATCAAGTTCATAACTGATAGATTTGCTGTTCATCCAAAAAGATAAGGATATTGTCCATATACATGACACACCATCCTTCATCGATAAAGTCTTTCAGTATGTCATTCATGAATGCTTGGAACATAGCCAGTGAGTTTGTGAGTCCAAAGAACATAACTGTTGGTTCAAACAGTCCTCATGGGGTTTTGAATGCTGCTTTCCATTGGTTGTGTCTTTGATCCAAATGTTGTTATAGCTGTTACATAGGTCCAACTTTGTGAAAACTTTAGCAGTTTTCAGTTTGTCCACAAGATCAGTAACTAAAGGAAGAGGGTATTGATTCTTTATTGTTCTGTTGTTTAGATCTCAATAATCTTGACACAGCCTTAACACTCCAGCTTCTTTTTTTTGTGACAAAGAAGAACAGTGAGGCCATAAGTGATTTCGAGAGTTGAATATATCCTTTTTGTAAATTTTCATCAAGGAATTTGTCCTGTTTGAGCCTCTCTTTTGGCGATAATGAGTAGACCTTGCAATCTTTCAGTTTGAAATCAGGTTTCAAATCGATAGCATGATCATATGATTGGGACAGAGGAAATCATTCAGACTTCTTTTTCTCAAATCAATCAGCATAATCGGAAAGGTACAGTGGTAGTAGTTCTTCTAGAGGTTTTACTTTGGTATTATGAGTTTGTGCTAAGATCTGGGAGGCAGATAACTTAGCATTGATTCTAACTTTGTCACTGTCTTCTTCTCCTTGGATAAAGGATTGAATTAGGACTTTATTGTCTTCAACATTATCCAATACTCTGGTAACTGGTTTTATCTGTTGTCATGCCCAAACTTTTCTCCTTGGTCTAAATTTAATTAGACCTGTAGCTCAATCAATATTGGGGTTGTGATCTTGTAACTATGGTAGTCCCAGAATAAAGTGTTCTAGTCCTAATCTCAAGATCAAGAAGGTTTCCATCATGTGTCTATCTCCTATGGCAATTTCCATATCGATTGAATGTGTTATCCAACTGGTTTTGTTTTATGTGCCATCCACATTGTATACTTTGATGGGTTTTACTAATCTCATCTATGGTTTTCACATTCTTCTTGCCTCTTCTTCACTAATAAAGTGTCCCCCTGCTCACTACATACAAGGTGTTCTTTTCATGCTATTAATACAAAGGAAATACACTCAGAATACTGCTATATATTCACTTCCAGACAACATTCAGAAAATTCTATTAGTTTCAAGCCATCATCACACATTGAAAACAGCAAGCATATTCTGTATTTTAATCTCCAGAAAAGTCTGTATTTTTTAATAATTTTATAACAATGAAATTATAAAATTATTCTTTAGTTTTCTAATTACAAATATACTAGATTTTCTGCCTTATAAAATAGTAAGAAAACATTCAGAAAATAAATATAAGATTTTGAATTTTACATTAAGAAAAACAGGTTGAATACAAAAGGAAAATTATATGAAAACTATCTAAAAACTGCTGTAAGATATAGTGTTTCCATATGATTTTCCTACCATTTTCATAGTGTTTTCCAGGTGTTTTCTCTGACTTTCCTACAATAGAAGATTTGAAATTTTTATCTTATCTTATCAGCATTTTCTGAGCATTTTCAACTAGAGAAAATTTAATGTTTTCTCAGCATGGAAATCATTCTAATATATTGTATTGTCTATTAATTCTCAGCATTTGAAGATTCTATATCTTTTGTTGTTGAAAATTTAGCATCCTCCAGACATATTCTTGTTGAGAGGACACAATTAAAATTTAGAATTTATAAATTCTTTTTTAAAAATCTTCATTGCAAGAAGATTAAGTGTTTTCTCAATTAGAAAACCATGTTAAAAGAATACCTTGTATGTAGTGGCTTCTGAATCAATCAGGGCTTTTTCTTCGACGATTTCTATTCCAACATTGTATAAAAGAGGAATATGCATAGAATTTCATTTTAACTTAGCTAATACAACGTTCGAGATCGTAATTGCTGGCAGCAAGAGCATCAGTCTCTTCTGCTCTTTCAAAAACCCTCTTTTCCCATGAGATCAAGGATCTCCTCTTGTTTGGTTTCTCCCTGTTTAGCTACAAGTGCCTGGATCTTTGTGAATGCTTCTCATGCTATTAATACAAAGGAAATACACTCAGAATACTGCTATATATTCACTTCCAGACAACATTCAGAAAATTCTATTAGTTTCAAGCCATCATCACACATTGAAAACAGCAAGCATATTCTGTATTTTAATCTCCAGAAAAGTCTGTATTTTTTAATAATTTTATAACAATGAAATTATAAAATTATTCTTTAGTTTTCTAATTACAAATATACTAGATTTTCTGCCTTATAAAATAGTAAGAAAACATTCAGAAAATAAATATAAGATTTTGAATTTTACATTAAGAAAAACAGGTTGAATACAAAAGGAAAATTATATGAAAACTATCTAAAAACTGCTGTAAGATATAGTGTTTCCATATGATTTTCCTACCATTTTCATAGTGTTTTCCAGGTGTTTTCTCTGACTTTCCTACAATAGAAGATTTGAAATTTTTATCTTATCTTATCAGCATTTTCTGAGCATTTTCAACTAGAGAAAATTTAATGTTTTCTCAGCATGGAAATCATTCTAATATATTGTATTGTCTATTAATTCTCAGCATTTGAAGATTCTATATCTTTTGTTGTTGAAAATTTAGCATCCTCCAGACATATTCTTGTTGAGAGGACACAATTAAAATTTAGAATTTATAAATTCTTTTTTAAAAATCTTCATTGCAAGAAGATTAAGTGTTTTCTCAATTAGAAAACCATGTTAAAAGAATACCTTGTATGTAGTGGCTTCTGAATCAATCAGGGCTTTTTCTTCGACGATTTCTATTCCAACATTGTATAAAAGAGGAATATGCATAGAATTTCATTTTAACTTAGCTAATACAACGTTCGAGATCGTAATTGCTGGCAGCAAGAGCATCAGTCTCTTCTGCTCTTTCAAAAACCCTCTTTTCCCATGAGATCAAGGATCTCCTCTTGTTTGGTTTCTCCCTGTTTAGCTACAAGTGCCTGGATCTTTGTGAATGCTTCTCATGCTGAGAGCTTCTTTGGTTTGGCCCAGAGAAGAATGGTTCAGTTCATTTGTCCCTTCCACTACATACAAGGTGTTCTTTTAATATGGTTTTCTGATTAAGAAAACACTTAATCTTCTTGCAAAGAGAATTCTTATAAAACTATATATAAATTCTAAATTTCAATTGTGTCCTCTCAACAAGAATATGCCTGGAGAATACTAAATTTTCAGCAGCAAAAGATATAGAATTTTCAAATTCTGAGAATTGATAGATAATACAATATATTAGAATAATTTCCATACTGAGAAAAAATTAAATTTTCTCTGGTTGAAAATGCTCAGAAAATTCTGATAAGATAAGATAAGAATTCCACATTTTCTATTGTGGGAAACACTACATATGAGGTGTTCTTTTAACATGATTTTCTCATTGAGAAAACACTTAATCTTCTTGCAAAGAGAATTTTTATAAAACCATATATAAATTCTAAATTTCAATTGTCCTCTCAACAAGAATATGCCTAGAGAATACTAAATTTTCAGCAGCAAAAGATATGGAATTTTCAAATTCTGAGAATTAATAGATAATACAATATATTAGAATAATTTCCATACTAAGAAAACATTCAATTTTCTCTGGTTGAAGATCCTCAGAAAATGCTGATAAGATAAGATAAAAATTCCACATTTTCTATTGTGGGAAAGTCAGAGAAAACACTAGGAAAACACTAGGAAAATCATGTGAAAACACTATATTTTAAAGCAGTTCTTAGATAGTTTTTATTTAGTTTTCCTTTTATATTTAACATGTTTCCTTTAATNTTCTCTGACTTTCCCACAATAGAAAATGTGGAATTTTTATCTTATCTTATCAGCATTTTCTGAGCATTTTCAACCAGAGAAAATTTAATGTTTTCTCAGCATGGAAATCATTCTAATATATTGTATTGTCTATTAATTCTCAGCATTTGAAGATTCTATATCTTTTGTTGTTGAAAATTTAGCATCCTCCAGACATATTCTTGTTGAGGGGACACAATTAAAATTTAGAATTTATAAATTCTTTTTTAAAAATCTTCATTGCAAGAAGATTAAGTGTTTTCTCAATCAGAAAACCATGTTAAAAGAACACCTTGTACATAGTGATATGAGGGTGGAGCCAGGTCTGAGTGAGAAAGGGGTCTGGACAACAGTGGAGAAGGGGCAAGGTATGTGGTACAGGTTTTTGCTCAGACGAGGCTGACTAGCAGTAGAATGCGACAATTGCCAGAGATGAAAGAAGAACCCAGTGGCCTGCGAGAGGCAAATTGAGACGTGAGATGGTCAGACTCAGCTAATCAGTGCCTGCAAGGTGTGCTGATCATTGAAAATCTGCTGTAGCTTCATGGCTCAGGTGCCGGAGAACATTGCTGGCCCTTTCAAGCTGAAGGCTCATGGGCCTCCAAAATCTCGACTGGTAGTGGAGGACTCAGACAGTGACTTCAGCCCTGACAAAAACGCAGCTGAGCTCAGCCAACTCATCTTGCTGGAGATAAAGCAGATGAGACTGGAGATGAACAAGAGGGTGGATGAGCTACTCAGCCAAGTGCAGTGTCTCAAGAAGAAGGCCGAGACACTTCACCATAGGTCGGTGTTGGTGCTGGATGTCTTGGACATCATACACTCAGATGAAGAAGAGGAGGAACTATGGCCGAAGCTGGACAAGAGAAAAGGAAAGGCTGTGGAGGAGTTGGAGGAGAAGTTGGAGGAGGGTTTGGAGAGCAAGAGCAGAGGTGAGTCACCGGCAGCCGAGTCGGAGGGCTGAGTTGGCCTGGCCAGACTTATTCTTCTTGGGACTTTTAGCATGCAGGTAGTGTAATTTGTAAATAAAAAATATCTTGGGACCAAAAATAGATAGAAAGAATTAGACATGTTCATTTGGTGTGGAAAATGAGAGAAGAGAAGAGGACTCAAAGCATTGTTGGCCAAAGGGCCATGTATTGTACAAGAGTGGGTTGATGTTTTGGAAGGAGACCAGGCTTGTTTTTATTGGTGGGGTTAGAGTGGAAATCATCAAGTGCTTTGCCTGGGTCTAAATCCTTGGCCAAGATCCATTCAATTTCTTCGTCTGTACTCTCATAGCCTGACCACTTCACCAGATACCATAACAGACACTTGCATCACTGATCAAGCTTCGAGTCTAAGATTTCAGATATCACATAGTGTGGTTCACCTTCATCATCAATCTCAACTGGAGGTGGAGGCAGTTCAGTGCAGTCAGGTATTTCAGAGGGGTGGAAGGGTTCAAGCTGAGAGACATGGAAGACTGGATGAATGCCAGAGAGATAGTCAGAGAGACGGATGGTGAAAGCATTGGAGCTGGGTTGGGCAATAATAGTGAACAGGCCAAGATACTTTTCTGAAAGCTTTTTTGTCGGCCAAGTTGTCTTGATGTTTTTTGTGAGTATATAGACTTGTTGGCCTACTTGGAAGTCAGGTGCGGGGTTGCATTGATTGTCAGCCAATGTCTTGTATGCATCTTGGGCTGCCTTTATCTCATCGCAGAGAAACTGGTGTACTTCGTCGAGATTGGTGACATAGTTGTGTGCTTTCTGAGATGCAAGGTGATACTCTGGGTGGACTGTGATATTTGGGTGGTATCTCTTGTTGGCAAAGAAAGAAGATACACCTGTGGAAGCATTCCGAGCATTGTTGTAAGTGAACTTGGCGAGTGGTAGTAGCATGTCCCAGTTGTCCTGCTAGTAACTGCAGTACATCTGAAGATACTGCTCAAGGGTCTGGTTTGCCTGTTCGGTCTGTCTGTCGGCTTTGGGGTGATATCTGGAGATGAAGTGCAACTTTATATTGAAGGCCTGCCCTAGACTTCGGCTGAAGGAGGAGACAAATTCAGACCTGCAATTGAAGGTGACATAGTTCAGAACTCCATGTTTGGAAAAGACATGGATGACAAAAAGTCATGCAAGCGTTTCAGAGGTGATTTTTTTTGGTAGGGAAACAAAAATGGCTTGTTTGGAGGTGCAATTGATGATGACTAGGATAGCTGTGTGACCATTGGAATCGGAGAGTTGTTTGATAAAGTCCATGGAGATGGAGTCTCAAGGTCAGGTTGGAACAGGTAATGGCTTGAGTAACCTGTATGGCTGATGTCTTCGTGACTTGTTCCTACTACAGTCAGTGCAGGAGCGAACATAATCCTTGACAAAATCTCGGATCCAGGGCCAGGTATACACATGCCTAATGACTGCAAGCATACGATTCTGACCAAAGTGTCCAGCAAGAATGTGATTATAGTGATGTCTGCAGACTCAAAGGCATAGGTCCTTGGCCAAGAGCACGAATATTCTATCATCTAGCCTAAGAAGGCCAGAGTCGTTGATAGTCCATTGGTTGTAACCCTTCTTCATGTGTTGCAATCCTGCAACTGCTTCTGGGTCATGGAGAAGAGAGGAGAGGATGTTGGAATGGAGTTTTTCGATGTCTATGAGGACACTTGCTCAGAGAACAGGTTCCTCTAAGTAGGTTGCCCAAAGTGAGGAGATAAGCTGTTCCTCAGTAAATATTGGCTGAAAGTTCTGTGGATTGACTGACACATAGCCAGTATCCCCCTCTTTAGGGTAGACATCCCAATGTCTAGTTAGAGCATCAGGCTTAGCACTCAATCTTTCCAGCTGAAAGTGGATTACCATATTGAAGGCTGACAAATACTCAGACCATTGTACCTGTCCTCTAGTGAGAATCTTGGTAGTGGAGAAGTACTCCAAGTTCTTGTGGTCGGTGACAACGTTAATGGGGTTCAGAGTGCCTTCAAGGTAGTGATGCCAAGTTTTAAACACTTTGAAGATAGCGAGTAACTCTTTGTCATGTGTGTCGTAGTTGAGTTCAGCTCCCATAAGGGTTCAGGATAGGAAAGTGACTGGGTGAAGCTCGCCGTTAGAGAGGGTAATGGAAAGGATGGCGGCTATAGCATAGTTGGATGTGTCGGTTTCAATTGTGATCAGCCAATCAGGCTCCCAGTGAGTCAATACTGGTGCTCAGGTGAAAGCCTTCTTGAGGTCAACAAACACCTTCTGAGCTTCAGGCCCCCAGTTCCATTTGATGTCTTTTCGGGTGAGTCAGGTGAGAGGGATGGTGATGTCGGAGTAGCCATAGATGAAACGACAGTAGAAGTTGCAGAACCCAAGGAAGGATTGGTCATCTTTGATTTTACAGGGAGTGGGCCAGTCGGTGATAGCTCAGACCTTATCTTTAGCCATCTAGAAACCGTCAGGCAAGAGTATGTAGCCAAGGAACTTGCACTCAGATATATGGAACTTGCACTTCTTGGGATTACAGAACAAGCTATGCTTCTTGAGTCATCGAAGGATCTCCTTGACATGCTTCTCATGGTCGTCCATGTTTTCAGAGTAGATGAGAATGTTGTCAAGGTAGACAACAACACAGACATCCAGCAAGTCAGCAAAAATGGACACTATGTACAAGATGTTCTTTTAACATGGTTTTCTGATTGAGAAAACACTTAATCTTCTTGCAATGAAGATTTTTAAAAAAGCATTTATAAATTCTAGACCCCAAAAGTCCACACACAGGCATAGAGCCCCAGACTTCTTCTTTACAAAGAGTACCGGTGCTTCAAAGAGAGAGCCAGAGGAGGTGATGAATCCACTGCAAAGGTTGTCATCTAGGAATTCCCAGAGGGCCTTGAGCTCAGCTTCCAAGAGCAGGTAGACTCAGCCAAGAGGTAGTTGAGCACTATCCTCAAGCTCAATCTTTAGGTCGAACTCTTGGTGGGAAGCAAGTTTCCAAGACAGATCCTCATTGAAGACAGATGCAAACTTGTGATCAAGAGAAGGAATAGTGAAGATGCTCAAAAACCTATGCCTCTACTATGAAAACACGAGGCCTGTGGTGCCAAAATACTCTCAAAAAAGGTATATATATAAGTTCTTGATTCTCAGTTTTGTTTGTGAGTTGGTTCAGCATGGTTCAATGTTACTGCAATGTCAACAGTAATTCTCAATGTCCCGCTCAGTAGTTCAGAGATGATTGCCTTCAAAACAACTTCTCAGATTGAAAATGGGTGTTCATTTGTATAATATTTATTGGTTTTGTGGTTTTATTAATCACTTCAAAAGCAAATACTAGTATAGATTTCGACTAGAAACTGCCCAAAGAATAAACTTCTTCTAAGTGAGAACAAAGGTACCTCTTGTACCTGAATATAGCCCTCTTAGCTATGTTCTGCAACAATTCTCAAGAGAACAAATCTCCTAGACACTGCTAGCCTGAAACCCTCTCTGATTCACATCGAAACACTAGACTATACTGATGCACATCAGCTACCCTCTTAGTAGACTGATACAATGTTTCTCTTATTGGAAAACATGCCTCTTGTGTTAAAAACTAAGCTCTTCCTAGCTTTTATTTATATCTCTGGTTTGGGTTACAATCTCAGGTCTCAACTAGCCTGTGCCCCTTGCACAACTAAATAAGCTAGGGCCCAAAGTGGTTGAAAAATACTGATTGCCAGTAGCTCTTCTACCTGAACAACAACATCATACACTCTGGTAATCGGTGGGCAGTATCTCTCCTGCTTTCCACCTACAAAACATGTCCCCTTATATACTCTACAACATAAATAATCTAATATATCTGTCACAAATACAAATAAAACTGAGTCGGGTGATAAATATTATATAAACTGAGCTGTGTTTGGAAATTTCTCTGTCACAGTGTCCAATTGTAGTCAGGCTTCATAGCCATAATCTCTTTTATTCTTTTTCTTTAACAATTGTGCCATCTTCTGACACTAACCATTTGCAATTCTCTCTATCAAATGGCTTTCCTTCCGACTCCGTTTGAAAATATTATACTTCCATGCTGCTCTGCATGGTTCCTTCCTTCTCCATCTTCTATCATCTGTTCTATGGATGCACAATGTGCTTCCTTTTTCGTGTCTAAAGCATATGCATAGGCTTGGCCATGCTGCCTTCTCATCATACAGCTTTGTCTTCCATTCTTCTATGATACAGGTACACTTCTGGTAGCCAATCATCTATTTCATTCTTCAATTTGACATTCAGTATCTCGAGTATCCCTCACCAATAATTTGTCATTCTCTGTTTCATATCTGTTTCTCGATAATATTCTCATATGTGTATCATTGAAGGCTTTTATTCTTCCTTCAAGTTGAGTATAGATTGGAAATATTGTTGAAAGTGAAAATATTCCCTTTAGTATGCTTTCGATAGAGAAGTATTATGTGGTGTTATTCCCTACAGGTTTCAGGATGCTCCTCTGTGTTCAGATTCACTGTTTATTTTCATACTAGCAGTGGTCAGGTACCCTTGTATGGCCTACCATCAACCATTACTCTGCTAATATTTTATATCCTTCTCTACTACTCGCTTTGACTAGCTGCTCAGGGCTCACACTAGTTCTCAATTCCCTTATCTATGTCATTTTCAACCATAAAAGTGCAAAATATTCTCTATTTGCATGTGAAATAAAAGGTAAAAGTTATGCATATCATCAGCAGACAAATCAGCTGGCTCAATGTCACTGGCCTTGCCCAAAGACTCAGTGCATAAGAGGTCCAAAGTGTAAAGGGTGAACTGTTGCGAATCTGGCTCATTACAAGCATGAAGGAACACTCTAGCAGAGATGAGGGATATAGGATGGATGACAGCATGAGTTTCAGGCAAAGTGTAGATGGGTTCATATGGCCAGGAGGGCTTATGTGGCTTCTTCAGTAGCAAGGGGAATGTCGGCCAAGGTGTGGGCAAAACAGAGACTGGCAGGACATCGGATGATGTGTTGGATGCAGCCAAAGCAGGTCACGGAGCTGCTGAAGAAGATGTGTCGAGGTGCTGGAATGAGATACTGCCTTCAGCCCAGTCAATCAACAGATTGTAGCAGGTGAGCCAGTTATATCCAAGTACTAGATTGCATTCTGAATCAAGTCAGGTGACATAGAAATCCAGATGAAAGGTCTCTCTGTGGCTGAAATGGATTGGAAGAGTGACCATTTCAGTGATAAGCATACTATTAGAGCCGTCTAAGAGTTTGAGTCGCACAGGAGGGATTTTCTCGGTAGGAATGCAGTGTTTTCATATGAAATCGGAGTCTATAAAACAGTAGGAGGAACCAGAATCGACAAGAGCTAGGAAATGTAATAGGAGAGATTGGAAAGAGGAAGAGAGTCCATGGAGAGTGTTACGTTTTACAAGTTCATCTGTAACAAACTTGGAGGTAAGGGGAATGCATAGAAAGTGACTAGAGAGAGCAGAAGTGTTGAGAGTGACCTTGTGGATGACACCAGAAGGTTCAACGCAACTCTGAACTGGTGTTGAGGGTCCAGAGCTGTGGACTAATTTTTTGAGTCAGCCAAGGCTGCCTCCTCAACATTGCTGGCGCGTCCAGAGGCTTTTCCTTTCACGTCACGGGCTTTCTTCTTCACACAGTCATTGATCTTGTGTTTGTTGCTGCAGAACATACAAAGGCCGTTATCCTGGTGGCATTTCCATTCCTCATCTATCAGCTTGCCATTCTTGAGCTTACCTTCAAGCCAAGAGGGTAAAGATTTGGATTGGTTGCTGGGTTTGGAGGAGAAGGAGAAAGAAGAATTGCTAGAGAGCTTGGACTTGCCTGAAACAGAACCAGAGCTTCTGGCCGAGGGCCATTTGCTATCCTTGGCCCCCAAGCTGGAACTAGTGCTAGGCTTTGAACCTAAAGACTGGGCAGTTCCCTGCATGCATCCTTTCTCAGCCTGACATGTCATCAAGCAATCAGGTGAGAGTTTGGAGCACATGGAAAGAGTCAGGTCAGCTGATGTGAGACATCTTGTCTTTGATGCGATCAGAAAGACCCCAGTAGTACTAGTATGAAAAGGTGTTTTTGCCCCAATCCAGCTCAACCATAGTGTCCTGGAACTTTAGGTTGTAGACACAGATGTGCTCACCATCACACATCTGAAGGAGGTTAAGAGTATCCTCTGCTTTGGCCCAAGAGTTGCGAGGACTGAAGTTGACCCAGAGTTTGTTAACAAAGGCAGTATAGCTCTCCATCCAGAATGGCCTTGATCCCAGTAATATGTCTAACCTAGAAAAGACCCACTTTTATTCATTTTACACTACTTTTAAATTGGAACACTTTAATATGACACCAGATAAGGGGTAATAAGGACTAGAGTGAGCCTACTCTGCTAGTCATTGCCTTAGAGAAGCTATGGTACCTTGGAAAGTACAAAGAGCTATATGATATGCTATACAGAGGTGTCGAAGCTGTACTTCCTGACTTATCTATGTATCAGATCTAAAATGGATCACTCCCAAAACCTGTAGGGAACCTAACTATAGCCTAATGAATGCATTGGCTAGTTAACCAAGCTCTCAAAGTGCTATCAAGGGGATTTTAATTTCTACTTTACCTTTCTATGATATCTGCAAAGTGCAATCTGCAGTCAAACAGTACAGAGGTACTTAGAGGAGATGTCAAAACAGAAAGATGACTTAGAATAGGAACAATCATAGAACGATCCTCCTCCAAAGTCAATATACGGATCAGAGTCAAAGCAGGTGATCTCTTAATAAAGAATTCACCAGTGGCTAAACAATATGCAATAACCTAACTAGATATAAGGTCATCTTGGAACAATGGAACTCACTTCCAAAGGACATCCACTACCTACAGACAGATACCACAAGACATACAATGAATATCTAAACACATAAGAAGTTCTAAATAAGACTGAGTGTGCACTGTCAAAGGAGATAGGAACAGTAACAGCGTGTTCTGACCTTGGAAACTTTGGCATCTAGGCCTCTACCAATGTGAGGATACTGGAATGGGAAATGCTGTAAAGAGCCGGGACAGATACAGCCATCCACTCATAGATACCTGACTTAGAAAAAGAGAAAATACAAATTATAGAGCCCAGAATGCCTGGAAACATAGATACCCGCATGGATATGGTCGGATACCCTAGTAGCCAGACTCTGTGACATCTGAATATTCCCTCTTTTAGTATCTCTGTCACTCATTTATTATTTCCTGAATTATCAGACATTATTTATATTTTTCTGTAGATATATTCCTTGGACTGTATATAAGGACAGCTAGATATTCGTACATGCTCAAGTAACTCTGCCCCTTCTGATTGTAAATATATGAAGAGTTTGTTTGGTGTATAAATTTGTGTGCCATTCCAGTTTTGCTTCCTCACTTCAGGCTCTGGAGATTGGTCCTGAGTGACTCCAGAAAGATAGACATCTGATAACGAACTTGTGTCATAAGAGATAAGAGTAACATCTTGAGCATGTTGTCACACTTTTCTAAGAGAAACTTTACACCAAGAAGAAGCCTTGGGCACTTGGAGTGTGGCCTGTGTGTGTATCAGGTTGTGACACACTTAGAGTATTAGCAAGGGGTGTGCCTGCACTGAACTCTTTGTAGAAATTGGTCTAAGACCTTTTCCAGTACACTGTGTGCTGTAGTTATCTTGAAGAAGTCTTGAACTCCATAGGGTCAGACTATATCGGCTATCAAGTCTTTGTACAGGACTGTAGCTCTTGTGTTTTGTGCTTTGTGCACTGTGTTCTTGTGTGTGTGTGTTTGTGTGTTTGGATATAAACTCTTTGAAGTAGATTGCTTCCATAAGAGAGAGAATCAACCTAGCTAAGGGTTTTGTTGGCATTCTAAGTGTGGTAACTCTGATTACATTGATCCACACTTGCACAACAAACTGAGTTAGACTTTTGGAGGTTATCTTTTGGGTAGCTTTCCACTAGTCTTATTCTTAGACAAATTACTAGCTGAGTGCCGAGAATGTCATGTTGGAACCACTTGGATGTGTTGCCCCAAAGGAAGGACAGGGCAAACATGATTTTGGAGGAGTCCAACTGAAAGCCTTTGGGTCAGTTGTTGAAGTGGAGGGTGAGAGAGGCTAGCCAGGGTTTCAGGAGCTTAGGGTTGCTACTGTCAAATGTATTGGGCTCTTTGAGCTTGGACTTGGCTTGAGTGGTGTGTCCTGGGTTGTTGGGTTTCTCCAAACGATCAGCGATAGTGCCGAGAACTCAGGTCATGGCACAGAAAGTCAGCTCAGGAGCATTATTCCCACTACCATTTCTATTGTCTCTGCCATTGTCATTGGGTGGAGGTGGATCATCGCCTCCACCACCACCAGAATTACCTCCTTCACTGTCGTCATCTCCATCATCTCCACTGTCGTCCAAGCCACCCCCATCTTGGGAATGCTTAGAAGACTGGCTGGAACCTGTGACAGAGCCTTCCCTGCCACTGTTTGACCAGGGTTCCCAACCACTGCCCTTTTCATCGGTACTAGGGCCAGCCAAGTCACCAGGAAGGTCAGGGGAATTAAAATTGCTGGGTTGGTGGAAAGAGAAGTCAGAGCCGAAGGTGGGAGTGCCTGAGAAGAGGGTGCCTGCATAGGCAGGCTGTCAATGGAGGTGGGAAGAGATAGAGTCGTAACCATAGTATCTACTAGACATTGGCCCAGTGAAGAAGCCAGCTTGCTGCTGCAAGAACTCCCGAATGAAGTCACTCTGGGTCTGGAAAGCAGGCTTAGCATGAGTGGGTCACCCTACCTTACTAGATGAGGCAGGAGCTTTTTCAGCCTGACGCCTAGCACAGAAATCACATTCATTGTCTTGCTGTTGTTTGTGGAGATCCATGGGAGGCTGGGGCTTGGCAGTAAAGGACAATATAGGGATAGTGTGTAATCGATAGAAGGAGAAAAAGTCCATAGAACAGCAGGTGGAAGTAGAAGATACTGTTAGAACTATGTGGGTGGAATGGGAAGCATGGCTGAATGACTAGGGAAAGTCGTGTGAGGAGTACCATATGCAGGTGTGTTTGCTGAAGCTATCGGCAATAGCCCTACTGCCTATGGCAAGGAGTCACATGAGATGAGGGGTCTCGTGTGAGGAGTGATTCAGATAGGAGATTGCATAGAACAATGTTAATCTTCTACTTGGGTATCGCAGTATTATACATGCATCTTATATACTAAGTAGACTACAGCAATGAGGCCAGCGCATGTACCTACATGAGGACTTTGTGGAACATGCTGCAAGAGAGTGTGCTGCAGGTATAGAATTGCAGAGAATGGAAGGAACACAAGGGTAGGAATGTGTATGCAGAGTTAGCTGCCCCAATACCTCATATGAGGGTTCTTGGCTGAGAGGTACAGGCATAACACCCACCAAGTTATATCCTCAATGTTTGGGAGTGGCAAAGCCACTTTTTTCATATTCACATTTCTTTCTCAGAGATCCACAACAATCCGCAGTAAATCTTTTTGTTTAGGAGATTTTGTTATTAACATCATCGGCATAGTATTTCTAGCTGTTTTAACTTCCCAATGCCCAAATGCAATGTAATCCTTTTGCTTTTGGTCCCATTAGGAATAAAATGCTTGCAGACACCTAGATGGTCGCCATGAATATACTTTCTCTTTGTCAATAAGTGGAATAGTATAGTTTATTGCTTGTAATAGAGGTAATGGAGTATCAGTGGCTGTCTTGCAGATAGGCTTTGCATAGGGTTGCCAACAGCTTGGCTGGCTGCCTGGCTCCAGTGGCTCTGGAGCCGAGCCAGGCTGAGCCGCTACACCTTTACAACTCAACCAAAGCCATTAACACTACATATGAGGTGTTCTTTTTATGCTATTAATACAAAGGAAATACACTCAGAATACAGCTATATATTTGCTTCCAGACAACACTCAGAAAATTCTATTAGTTTCAAGTTATCATCACATATTGAAAATAGCAAGCATACTCTGGATTTTAATTTCCAGAAGAGTCTGTGTTTTTTTATTATTTTATAATAATGAAATTATAGAATTATCCTTTAATTTTCTGATTACAAATATACTAAATTTTCTGCCTTATAAAATAGTGAGAAAACATTTAAAAAACAAATATAAGATTTTGAATTTTATATCAAAGGAAACATGTTAAATACAAAAGGAAAACTATATGAAAACTATCTAGGAACTGCTTTAAAACACAGTTTTTTCACATGATTTTCCTACTATTTTCCTAGTGTTTTCCTAGTGTTTTCTCTGACTTTCCCACAATAGAAAATATGGAATTTTTATCTTATCTTATCAGCATTTTCTGAGCATTTTCAACCAGAGAAAATTTAATGTTTTCTCAGTATGGAAATTATTCTAATATATTGTATTATCTATTAATTCTCAGAATTTGAACATTTTGTATCTTTTGCTGCTGAAAATTTAGTATTCTCCAGGCATATTCTTGTTGAGAGGACATAATTTAAATTTATAATTTATATATAGTTTTATAATAATTGTCTTTGCAAGAAGATTAAGTGTTTTCTCAATGAGAAAACCATGTTAAAAGTGTTATGTTACTTGTGCAGCAACGACAACTAACACCACAATGACGTAGTGGCACTTAAAGGTTCAAGTTCAAGTATCACTAGCAGAGCTAGGTTCAGAAGATCATTTGTTGGCTTTAAGACACAAGTTGATTAACCAGGTCAAGCTGAAGAGCTTAGACCCAGTACTATCTAGCTTTTATACACTCTTTGTACCTAGACATTTGTACTACTTTAGACTAAGGTGAAGTAAGCAGATAGAAGGAAAAGAAACTAATGGAATAAAGATGACATCATGATGATGTCATTAGAAGGCGATAGAAAAGAAAAGAATCATGAGATCATAGTTGTGTCATAAATAAAAGGCACCAAACTAGTGATGTCATAAAAGAACAGAATAGTCATAATTGGAAAGCATAGATAAGATAGATGGAAAGAGGAGCTGGGAAAGTAGATGTGTCCAGTTGTTAAAAAGAAGCATATAAATGCTCGAAGAGGCGCTGAATAAAAAAGGGTGGTAGTACACCGAGAAGAAGGAAAAAGTCTGTATACTCGCAAGTTTGTAACAATACCCCCGTTTCAGGCATGAACGTCCACATTCATTATCGGCTGTCCCCCTATTAACCATTCTCCTGCGGCAATCCTACTCATTGGAGTAAAGAAGAATGTTCATGGTCCTTCTGCTTCTCCGAGGTCAACAGTTAAGGCTGGTGCTCCTGTTGCTCCTGGTCGCCTACTGTTCTCCGTTTCTGTAAAGGTCATAGTCCCAGTCGAGATTGTCTCTTAGATCGTCATTAGGAGACGGATGGCCATGGGGATAGTCACGTCCCGAAGTTCTATTAGACCTTTGTTGCTCACCACAGTCTCTAGGGAGATGTCCAGCCTGAGCAACTCCGCAGATCAGACAACAGTAGTTTGCGCAGTCAATGGCGCAGTATTTGCCCATTTTGCAGACAGGACATTGAGTGTTTTGTACACCTCATCCATCTGTGCCTCTGGATGCAGTGTAGGAGGCCTCAACCTGACACTTTGTAGCGAAACCCTGTCGTCTGTTTCATCAACCTCCACATCCCACACCAACACTACTGGATTCAGGTGGGTTCGGGTTGACTGGTATAGCAGAGGTGGGCTGGGTGAAGGAGGTGGATGCAAGTTGGTTGGTGGCGTTTGCTCATCGATAGGGGTTGTGGGAGTTAAATCAGGTCTCGTGGTTAAGGACAGAGACAGTGGGGTTGGACATTGTGGGTGGAGTAAGAGGGGGTGAAACATTTGGGAAGAGGGCAGCTTGTTCTGAGGTTCGGGAGACGACAGATTCAGGAGTGGACCATCTTGAGGGCTCATTGACAGGGGTGAGGATTGGTGGGTAGATGAGCTCCCCAACTCCACCTGCAGGAGATTCACTTCTTCGTTCTCCAGTTGCTCCCGGATGGCTTCTAGTTCCATCTATGCTGGAATTGATCACAGTCGGAAGGAAGGAGTAAAGAGAGTGGTCTGTGGCTCTGAGTCTGAGGAGGGTCTGTCCTCTGGCGATCTCTCTGGCTCAGCATAGATGTTGTTCATGTCTGTGGACGGCTCGGATAAAGGCAGGTTCATTTGAGTTAAGGTCGTCGTTGATTGGAAGAGACTCCCCATCAGGACCTAAGTCCAGGTTTACTAGGTATAACAGGAGATTATCAATGTCATGAGGAATAGACAGTACTGTTATTGTGCCTTCCAAGACGACGGGGTGGTCTCTCTCAACCAGTGTTCTGGCAAAAAGTCCTGCCTCTCTGTCAAGGCGCGCGGTAGCTTGGTCTAGAAGCCTTCTATGTCTTTGTAGGAACAAGAGTGCTCCCATTCCTGTTCAGTGATGCTGGTGGTTGCTTTGCTCCATCATTCTTGTGAGGTGGTCATCATAGTGTTCAGAGTTGAGAATGTAGAGCGGTTCCTAGACAGAGGGGGTAAAGAGTTCATGATAGATTATTTCGTTGGGGTAGGCACGGTTAGAGGAGAGGGAAGAGCCAGCAGGGAAGAGAGAGGTGGAAGTCATGTCATTTGTGTGGGTGGAGGATTAGAGTAAGTTGTTTTTGATTTTATAGTTCAGGTATAGCTCCATCAAGTGTTTAAGTCTGCTCGGCCTTAACCACTGATTATAAGAAGAATTGTACCCTTTCCAAGAGATGAGGTAATGCATAGGGCTCATGTTCTTCTTTTTCAGTCTATGTCTGATAATTGCCTCCACTTCGAATTCTTCTTGTCTGTCCACTATATCGGGTGGGGGTTCTAAGAAGTTAGAGCTGTGAATTTCCATTTCCTTGTATGGTGAGAGTAATCCAGCATGGAATACAGGGTGAATTCACCATTGAAACAGCAGTTTCAACTTGTATGTCACCGGACCCAAAACTTCTTCTATCTGGAATGGGCCTTCATGTTTTGGGGATAGTTTTGGCGACGGGTAACCAAGGGATAAATTCTTCCCTTCTAACCAGACCTTTTGACCCTTTTCGAATTTATCGAATGTTCTTCTGCTTCTTTCTTTGACCTTTCAAGCTACGATGTCTAGAAGTGCAGAAGTTTCTTCTCTAAGCTTTTCAATTCGGCAAGTCTTTGTTAAACCAAAGGAACGGTAGATTTGTCAAATATGGTAGGAAGGGGTCTCAGATAGTATCCTATAGTGAGGAAAAACGGTGATTGGTGAGTAGTGGGATGGGTTCTAGAATTATGGGCAAATTCTGCAAAATGCAGAAGATCCTTCCATTTTGTTTGTTCTTTGGCACAAAAGAACTGCAAGTAAATTTCCACTTCCTGGTTGACTCTTTCAGTTTCACCATCTGTTTGTGGGTGATACGTGGTACTTAGCAATTGTTTGATTCCTAGTATCCTTCCCATCTCTCTGAATACTTCGGCTGCAAACTGAGAGTCTCTGTCTGATATAATCTTGTCTGGAAGTCCGAAGTGCTTGTACATGTGGAAAAAAAGGAGTTCTGCTGTTTCCATGGCATCAATTTTTTTGTTGCATGGGATGAAAACTACCCCCTTAGTAGCTGCGTGGTCGACCACAACCAATATAGAATCAGAATTGTCTATCAGAGGCAGATCTGTAATCAGGTCCATCATGATAATCTGATATGGTGACACATCTTTGTGACCCCCAATGGGGTGCAGTGGGACCCTAGTGGGATGTGTGTTCACTTTCATTTGTTGGCATGCTGCACACCCATCAACAAATGCTTTTATAAACTTTGTCATCTCTGGCCACCAGTAGTTGCGCTGAATCTTGTTCAGTGTGTTCCATTGTCCAGAGTGTCCATGAGGTAATGCTTCATGGATTTTCTTGACCAACGTTTGTCGTAATGTCTTGTCATCTGGCACATAACATTGGTCTTTGTAGAAGAGGAGGTCTCCATCAATTTTCCAATCTTGAAGCGACAATTTGATCGGAGCTGTTCCATGCTCTATCAGATTTTCCAGAGTCATCTGATGGAATTCATCCTTTGACATTGCCTTTTCTAGACTGTCCCTGAGTTCCATGTTGATGACATTAACGAATAACTTATCAGGTAGTGTTATGTTACTTGCGCAGCAACAACAACAACTCAACAATCACTATGACGTAGCGGCGCTAAGTTGACAAAAGGCTCTAGTTTGAGTTTGAGTTCTCTAGCCTTCGCTAAAGCTCTCAGAGGTTGGTTGTTATGAGCAAGAGTTCCAAAGGATTAACTAGGTCAAGCTGAGGTAGCTTAGACCTGCAAACTATCTACTTATACAACGGTTGTAGTCTACTAGTTGCATACAAACTGCTAGTGCTACATTGTTTGTTTAGTAAATAGAGTGTGCCTTTGACGAAATGATAAATAGAAACATGACATCAGAAGTGATGTCGAGGAAGTAAAAATAAGTATAATGATACAACAAGCGACGTCAGAAATGACATTGCATTATAAATAGAAAGAGAAAGAAACGAATAGAATAATGATATCATGTTGATGTCGTGTATGACATAGTGATGACATCTTAAATAGAAGGGAAAGCATAAGGTCGGAAAAGGGGGCTGGGAAAGTGGATATGTCCAGATGTTAATGAGAAGCATAGGTAAAAAGAGAAAGTTAGCGCTTGAAGCGCTAAAGTGTCAAAACAAGAAATAGAAAGATAGAAAGAGGAAAAAGATTGTCTGGAAAGATTGTCTGTTCATGAGCGACTGTAACAGGTAGCATGACAGTGTCTTCATTGTCATTTTCTTCGACTTCCACAAGATCCGATCACCGAGACAACACATCTGATTGTGCCATTTGTGTTCCTGGCACATGCACAAGTTGTAAATCGAATTGTGTTAAAAATAGACTCCATCATGCTTGTCGCCTATTCAACTTCTGTGCAATGCAGAAGTGAGGTTTTTGTGATTGGATAGAATGGTCACCGGATGAGGTGCTCCCAGAAGATAATGTTGCCATGCTTTTAATGCGTTGACAATCGCTAGTAATTCCTGATTGTAGATCTCATAGTTTCGTTCTGTTGGCATAAAGGCATGTGAAATATATCTGCACGGATGAAGTTCTCCATCTGACCCTCGTTGTCGTAATACGGCCCCTGTCACCCATTTTGAAGCATCAGCTTCAATCATGAATGGCTGAGTATCATCTGGCATCTTCAAGATTGGTTGTTGTAAAAACTTTGCCTTTAAGACATCAAATGTGATTTGACACCTCTTTGTCCATTCAAAGGTCGATGTTTTCTTCATAAGATTGTGTAATGGCCATGCAAGTTCCGCATATTTCCCTATGAATTTCCGATAGAAATTTGTGAAACCTAGGAACGAACGCACACCTTTGACCATTTTTGGCACTTCCCATTCCACTATGCCTGCTAATTTGGTTGGGTCCATCTGAGTATGTCCTGGCGTAATGATGAGTCCTAAGAAGAGTATTCTTGTGACTTCAAATTTGCATTTCTCTGGTTTTAGGAAAAGGTTGTTTTCCTATAAACATTCCAAGAGGCGACAAGTGCAAAGTCGATGCAGTTCCAGATCATCTGAAAAGATCAGTATGTCATCCATATAGACCACACACCATCTTTCGTCAATGAAATCCTTTAAGATGTCGTTCATAAAGGCTTGGAACGTTGCCGGTGAATTCATAAGTCCAAAGAACATGTCTATCAGTTCGAAAAGTCCTCATGGTGTTTTGAACACTGCCTTCCATTGGTCTCCATTCTTGATTCGGATGTTGTTGTAACCATTCCACAGATCTAGCTTCATAAAGACTTTTGCGTTCTTCAATTTGTTGATGAGGTCGGTGACTAGAGGAAGAGGGTACTGGTTTTTTATCATGCCATTGTTGAGATCTCGATAATCCTGACAGGGTCATAATGCTCCCACTTCTTTCTTCGCTACAAAGAAGAAGGGTGATGCTATTGGTGATTTTGACAGTCGGATGTAGCCTTTTCACAGGTTTTCATCTAAAAACTTGTCCTGTTCTTCTTGCTCTTTTGGGGAAAGCAAATAGACTTTACAGTCTTTTGGTTTGAAATCTGGTTTAAGGTCAATGGCGTGGTCGTAGGGTTGGGAAGGGGGAAGCTGTTCAGCTTTTTTCTTTTCAAATCTGTCTTTGTAATCCGCAATGTAAGGTGGAATCAACTCCTCCAATGACTTGGCTTTTGTTTTGTGAGCTTGCGCCAACACTTGGGAAGTGGATAACTTAGCGTTGATTCGAATCTCATCACTATCCTCTTTTCCTCAGATGAAGGAGCGGATTAGAACCTCATTGTCTTTGACAGTATCCAAAACTCCTTTAAACACTGGCATAACTCTCCAAGCTAAAATCTTTCTCTGTGGTCTGAACCAAACGACTCCCGTTACCCAATTGATGTCTGGGTTGTGTTCTTGTAACTATGGTAGTCCAAGAATGAATTGTTCTGGTCCTAACCCTGAAATGAGAAAAGTCTCCTTCATCGATCTTTCTCCAATGTTGATGTCTAGAGTGATCGAGTGTGTGATCCATCCAGTTTTATTCCTGGTGCCATCAATGTTATAGACTTTGATGGGCTTGATTAACTTTGTCCACGGCTTCTTGATGTGCTGTGCTTCTTCTTCACTGATGAAGCGTCCTCCAGCTCCTGAATTAATCAGTGCTTTTCCTTCGACAATTTCTGTTCTGACATTGTATGTAAAAGGCATGTGCATGGAGTGGCGATTTAACTTAGCTAGTACAATGTTCGAGATCATAATTGCTGGCGGCAAGAGCGTCAGCCTCTTCCGCCCTCTTAAAAACCCTCTTTTCCCATGAGATCAAAGATCTCTTCCTGTTCCGCTTCTCCCTGTTCCAACACTATAGCCTTGATCTTCGTGAATGCCTCTCGAGCCAAGAGTCGTTTCAATGGTTCTTGTCATACTGGTGGGGCCTGATTGGTCTGTTTCTTCAATGGGCAATCTTTTGAGATGTGTCCGATTTTAGCGCAATTGAAGCACTTATCTGATTTGGACAGCCTCCCAATAGTCACCTCCTTTTCTTTCCGCTGTATCTTGGGTTTCACTGTTTCTTTCTCCATTCGTTTCTTCTTTTGTGCCATGGCGAACTTGTATTGATTATCATAGCAGATGGAGAGGCTGAACCATTCATCGAGTGTAGTTGGAGCTTCTTCCGAACAAAGCATGATTTTGTTGACCAAAGAGTCGGGAAGTCCTTCTTTAAAGAATTTAATCAGTGCTTCGTTGTCGTATCCAGTTTCCATAGCAAGAAGTCGGAATTGGTTGACATAATCATCGGCTCGTTCCTTCATTCAGAGTTCTTCGATCCGAATCTGGGCATCTCCCTTGACGTCGACAGGTTGCCAATAGGCCCTAAACCTAGCCTTGAAACTATCCCATGTTTCTTCAGCTGCTTTCTGCACAATGTGTGAATTCAAATCTTCTGGGAATATCTTCATCTGTTCTGTCATCTTCCATTTCTTGGTTCATCCTTTGAGAAGGGAAAGAAGAAGCAACTTCTTCTTTTTGTCGGTGTTGTATTTCGAGGTGTTCATTCTGAAGAAAACCTCGAGATTGAGTAGGAATTGTTGGGTATCCTTATGATCACCCTCGTATGGATTGGGTTTGAACATCTTGGTGTCATTGTTTTGTTTATCGATGGTTTCAACTACAAAGGTTGCGATAGTAGCTGCCCATTGAGCGTCTGAGTTGTCCTGCTCTACCTTTGGTTGAACGTTGGGAGCAGGTTCATCGGTGGAAGATCCTGGTTCGTTGGGGTTTGTCATTTCTGATTTGGACGGGGTTTCTTCAAGGTCTTTGAGCTTGGTGGTAGGACTGGGTTCTGAAGAAGACTTAGCTTCGGTTTCCGAGGATTCTGTTTCTTCGTTCGTCTGGAGACCTTCAATGGCTCCTCTCCGCTGGCTACGAGTAATTCAGTGTGGAGTCTGTTCTGGGTTCAGGTTCACCAACTGCTCAGCTACTTTGAGCTGTTCGTCGAGGTCAGTTTCCTTGTAAGCTGTAAGGCGGGCTCGTGGCGGTGTCGTAGTTCAGTTTGGAAGTAATGCCTTAACCTAGACAGGTCGGCAACGATCAGCTTGACCTTTTGTTACGTTACTTGCACAGCAATGACAACTAACACCACAATGACGTAGTGGCACTTAAAGGTTCAAGTTCAAGTATCACTAGCAGAGCTAGGTTCAGAAGATCATTTGTTGGCTTTAAGACACAAGTTGATTAACCAGGTCAAGCTGAAGAGCTTAGACCCAGTACTATCTAGCTTTTATACACCCTTTGTATCTAGTCATTTGTACTACTTTAGACTAAGGTGAAGTAAGCAGATAGAAGGAAAAGAAACTAATGGAATAAAGATGACATCATGATGATGTCATTAGAAGGCGATAGAAAAGAAAAGAATTATGAGATCATAGTTGTGTCATAAATAAAAGGCACCAAACTAGTGATGTCATAAAAGAACAGAATAGTCGTAATTGAAAAGCATAGATGAGATAGATGGAAAGGGGAGCTGGGAAAGTGGATGTGTCCAGTTGTTAAAAAGAAGCATATAAATGCTCGAAGAGGCGCTGAATAAAAAAGGGTGGTAGTACATCGAGAAGAAGGAAAAAGTCTGTATACTCGCAAGTTCATAACAAAAAGAATACCTCATATGTAGTGTAAGGTGAGTGGCTCCTGAGCAGCTTCAAGCAGCTAAGCCATAACTGAGCAGGGACCTTAACATCCTCCCTACACAACTTCCACCAAGTATATATGAAAGTCAACACCGCTGCCATTCACCCACACCAGCTGCTATGTCATCCAACCAAAGTCTTCTACCACTGCCCCTTGCTTCCAGACCCTATGATCAGTGCCCAAATATGCCAGACAGTCCGTTCTAGCATATTTTGGGTCACTGAGTCCATATCCAGCATCAGCGGATGAGGCCAATGCTGTTTCTGCCTCATTCAGCAGATATCTACCACCCTCTCCCCCTCAGCTCTCTTCATACCCATTCTCCATCCTGTCCAGAACACCCTGCAGCCTCTGATGGCTGATAAAATGATGAATTTGTCATTTCTGTTGCTTCAGAGGCTATAAGAGGTTTCCTTAGGTGCCAGCTTTGCAACAATAGCCATGTGCTGCAAAGTAGGGGGCAAGAGTGGATACAAACACAACAGTAGCATCGTGTAGTCTGAACAACACCACTATCATGTTTAATGATGTTAAGAGCCCCCAGGACTGCAATTCTGGGGCTGTTGGCACTGGTGTTAATGTTGAGTAGTGTGACTTTGCATGACACCCACTCTTTCTTCTTTACCACTACAATGGCGGCAGCACCAAGACAAAAGTAGCTTTTTCTGTCTATTTTACCTTCTATCACTAATTCACTCACTCTAGAATGATTCGTAACCTAAATGAAAGGTGGAAGGCTGAAGGAAAAAGAAGAGAGAACAGTTGTGGGGCAGAGCTTCAGGTGCATGCCCAAAACTGTTTTTTTTTTTGTTTCTACTGAACGTTCTATCATATTCTACAGGCTAATGGGACCCTTATGCACTACCTTTAACTCTTATTTGCCCATCAGCATCACTGGAACTGCTGAAAAACCCACTACCTCACCAGCTCCAAACTCAATGTACCCTACCTTGCCCAGAAGCCACCAGAAGAATCCCTCTGTATGTTTTTTGGGTCCCTGAGTACAGCTACAATGTCATTGAAGCTCGCTGATGTCGCCTTTCTATCAAACTTGACACCAACTACACCTTCTCCTCCTACTCCCACTTCTGGACTCAACCAGGAGCACCCAAATATGCCGGACTGTTTATTCTGGCATATTTTTGGTTGCTGTATCCATTTCTGAGGTCAGTGGAATCCACTGACCCTTTCTTTCCATTGATCAGCCCACTCACAACACCCTCACCTTCCCACTCCTTCCAAAACCTTCCCCAATGCACCCAAGTCCCCACCCATAGCCTCTGAGAACACACAGAATGGCAAATTTGCTATTCTAGTTGTTCTAGAGGCTAAAGGGCCTCTGGATGCTGACTTTGCTGTAGGGGGGCAGGAAATGGGCTACAAGCATGATGGAGGTGTCGTGCGGTCTCGCTGACACCATCGTGTTTGTGCGATGTCCAAAACCCCTTGAGCTGGAGGCTTAGTGGCTCTAAGTGGCTAACTGAGCTGAGCTGTTTACTATAAATGGCTCTGAGCCAGGAACCAAGCCAGTCTGATGTGAGCCAGCCATGAGTAAGCTGAGCCAAGCTGTTGGCAGCTTTGTGTACTTTTTGAGTTCTTGCCATGCAGCTTCTAGCATTTCCTCTTCTATAATGATATTTTGAGATCAGATTTCACTGATGTTCTCCCCTTGAATAGGAAGTTTTCTCTCACTCCCAATCTCAACTGTTGAAGGATTAAACCCAATGTGAACATTGTGTGCAAATAGCCAAGGCATACTAAGAATAATGTCATACCCCAAAAGGTTAGCTATGTCAAAGTAATGTGCAGACTTGATTTTCTAATATCAAAAGTCCATAGTAGCTCTGCAATGGATCTTTGAGCAAGAACCTTGAACTGCCATATGTAACAGTAAGGGTTTTTCAAGATATTGTTTACACACACCAAGCTGATCCACAACTTGAGTAGACAGAAAGTCTTCCAACGAGCTAGTATCAATCAACGCTTGACACGGCTTACCATCGATCATAACAACTATGACAATTGGTTTTGGTACCACTCGGTTGATAGCCTTAACCAACAAAGATGTTCACTGGAGGCTGGGATAGGATTTTGGCTCAATATTCACCCCAGCTATGCTGAGAACATGAACATAACCAGAGTCCCACTCTTTCCATTGTAAATTACCTGAATATAAGTGCAGAAAGTTGTCATACTGATCAACTTCTCTATTCAGGCTTCTTGTGTAATCATTCCATGGTTCTCTAAAGAACTTAGGTAGGAATTCACAGTCTACTGGCCCTCATAGGCATTCTTCTAGTGCTTTTTCAGCACACTCTACCTGTTCCTCCACCAAGTGATCACATCAAACATTGGATCTCAAAGGCAAAACTTGGGTATGGACCGGCAAATCAATTTGACACAGTCCTATACAACATAAGTATCATTCTCTCAGTTTCTAAAGACATTGAATCGATCTCAGATGCTCACATCAGAGGCACTCTCATCAGGCTCAGGGTATGTTCTAATCCCTATAGCAAGATTCAATGTTAATCCTTATTCGTAAACATTACCAATACAGTTCTCAAGTCCTTTGAATCTGGTATGCCGATAGGGTATTCCTCAGGCTTTCACAAGGTGTTTAGCATACTAAGTAGCAAGCTGGAAGTTGGGATTCTCCAGTAAGCATTTAGGTACCTGTGCCAGATCAAATTCTGACTCAAAATCATTTATTTCATAGAAATCATCGCTAATCTTGAAGACATCAATACAGAAGGCTGAGGTTGATCCCCAGCAGTTCTCATCACCTGGATATAGTGCAAATTCATGAAGAACAAATTATGCTGCTTCAGATATTGGGTCACCCAACGAGGCTGGGTGCCAGGAGTCATCTACTTCTCCATGAAGGAAGAAGTCTGACCATAGTGAGTCTGGGTAACTAAACTTTTCCTTTGCTATGTTTGCCCAACAATACTTATATCCTTTCCATTCCACCTAGTTTCACAAAGATCTGAAACACTAAATGGCCAGGCTGGGTTCATGACAGGAGGTGAAAGCGGAATGACTTCCCTGTATTCCCAAATGTATTCATTGTATTGACATGAGAATAAATGAGGGTAATACCTTCCATCGTCGGGTTATCTAAGGCATATGGAAGTCTACCTTCTGTTCCTGATCAGAGATTGATCCTGTTTCTGTTTCTTCTGAAGGGTATGAATGTGAAGTATAGTATTCCTCATCACTTTCTGGCTTGAAAATTAAGTTGGCATAGTTATAGGGCACAAAAGATTCATCTGAATCTGAACTGTCACTCCAGCTATCTTCTGTGTCAGATATATCCTGCAATGGCAGTATGCTGTCATCAGAGTCTGTTTTGGTATCCAAATCAATTACACTATTGGTTCATGTTTGAAGCGAATTACTGAATAGTTCATTAATTTCTTCGTCCAACATAAAAGGTTCGGAAATTGATAATGAATTCAAGAAGAGGAGGTCAGAGGTTTGAGTTGTTTCTGACAACATGACATCCTCATCCTTCAAGCTGTACCAAAGACTATTGGTTGGAACACCTGGCAGTCTCTTCTTGCTATTCGTCTTGAATGTATTGTTGCAAGGGCAATTTCTTGCCATGTGACCAACCTCTTTACAGCTGAAACATTTGTTCTGAGCTGCAAGTTCAGCCTTTTCAGTATCAGTGAGTAAAGTTTTTCCTCTATTGGGCTTAGGTGTATTTGATTTACCTCACCCTCCATCCTGGTTGTTATTTCCAGATGCTGGACTAAATCTCAAAGGTCTGAATTGACCATATGATAGAGGCTCTCATTGGAAGTTTGATGATGATCAGTGGTCATCTTGACGTTTGTGGTCTTTATTCCACTTTTGTGAGGACTTGTTCCTACTGTGTGAACCATTTGATTGGTGGGTATTCTACTTGTTACCAGAATGTGAAGACTGATGACTGTTCCATCCAGGTTTATCATAAGATTTATCATTTCCTTGTGGGGTAAACTCTAGTTCAGCCATTTCAATAAGTTCAGCTGCCTGTAGAATTTCCTCATAAGAATGGATTTCCTTATTCATCTTTTCTCAATGCAGTTCACAGCAGACATAAGCTTCCAATCTGTCCCAGAACTTGATAGCTATTTCCCGTTCACTCATAGTTCCAACTAAATTGTTTAGCATTTCATATTCATAAGCATATTCTATTACGGGTCTTTTATTTTGATGACAAGTATTCAGTTTTGCCTATTGTTGGCTCCAATAGTTCAGCAGGAAGCAAAAATTGAATAATGCCTTGGCAAAATCAATTAGTTCCCAGCTGGAATGATCTTATAATACCTTTTGTATGAAGAACGACAAGGCTTTTCCATGAAGGAAATTTGAAGCGAGCATTACCTGCTCATCTTCAGGTACTTTTCCTTCATCACAATACTGGCTCATATGCATTAACCAGTTGTGATACTTCTCAGCATCAGGTGTACCATCATATGTAGGTGGAGGGATAGGTTTGATAATGTGTTTAGTATGCTTTTTATCTCTAGATCTTTCATGGTGAGCCTTTCATTGATGCTTACGATGCCTGGATTGGTAATTATCAGATGACTCACTTGAACTCGAAGATTTTGTACTGGAGGAATCATCTGATGAATAATCACGATCAGAATTTGACTCGCTTTCACTATCAGATGAAGAACTGCTGTGGCTCGAACTTGATGGATCCAAAGGTGGTTTATCTCCATCATCACCATCTCCTTCATTTGAGGAAGAATCACTAGAGTCTGAATCAGAAGGTGATAAACAGTGTCTTGAATCTTGGTGCTTCTTTAATAGGTGTTTTTGTTTATGGCTACGGTCATCCTTCTTTGGATTTTGACCCTTTTCAAAGGCCTGTGCAAGGAAGCTATTCTTTGGGAGTTGGTTTATTGGCTGAGCAGCATGTTCTTTTCCTTGAAATGTGTTCGGAGTGCCAGATTTACCTCAAACTGCCTCTTCCAGTTTTCTCTCGTAGTGAGAAGACATTGGTTTGAGTACATTCTTTCTCTTTTTAGTTTGGGACTGAGACTTAGACTTTTTCATGCCCTTAGACTTCTTGCTTTTAGACTTGGATCTAGAGTGACTTCTAGACCTAGAACAATGCTTTGAGGTGTGTTTCTTCTTTGTTTTAGTATGTTCATCAGAAGACTGACTTTGTCCAGTCTCATCCCTAACAGAAACTCCAGGATGCTCAACAGCATCTTCCCTATTATTAGAGCCACTACCGCTAGCTACATTGGCCTGAGCAGTTCCCATTACATTAACCTGGATGCCGGTGTCCCAGTTTGCATTCCAAGCCTCAAGCTCTACATGTTGCGCCTTGGAGTCCATGTCTGGATCCCCACTGTTGTGAAGACTCCTCATGAAATCTTCTGCTGGATTCTGATTGGGTCTTTCATCCTCAGAATCAGTTACATTCTCAACACGGGCTCATCAGTTGATATTTTTTCCTTTTGCCACAGTTTTAGCCAGCAAATCTTCCTCGGAAGTGCTATCAGTATCCTCTTGATGTTGTACCTTTTCGTTTCTCATGTGTATAGCTGCACGTTGGGTACTGGTGAGTGATTTCTCTGCTTCACGGACTACTCGGGTTTGTTCCTCTGACAGGTAATCTTTCGGGACTTCAAATCTCAAGTTTGACTTAGATATTTTCTTACGGAGGTCCTCCATGCTGCGAGCACGGTGCCTCATAACTGTAGTCCAGCCAAGCTCATTGCCAATAGAGTCAAATGTATTATTTTTGGTGTAGTCTCCATTGACCGAAGTACTATCACTGGTAGTAGTGACATGAGTATCAACTACAGTGGAACCACTGTTTCCAATGGCCTCGGCATCAGAGATACTGGATACATGAGGGCTAGACACATCCTTGGGGGTCCATCTTATGGTGTGAGCCTGCGTAACTGCTGCATAGGTAAGAGCCTGCAACAGGACTTGGGCATAGGAATCACTAGAAAGAAAGTTGTCAGTACTTTTGGAAGTCAATGACAACTCACTGGTTTGTTCCTGAGTAGGCAGCCCAACATCCGCAATAGTGGCAGTGGCGTTATTGCAATGGCAATTGCCTTGTAAGTTGTATCAATATGTTCCAGAAGCCAGATAGTGTCAGCGTGTCGAATAGATAAAGGGTAGAGACAGAAATTGTTGGATATGATCCTAGTTGAGTTGGCATGATCCCAGGTGATCAGCCAGAGAGGTCTCAGAGCAACAACGAGGATAGAAGACAAGTTTAGAGTTTTAGAGTAAGCAGAGAGTGGTGAACAGTCTTGTTCTGTTCAAAATATGTGACAAATGTGGGAATGCGCATCACATGTAGAGGGTCTTGAAAGAACAGGTGTAAGTTCTGTAGATTCAAAACCACTGAGGTAGCTACTCTGTACTTATCTAGCTTATATACTAGAGAAAAGAGATGGGTACCGGACTTGTATCAATAGGGTGAAATAGAATCGATAGGTTATACTGTTGAAGTACTGATGTAGGTCGTGATGACGACGAGGGAGTCCAAGGAGACAGTGACCGATGGAACAGAGTGTCACACACGACCTGGTAGTGTATGTCAGAGTTGTGATTACGAGGTTAACTGGTGAACTCATGTAGTGCTAGGAGGCCCATTATCTCCTTCTCTCTTCTGACAATGCTAGCTCCATTTTCCAACTTGATTCCTAATCCAATTGCAGCGGATAGTGGAAATCCTTTTGGAGGATGATGAAGTATCCAACTCTAACATCATGCAAGTTGTGGAAGAAAGGTCAATAGGCACCCATTGACTCAATGCTTTCTTCAGTACCACCACAATGTCACTTCTCAGGCCCACTCCCGTTGGCATCAGCCCTCTTCTATATGGTTACATTATAGAAAACTTAGCAGAAATTTTCAAAGAACATCATCCTCCTCACCACACTAGCCCAGACTTATCCCATACCTGTCAGGTTGTGGGCAGTAAGACCCCTATGTCCAGCAGTCATGTGATTGCTGACTTCCTTTGGTGCATGTTGTTGTACCTCCCAAGGGCCACTGGCAGAGTGGTAAGGCATCTGTTTATTAATGTTTTCTTATGTTCTGTGTTCAACTGTGCTCAGTGTATTTTTTCTTTCTAGGTTAGGGGTTAGGTTTAGGGCCCTGGTGCAAAGTGCAGCATGCCTCAAGTTTGAATGGGTTAGGGAGGTTAGAGAGGTTAGGGGTTAGGGTAGGTTAGGGGTTCGGGGTTAGCAGGGGGGGGGTGCAGGGGGGGAACACTCTGCAAAAGGGTTAGGGGCTTGAAGATATTCAAAGGGGGGGTGCGGGGGGGAATGCCCCGCAAACGTTTGGGAAGCACTTTGGCGATCGGGATATCTATCGCCTCAAAAAGGCAAGTAGGTCACGTGAATGTCGGACGAAGGGGTCTTACTGTCCCAGTTACCTGTCAGGAGGGCTACCCAGACTGTCAGACTCAACGCTCGGCGAAGATTTTCCCTTCTAGCTCTTATTGGAGCGTTCGAGTCATAATCGCAAGTCCAGGGTAAAGCACTTCAAGTTTCATGATATATACCATGACTGACTCACTCTATACTGTAACAGCAAAGACATCTGACCCTGCCGAATCCACCGAGTTTTGGAATAGCTTTATGCCAACCAACCCGCCTATTACACAACTTCCTTCTGAATGGGAGTCACAGGAGGCGGTATTGGAAGCTGCGATGGATGGGGAACTACATTTGTAAACTGGGTATCACAGAAGAAGAAAAGCAGAGCTCTGAACGATGGAGATTGAGAGTACACGAGGTGAGCTGACATCTTCTCCAGGCTCGAACTGATGCCAATGAAGGCTTATTCTACTCTCTAGCTCCCTGTTTTTGCCACACCTCAAGACTCTAAACACATCCATCGAGCTCGCCTCGTTCTCCTCTAGATCCTGCATTTCTACGTACACACGCTCCCACTACAATCGGATTCAGAACCCGTGAGGATCCCACCGTCGCTCAGCGTTCCTCCCCTCCAAAGCTCTGAAGCTACAGACCAACCGCCTGTATTGATATACACCGACGAGGTGATACTCAACTCGTACCTCGACGCAACCGACAACGAACCCAAATGCTTATTCTTTATTCAATAAAGGCCCAGGATCAGCATATGAACAAGGGTTCCATCTCACAAGTGCACGAGTCGAATGGGAAGGTGCGAAAGCTATGCGCGTTGTACACGATATCATTTCTTCGATAAACTTCGACCTCGACCTCGCGAGCCAACTCGAAACCCTCGCCACACACATCCACACACTCCGTGAAACGCTCCTTTCTATCAAGAACTTGCGATCCAGGGTTCCTCTACGACTATATTCGACCTTGGTTGAGCGGTGGGACTTGGGTGTTTGAAGGCAAAGAGATGCACATGCACACGCTTGGAGGATCAAGTGCAGCCCAAAGCCCTCCCATACAAATGCTCGGCGCGTTTCTTGGTACATCTCGCATGTGTGTGTGATTTGGAACTATAATTCCCTGTTCGATACCGAGCCGCTTCAACGGCACCACTTTTTGTGGCCCACCCGCCATTCTGTGCCGGCCTCCAGCGCCCCCTTTTCGAAGGTCGCTCTGATGAAGAATGTGTAAAGCGGGCTGTAAGTTGACCAGCTTCCAGAACAGGCCACTGAGGTAGAACATTAGTTGCAGGAGATAATGCTAAAATGTCAAAATGCCAGGAAAATGCTTTGGAGAAGGAAAGAACCGACGACGAAGGGTTTTCTACGGCCTGACCTTTGATGCCAAAGCTCGCGGGATTTAGACCAGGGCACTCCAAGGCTAGGTTTACGCCAGCAGCAGCAGGCGGGTTTGCTACCTAAACACCCCATTTCAGCTCCTCAACGAAGCATTTCGCACAGCCAAGATGCCTATTTTCGCGCACACGTATCCATGCTCACAAGTCGCCTCGATACGCATCACCTACTTTCTCGAATCGAAACAGTCGAAAATCAAGTCGACGGAATGCTCAAAGGCTGGAGAGGCGTATAAGAGAGCTGTGAACGTGTTTTAGAGGAACGGGATAGGGTTCTCTGTCTCAAAGAGGAACTGGATTTCCGGTTGGAGTACATATCTTAACGAAGCCAGTACCTTGAAACACTTTGCGACTACCCTTACGACGACCTTCGATCTCGAATTCTTCACGAATCAAGGCTTATCGCGCTCTGTGAGGTTTGCGCGGTTTTAGAAGTGTTAACGGTTGAAGTATATGACGAGGAAGATACTCAAAATTCCTCCAAGTCAAAACTGCAGACATCCGCCCTTCTCCAACCTATCCTCCAAATTGTCCAAACGAGGCTCTTGTCCGAAGCTTGAGCAGTCGTTCAAAGTGATATCAGGCATTATATGCCATCGGGCGATTTTGACTTGAACACGGAAGGGTACACGACGATGGAGAAGTATATCTGGGCGTTGGAGTAGTTGACTGATTTCGTCAACGTGAGTGGACGTTTCTTCCTTCGAACTAGTAACTAACTTGCGCATTCACAGCCGTCGTTAACTCAGAGTATAGCGGAAGAAACTATCTCGCTACGCACCATTGCAACCGACTTCAGAGAAGAGCAAACTAAGGGACACTTGTTTATTTTTTGCGAGCTTTTGGTGTCAAAAGAAGTTCTGAATCAGTTTGGGAAATCTTTCTTGCAGCGGGCATACATGTAATAGTTAAGAATAATACAGTCCACCTCATTTTATTGCATGTCATGAATCCAGAACCTCCCAGTCCAAGTCTTCAGCCAGTGCTTCTAAAATGGCATTTTTAGTCTAAGGAAGAGAAAAAGCATATTGTATGGGTGACACACCTTCAACGAGCACAAAAAGATCCTCGGTACCAACAATCTCCAACTCTGGATAACCCCTACTTTGTGCCCAATCGGAGGTAGTGGGGTCAAACCCCCGAGCCTTCTGCCAGTCTCGGAGGGCAGTGTAGACATTGGTTGGCCATGAGTACAGCTCAACTTGATCGAGAACTCCTGTGTCGGGCACAAGTACTGGAAGGCCCCACCACTCGCATTCCTCCTCTGACAGCCGAGATTGACCGGTCTCGTCAAAAGACCAGAAATAACGAGGTCTTTCCATCCAGGATACGAGTTCGGATAGTGTTGTGGGGAGGGGATGAACGAAGAGGTAAACAGGTTTTAGCGGTGTTTCTTCAACGGGGTGTTCAGCATTACGGAGGGTGGAGAAGGCTCGGGGGTGTTGAGTGGATCGTAAAGTCAGGTAGGGCGGTTCAACCATAACTGGCGGGAGAAAGAAAAGATCAGTCTGCGTAATATATTAAACAGTGAGGGGATGTACAAAACTTTTCCTTCCCCTCTGTAACATCAAGAGCATCGAAAACCTGCAAGGACTGCGATAACCACTGCTCGCGGAACCTCCACAAATCATATCCAGCTTCAAGATCAACGCCCTTCCCTTGAACCGGATCTAACTCGAAGCTTGCAGATCCCTGAGCTTAAATCAAACATAGAAAGCACAATATCACTCACCGTGTCAAACCCCCATCCAGCTCTGTTTCACCCACTAATCCATGCATCTTCCACCACCACCATAACGAACGAGCTTCTCGTGGCCTCGCAACAGCCTCCAATGACGGAGAGTAGACGGTGTCGAACCGAAGTTCACCTATGACGTTAATCGGGAGATGATTGGGTGGATTCCGCCAAAGATCGCGGAGATACCAAGGCATGGCTGAACTCCAGTAAGGATGGTCGGATTGGTGATCTTCTGCCATTCGCGGAAACAGATCGTCAAGAAAGGTGGATTCGTAAATACGCGATGCACATTCCAATACACTATCATTCACGTGCGACCCAAGGTTGCTGAAGAACCTGAAGCAAGCATCATCCTTCAACATGTCAATAGTGGATGGGACAACGATCGGCTCGTCCACAAATAAATAACGAAATCGGGTGCCAGGACCATCAGGCCCTCTGAAAAGCACGCCACTGTTAGTGTTCATCCATAACATACTATCTAAGCATCGCATGTTTGTCTGGAACAGTCAAACGGTGTTAGCTCAAGAAATTGAGGCGAGAGCGGAGATTCAGACTGACTGCTAGATATTTAATGTAGACATTCATCCAGAAAGATCCCGTGTAAAAATGCGCACAGGGGATTAATTCTATGGGTACCATCAGGATATACCGTCAATAGAAAGCCCAAGGTGAGTCGTACCGTGATGAAAGATCAGAGCCGGGATTGCCGACTGGTTAATGCCGAATAGTTGCGGATTGCTGGCTGTCTGTCAGATATAAAGCTTCCGAGTGATAGACGAAAGCCTACTGGGTACGCGAGAACTGTCCAAAATCCTTCTCCCATAAATCTTGTGCATCTTCGCCTTCGTAGATCATAGCAGTAAACTTGGATTGCCGATCAACTATTTTGACAGTGTAGATTGTTTTCTGAGCTGATGACTTGTGTAGACCGACTAATTCTCCGTTTTGCCATTCCCAATCCCACTCTGAAAGCTCCCTAGAGCCTAACTCCTTCACCTTGATCATGTCTCCACGTATCACTTCTCGGAACTGCGAAAACCATCTGTCAGTCTAACGAATGACACTCGAAACTGCTCAGGCACTTACCTGGTCGTACTCGGTACGCTTCATCACCGCCTGACCAGCGTTGAGATTAACGACACCTGCCTTGATCGTGTTGTTGACTTGGTGTCCATGAACCTGATTGAAGCTGTTCTTGCCCTTGAAAGAAAACCCTGATGAATTCTTGAAACTCATTTCCAGCGCTAAGCGAGATAATGGTAGTGGTAGAGAGGTAAGAATGGGTCATGGGGAATACGAGAACCTACAGTATTTTATATGTCAGTTGACATGAGGTTCGACGAATCAGATTGGATGAACAGCTTGTAAAGGCGATAAGGTGACGGCGTCAATCACCATGTACTGCCTTCCTGCATTCGTGGGCGAAAATTAAATTGTGAGCGTTAAAGTAAAAGGCGCACCATTTTGTTCACATGTGCCATTGCCCTCAACCCAGTGAACACACTGGGCCTCTAGAATAGTCTTGGAATAACAAGAACCTAAACTGGCCAGCTCATTTCTTCAAGAGCGCAACAAAGTAAAATTGCATGCTTCGTATCTATCTATCAATCATTGGAATTGAATACTTTTCCCAGCAAGACCTTGATTAGCACTTACACCAACCCTTTTAATCCCTTTCCAGATTCCAGTTGATTTCCTGCTCTCCAGTGTCCATATTCCGATCCATCTCCGGTTGCCAGATCCCGAAGCTTGAAGAGTGATGGTCGTAATGTTGAAAGAGTCACGGTAATCATCGGGTGGATGTGAGTATGAGGTACGACTTGAGAGATTGGTCGCTGGCGCTATCACTGTTGAATGGTCGGGTTCAGTTCAGTAACATTCCTCAAAGTACGCACATTGCGGGGACGCAAGTTCCGATGTGCGTCGAAAGATCAGAAGACGATGCAGTTGCCCTCACTGAAACGGTGAGCTGTATCCAATGACACTCTGTGCCTTGAATCAATGCCGCCGGCGTCGGAGTGTTGATTTAGAGGCTGAGAGTATGTATGACAGCCCGCTACTAGCGACGCACGGTAGTGAATGTTTGGAATTTTCAGGGTATAAGCGGGAGCACTATGTATATGATGTGCAATAAGGTTCCTTGCAAGAGTTCATAATTACAAAAGAGAAAAAGATCTTTAACAATATGTCAGAGTTGCGATTACTATGAGGCCAACCGGTGAACTCACATAGTGCTAGAAGGCCTATTATCTCCTTCTCCCTCCTGAAACCTCTAGCTCCATTTCTCCAACTTGATACCCAATCCAATCGGGGCGGATAGCGGAAATCCTTTTGGAGGGCGATGAAGTATCCAACTCGGACATCATGCAAGTCGCGGAGAAAGGTCAATAGGCGCCCGTCGACTGGATGCTTCCTTCAGTACCACCACAACGTCTCGCTAGTCTCAGCCCTCTTCTCACATAACGGAATACTTAGCAGAAGGACACAAAGAATGTGCTCCTTTTTCTAACAGTCCAGTCCTCTCCCGTACCTGTCAGAAGGCCTACCCATGCTGTCAAAACTCAACGCTTGGCCAGGAGTCACTTTCCCCTCCTAACTTTGATTGGGGCGTTCGAGTCATAATTCCAAGTCTAGGGTAAAGCAGTTTCAATTTTATGATATATACCACGACTGACTGATTCTTCTACTGTAACATGCAATGTCATTTGAACCTGCCAAATCCACCAAATTTTGGAACGGTTTTATGCCAACCAAGCCGCCTATTACACGTCTTCCTTCCGAATGGGAATCATAGGAGGCGGTATTGGAAGCTGCGATGGATGAGGGTCTGCATCTGGGAGGTAAGCTGGGTATCACGGAAGAAGAGAAGTAAAGCTCTGAACGATGAAGATTCAGAGTACGCGAGGTGAGCTGCCATCTTCTCCGAGCTCCAGCTGACGTCAAGGAGGGCTTATTTTACTCCCTAGCTCCTTGTTATCGCTGCACCTCAAGACCCTAAAACACATCCATTGAGCCCGCCTCGTCCTCCTCTATATCCTGTATTTCTACGTCCACACGCTCCCACCACAATCGGATTCAGAACCCGTGAGGATCCCACCGTCGCTCAGCGTTCCCCTCTTCCAGATCTTCAAACATACAGGCCAACCGCCGGTATCAACATACACCGACGGGGTGATACTCAACTCGTACCTCAACGCAACCGACAACGAACTCAAATACTTATTCTTTTTTTCAACAAAGGCCCAGGATCAGCATATGAACAAGGCTTCCATCTTACAAGTGCACGAGTCGAATGGGAAGGAAGGTGCTAAAGCGATAGGGGTTGTACACGATATCATTTCTTCGACAAACCTCGACCTCGACCTCGTGAGCCAACTCGAAATCCTCACCACACACATCCACACACTCCGTGAAACGCTCCCTTCCATCGAGAAGTTGCGATCCGGAGCTTCTCTACAACTATATTCGATCTTGGTTGGGCGGTGGAACTTGGGCGTTTGAGGGCGAAGAGACGGGCACGCACATGCTTGCGGGATCAAGTGCAGCCCAAAGCCCTCTCATACAAATGCTCGATGTGTTCCTGGGTACTTCATCCTCCCCGAATCAGACCACCAAAGGCATGTGAACGTACATGTCTCATTCACATCGAGAGTTTCTGGAATGTTTGCAGGATGGAGGATGGGGTGACAAGTTGTGTTCCGAGTCGGTAGGGGAGGCGTATGAGAGGGCTGTGGATGCGTTGAAGCAGTCTAGGAATGCTCATGTTGTAATTGTGACGTTTGTTGTTGGGCCTGCGAGGAGGGCGGAGAAGGCGAGGGAGATGAAAGAGACGACAGGAACGGATTTGATGGTGTTTTTGGAGGGCGTTAGGGATAGAAGGTCTAGTAGAGTCGGCGTCTGCAAGTAAAACTTACTGTTTGTGATAGTGGACTAGTAATGAAGAGATGCTTCATACTAAACGTCGGACGCTGTGACGATAATACGTGCTGCATTCTTTAACGTGACTACATATACATGGGACTTAAGATTACAACAGGCATCGCGAGTGGCTAGTCATCTCGGTCCGTAAGTCTTGTCTATCCTGGAGACTAATCAAGCAGATCAGCATATACCAAAAGTCCAAGAACAAGGCGGCTTACTGGGAACTGTATGATTGCAGAAGGGATCAAAATAATTCTTGCTCGACAGATACCACATAGATCCAGGATCACTCCCAAACACCTTGTAAAGTCTTGCCATAACCTCGTTGGTTCGTTCACAAGAAACGTCATAGTGGTAATTGCTATGTATAGTCGCGATACCAATGTCGTCGCCTTCGTCGTCACCGTTAGCTATAGGGAAGTCAAACGAGATCCCCTTGCCAATTAGACGGAGTTCGATGTTGAGTTGTATTAGATAGTGCAATGGGATAGTGCCCTGTAGGTTTGGAGAAGGATCTTGGACGTCTTGAACGTCAAAGAATCTTGCACCTGTACGATGAACGGCGTTGATGAATTGACTGAGTGGCACACCCCAACCGTAGACGAACAAGGGTGAGCAGTATTTGAAGACGTCGATGGCAAGCCTTTATAGGGTTCGCCCTTGAGCATGGCGTCCAAGGTGAGTCTCTAGATGGCGGGATGAGCAACCACATGGCAGCAGCAGCCGCAATGACTTGCCTTGTTGAATCCTATGGAGCTCCCTTTGCCTCCACTGCTCCTGTTTCCTTTTCCTCTCTGTGGTGAGTGATTCCTCTACGTCGTTGTCTTCGTGTTGGTCTCTCTTCGTGGCATCTTCAGCAACGGTTTCCAGGCGCTTTTCATGGTTCCCATAGCCGCTCGCTTCAGATCTACTCCCAAACACGATATCTGCCAGACATACCTCAAATCTTTTGAGTACCTCGTCGGAGTCCATGCAACCAGAACGGATATAGTGGAATTGGGAGATGCGGAAGGATGAGTCATGGAAGAAGGGGCTGAAACCAGGCCGAATGACCGTGACCACCACTATCACCACTTCAATTTAACAGCCAGGTCTCTCTACCGGCTGGTTAGCAGCAAATGTCGCCTGAGCAAGAAGAAAACTCGCGAGCGAAGAAGAGAGGAAGAGAAAAAGGGAGCTGACCTGACAAAAGGAAACTCGAGGAAGCTCTGGATGAGCTCGAACAAATCAACAAAGCAAGTCTAATTCCCAAATTGCTGGCTGTCAAGTCACTCACCACACCATTCTAGACCCTGAATTTGAAAGACATGTTCAAGGGAGAGCCATATGAGAAATTGCCATTCCGGTACTTCCCTATCACTGTCCGCCCCACTTTATCTATCGACGTCGTTCATCGCACGGGCGCAATGAAACACTTTGCGACTACCTCTACGACGATCTCGGATCTCAGATCCCACACGAACCAAGGCTTACTTCGCTCTGCGAAGTTTGTACAGTTTTACAAGCGTTAATGGTCCAAGTACACGACGAGGAAGACGAAGGGGCTCAAAATTCCTCCAAGCCAAAACTACAGACATCCGCCCTTCTCCAATATCAGGTATTACGTGCCATCGAAGAAAAAAGGCGACTTTGACTCGGGGTATCCGACAGTCAAAAAAAAGTGTATCTGGGTGTTGGAGCAGTTGGCTGATTTCGTCAACGTGAGTGGACGCTTCTTCCTTCGAACTAGTAAATAACTTGTGCATTCACAGCCGTCGATAGCTCAGAATATAGCCGAAGAAGCTGTTTCGCTATCCACCATTGCAACCGGTTTCAGAGACGCCCCTGGTGTAGAGGAAGAGCAGACTAAAGGGACACTTGTTTCTCTTTCGTGAGCTTTTGGCGTCAAAAGAGGTTTCGGATCGGTTTGGGTTATCTGAGCCCGAGCCGGTGCCGGCTTCCACGTTGATGTCGAGGGAGAGGTCAAGATCAGTTTGGAATACCGGCGGCGCGGGCGGTGCACTTACTTCACTCCTTGGAGTCGGTGGTAGCATGCTTGTCTCGTTCGAAGTGGTTGACGATGGATTTGGGAGAGGTGTCAAGAGTGTTGACGGTGCGAAGCGAGTGAGTTTACGCCTCTCCGCAATACAAACACTAGCTGATACACGCTTGACTCGGATAGACGACGCAGCAATCCTCGCGACAGGCATACGAGAACGTCATTTCTGCTGCTGTTGACGAGTTTGTGTGCGTTTACGGGGGTTCATTAGTTCTGTGAATTCTCCGACACCTGGATCGGCGTTGGCTTCCCGACGCAGATGCAGTGTTCACGCAAGCGTACGAAGATACGACCATGGATGAACTCGAACTGAGGGTCTGACTAAAGCGGAGGCAATGCAATGGATACACTTGATTGTGCAGCGTATGGACAGCCGCCGATAATCAAGGTAGTTTTTCACATTTATGTTCAACCAAGAAGGCTTCTAGAATGATCTGCTACAAATGAATGTATTACTGTATTATGTATAGAACATCATTTTACTGCTGACTTCCCTGCTCTATATCAGATTCATTTTGAGCCTGTATGATACCTTTCGTTGACGTTAACGCCAGTATATTTAGGGCCGGTCAACCGACGCCCGTCAACGTGATAACCTCTCACTCTTTCTTTCATCTGTGCTCCAATGTCTTCTGCAAAGATTTCATCCTCGCAGGTGTGTATACGTATTCAATTCACAGCCATTAATCATACTGACGCCATAATCGAAGATTTTGCTCAAGTTGCCTCCGGTGCAGCTGTGCATCCAATGTCAACACTCCTACCCGTCAGCATCTCCTATCATTCGAAAAGCAGGGCAGTACCTGCAGGAAAATCCGGCAAATCATGTTCCTCTCGACCACGAAAAGCCATATCTCAAAGAAGCCATGCAGGAAACCCTCGCGGAAATCGAACAATGTAACAGCGAGCTTGGAAGGTTGGGGGAGATTGTTCGTCAGTTGGAGGAGCGACGCGAGTGCCTTGTGGAGGTCGCAAACAGGCTGAATGGGATGGTCAAGACAACGATCCGTCAGCTTCCACCAGAGCTCTTGTCTCGCATCTTCTTCATGGCTCGAGACGAGGGAAACAAAGGATGGTTGACTTGTCGTGTACCTCTGACTCTGAACCACGTCTGCAGTCGCTGGAGGGCACTCGTTCATTCTGAACCAGGCCTGTGGTGTATCATTGACGTCAAATTTCGCGTGGAGGACGACCAGGATTCCGCTGATAGGCTTCTCGAGTTCACAAAGTTCTGCTTGGAAAAATCCCAACCCAAGCCAATCAACGTCACCATCAAAACACCTGAAGACTTGTATGACTCTGACGATGATAGCGAAGTTGATGACCACTACCTCTACTGGGCGGTGTGGACTGTGTTGTTGGCGAATTGCAGTCGATGGAAAGTCGCAGACTTAGTGTTGCGGTATGACGACCAAATGGCATTCGCAGAATTAGCAGAGGGTAGGATGGACTTTCCTATCCTGGAGAGCCTGAACATGTGCTTCCGAGACGGGGTGGGGAGCATTGAGACCATCATCTCAGTACCGCGCGTCTCTCACATGTGCCTGGTCAGAACGGAGGATGGATGCATCAAGCCAGTAAATCTGGATGGATTAACTCAGCTGACGATGGAGGACTACCATATAGACGATCTTTTATGCGCTCTCCAGGACTCCCCTAACCTATCCAATGTGGAGCTCAAGGGCTTCACAGCTAGGCATCGTCAGTCGTTCAATCTTCCCGTAACCTCACAGATGAAGAGCCTCCAAGTAGAACTACACTCTAATGGGGGCGACATCTTCGAACAGCTGACACTGCCCTCAGTTACTATGCTCGAAGTTACGGACCCTCCCCGGGGCCGTTTTTGGACACCGCACCGTGATAATCCCCAACTTTGTCAATTTGTTTCACGTTCTCGACCTCCTATCACACACCTTCTACTGTCCACCGTTACACTTCCGCACGAGGAAATCATGGGTACGTTGGCCCTATTACCGACAATCACGCACCTCGGGCTTGAAGATGGATTTCGAAAGTGGGCTCCGGTTATCATGAAAGAGTTTTTGCGGCACATGACTATTGGACGCGACTTCACCGATAGTATTCTTCTACCCAATCTGACGGACCTTCGTCTACATTTTGGAACTCAGTTTGAAAATCGAACGCCATCTGTATTGGACATGGTCGAATCACGGTGTTATGGAGCAGTGCATGGACTGAGGCAAAAATTGGTGGTTCTTCGCCTGACGTTGTGGGGAGAAAGCGAAGCCTCGGAGATTCTGGTTGGGAATCGTATTGATGTCTTTCGAAAGGACGGTCTAGATGTGGAAGTTGAATTTCGTTTCTGATAGGTTCGGACTACCCATGTATCATATAGCATCGAGTACACAAACTTAGTTGTCGCATCCAACCTATACCGTTCACTCTTACTCAAGTCGAAGGAAGCTTTGAATGTGAAGTTGGCTCGGGAATCTTCAATATTGCCGGCACAAAAGACAAGTCCGCAGATGAGACACTGTTGGTCTAAGCAACAGGAATGGTACCGGTGAGCTCGAACGACGGAAATTACATCTTCGCGGTGCTTCGTGACTCGTCGAACTGAGAATCTTGAAAATCTATGACTCGACGAGTCCATATGCATTCAGACACGATGGAAATGCCCATTTATAGCGCCACGTCCATCTCTAGGCCCAATCTGGAATCTTTCAAGAAATAGTACGCGACTACTGGGACTCATATGAACATACACATCAGGAAAACGGTCAGCTTTGCTTTTGATGCTTGGAAGGCAAAAAATAGCTTAACAAGCCAAAAAAGCAGATTTTTTCCTTAGAAAGATAATAGTGCTTAATCGTGAATCTCATTTTGCTTAGACTACTGTAATACTGCTTAGCTTACAGTGCTTTCGCTGGGGCGACTTGATCGCTGCACATACTGAATCGGTACTGAATCACGCTTCTAATCCAGGCATCTACCACTCGCTCCTCAATTTGCCTCCGACCATCAATACAAGGGAACTATCGCGATGGCTGTGGTGACCGGTGTAACCGCTGTATGAGTTCTTCTAGTAGTCAAAAATTAGCCTCATAGGTCAGAACGGCAGACTGAGCTCTACATACCACTTGGAAGACAGCCCAGCCATTATGTACACTCTTAATCATGACCAAACACTGTATCAATGACAAGTATGAATCAGGCCTGAGGAGGTAAATGGCGAGATGAAGAGTTTTCGTACCTTGAGCCGGCTTTATCCTTCTGAAGTGCCTCGTCTCCGGGGTATCCGATATTCGGAGTTAATACATGCTAATATTACTTGATCCTACTAACATGAATAAGTAGGGAGGTCCTGGTAAGTGAAGCAGGGCTCGTACCTTTCATCCACGTTCAACCCATTGATATCACTCCTCCCGTGCCGGAAACCATCTACACTTCGTCTTCTTCTTGACCAGTTTCATCCGAGAGACGGTAATAGGAAGTACGGGACCTCAGCAATAAATGAGATACTACTTCATGGATAAATCAGGAGCGGACTTACCAACTCTGACTGGGTGGATGATGGCAGTCAGGAAAAAAACCTTGTTCGTGAGAAAAAGCTGACCCCAAAAAAATGACCCACCCCCGCTACTCTGGTCCTTGATTCCGATTCCGAATCCGAACTTCACCCTTTCGTTCTGACTCCCGGACTCAAAGTCTAGCAGCACTCAACCGTGCAGCCCTGTTTCTCTTTTATACTTTTTTTCCCTTTTCTTATTTTCTATCTTTTCTGGTCTGAGAAGGTTAGATTGTAAGGAAAAATAGCCCGGTGTAAGCGAAAGCGTCAGGCAAAAGAAAAAGCAGCCAGATATACTTTCTCATTTTTTCTCCCTTTTCTTATTTTCTATGTTTTCTGGTCTGAGAAAGTTAGATTGTAAGGAAAAATAGCCCGGTGTAAGCGAAAGCGTCAGGCAAAAGGAAAAGCAGCCGGAAATAAGCTGAAAGATCACGGATCTAAGCAAAAGCCGCCGTAAGCAGACTTGACCGTTTTGCTGATGCAGAATGTCATATCAATCATATTAGAAGCGAAATCAACGAGGAATGTACCAAATCTATACCGACGTTGGAATGTACTTTGTCTGGATGAATCTCTGGGTATAATTCTCTCCCCCTACAGTGCCATAAATCTAGACCCGTTCGAAGAGCCGCGCACTTCGAGCCGTGTTGGATATATTAGATAGGCGTCAGAAAAGGGTGGAACAAAGGCCTTCATGATGAAACTGACAGTACATGGCTAAAAGTAAGGTGTAAGAACGGCGAGTTCTCAAGAATGGAAGTGGCCTTGGTGCGTACCATGGAATCCGAGTATCATATTCTACTCTAACACATCCTGATCATTTGACCCGTCATCTGGGAGCATCTTGGAGCCGACGACAGCAAACAGGTCCGGATGAACGCTGTCACGGCCTTTCATGTGTGAAGGAGGACCTAATTGGAGAAGACGATCTGGGAGGCACAGGTACAAAGGAAAGAACGTCAGCATGACGAAGCGCTGTGGGCAGAAATACGCTACCAAGTCGTGTTGATCTACCCTCGCTAATTGCTGTTTTTGTTGCGTTTCAGCCCCGCTGTTTTCTAGGTCAAACCCAAAGACGAACCAGCATACCCAGAAACGTCTTGATACTTCGGGAGCTGGAGAGAGCAGTGAGCACGTTGGGATCCAATGTTTTGGCATAAACGAGACGTAATATCAGGGATATGCAGCGAAGCTCTCTGACAAAGAGATGATGGTAGTCGGTAATCAAGAGCACATCACCTAATCAAAGCGGACCTCGAATGCCACGCGTTTCCTGCTTGCGACCGAACACAACCGAAACGTCGGCGACAGCAAAACCCGGAAAAAGCATGTCCTCCTTCCACCCGCATTCACATCTTCTTCCACCCAATCCAGGCTACCTTGTATCTTCACCCGCCAATTTTGGGTCAACACGTTTAATCATATTTCAGCCTTTCGAAATAGCAATTAACCTCCGGAGACGGACTTTTGAAAGGACATTACCGAGCCAAACTGTCAAGTTCCGAGTCAGGGAGAGCCAGGAACAGTCAAAGCAACATAGGCTCTCTTTCCCCACTTTCGAAGACCTCACAAAACCTAATCCTTCAGAGAAACCTGTCAGACAACATCTGGTGGTTCCTGTTCATGGTCTGGAATACAAGCGACTATGACTCAATTTAGCTGCACAGGTTCTTCTTGGAATGCGGGGCGCTCTGTACTAGTCAAGCTCGGGACAAGGAGAGCACTTGCCAATCTGCGACCCGAATTTATTTATTTCGTACACTGGAGCGGATACAACATTTTTACGGACAAGATACGTATCAAACCGGACTGGAAGGAAATGATACAAGCATAATCAGCGGTAGCCATTGACTATGGACACGGTGACAAGCACGGATGTCGGACTCTTGTTATACTCCATCTATGATTCATGCTCAAGTCAGCGAGATCATTCGAGACATACGAAAAGGAACTACGCACAATTTAATCATTAGTATGGATCCTTGAAACCCTTGGTGACCTCAAACTTGAGTCCAAGAATGTCACAGTGGTAATGCGCCACGGTGCTGTTCACGAGGCCCCACCAATCCGACTCGGTCCTAATATCCGCTTCCAAATAGATGGTGCTCACAAAGCTCAAGAATGTGTCCGATTTGTTGGGGTGCGGGGATGAAAATGTGATCCTATATTCCCAAGACGTATTGGTACCTTCGCTCGACGATGAGAAATCTGCGAATCCGCTTTCGCTTGCCCATTTCAGGTTGGTGAATGCATTATCCACGATGCCGTATATCGCGTTGGGATCGATGGATACCCCCACGACTTGGGTAATAAAGTAGACGATATAGTCGACAATATCGGAAACGGGTCTTGGGACGTCACGACTAAGGACTGCGCCGCTGTTATGACTAGGTTTGTCACTGGAGCCCTTGATTAACTGCCCTCCTTCTCGTCGCACTAGGTTCGTACTGTCATCGGGATAAATGAGAACAAGGTCATTTCCCTTGTAGTCCATGACAGCTTGCAGGAAACCGTCCCAATCAAACCACTTGGGGTCCTGGTTGACTCGAAGGTAGTGTCCAGCAAATTTCGAGAGTTGCACCTCAGTTGGGTAAAGATCTGCGTTTACTTTCGATAGTGCGTCAAAGACACTATTCCCTGAAATGGTGGTCAGTCCGAAGAAATGGGTCAAGAGTCTATGAATTGGCTTACCTTCAACGCGAAGAGTCCCTCTGGTCATTGTTTCTTGTTCATCGTGTACTTTGCTAGAGCCGCCCGACATCAGCCAGAGCTCAAAACTAGTGAGGAAGTCCCCTACTTGGATGACATGACGAAACGTTCAAAGGTGTCCTTGATTACTTGCTACTCGTCCTAATTATTTATGCTGTGGCGTAACCTGGAGCCTGAACATGACGCTATTGTAATGCTTTGCTATGCTTCTTCGGGAACTTCAGGCTGCATTAAACCTGTCTGGATTTGGGTCAACATAATTTATTGACAGGAACGAGTTCGAAATCTGTGCTAAGACTGGCCACATAAAGGTGTCTCGTAGGACTGCGAACCGTACCGTATTACGGTTACGGCCGTATAATTTGACGGGTTTTTACGGTGACGGGCGTACATATACGGCCCGTAAAACTTCACCTATGAAATGACTTACGGTTACGGTACGGGCAGTAATACAGGCGTAATACGGGTTACGGGTCAATGAACAGGATAGAACTTGAGAATAATTTTGTAGGTACATGATTATGAATGTAACTTATTGGCGAAGCTTCTTTTCGCACTGTACTCGAGTGATATGTAGTCGCTTCTTGACCAACATCAGAATCCGAATGGTCTCCGGAGAAGTAGAAGTTGAAGCAAGGTGCAAGCCGAGTGCGATGGTGCAAACGCGAAACACGCCTCGTCATCATTAGCAAAGCAATTCAAGCCTAACAGGCATCAATCTCGATTCATTTTCGCTGTCTCAGATTCTTTGTTCAACGTTCAATGTTCAACGTTCAACGTTCAACCTCTTATTTCATATTCGGGGCTGATACAGTTCTACCCAGCCATCTTTTGTTACCCGTATTACGCCCGTATACGGCCGTCAACTTGACGGCTATTTACGGGCCTCCCCGTCCAGTACCCGTACCGTATGGGTGATCTCCCAAGTCTCTATACGGTTACGGTACGGGACCCGTCTTACGGTACCCGTCAACCGTACTATGTACGGTGACGGTTCGCAGCCCTAGTGTCTCGCCTTTGGCCCATCAATATTTTCGGAGTTTGATTGTCGCGGCTGATCATTCCTCAATCGCACTGTACCCGGGACTCACGGATGATCATTCCCTCCAGTTTTTCGGTATCATCATATTCCCTCGCATCCTAAATATGTACCGAAGATCACTACGGGCCGTTTCATGTGGTTTTGAGGGCGGAAGTCCATTGACAATGCTCGGGCCTTTGGCGAAGACCACCAGAAAACCGGCTGATGGACTCGGCCGGCAAGCTCCCGAACTTCAAGAAAATCGAATTCAGATGATCTGAACTCGTAACTTGGATCGTCACTGCACTACAGTNGAGCCTGAACATGACGCTATTGTAATGCTTTGCTATGCTTCTTCGGGAACTTCAGGCTGCATTAAACCTGTCTGGATTTGGGTCAACATAATTTATTGACAGGAACGAGTTCGAAATCTGTGCTAAGACTGGCCACATAAAGGTGTCTCGTAGGACTGCGAACCGTACCGTATTACGGTTACGGCCGTATAATTTGACGGGTTTTTACGGTGACGGGCGTACATATACGGCCCGTAAAACTTCACCTATGAAATGACTTACGGTTACGGTACGGGCAGTAATACAGGCGTAATACGGGTTTACGGGTCAATGAATTGAGAATAATTTTGTAGGTACATGATTATGAATGTAACTTATTGGCGAAGCTTCTTTTCGCACTGTACTCGAGTGATATGTAGTCGCTTCTTGACCAACATCAGAATCCGAATGGTCTCCGGAGAAGTAGAAGTTGAAGCAAGGTGCAAGCCGAGTGCGATGGTGCAAACGCGAAACACGCCTCGTCATCATTAGCAAAGCAATTCAAGCCTAACAGGCATCAATCTCGATTCATTTTCGCTGTCTCAGATTCTTTGTTCAACGTTCAATGTTCAACGTTCAACGTTCAACCTCTTATTTCATATTCGGGGCTGATACAGTTCTACCCAGCCATCTTTTGTTACCCGTATTACGCCCGTATACGGCCGTCAACTTGACGGCTATTTACGGGCCTCCCCGTCCAGTACCCGTACCGTATGGGTGATCTCCCAAGTCTCTATACGGTTACGGTACGGGACCCGAGAATGCCATGGGCAGTTGGCATGATACATGCCACTGCCAAGCGTCGGGATCACACTCGCCTTTGGCCCATCAATATTTTCGGAGTTTGATTGTCGCGGCTGATCATTCCTCAATCGCACTGTACCCGGGACTCACGGATGATCATTCCCTCCAGTTTTTCGGTATCATCATATTCCCTCGCATCCTAAATATGTACCGAAGATCACTACGGGCCGTTTCATGTGGTTTTGAGGGCGGAAGTCCATTGACAATGCTCGGGCCTTTGGCGAAGACCACCAGAAAACCGGCTGATGGACTCGGCCGGCAAGCTCCCGAACTTCAAGAAAATCGAATTCAGATGATCTGAACTCGTAACTTGGATCGTCACTGCACTACAGTAAGACCTAAAACTAATAGTCCCGAATTCTATTTGGGAGACTTACCGGTTTAATGTGGTGTAAAAATTACTGGGCCATCCCACCCCATTTTACTTCAATACGCGTCTCGATATGGAGGTATTGCATACCGGCACTGGTATGTACTGCTAATTTGGGCCAGATAAAGTCATGCAGACTGCCTTTCTCACTGTCCGATGGTCTCAAACATGTGGTAGGAGCTTGGTCAGAACTGGAGGAGTCAGAAGGAACGAGATCCCCACTTCTCACTTTTCACCTTTCTATTATTACCGGGTGGGTACGTTACAGCACTTTCCGAAAATAACGAGAGTCACCGAACGCTGCTTCAGTATGTGTGACGTCGCAATTATTAGAGTGAACATCCCACTTTCACGATTTTACTATGATATCACTCTGAAAAAAGTTCTTTATTTTCAGGAAGCCGCTGTAAATTGCCTGCTACTTGCTAATTACTTCCATTCCTTACCCGCTGTTTCCTCCATTCCGGAAAAATAAATGGGAATGCAAACTTTTTGTCTTGCCTGTTATTTCGTGAAGAAGCCTATCAATGTCATCAAATCCACCACTAGACCAATCATATAAAAAGTCATTCTCTTTCAATGTCTCAGAGAGGCCAGCCTAGCTACCTTTTTCATGGCAGTGACAGGCAAATTCACTCTTCTGGAATGACGGTAGCTGCCCCTCAGGCAATAATGTTCTCGGCTTATTCCGAGTCTTTCTTGGAGTTCGGTAATTTGGCACGTAGTCTTTCAAGTGTCCATCTTCTGTGGTTGATCGCTATCCCGAGAGACTGCAGTAAGCCGAAAATGGTGTCAAAGTCTGGTGAATATACAAGATATATTGGATGGAGGAGGACGCGAGCTTTATTGGGAGAACTAGTGCGTGTGGCTAATTAGTGGCGCAAGACGGGGACCGGCAAGCCCCGACAATATTAATCCGATCAGATAGCGGCATTGTTGACCACGACTTCCACGTATTGCTGGTAGGTGCATCCATGTTACCTTGAACCACCGATGTTTGCTAAAAGTTACTTTCTGTTACCTACTTTTTGGGAATTACTGCGCTTCCTGTAAATAATGACAAAAACGTGTGAATCTTTTTGCCGCGCAGCACTCCCAAAAAGGAAGCCTCTCTTTTGACTTATGGCAGACCAGACAACAGAGGATAGAGATAATTTCCTTTTTGAGATAGAATCCGTGCGTCTTCTTTTCAAAACGTTTTTGTCATTATTTACAGGAAGCGCAGTAACGTTACTTCTACCCGTTACTTCTACCCGTTACAATGAAATATATGGGCCTCACTGAACCAACGCTGTTGACCATCGACAAGACCAAACTTCTGACAATTCCATGCGCGTGCTTCTCGGGAACTTGCCAAGCGGCAGGCTGTTTGGAAATTTAATCTTTCGACACCAGGATTCGTTTCCGCGCTCCACTACAGGAGGAGGAGCATGTGGTCCCCGGCTCAAGCTATCTCCATCAATAACATTATTCGGGCACTGCTGCCTATAAAGCCTGCATATGCCTCGTTTGGATCCTTTTCATCAAACAGCCCATTCCTGAAGAACTCTTCTTCACCAAGTAACATCGCAACAAAGTTGCTGATTTCAACATGTCTGACAGTACGCGCTGTTATTCTACTGGTCAGAGTCCGTTCTAATGACAATGCCTAGCTNGAATGCAAACTTTTTGTCTTGCCTGTTATTTCGTGAAGAAGCCTATCAATGTCATCAAATCCACCACTAGACCAATCATATAAAAAGTCATTCTCTTTCAATGTCTCAGAGAGGCCAGCCTAGCTACCTTTTTCATGGCAGTGACAGGCAAATTCACTCTTCTGGAATGACGGTAGCTGCCCCTCAGGCAATAATGTTCTCGGCTTATTCCGAGTCTTTCTTGGAGTTCGGTAATTTGGCACGTAGTCTTTCAAGTGTCCATCTTCTGTGGTTGATCGCTATCCCGAGAGACTGCAGTAAGCCGAAAATGGTGTCAAAGTCTGGTGAATATACAAGATATATTGGATGGAGGAGGACGCGAGCTTTATTGGGAGAACTAGTGCGTGTGGCTAATTAGTGGCGCAAGACGGGGACCGGCAAGCCCCGACAATATTAATCCGATCAGATAGCGGCATTGTTGACCACGACTTCCACGTATTGCTGGTAGGTGCATCCATGTTACCTTGAACCACCGATGTTTGCTAAAAGTTACTTTCTGTTACCTACTTTTTGGGAATTACTGCGCTTCCTGTAAATAATGACAAAAACGTGTGAATCTTTTTGCCGCGCAGCACTCCCAAAAAGGAAGCCTCTCTTTTGACTTATGGCAGACCAGACAACAGAGGATAGAGATAATTTCCTTTTTGAGATAGAATCCGTGCGTCTTCTTTTCAAAACGTTTTTGTCATTATTTACAGGAAGCGCAGTAACGTTACTTCTACCCGTTACTTCTACCCGTTACAATGAAATATATGGGCCTCACTGAACCAACGCTGTTGACCATCGACAAGACCAAACTTCTGACAATTCCATGCGCGTGCTTCTCGGGAACTTGCCAAGCGGCAGGCTGTTTGGAAATTTAATCTTTCGACACCAGGATTCGTTTCCGCGCTCCACTACAGGAGGAGGAGCATGTGGTCCCCGGCTCAAGCTATCTCCATCAATAACATTATTCGGGCACTGCTGCCTATAAAGCCTGCATATGCCTCGTTTGGATCCTTTTCATCAAACAGCCCATTCCTGAAGAACTCTTCTTCACCAAGTAACATCGCAACAAAGTTGCTGATTTCAACATGTCTGACAGTACGCGCTGTTATTCTACTGGTCAGAGTCCGTTCTAATGACAATGCCTAGCTTCAACAACCTTCAACCAATTTTCCAAGCTGCCGCCACCCCTCGTGACGACCGCCGTTCAGGTCATGAATTTCGCGGGACACTACGTCGATCTCAAAGAGCCAAAGTCGTTCCAATGGGATAAGTTCTTGGACGGTATCAATAGCTACAAAGGCAAGCTCACTACGCTACATTTGACGGGGGCACATGCTGACTCTAGACTTAGGCGATGACTTTACGTTTGACAAATTCCAGAGCAATACCATCAACCAGCAGACATCAACGGTGTCTACGATGGTTGACAAGATCGTCGATTTCCTACGTGTTACCCTCAGTGTCGTGCTGACCAGTCAGGACATTGACGCGTTGAAGAAGAACGTCGAGACGACTTTCACAGGCTTGAAGGAGGCAAAGGACAATGGCTGGGCTGACTTTTCCAAGTCTAGCTCTTCCTCCAACACCTCCTGGCAGTACCGAGTGCTCTTTGCATTCCCCAATCCTGATCTCGAGGATTGGTTCTACAGTCTAGTGACTACCATCAAGCTGGAGGCGGACATTCATGATGAAGAAAGTTGGTGGGGCCTGCAGAGTAGCAGCTCGCACAACTTTTCAGCAGCCATTGACGGAATGGAGCTCGTCGTTATGAAGGGCTTCAGGGACCCGATCAAGGCTTGAACGACTTCTGGTACGTTTATTTGACTTGCTTCATGGAGTGATCAACTGTTGACTCGCGTTGCTTTTCCAGTCATACAAGAGAATTTCAACAAGTCGCTACTCGAATAAGCGATCATTTTCTTCAAGTTTCCCCAATGTCTGCTAGTTAATACGATTGAAATGTAACGTATAAACCCAATTTGATTACTTTCTGTACTGGATGTCTGTGTTGCATGCTTTCATGAGATTACATCTGACGGAAAGATTCCACGACTCCAACGACTAGGAGTCCGCACGCGCGAAACCCGACTTGCGAAGATCACTAGCTAAATCCTGGGAACGAAGCTACGACAGTTTGGTGAGAGATTGTTTGATTCCGAGACTTGCGAGCATCAAAGGCAGCACGTGTCCGGGAATGCTGTCGGAAATGATCTCTTCCCATAGGTGCGGGAAGCAGCCGTAAACTTCGACGCCAGGATCATGTCGCGGCGAATGTGATACCTGATATGATCCAAATTGTGGTAAGAATGCGACTCAGAATTCTTCAGCCAATGAAGAGTCTGAGACAAAGGACAATACCTCTCGGCCCCAATCTGTCTCTTCCGCAGGGCTCGAATCTGCGATGATATTGGGGAAATTGCACGATTGCGAATGAGGGGTAGGTCCAAACAGACACATCTCTATCTTTCACGGCTGAAAGATTTGCCTCTAGGGCGTGTCGTGCAAAAGATTGGGGTCGTTGAGGTCATTCGGGAAGCAGATATCGAGTATCTACCTCATATTGTTCTTGACACAATGCCAATACATTAACCCTAACTGAAGAGCAACTCGGTTAATCCACATCATTGTAAGCGGGGGCACAGTTCAGGCTTACCTCAACACATTCCTTGAATGCTCAGTTTAGGAAACATCGATGCGGCGAACGACTTCAAGTCGCAAAGCGAAAGAAATGCTGATGTCACTCGAAGGTACTTGTATAGAGGCAAGAGGGAATTCCAGTCCATCACCTCGCAGAGAGTAGATTGAAGAATGAGCGAAAGCACGTAGGTCCAGAGATGGGAGGTGTCAATGTGAATATGGCCATTTTTCTAGGTGCCGAGTAGCTATGTAGCTATCAATTGCACGATTACAGGCAAAAGGTCGATTGCGATCTTCAAGTAGTCTTTCGTACTGTCCTTTCTTAAAAGAGAAATACGGAGATTGGACATTGAAACCGCGTATTAGCTTGAGGCAGGATGAAGGAAAATGATGGACTTGGAAAGTATATCTGCATGAAACGTTTTCGAGATGGAAATCGGCTGCTGAGTCTATACTCTGAGATAAGAAATGATAATATTCGCACCATATGGGCCCTTTTAAATATTGACCTAGTTCCTGTTCCATACAGCACTGGGAAGAGATGAACCGACGTCGAGTAAGTGGATAGTGTAGAAGAACGGGGTATTTAGGGCCGGTCAACAGGCGTCGACTCACGTGTAATTAGCGTCTTTTTCATTCGCTCTCCGATGTCTTCCCCAAGGTGTTCGTTTTTACAGGTGAGAGAAAGTGTTGAAACTATAGTCTTGGAGTATATTGATGCCGTAGACGAAGCCATTACTCGAGACGCCTCCAGTCCAACTATATCAATGTCGATACTCCTACCCATCGGCACCTCTCGCCATTCGAAAAGTAGGGGATTACCTTGAAGAACGTCCGGCGAACCATGTTCCTCTCGACCACGAAGTGCTATATCTCAGAGGAGCTTTGCAAGAGACGCTTGCGGAACTTGACCGGTCAGACAGTGAGCTCGGGAGGTTGCGGGATGTTGTCCGTCAGATGGAGGAGCGACGCAGACGTCTCATGGAGATTGCATTCAGGCTTAATGGAATGGTCAAGACAACGATCCGTAGACTTCCACCGGAGCTCTTGTCTCGCATCTTCCTCATGGCTCGAGACCAGAGTTACGAAGACTCGTCGGCCTGTCAAGTGCCGCTGACGCTGAGCCACGTCTGTAGTCGTTGGAGATCACTCGTTCATTCTGAACCAAGGCTGTGGTGCATTATCGACGCCATATTTCACGTGAAGGAAGATGAGGCATCCGCAGATAGGCTTCTCGAGTTCACGAAATTCTGTTTGCAAAAATCCAAACCCGAGCCAATCAGCGTCACGTTATTGCCCGACCACAGCATGTTCGACCCAGGTACTGGAGAACCAATCACTGGTTACCGACATGACCTCTATCGCAAGATGCTGACGGTGTTGTTGGAACATCGTTGTCGATGGAAAGAGGCAGAATTATGGTTGTATCTCCATGACGAAGAGCTATTCGAAGTTGATATGGACTTCCCCATCCTGGAGGGCCTCATCATGGGTTTACAAGCGGAGCAAGATAGGGAAAACTGTATAGCAGCTATTTCGGCCCCGCGGCTCTCTCGCATGCACCTTTATGGGATGGACTACAGATATTTCCAAATGGTCAACCTGGATGCCTTAACCCGACTTATGATGGAGGGTTATTCCACGGATTCTTTCCTTCGCATCCTTCAACATTCGCCTAACCTATCCGATGTGACGCTCGAGGGCTTTAGGGCACCCTTGACTCATCACCAGCATTTGGAGCTCTCCTCAACATCACAGGTGAAAAGTCTTCGAGTACAATCACCATCTGTTGGAGGTGACATCTTCCAGGGGCTTTACCTGCCTTCGATTTCTACGCTTGAAGTTGAGGACCCTCCGGGTCTGCCGACTCATGGCCACCATGATCGTCCCCATCTTTGCCAGTTCATCTCTCGTTCTCGACCCCCTATCACACACCTTGTCCTGTCCACCGTTACACTTCCGCACGAGGAAGTCGTGGGCACGCTAACCCTATTACCGACAATCACACACCTCAGGCTTGAAGCTGGATTTGGGACGTGGGATATGGAAACCATGAAAGGGTTTTTACGTCGTATGACTGTTGGGCGCGACTCCACTGATGATATTCTTCTACCCAATCTGATGGACCTTTGTCTACATTTCGAAACTCAGTTTGAAGATCGAACACCGATCGTGTTGGACATGGTCGAATCACGCTGTGGTAGAGCGATGCTTGGACTACAAAAGTTGGCGGTTCTTCGCCTGACCTTATGGAATGAAAATGAAGCCATGAGGGAATTGGTTTGGAAGCGCGTTGATGTTCTTCGAGGGCACGGTCTGGATGTACAAGTCAACTTTATCTATCTATCATGAGACTGTTTTCTGGGCTTGCCGTAAACTAGTGTACTTGCTAGTATAGCCGTAGAGATATTGTATACGTTCGAAAAAGACATCCACGGAACATTGCTATGAATTTCAGCAGAGCTGTCGAGCGGTAAATGGGTTTTCTTTAGGGTCGGTCAAATCCCAACAGGTGTCTCGCGCGCGCGGATTACATCACTTTTTTCTTTGATTTGCTCTTCGATGTCAAAGTTCCCTGATACAGGTGAGTCAAAGCGTGCCATAAATGAAGCCATTATTCAAGGCGCCTCCAGTCGAACCTGACGGACCTTGGTCGTTTTTGCCGCTTGCGGCCTTTTGTGACCTTCTGGGCCGAAATGCCACGAAATGCCAGTATTAACTCCACCTTTGTTCAAAAGTGAGTGGACCACCACTGCCGTACCGGCATTAGATGTATAATCGACTGAGTATGAGTAGATGCCACATGAGAAGAGCCATAAATGCCGGGGCGTCGACTGTGATTGGCACCTTTTTCATTAGCTCTCCAATGTCTTCTCACAAGAGCTCGTTCTCACAGGTGAGAGATTATGCTTAAACTATAGTCTTGGAGTATACTGACGCCGTAAATGGAGCCATTACAAGAGGTGCCTACAGTTGAACTAAATCAATGTCGATACTCCTACCCATCGGCACCTCTTGTCATTCGGAACGCAGAAGACTACCTACAGGAACATCCGGCAAACCATATTCCTCTCGACCACGAAGTACCGTATCTCAGAGGAGCTTTGCAAGAGACACTTGTGGAACTCAACCGGTTAGACAGTGAGTTCGGGAGGTTGTGCGATGCTCGTCAGATGAATGAGCGACGCAGACGTCTCATGGACATTAAATTCAGGCTCAATGGAATGGTCAAGACGACGATCCGTAGACTTCCCCCGGAGCTCTTATCTCACATCTTCTTCATGGCTCGAGACGAGGGCAATCAAGGCTGGTCGCCCTGTCGAGTTCCTCTGACCCTCAGTCACGTCTGTAGTCGTTGGAGAGCACTCGTCCATTCTGAACCAGGGCTGTGGTGTACCATTAACGCCAGCTTCTGTGACGAGGACGATCAAATATCTGCGGATAGGCTGCTCGAGTTCACGAAATTCTGCTTGGAAAAATCCAAATCCCTGCCAATCAACGTCACTCTCACAACGCCGAAACATTCGTACAATCCTGGCAGTGGATCACAATCTGGCAAAGCAAAACTTCATGCAGAAGTGTTGAACGAGTTGTTGGCGAATAGTTGTCGCTGGAGAGTCGCAAACCTCCTGTTGCATCCTGATGACGAGGAGCGATTCATAGAGCATGATGTGGACTTTCCCATCCTGGAAAGATTGGATATGTGCTTCCAACACGACGAACGGAACTTAGCATGCAACACTGTAACTACCCGGACATCCTCAGCACCACGGCTCTCTCGCATGAACCTCCGTAATGTGGACTACGGATGCTTCAGACTAATAAACTTGGATGCATTGACCGAAATCACGATGGAGAGTTGCCATATAGCCGACCTTGTACACATCCTCCAGCACGCTCGTAACCTATGCAGTGTAAAGCTCAGGGGCAAATTGTGTTGGTGCGATCGGGTATGGAATCTCTCCGTGATCTCATCCGTGCAAAGCTTCGAAGTAGCGTTTGAATTTATCGCAGGCGACATCTTTGAGCATCTGACCTTGCCCTCGCTTACCATACTTCAGGTCCGGTGCCCTTCTTCTCCGCGAGAATTCTTCCAGTTCGTTTTGCGTTCTCGACCGCCTCTCACACACCTTGTTCTGCCTGTCAACATGCTCTCGCACGTTGAAGGCATGGATGCATTGGTCCTGTTACCGACGATAACACATCTCAGGCTCGACGGGGAATTCCTGATGTGGGATTCGCAGGCTGTGGAAAACTTCTTGCGTGGGATGACTGTTGGGCCCGAGTCGACCGATAACGTTCTTCTGCCCAACCTGACGGACCTTGATTTACGCTTTCGAACTCTGAAGCAAGGTCAAGTCAGAGTTCTAATGGCTATGCTCGAATCACGGTGTCTTGTAGTACACGGACTGAGACAGAGATTAGCGGTTCTTCGGTTGGTCGTTCGGACAAGTGAGGCAGGGGAGAAGTTGGTTCAGCGGCGTATTAATGTCCTTCGAGATAATGGCTTGGATGTCCAACTCGAATTTAATTAAGAGGTTTGGATCACCCATTCATATATTTGTGCTTCACGTTCCTTGTGAACCGAACCTGAACTGTACACACCAATTCAAACAACTGTTGATAGAATGAATATGGTACTCCTACATGCATGCAACAGATAGAAGTATCGTTTCGGAATCAATGCCTCAACACACGAGAACAAGTTGCAAACAGCTCTTTCGTGGGATCAATGGGATTGATGAGAAACGATAGTATGTGCTGGTGCGACGCTGCTTTCACGTCGTAGCATTCGACATATCGATGCCAGAGTGACTGATGGATTCTTGAGAATGGGTCTTGAGAACAGGGAGGTGATGATTTACGGTAGTCCCAAACAGCTTGAACGCTTTGTTCGCGAGCTGTGCTCACTGCCACGCCGTGATAACCCAGTTACAAACCACTGGAGCCCGGTATACCTTTCTGTAGCTTTTCCTGGTGTGGAGATGAAAGGAAGGAGAGATAGAACCTGGTTGCCGCGTGCCCTGCACGCGCTTCTTCCTCCGCTTCCATGGCCTCCATGTTGAATCATGCTACTTGGGGTCGTTTCTGGGACCCAACGACAACCGCAACCAACTCGAACACTCTTCGAAAACACGCCAAAACCAATTTTCGCAATTTTACTCACTCGCTGAGACGCAGGTGAGTATTTATCATTCATCTTCATCTTCTGATCTTGACCCTTATTCAAAGCTCTACACTGCGATACTGAAGATGACGAAAAGCATATCTACTCACTTCAAAATATCTGCATTTTTGACTGTTACCATTGATGAGCCGGGGGTGGTCATTTGGAAGAGGTCGTAATTCGGTTTCATTTCAGGTGCGCCTTCTACGTCCTTATTTTTCTGACAATATCATTTACCAGTTCACTTTCAGAGTCGCCAACCAAGGCCGCATCTCTTCCTTTTCGATAAAGGCCAAAGTCCACACTTCGACGTCCCTTTCTCCGACCTCGAACTAGAAATGTACAGAACCTAATACGTGTCATCACCGTCCGAAGCTGCCTTGGTTTTCAACATCTACGAACGTCCCATCTTTTTCAAGAGGCGAGCTAGGCGCCTGAACACATAGAAGAAGACAGCATTTTAAAACCGGAAGCGACGTCGACGGAGAGTAGGTGCAGAGAGCAGCGAGGAGTCAGGAGGTTGCCGCCTAAAAGTCTCTACTTTTCAAGACGAATATTTCTTCCCTTGGACAAGACCAGTGCTATCCAACAGACGTCTTCAGAAGTGCGGTAGACGTCGGGTGATGGATGGGTTCGGTTTGAGCCAAGTCCTACCAAGTCGTATGTACTTTACTGTTGCACATCTCCAGCATCCGATAGTCCTCAAACCACCTGCTACTGTCGTCCGATGGCTACAGAGAGAGAGAAGATGAGGTATCATGGTGAGTATGCCTAGGGATGGGATCATGAACGTCTGTCTCTGCCATGCTTGACCTAATTTCAGGGCGCTATAGCCAAGTGGTTACGGCGACAGATTAGAATATCACCGTTGGTCGCATTTGCCACAATCTGTTCCTCTTTGAGGGCGCAGGTTCGAATCCTGCTGGCGTCGGGCTCGCAGAATATGGATATGATGTTGATGTTTTTTACTTTTAGTCTTGCTGTTTGCTCAGAGTACGACGGCGATAAGGACTCTGACACGAGCCAATGTAGTAATTCGCTGCATATGTTGCTGTTTTGATGGCAAAACTATAATTTGATGGGCGCATGAGTCACATGAGCCACGTCGACTCATTCCAATACCACCATCATCGTTAATTGTCCTCGAAACGAGTGACTGAAGCAGGATCTAGTTGGACCTATACCCGTAAAACGATCCCAACATGACTGCCTTGAGGACGAAGATCAAGCGATGCCCACATCTCCTCTAGAGTCTGCAACATCCCCACCGATACCAAAAGGTGCCTCGACCGCCATAAATCTCACGCAAAAACCCCATGCCACAGGCGGTCTTTTTCTTCATGCACCTCAAACCTGACTATGCAAGCCGGCCTTTATGGATAAGCTCAGACGATGGTCATATTATACTGGAGAAGTTTAGTCCAATTACAGAGCAGGCGCAGGACTTTTTGACAGCAATCAGTGAGCCTGTCAGCCGGTGCGTCTCGAGCTGACCACAGCATCATTTTACAAAGCTTACACCGTACTCTCTATGCCGCCGTCTCTGTTGGTCTTGAAACATCCGATATCACTCCAGTCTTCAACCGCCTCTCCAAAGTCCCCGTACCAGAGAGCATCATAGATTTCATTCGGTCATGTACGCTATCGTATGGCAAAGTGAAGCTTGTATTAAAGCACAATAGGTCGATCGGTGTAATACACTTTTATCCTTTGGTATGAGTCAGCTGCTATAGATATTGCGTCGAATCTTCATACGCTGAAATCCTCCAACTCCTTCTCAAAGATCGTGTTATCCGTGAGGCTCGTGTGGTCCGTCAAGAGCGGGATAGCAACATCTTGGGCGCTGCCCCTGATATGAACGTGACGGAGAAACCCGGCTTAATGGCTTCCGAGGCGCCGGCGAAAGGAAGTTTGACTGTACCTGGTACTTTGAAGGATAAGGATAAAGTGGGTGATGAGAACAGTGATGCGAAAAAGAACCTATTTCCTACGGTTGTTGGTGTGGCAGACGGTATACATACACATATTCCTCATCGAGCAGCTCTTTGTTCTGACTATGTCCCTATAGGTGAAATCGACGACAACGACAACGTTCACACCTTTGAGATCGAGGACGCCCAAATCGACAATGTCAAGAAACGGTGTAATGAGTTGGGGTATCCAATGTTGGAAGAGTACGACTTTCAAAATGATACGGTGCATCTTCATATTCCTTCTTCATGATATATGTATATCTAATGCTGTTACCACCCCCACAGATAAACGCCGACCTTGCCATATCAGAAAACGAGTTTGAGTAAGATGTTTGGGAATGGGTGTGTTCTCCCGTCATTGACAGTTGCTGATATTAACAGCATCGCTCTCCAGACGTGCAAGATCTAGCATCATCGTCTTGCCTTGTGGTGCAGGTAAAAACTCTCGTTGGTATTACTGCGGCGTGTACTATCAAAAAGAGCTGTTTGGTGCTTTGCACTTCGTCGTTAGTGAACATCTTTCCGTCGTGTTCCCAAGTATAACTAACGAGCGCAAGCGTTTGTAGTGTCTCAACGATGCAATGGAAACAGCAATTCATGCAGTGAACATTGCTATGAATTTCAGCAGAGCTGTCGAGCGGTAAATTGATTTTCTTTAGGGTCGGTCGAATCTCAATAGGTGTCTCGCGCGCGCAGCAGTGGGCATCACATCACTTTTTTTTGATTTGCTCTTTGATGTCTTGATCAAAAAAAGTTTGCTGATACAGGTGAGTCAAAGTGTGCCATAAATGAAGCCATTATTCGAGGCGCCTCCAGTCGAACCCGACGGACCTTGGTCATTTTTGTGGCCTTTTGTGGCCTTCTGGGGCCGAAATGCCATTAACTCCACCCTTTGTCCAAAAGTGAGTGGACCACCGCTGCCGTACCAGATATCAACTGAGTATGAGTAGATACCACAAGAGCCACAAGAAAAGGCCATAAATGCCGGGGCGTCGACTGTGATTGCCACCTTTTTCATTCGCTCTCTGATGTCTTCTCACAAGAGCTCGTTCTCACAGGTGAGAGATTATGTTTAAACTATAGTCTTGGAGTATACTGATGCCGTAGACGAAGCCGTTACTCGAGACGCCTCCAGTCCAACTATATCAGTGTCGATACTCCTACCCATCAGCACCTCTTGTCATTCGAAACGCAGAAGACTACCTACAGGAACATCCGGCAAACTATATTCCTCTCGACCACGAAGTACCGTATCTCAGAGGAGCTTTGCAAGAGACACTTGCGGAACTTGACCTGTCAGACAGTGAGCTTGGGAGGTTGCGGGATGTTGTCCGTCAGATGGAGGAGCGACGCAGACGTCTCATGGAGATTGCATTCAGGCTTAATGGACTGGTCAAGACAACGATCCGTAGACTTCCACCGGAGCTCTTATCTCACATCTTCTTCATGGCTCGAGACGAGGGCCATGAAGACTCGTTGGCCTGTCAAGTGCCTCTGACACTGAGCCACGTCTGTAGTCGTTGGAGAGCACTCGTTCATTCTGAACCAGGGCTGTGGTGTACGGTTAACGCCAGCTTCTGTGATGAGGACGATCAATTATCTGCGGATAGGCTGCTCGAGTTCACGAAATTCTGCTTGGAAAAATCCCAATCCATGCCAATCAACGTCACTCTCACAACACCCGAACATTCGTACGATCCTGGCAGTGGATCACAATCTGACCAAGGAAAACTTCATGCAGAAGTGTTAAACGAGTTGTTGGCGAATAGTTATCGTTGGAGAGTCGCAAACCTCCTGTTGCACCCTGATGACGAGGAGCGACTCATAGACCATCATATGGACTTTCCCATCCTGGAAAGATTGGATATGTGCTTCCAACTGCAAGTATGGAATCCATGCAACCCTATAACTCCCACTTTCTCAGCACCGCGGCTTTCTCGCATGGACCTCCGTAATGTGGACTACGGATGCTTCAGACTAATAAACTTGGATGCATTGACCGAAATCACGATGGAGAGTTGCCATATAATCGGCTTTTTACACATCCTCCAGCACGCCCGTAACCTATGCAGCGTAAAGCTCATGGGCAAATGGTGTCCGTGTGATCATGTACCGAATCCCTTCGTAACCTCATCCGTGCAAAGTTTGGAATTAGCGCTTGACCCTCAGATTGAACACCACATCTTTCAGCTTCTGACCTTGCCCTCGCTTACCATACTTCAGGTCCGGCTCCTTTCTCATCAGTGGCAATTTCGCCAGTTCATTTTGCGTTCTCGACCCCCTCTCACACACCTTCTTCTGTCTACCACCATTATCTCGCACGTTGGTGTCATGGATACATTCGCCCTGTTACCGACGATAACACACCTCAAGCTCGAACAGGAATTCCTGGTGTGGGATAAGGAGGATGTGGAAAGCTTCTTGCGTGGGATGACTGTTGGGCCCGAGTCGACCGATAACGTTCTTCTGCCCGACCTGACGGACCTTGATTTACGCTTTCGAGCTCTGGAGCTGGTTCAAGTCGGAGATATAATGGCTATGCTCGAATCACGGTGTCTTGTAGCACACGGACTGAGACAGAGATTAGCGGTCCTTCGGTTGGTCCTTTGGAATACAAGCGAGGCAGAGGAGAAGTTGGTTCAGCAGCGTATTAATGTTCTTCGAGATAATGGTTTGGATGTCCAAGTCGAATTTATTTAAGAGGTTTGGACTTGCAAAGAGAATATATCCATGGGGGGAACGAGTCAACCTGAACGTGGCATATGCATTCTGTCGTCGCAATTTCAACATGATCCGCATCTAAACACGATCTTTCTGAGTAAGGCAAGTATCCATGTCGAACTAGTTTTTTTTTTTGGAGGATGAAGAGATCTGAGCTTGGCTGTAGGTCGGAGACACATCCATCGATCTCCCCAAGGCGACCTGTCTTATTCAAATTTCTTCCCACTTTGATTCTCGGCGACAAGAAGCTCAGCGTCTCGGACGTATTCTTCGAGCAAAGAGGACGAACGATGAAAGTTTCAGCCCTTTCTTCTATTCCCTCATGTCGAAAGATACACGGGAGATTTTTTTTTGACTGAAAGGCAACAGGTGGGAGTACTGGTGTGAACTTCCAGAGATGTAACAGTGATCCATTCATTCATCCGCAGTTCCTCATGGACCAACGAAGTTGAACGGACTCGAGGAGCTTCCCTGACTTGGTATACAGGACCAAGGACGAGCAGATCGAGTTGCTAAATATTGTGTTGAGTGCGAAAGAGGATGATGCTGAGCCCGGAAGTGATGTTGGAATCGGGTAAGGGGATTTATCTGGCTCGGTAACCAGCAAAAACTTTGGCCTGGACAGGAAAAGTGCTTCGTCTCGTCGTGGCTTGGGTGGAAGAGGCGCCGCTGGAGGCACGAGCTCGAGCACAGTTCAGAGACACAAGTTGTTTGTTGAGAGGGATAAAGATAGGGTTGCTGCAAAAAAAAGAGATGTCAATCACTGTGCGGCAGAAGTCCAGGACATAACGTAGAATGTTCATGCTTCTTGAGCGGCATACTAAATACCCCGAGGGGAGATACGGCGACAAAGGATGTGGACACCGCGATATTTTTGTTGTGACGAACAGCACGATGGGTCAGATAAAAGCTTCATCGACAAGCTGAATGATATGATAACCTCCGAGGTGCCGTATCCACAAGCTTAAGTCCGACTTTAGCTTCTCTGTACGTAATTACCAGCTTGCTCTCACGCTTTCACCACCATTGATATTGGATGCCTCATCTGCGTGGGCATGTGCATGGGCATGGACAGTTTCTTCGGATAGTACACTAGGCGTAGGGTTGTTCGCCATTGCCGTATATATTGTGACGACGGTAACGGTATGGCCATCGCAACTGTACTGTCGAGGGAAGTTTTTGCCTCTACCCGTTCTTGACCATTCATTTGTATGGCCGTATCCGTATATGGATACGGCGAACAGCCCTAACTGATGTGGGCGCCACGCACTCGGTGCTACTTGGCTGTATCTTCGGGAATCTCCCATTCTAGACACTCGCGTCGGCCAAAGTGCGCGCTCTTAGGCAATATCTGTCAACTCTCCATTTGGCCACCCCACAGCGCGACCCTTTTTATTTGCTCAATGTCTCTGCTCCACCAACCCTTTTCTTCCCAACCATGGCGTTCTCTCAAGCGTTAGGGTCTCTTTCAGCCGCCGTTCCATGGCCCACACTCACTATTCCATCCATCATCCTCCTTTCCTGGCTCTCTATCGTCCGTACATTCCGTTGGAGGCGTTACAACCATATCCACCGTGTCTATGGTCCCAAATATGCAGCCGGCCAGCTCACACCAGAAGAAGCTCAAGAGATTGTTGGGATTCTGACTCGTTATGAAATGCCGCTCGTACTCGAGTATGCGTTGGCTTTTGCACTTTTCAAGACGTATGGTATTGTGAGTTAAACTTAACCACGCCCCTTCCGAGTCCTCGAGCACGTCTGATCCTGATGATCCCCTATGGAATGATATGATAGCCGTCAATTTCCAAGATACTCGCTGCAACCAAGGAATTCAAGTCGGATGAAACCGTTTCGAAGCGTTATGCAGATGTGAGTGCCAGAAGATCGTCATGTAGCTCCTGTACTAATCCTTTCGTATGCTATATAGACATCTATTCTCATCTGTACGAACTCGGCCTCTTCGTGCATCATTCCTCAAACATGACAACGATCATCTAGCCACTTGGGTACAATGCCCCATCTCCGGTTATACCACCTTAGAAGGCATCGAGAAGCCCGTCCAAGATCCCAGAGCGAATCTCGCCATTGCTCGCGTCAACTATTTGCATTCTCAGTACAACATTGTATGTTCATCCTTGCATTTACCCCGACGGCATCACGCTCATACCTGATATAGAAAAATGATGATCATTTGTACACCCTAGCTCTTTTCATGTTCGAACCTTCCGTACGGTCGTCACGTCTGATCATGCCGCGCCTTTCCGTCCACACTAACCCATCTTTTGAATAAATAGAAATGGGCCGAGAAATACGGTTGGCGCGCGCTGTCGCCTCTTGAGAGCCATGTACGCTTACCATTCATCGTCTAGTCTCCGTATTAACCGATTCTGTTTCGGGCGCGTCGGTAGGCTATGTACGTTCTCTGGGTCGAAGTCGGCAAACGAATGGGTATCAAGGACATCCCCGAGTCTGAAGAAGCGTTTAAAGCATGGGTAGAGGCAAGTCTTGATCTCCGAGTCCTCAGCGCGCTACGCCCAACAGCAAAATAACAATACATTTACTGCAAAGGACTATGAAGCCAAGAACATGGTTCCCGCTCAAACGAACCACGATGTAGCAAACTATACCACGGACGAGTTGATTTATCCGGTTCCGCATGCGTTTGGGCTCAAGAATTTTGCAAGAAAGCTTTCGATTGCAGCATTGGAGGATAATGTGAGAGTTGCGATGATGTACGTGTGTGTTTTTTTTTTTTTTTTCTTGGGGACTTGGGTCTTCTGATTAGTGCATCGTCTATCACCTATATCTAGGCAACCGGAACAACCCAAATACCTCCGTATATTCCTAGACTCCTTACTCAAATTCACAGCATGGCAAATTCGCTACTTTCATCTCCCTCGACCTCAATGGAATTATTATGGTCAAATTAAACTCGACCTGCCGCAATTTGAAGAAGGACAAGAACCTTTGATGACACCGTTGTATTTCCAACCGAGACCGTGGTATAAACCCGAATCCACATGGCTTATTGGACGGTTCTGGGATTGGTTTTTGGTCAAGGCCGGCAAGCATGCAGATGTTCCTTCAAAGCAGTTCAAGAGTGAGGGGTATAGGCTGGATACCATGGGTCCGTTGAAATTTGAGAATGGTGAGTAGTTTTTGGTATGCGAAATTGTGAGTTGGCGCTAATGCGTTTTTTCCCTGCTTTACTAGCGGGTCGAGAAGAGGTGTATCGTATGGCTGAAAGGTTGTCGGGATGTCCGGTTCCTGGGGCTTGGAGAACTCTGCCTAGGGCGCATTGAGAGATGCCTTTTCTGGTGTATTTATCGTTAGCCTATCAATGATTTATTTGCCATTATTTTTGACCTTTTCAGTGCTTTGGCGGCACTCTTGCTCTTCTACTGATCATGTTCCTTCCTCAGTGACAGTTCATCTCTCCCCAGTGCCGTTACCTGTGTTGAGACAGAACGGAGACGTAAAGCGCAGTGGAGTGTGCTCAACTCACATTTGTACGAGAACTTGTTTAGAACCTTGAGGGTTGTAGAGGTGCGATGTGCAGAGTAGTCAATGTAAATTGAACTGAGAAATGTAGCTACATACATGCTTGCTTTTATACTACTCTAAAGGATAAGTTCCGTAGATAGACGGAGAAACCTAGTAAGCTATGGATGTAAGCTACTGAATACTTGTGAGACAAAGTATCCAAGAATAATGTGTCTTGGAAAGACACAATACAATCGTCTGACAGCGGAAGGAACTATACATGAATTCTTCATGTGTTCTACTGTATTGTGCATGAGGCTACAATACTCCTACTGGACGAGGGAGCACTCCTATGACTGTAGTGCAAGCTCCGGAGAAGCTCAGGAACGTACTTTGTAAGTTCCGTAGTTGATCACATACGCAAGTAATACAATAACTAGTGTTCCTAATGTACCTAGTTTAGTATAGTACAGGTACTGTGCTTCAACACTCCCCCTCACTAAGTTTGTGATAAACTTTGTAGTGATTGAGCTATATGGAGGAATCGGTCTTAAAGAATGTAAGGCCGAGAAATTCTCTGTGGCGTTGAAATTTATCCCAAGGTAGATTCTTCGTCATAAGATCCGCAGGTTGTTGATTTGTGGGGATGAAGAATACTTCTACTTTCTTCTTGGCAACGCATTCTCGAATATGGTGATATTTAATATCAATGTGCTTTGTTCGTTTTTCAGTAACTTGATTTTTACTGATGAAGATAGCACCTTGATTATCACTAAGCAATGGTAGTTTTGCTATAGGATATTCGATTTCAGAGAATAGATTAATTATCCATTTGATCTGTCTAGCACAGTCAGATAAAGCCATATATTCGGCTTCAGTACTGGATAATGCTACGGATTTCTGTTTTTGTGAAACCCAGAAGACTGGAGCACAAGCGAAGTTAATGAGATAACCTGTTTGTGAGACTCTAGTGTCTTCATCTGTAGCCCAGTCAGAATCGGCATATGCTATGAAACCTTGTTCTCCTTGCTTATCTTTGTAAGTAAGAGAATATTTGCGGGTTCCAATTAGGTATCGAATGATATATTTCGCTTTGTTGAGATGCTCCTGAGTAGGATTTGTCCCATATTGCGAAAGTTTGATGACTGGAAAGGTTATATCTGGTCGAGTACCTAAGCATAGATATAGAAGTGATCCGATCACTGATTGGAATTGGGATCTAATTGTAGAGTTCGCTTCTCCTTTATTAGCCATAGGTTTATAACCGGCAGGTAATGGAGTACGAGTGGGATTGGCGTTTTCCATACCAAAGTGTTTAATGATTTTCTCGAGATAGTCACTTTGATCAAGTGATAAAGTACGTCGTTTTCGATCTCGAGTAATCCGCATTCGTAGGAATTCTCTAGGTTCACCTAAATCTCTACATTCCCATATTTTCATGAATTCTTTCTTCTTGGAATGAAGAAGGCTAGAATTTGAACCCATGAAAATTGCATCATCTACATATACAATGGCAATGATAATATCATTTCCACGTATAAAGTAATATACACCAGCGTCTGATATGCAGCGCTTAAATCCTAGCTTAGCCATGGATTTAGTGCATTGGTACCACCATGATAAAGAGGCTTGTTTTAAACCATATAATGCACGGCGTAATAACCAAACTTTGTTTGAACCTTTGACGAATCCTTGTGGTTGTTCCATGTAAATCTCCTTGTCAAGTTTGCCATAGAGAAAGGCTGTTTTGACATCTAGCGCTTGGATATCCCAATCCTCAAGAGCGGCTAGTGCAAGTAGTACGCGAACGGTTTCAAAGCGTACTACAGGAGAGAACAATTCGTCATAATCTATTCCTTCGACTTGTGAGAAACCTTTTGCTACAAGTCGTGCCTTATAACGGCCATCTGTTTTGACATCAAAAACCCATCTGGATTTTATCGCTTTTCGACCTTGAGGTAAATCTACAAGTTTGTAAACATTATGTTCTTGCAGTGATTTGAGTTCATCATGACATGCAGCCATCCATTTCTTCTGTTCATCTTTTGACAGAGTTAGAATGTCTTTGTATTGCCATTGACGTACGTTGTCAATTGACAATGCTGATGCCATAATGTATTCATCCTCATTTGACTGTTGTATTTGATGTTCAGCAGGTGGAATATCCTGCTCATGGTCACGACTACTTCCTTGTATGAATTCTTGATCAGGACTTTCATCTTGATCATTAGAATCAGGTAAGTTGTTATATGTACGTAGACGTAATCTATCTCGGATAGGCATACGACCCATTGCGTCTCCATACCGCTGTGGTACACGAGTCTGTCTTTTAGGACGACTTTGTTGATGTTGACTTGGGTCAAACATCTGTACCCTTCGTCGCATTCTCCTGTTTATATTATTTATTTCAGGATCTATTGGGTTTTGCGGCGGTGCAGTATTTTTAGGTCGTGATTGATCCTCACCATCATTCTGGTTATGATGATGATCCACAGGATCATTACCTCCGTTGGGATGATTAGGTTGAGGGAAATCAGGATGATCGTCATCATCGTCATTTCCTCCCCCTTGATCGTGATTTTGATGANACCACTTCATCATCAGTCTGAGGTGGAGTTTGATCAATTTCTATATCATTATGATCTTGTTCCATTTCATCCTCATTTGACTGTTGTATTTGATGTTCAGCAGGTGGAATTTCCTGCTCATGGTCACGACTACTACCTTGTATGAATTCTTGATCAGGACTCTCATCTTGATCATTAGAATCAGGTAAGTTGTTATATGTATGTAGACGTAATCTCTCTCGGATAGGCATACGACCCATTGTGTCTCCATACCCCTGTGGTACACGAGTCTGTCTTTTAGGACGACTTTGTTGATGTTGACTTGGGTCAAACATCTGTACCCTCCGTCACATTCTCCTGTTAATATTATTTATTTCAGGATCTATTGGGTTTTGCGGCGGTGCAGTATTTTTAGGTCGTGATTGATCCTCACCATCATTCTGGTTTTGATGATGATCCACTGGATCATTACCTCCGTTGGGATGATTAGGTTGAGGGAAATCAGGATGATCGTCATCATCATCATTTCCTCCCCCTTGATCGTGATTTTGATGACCGTTATCATCATCATCCGATCGTGGTCGATTAATACCAGTAAAAGGAATAGATAAGATTCCATTGGTTGATTGTAAGGTTCGATCAACTGAATTAGACGAGTACGGAAAATCTTCTTCATCGAAGTCTGCTTGAGCAGCCGTAAATATCGTCTTATCCTGTCGCATAAACCGATATCCTTTAGTATTAGGAGCGTAATCTAAGAATGTCATATGTTCCATTTTCTTCGAAAGTTTGTTCTTGCGTTGTTCTTTATGAATAAAAACATATGCTGAACATCCTGGTGTTCGGAAATAAGAAACATCAGGTACTTTCTTACTATAGATTTCGGTTGGAGTTTTCCACTCTAGGCGTTTGTTAGGAGTGTGATGAGCTGAGTTTCGCATTTGAATTCCATTATCTTTAAGATATGTTTGGAACTCATTTCCGAAAAATTCTCCACCATGATCAGTTTGAACACATTTAATTATTTTACCAGTTTGCTTTTCGGTTAAGGCGCGAAAGCGTTTGAAGCTGGTAAGTGTTTCAAATTGATTCTTAGTTCTTTGATGATAAATCCATCCTACTGAGGAATGGTCATCGATTAGAACTAATGTGTAACGATTTTGGTGATAAGAATTAATAGGAAACTCCTTAATATNATCTTTTGACAGAGTTAGAATGTCTTTGTATTGCCATTGACGTACGTTGTCAATTGACAATGCTGATGCCATAATGTAATCAAGGTAACGAACTCCCCCTTCCTGAGAAAGAATTTGTACATAATTGACCACTTTATCATCAGTCTGAGGTGGAGTTTGATCAATTTCTATATCATTATGATCTTGTTCCATTTCATCCTCATTTGACTGTTGTATTTGATGTTCAGCAGGTGGAATATCCTGCTCATGGTCACGACTACTTCCTTGTATGAATTCTTGATCAGGACTTTCATCTTGATCATTAGAATCAGGTAAGTTGTTATATGTACGTAGACGTAATCTATCTCGGATAGGCATACGACCCATTGCGTCTCCATACCGCTCTGGTACACGAGTCTGTCTTTTAGGACGACTTTGTTGATGTTGACTAGAGTCAAACATCTGTACCCTTCGTTGCATTCTCCTGTTTATATTATGTATTTCAGGATCTATTGGGTTTTGCGGCGGTGCAGTATTTTTAGGTCGTGATTGATCCTCACCATCATTCTGGTTATGATGATGATCCACAGGATCATTACCTCCGTTGGGATGATTAGGTTGAGGGAAATCATTTCCTCCCCCTTGATCGTGATTTTGATGACCGTCATCATCATTATCCGATCGTGGTCGATTAATACCAGTAAAAGGAATAGATAAGATTCCATTGGTTGATTGTAAGGTTCGATCAACTGAATTAGACGAGTACGGAAAATCTTCTTCATCGAAGTCTGCTTGAGCAGCCGTAAATATCGTCTTATCCTGTCGCATAAACCGATATCCTTTAGTATTAGGAGCGTAATCTAGGAATGTCATACGTTCCATTTTCTTCGAAAGTTTGTTCTTGCGTTGTTCATCATAAATTCCCACCAAGATTGTGGTAAGGAAGCATGATTGCGGAATTTTTCTGCTTTTTCCGCAAGAGTACGAATTGAACGTTCGACTCTTCCTTGCTGTTGATGTATATGAGGAGCTGAGTTTCGCATTTGAATTCCATTATCTTTAAGATATGTCTGGAACTCATTTCCAAAGAATTCTCCACCATGATCAGTTTGAACACATTTAATTATTTTACCAGTTTGCTTCTCGGTTAGGGCACGAAAGCGTTTAAAGCTGGTAAGTGTTTCAAATTGATTCTTAGTTCTTTGATGATAAATCCATCCTACTGAGGAATGGTCATCGATTAGAACTAATGTGTAACGATTTTGGTGGTAAGAATTAATAGGAAACTCCTTAATATCCATATGAATGAGTTCTAGGATATTTTCTTTACGCTTTTGAGAACTATGGTAAGGTTTAGATGCTGTTCCTCCTTCAGCACATCCCTTGCACAAAGACTTTTTAGATCCTTGTTTCTCAATGGAAAATCCTTTGCAGTGCTTCATACAGTTTGTCAATACACGATAAGGTATATGACCAAATCTATTATGAGCAATTACAGGATCAGTTGATTTAATCTTGAAAGCAAGAATGGTAACTGCTTCGTTCTGCTTGACAGAGGAAGCATGTAGGTATATATACCCATCTCTTTCTGGTTTCGCAAATAGTGACATAAAGAGTTTACCATTAGCTTTCGTAATTATAGAGGTTTCTGGGAACGAATATTTAATATCATAACCATTTACGATATATTTATTCCCAGCTAGAAGTCTATGATTTGCTTTAGGCCAATAGAACACCGGATAAAGTTTGACCATATGGGTTTCTCCATGTGAATTGGTATGACGAATNCTCTAAAGGATAAGTTCCGTAGATAAACGGAGAAACCTAGTAAGCTATGGATGTAAGCTACTGAATACTTGTGAGACAAAGTATCCAAGAATAATGTGTCTTTGGAGAGACACAATACAATCGTCTGACAGTAGAAGAAGCTATACATGTGTTCTACATGAGTTCTACTGTATTGTGCATGAGGCTACAATACTCCTACTGGACGAGGGAGCACTCCTATGACTGTAGTGCAAGCTCCAGAGAAGCTCAGGAACGTACTTTGTAAGTTCCGTAGTTGATCACATACGCAAGTAATACAATAACTAGTGTTCCTAATGTATCTAGTTTAGTATAGTACAGGTACATAAACTTTGTAGTGATTGAGCTATATAGAGGAATTGGTCTTAAAGAATGTAAGGCCGAGAAATTCTCTGTGGCGTTGAAATTTGTCCCAAGGTAGATTCTTCATCATAAGATCCACAGGTTGTTGATTTGTTGGGATGAAGAATACTTCAACTTTCGTCTTGGCAACACATTCTCGAATATGGTGATATTCAATATCAATGTGCTTTGTTTGTTTTTCAGTAACTTGATTTTTACTGATGAAGATAGCACCTTGATTATCACTAAGCAATGGTAGTTTTGCTATAGGATATTCGATTTCAGAGAATAGATTAATTATCCATTTGATCTGTCTAGCACAGTCAGATAAAGCCATATATTCGGCTTCAGTACTGGATAATGCTACGGATTTCTGTTTTTGTGAAACCCAGAAGACTGGAGCACAAGCGAAGTTAATGAGATAACCTGTTTGTGAGACTCTAGTGTCTTCATCTGTAGCCCAGTCAGAATCGGCATATGCTATGAAACCTTGTTCTCCTTGCTTATCTTTGTAAGTAAGAGAATATTTGCGGGTTCCAATTAGGTATCGAATGATATATTTCGCTTTGTTGAGATGCTCCTGAGTAGGATNCTGGCACCTGCGAGGCAAGATATCAAAAGACTAGAGAACTCGATTGAAGAGCACGGATTATAGATATCTGCCTACCGTGTTTAGGCGTGCCGCAAGAGACGAGGTATGACTTTCGTTCCCGTCACTGTCACTCCCGCGCCCGGCGATGACGCTCTCTACGTGGCACGATGCCGGTCCTTGAACTAGACCTGGCCAGCTGGAGCCGAGAGAAAGATGGAGTATGAAACGAATGGATTGATTATATCTGTCCTAAAATTTCAGGGAGAAGAGATGAAACTGCCTGAATGTTAATTCAAATTTCATTTTCCTAGAGTATCCCCAGCAGAGGTTGTGAATATGCACCATTGAAGCCTCTGCGTGCGAACGCCACCGTTGACCGACAGTCTCCGAGCCGATCCGGGATTGACAAGACGACTCATTCCTTCCTGCAACTTTCCCAAAACCTTCATCACTGCTTAACTGCAAACTGTTGAGACAGAACGGAGACGTAAAGCGCAGTGGAGTGTGCTCAACTCACATTTGTACAAGAGCTTGCTAGAACCTTGAGAGTTGTAGAGGTGCGATGTGCAGAGTAGTCAATGTAAATTGAACTGAGGAATGTAGCTACATACATACTTGCTTTTATACTACTCTAAAGGATAAGTTCCGTGGATAAACGGTGAAACCTTGTAAGCTATGGATGTAAGCTACTGAATACTTGTGTGACAAAGTATCCAAGAATAATGTGTCTTGGAGAGACACAATACAATTGTCTGACAGCGGAAGGAACTATACATGAGTTCTACATGTGTTCTACTGTATTGTGCATGAGGCTACAATACTCCTACTGGACGAGGGAGCACTCCTATGACTGTAGTGCAAGCTCCGGAGAAGCTCAGGAACGTACTTTGNTGTAAATTGAACTGAAGAATGTAGCTACATACATGCTTGCTTTTATACTACTCTAAAGGATAAGTTCCATGGATAAATGGTGAAACCTAGTAAGCTATGGATGTAAGCTACTGAATACTTGTGAGACAAAGTATCCAAGAATAATGTGTATTGGAGAGACACAATACAATTGTCTGATGGTAGAAGAAGCTATACATGTGTTCTACATGAGTTCTACTATATTGTGCATGAGGCTACAATACTCCTACTGGACAAGGGAGCACTCCTATGACTATAGTGCAAGCTCCGGAGAAGCTCAGGAATGTACTTTGTAAGTTCCGTAGTTGATCACAGACGCAAGTAATACAATAACTAATGTACCTAGTTTAGTATAGTACAGGTACAGTGCTTCAACACTCCCTCTCACTAAGTTTGTGATAAACTTTATAGTGATTAAGCTATATGGAGGAATCGGTCTTAAAGAATGTAAGGCCGAGAAAATCTCCATGGCATTGAAATTTGTCCCAAGGTAGATTCTTCATCATAAGATCTGTGGGTTGCTGATTTGTGGGGATAAAGAATACTTCAACTTTCTTCTTGGCAACGCATTCTCGAATATGGTGATATTTAATATCAATGTGCTTTGTTCATTTTTCAGTAACTTGATTTTTACTGATGAAGATAGCACCTTGATTATCACTAAGCAATGGTAGTCTTGCTATGGGATATTTGATTTCAGAGAATAGGTTTATTATCCATTTGATCTGTCTAGCACAGTCAGATAAAGCCATATATTCAGCTTCAGTGCTGGATAATGCTATGGATTTCTGTTTCTGTGAAACCCAGAAGACCAGAGCACAAGCAAAGTTAATGAGGTAACCTGTTTGTGAGACTCTAGTGTCTTCATCTGTAGCCCAGTCAGAATCGGCATATGCTATGAAACCTTGTTCTCCTTTCTTATCTTTGTAAGTGAGAGAATATTTGCAGGTTCCAATTAGGTATCGAATGATGTATTTTGCTTTGTTGAGATGCTCCTGAGTAGGATTTGTCCCATATTGTGAAAGTTTGATGACCGGAAAAGTAATATCTGGTCAGATACCTAAGCATAAATATAGAAGTAATCTGATCACTGATTGGAATTGGGATCTAATTGTAGAGTTCGCTTCTCCTTTATTAGCCATAGGTTTGTAACTGGCAGGTAATGGAGTACAAGTAGCATTGGCGTTTTCCATACCAAAGTGTTTAATGATTTTCTCAAGATAGTCACTTTGATCAAGTGATAAAGTATGTCTCTTTCGATCTCAAGTAATCCACATTCATAGGAATTCTCTAGGTTCACCTAAATCTCTACATTCTCATATTTTCATGAATTCTTTCTTCTTAGAGTTAAGAAGGCTAGAATTTGAACCCATGAAAATTGCATCATCTACATATACAATGGCAATGATAATATCATTTCCATGTATAAAGTAATATACACCAGCATCTGATATATAGAGCTTAAATCCTAGCTTAGCCATGGATTTAGTGCATTGGTACCACCATGATAGAGAGGCTTGTTTTAAACCATATAATGCACAGCATAATAACCAAACTTTGTTTGAACCTTTGACAAATCCTTGTGGTTGTTCCATATAAATCTCCTTGTCAAGTTCGCCATAGAGAAAGGCTGTTTTGACATCTAGCGCTTGAATATCCCAATCCTCAAGAGTGGCTAGTGCAAGTAATATGTGAACAGTTTCAAAGTGTACTACAGAAGAGAACAATTCATCATAATCTATTTCTTCGACTTGTGAGAAACCTTTTGCTACAAGTCATGCCTTATAATGGCCATCTGTTTTGACGTCAAAAACCCATCTGGATTTTATAGCTTTTTGACCTTGAGGTAAATCTACAAGTTTATAGACATTGCGTTCTTGTAGTGATTTGAGTTTGTCATGACATGCAGCCATCCATTTCTGACGTACATTGTCAATAGACAATGCTGATGCCATAATGTAATCAAGGTAATGAACTCCCCCTTCCTGAGAAAGAATTTGTACATAATTGACCGTTTCATCATCAGTCTGAGGTGGAGTTCGATCAATCTCTATTTGATCATGATCTTGTTCCATTTCATCCTCATTTGACTGTTGTATTTGATGTTCAGCAGGTGGAATATCCTGCTCATGGTCACGACTACTACCTTGTATGAATTCTTGATCAGGACTATCACCTTGATCATTAGAATCAGGTAAGTTGTTATATGTACGTAGACGTAATCTATCTCGGATAGGCATATGACCCATTGTGTCTCCATACCGCTGTGGTACTCGAGTCTGTCTTTTAGGACGACTTTGTTGATGTTGACTTGGGTCAAACATCTGTACCCTTCGTCGCATTCTCCTGTTTATNCATAATGTAATCAAGGTAACGAACTCCCCCTTCCTGAGAAAGAATTTGTACATAATTGACCACTTCATCATCAGTCTGAGGTGGAGTTCGATCAATTTCTATATCATTATGATCTTGTTCCATTTCATCCTCATTTGACTGTTGTATTTGATGTTCAGCAGGTGGAATTTCCTGCTCATGGTCACGACTACTACCTTGTATGAATTCTTGATCAGGACTTTCATCTTGATCATTAGAATCAGGTAAGTTGTTATATGTACGCAGACGTAATCTATCTCGGATAGGCATACGACCCATTGCGTCTCCATACCGCTGTGGTACACGAGTCTGTCTTTTAGGACGACTTTGTTGATGTTGACTTGGGTCAAACATCTGTACCCTTCGTCGCATTCTCCTGTTTATATTATTTATTTCAGGATCTATTGGGTTTTGCGGCGGTGCAGTATTTTTAGGTCGTGATTGATCCTCACCATCATTCTGGTTTTGATGATGATCCACAGGATCATTACCTCCATTGGGATTATTAGGTTGAGGGAAATCAGGATGATCGTCATCATCATCATTTCCTCCCCCTTGATCGTGATTTTGATGACCGTCATCATCATTATCCGATCGTGGTCGATTAATACCAGTAAAAGGAATAGATAAGATTCCATTGGTTGATTGTAAGGTTCGATCAACTGAATTAGACGAGTACGGAAAATCTTCTTCATCGAAGTCTGCTTGAGCAGCCGTAAATATCGTCTTATCCTGTCGCATAAACCGATATCCTTTAGTATTAGGAGCGTAATCTAAGAATGTCATACGTTCCATTTTCTTTGAAAGTTTGTTCTTGCGTTGTTCTTTATGAATAAAAACATACGCTGAACATCCTGGTGTCCGGAAATAAGAGACATCAGGTACTTTCTTACTATAGATTTCGGTTGGAGTTTTCCACTCTAAGCGTTTATTTGGAGTGCGATTATATACATGTACAGCGTTGTTCATCATAAATTCCCACCAAGATTGTGGTAAGGAAGCATGATTGCGGAATTTTTCTGCTTTTTCCGCAAGAGTACGAATTGAACGTTCGACTCTTCCTTGCTGTTGATGTATATGAGGAGCTGAGTTTCGCATTTGAATTCCATTATCTTTAAGATATGTTTGGAACTCATTTCCAAAAAATTCTCCACCATGATCAGTTTGAACACATTTAATAATATTACCAGTTTGCTTCTCAGTTAGAGCACGAAAGCATTTGAAGCTGGTAAGTGTTTCAAATTGATTCTTAGTTCGTTGATGATAAATCCATCCTACTGAGGAATGGTCATCAATAAGAACTAATGTGTAACGATTTTGGTGGTAGAAATTAATTGGAAACTCCTTAATATCCATATGAATAAATTCTAGGATATTTTCTTTATGCTTTTGAGAACTATGGTAAGGTTTAGATGCTGTTCCTCCTTCAGCACATCCCTTACACAAAGACTTTTTAGATCCTTGTTTCTCAATGGAAAATCCTTTGCAATGCTTCATACAGTTTGTCAATACACGATAGGGTATATGACCAAATCTATTATGAGCAATTACAGGATCAGTTGATTTAATCTTGAAAGCGAGAATGGTAACTGCTTCATTCTGCTTAACAGATGAAGCATGTAGGTAGGTATACCCATCTCTTTCTGGTTTCGCGAATAGCGACATAAAGAGTTTACCATTTGCTTTCGTAATTATAGAGGTTTCTGGGAACGAATATTTAATATCGTAACCATTGACGATATATTTATTCCCAGCTAGAAGTCTATGATTTGCTTTAGGCCAATAGAACACCGGATAAAGTTTGACCGTATGGGTTTCTCCAAGTGAATTGGTATGACGAATGATTACTGTTCCTTGATGAGTTATGACATCCGAACCAGTGACACCAATGATCTGCTTGGGTCCTGTAGGAATTTCATTTAACTCAAGGAAATCAGACTTAAAAGGCATTATATGATTGGTTGCAGCAGTATCAAGAGCCCATTCATTTGTTTGTGGTTCTACAGATACAACATTTTTATCACTAATTTTAGTCATCATACATTGTANGCACGAAAGCGTTTAAAGCTGGTAAGTGTTTCAAATTGATTTTTAGTTTGTTGATGATAAATCCATCCTACTGAGAAGTGGTCATCAATCAGAACTAATGTATAACAATTTTGGTGGTAGGAATTAATAGGAAACTCCTTAATATCCATATGAATGAGTTCTAGGATATTTTCTTTACGCTTTTGAGAACTATGGTAAGGTTTAGATGCTGTTCCTCCTTCAGCACATCCCTTACACAAAGACTTTTTGGATCCTTGTTTCTCAATGGAAAATCCTTTGCAATGCTTCATACAGTTTGTCAATACTCGATACGGTATATGACCAAATCTGTTATGAGCAATTACAGGATCAGTTGATTTAATCTTGAAAGCAAGAATGGTAACTGCTTCATTCTGCTTAACAGAGGAAGCATGTAGGTACGTATACCCGTCTCTTTCTGGTTTCGCAAATAGCGACATAAAGAGTTTACCATTAGCTTTCGTAATTATAGAGGTTTCTGGGAACGAATATTTAATATCGTAACCATTTACGATATATTTATTCCCAGCTAGAAGTCTATGATTTGCTTTAGGCCAATAGAACACCGGATAAAGTTTGACCGTATGGGTTTCTCCAAGTGAATTGGTATGACGAATGATTACTGTTCCTTGATGAGTTATGACATCCGATCCAGTGACTCCAATGATTTGCTTGGGTCCTGTAGGAATTTCATTTAACTCAAGGAAATCGNAACTCCTTAATATCCATATGAATAAGTTCTAGGATATTATCTTTACGCTTTTGAGAACTATGGTAAGGTTTAGATGCTGTTCCTCCTTCAGCACATCCTTTACACAAAGACTTTTTAGATCCTTGTTTCTCAATGGAAAATCCTTTGCAGTGCTTCATACAGTTTGTCAATACACGATAAGGTATATATATTTATTCCCAGCTAGAAGTCTATGATTTGCTTTAGGCCAATAGAACACCGGATAAAGTTTGACCGTATGGGTTTCTCCAAGTGAATTGGTATGACGAATGATTACTGTTCCTTGGTGAGTTATGACATCCGATCCAGTGACTCCAATGATTTGCTTGGGTCCTGTAGGAATTTCATTTAACTCAAGGAAATCGGACTTAAAAGGCGTTATGTGATTGGTTGCAGCAGTATCAAGAGCCCATTCATTTGTTTGTGGTTCTAAAGATACAACATTTTTATCACTAATTTTAGTCATCNAATATCGTAACCATTTACGATATATTTATTCCCAGCTAGAAGTCTATGATTTGCTTTAGGCCAATAGAACACCGGATAAAGTTTGACCGTATGGGTTTCTCCAAGTGAATTGGTATGACGAATGATTACTGTTCCTTGATGAGTTATGACATCCGATCCAGTGACTCCAATGATTTGCTTGGGTCCTGTAGGTATTTCATTTAACTCAAGGAAATCGGACTTGAAAGGCGTTATGTGATTGGTTGCAGCAGTATCAAGAGCCCATTCATTTGTTTGTGGTTCTAAAGATACAACATTTTTATCACTAATTTTAGTCATCATACATTGTACAATGTTACTATTTACAGAGTTAGAAAGAAATTGTTCATCGAGCGCTGATAGTGNTCATTAGTGATGCTGCTCTTAAGATCAATTTGATCATACCAATCGTAGTAGTCCGCTTCGTTATGAACGTAATCATTATAATTCTCGTCCCAATCTTCTTTATCAAAGTCTCCCATATTCAGGTTCTTCCCTCCATTTTTCCCTTGAGAATCTTTATCATCAAGAGGAACAACATCCGCAATGTTGATATCAACACGAGCTTGGATGTTTGAAGAACCTTGGATGAATTCGGGAACTTCCGGTTCAGGATTATTAACCGTTATGGAAGTAATGTTGATTCCCAGATCCAGCATTACTGGTTTGGGAGGCGGTGATGGTGCCTCTATGTCAATATCGGGTACCTCAAGTGTTTCTCCTTTCGGACGATAAGGAGTTTGAGGTCGAACAGGTTTGGGTTGGAAGAGTTTCCTATCCCCATAATGTTCTAGTACCATATTGCGGGCTTCCTTTTTGGTGATTTTCCTAAAAGTGTTTTCCCCAACATTAAACTCGTAAGGAGGTGGAGTCGGTTCTTTGCCAAATTGGAACATTTTGTCTCCAATTTTTACTTGTGGCAAAAGATTAGACTGGATAGTGGGGAAACATTTGGAAATATTACCAAAGAAGTTTTTGGTAGTTTGCCGGTTCTTTTCTAATTCTTTTTGAATTGCCGCTGATTCTTCCTTTGATTTGATTTGGATATCATCAGCCATAGTTGCTGATCGATATGGTCTTTTCCCCATTCGCTTGTCAATGACATCAGGGTGTTTAGCTTGGCATGCCGGTGAGTCACATCGGTGCTCGGCAGCTAATCCCTTGTCTTGGAACATTTGGACGATCTTCTTTCGCTGTTCCTGAAGTTCCTTTTCGGACTTCTTGACAATAGGGCGTTCTTTTTTGGGTTTCGGAGGAAGAGTTGCATTCCAAGGATTTTTGGGATTGAGGGAATCCCAAACTTTATTGTTCTTTTCCTTGTTCAACCATGTTTCAGCATAATCTTTCTCCTTCTTCCAAGGGTCTTTAAGGAGAATTGGATCATCTGCCGAAGAAAGAGCTTCCGTAAATGGCTTTTTAATAGATTTGTTGTTAAAGCCGCGTGGATTACGTTTTGGAGGGAAGCCAATAGGGCGTTCTTTTTTGGGTTTCGGAGGAAGAGTTGCATTCCAAGGATTTTTGGGATTGAGGGAATCCCAAACTTTGTTATTCTTTTCCTTGTTTAACCATGTGTCGGCATAATCTTTCTCCTTCTTCCAAGGGTCTTTAAGGAGAATCGGATCATCTGCTGAAGAAAGAGCTTCCGTAAATGGCTTTTTAATAGATTTGTTGTTAAAGCCGCATGGATTACGTTTTGGAGAGAAGCCTTCCTGAACAGAGTTAAACATGATTGGGATGCAAGTAGCAGCGACTGGCCAATTATCAAGATGATGTGGATAATTGCATGTGACACAGAAGACTGTTTTAAAGTCTTGGTTTAGTTTGGGGGTTGGTGCTNTTTTGGGATTGAGGGAATCCCAAACTTTGTTGTTCTTTTCCTTGTTCAACCATGTTTCGGCATAATCTTTCTCCTTCTTCCAAGGGTCTTTAAGGAGGATTGGATTGTCTGTCGAAGAAAGAGCTTCCATAAATGGCTTTTTAATAGATTTGTTGTTAAAGCCGCATGGATTACGTTTTGGAGGGAAGCCTTCCTGAACAGAGTTAAACATGATTGGGATGCAAGTAGCAGCGACTGGCCAATTATCAAGATGATGTGGATAATTGCATGTGACACAGAAGACTGTTTTAAAGTCTTGGTTTAGTTTGGGGGTTGGAGCTCTGGATGGATTTGGTGTATTCCAGTCGATATAGTCAACAGGATGATCACCAAATTTGAATCGTTCACCTGCTTCGATCCCAGGGTTAGTTGGGTCTTCATGAACGTATTTTCCTGGAGCGATTTGATTGAATTTGTACTCCCCCTTACTAAGGTATGTGNGTTGTTAAAGCCGCGTGGATTACGTTTTGGAGGGAAGCCTTCCTGAACAGAGTTAAACATAATTGGGATGCAAGTAGCAGCGACTGGCCAATTATCAAGATGATGTGGATAATTGCATGTGACACAGAAGACTGTTTTAAAGTCTTGGTTTAGTTTGGGGGTTGGTGCTCTGGATGGATTTGGTGTATTCCAGTCGATATAGTCAACAGGATGATCACCAAATTTGAATCGTTCACCAGCTTCGATCCCAGGGTTAGTTGGGTCTTCGTGAACGTATTTTCCTGGAGCGATTTGGTTTAATTTATACTCCCCCTTACTAAGGTATGTGATATGCTTTGGTAGTCCACTGGTACATCTCTGGCAATCTGCTTCACAAACTGCTGAAGGGTGACGATGAAATTCCATCTTGGCATAATTCCGCATGTAGAGATTATGCTCTTTCGTCACAACACAGTTTAGGATCTCGACGAGTGGTTCGATCGGATCACGGAGTCGGAACAGTGTGTTTCTGATCCGAGTGAAGAAGATCCAGTACCTGTCACCAGTGTCATCATGATTGGCCATTTGCCAGAGTCCCATGCTACAAAATTCTGTATGGCGTTCATCTCGCCAAGTACATTTATGACAGGCTTCTGAGCAAAAAGAAATTGGAGTGGAATGAGGGGCGAAGGAAGTCGATTGGGGGTATCTTGCATATACGTCCAATGCATCCAAGAAGTCAACAATGGCGGGTTGCTTCTTGTAATCATGTCCGAGTTGTTGAGCTCTTCATCGAATATAATCCTTTTTGGTTTCTATTAAATCAAGTATAATTTTTGCAAATCGATGTGATGCAAAAAGGGTTGAGTCAATAGACGGATTTTTGTTGAGGAGCTCAATATGGAATTTAACATTCTCGGGCATTGGAATCATTGTTGGATCATATTGAGCTTTCGGAATTCGGGCCTGAATTTTGGCTTCCATGTGTCGCGACCATCTTCTCATGGCACGACCATGGTCCGATTTGTGAGGTTGTTTGTTCTCGAATGTATTGATAGGATTTCGAGGAACAGTTGACTCCGAAGTTTCGGTTGGAATAACATCTCGTACCTGGTTAGGGTACTTGTGCCTCATTAGATGTTTTCCTGATGGAAGATCACCGAAAATATGCTCGAATGATTCTGATGGAAAAATATCTCCAATATTGATTTCCTCCTTAGTNATTCTCCTGCACATTGCCTCATTATAATTTACACCTTTCAGATGTCTCGGCTGCCTCCGTGAACCTTAACTCTCTTCGGGCTGTACAGTTCTCGGAATCACCCAAGCATATATTTCAACCAACTCGTGGGGCCCCCGAAGCACCATCCTTGACATTTCTCCCATCCCACCGCAGGAGGGTAGTCAGTACCATCACTTGGGCAGACAGCGAGGAGGTAACAATGTTGATTGGAAGGTGCGTCTCATATCGTTTTTTGCGTGCCCATTGAACTGACAAATTGGTTGTTATCTAATGTAGTACCGATCCTGCTGAAACATGAGGCATCGAAGACATGTATACCCATCGTACAAATATTATCCCTTGCTCTTGCTATGCTTCGCATTCTACCTATCACTACTCAATATAACATATCCTATTTCCATTGTAGAAAATGACATACCTGGTTTATAACGTATGTTCTTGAGCCCTCGGAACTTCCGTTCTCGTGGTTTACACTTTTTTGGGTATGGAAATATTCCCCTGAAGCCTTCAGGCAATACAAGCAACATTGAATGACTCTCAGCTGCAGTTTGGTTTCTCAGCGGAGGTCGATAAGCGTCGCATGTGCATATCTCATTAGTGTTGTCAAATTTGGAAATATTAATTGCCTTTTTTGGTTGGCTCTTACCCGTTATGGTAAGAATGCTTGGGGAGACTGGCTGTAGTTTCAGATATCCTGCGCGTGTGCGCGAACGTCCACGGGCTACAGGTATGGATTGAACAACTTCCAATGCTTTTTGACATGATATTCAGTTGACTCTGTTGCTAGCGTGGGAGGGGATAACTTTGCAGCTATTGAGACGTACAAATTGTAAGTAAAGTGCGAATGAAAGCCTTTCTGAGCTTGCGTGCCGCTTGACGTTTTCATTTGAGGATCTAATAGCACCAGGAGCACTCAGTTGGTCCTCTTTTATGTTCCGACTCGAATGGTAATGTTTGCTAAGTCTGCAAATGGTGTGGTGGATATGTACGAGGAAAGTTCCTCCCGAAAACTAATTCCGATGAGCCGGACGTAGTTCAATCCCGAGCGTTTATTCAGCGCTTGTGGAATTTGTACCCCATTCTTGTCTCGAGAGTGGCCTTCCCCAAACAATTCAGGAATCCTTGATGAACGTTACATAGAAGGTAGATAGGCGCTGTACAGGATGAAGACTAATCAGTAAATCACCTCACGAAGGCTCAGGAATGGTCGTTTTTGTAGTCCTGTCGAGGGTTCACAGCGAGCATGTGGAAGTGGAATGATGGGAGAAGTGTATATTGGATATATATGTACAAGGTGGGTTCTCTACACAGCATGGGTGGTACCAGGGAGAAAGACCTGTCATCATTGGTATTGGGGCAAACGACAGTGTGAATTCCAAAGGACGAGCAGAGCCACCATGGATGCGACTGAATACCTGATGCAGATTCGATTCTCAATGACTGAAAATAAAAGTAACCAGTCAGTTTATTAAATATATGGATAAAGTAGAGCACACACACCTTTAATCCCTTCAAAATACCCAACTCTTAGCGCAATTGCATCCAAGGCCCGAATATTGAGTGTCAATCGTCCATGTTGGGCTGGTCGCTGCGAGATGTAAGGCTGGGCTTCGAGATATGTTCCCGGTCATTGCCGAGTACTATACAGCTGAAAATCTTCAAGGTTCAAGCCACCGGCAACGACCGAAAACAGTGCACCGGAAGCAGCCAAGGCATAGAAACACTGATAATGAGACTGGATCTGTAAAATAGTGAATAACACGTACCTTAGACTCCAAGAAATGAAGTTCGATGCAACATAGGATGCAGGCGATGAAATAAGGAAGTTTCGCTTGTGATTGCTGGCTGTCAAGGGCTATTCATAGATGAGCGCTGGGGTTGTATTAACCGGGGTCAAATGATAATGAGTCCGGTATCCGGAGTAGGGGAGCTGAGTACCAATGATAATGAGCCTAGGTCAAACAGAATGATAAATCGTACGTGCCTAGGAACCGAAGAAACATCAAAGATCGAATAATAATTTGCACACTGAGGGTGAATGATAATGAGACGGAATCTACCAAAACTGGCAATCAGGACGTGCCCACCCTGATAATTATGCACACTTACCAATGAACAGCAGTGGGGCCATAGGGGTGTGATCATGATTAGACAGTGTACTAGAGATACCAATAAATAGATCAGCGAACAAATGGGAGGATAGAGGACAATGCTGTACATGGGAGAAGGGAAGGAGAATAATAAAGGTACCCTGACACGGCAATGATGTGCGGTGGTTAGGGTGCGCATTATAACGTGTCGGGGTTGCAAAGCTGGGGCGAATTATATAAAATCTACATGGACTGCTCGAGTTGTAGAGGTGTGATGTGCAGAGTAGTCAATGTAAATTGAACTGAGAAATGTAGCTACATACATGCTTGCTTTTATACTACTCTAAAGGATAAGTTCCGTAGATAAACGGAGAAACCTAGTAAGCTATGGATGTAAGCTACTGAATACTTGTGAGACGAAGTATCCAAGAATAATGTGTCTTGGAAAGACACAATTCAATCCTCTGACAGCGGAAGGAACTATACATGAATTCTACATGTGTTCTACTGTATTGTGCATGAGGCTACAATACTCCTACTGGACGAGGGAGCACTCCTATGACTGTAGTGCAAGCTCCAGAGAAGCTCAGGAACGTACTTTGTAAGTTCCGTAGTTGATCACATACACAAGTAATACAATAACTAGTGTTCCTAATGTACCTAGTTTAGTATAGTACAGGTACTGTGCTTCAACATGGTGGACAATTAGGACAATAATATTTATGAGGTGATACTCATACCAGCATAACTCCAGGTAGAGTCCCAGATGGTGTTCGATGAACCTTTTAGAACATGTAACCTCTGATTGTCGAACGTTCCACTGGTACCAGCCGTATAATAGCTAAAATAGAAAGGTCAGAGATGGCGGCTCAGTGGGGCAATCGTGACTTCAAACCCACATATACCAGGATCCTTCTTTGGATTGCCTGGATTGACATGTGAGCATGCAGCCTTGTTCAGTCAGAGTTTTGCAAATATTCTACCAGTGAATCTCCGGGGCCTCTATTCAAAAGTCAGCAATGGCCGAGCAAAGATGTAAGTTAATGCTGACACATGTTACAGCACCTGGAAGACGTGCTATCTGTCCAGATGACCTTGGGAGTCGCAGTCTTGAGGCCGGCAATGGTTGTAGCGCGAGTCAACTGAATATTATTCCATGTAGTTGTTGTCAAGTCTATCTGAGCTTGAGCTTGCAAATTTTGTTGTGAGAGGACTGCTCACAGTAATATCCTTTATCATAGACCTAGAGATTGGATGAATTCTGGCGTTGGAAGAAGACGTGAAGAACTACAGACGCACCATGAATGGATCTGAACCGTCAGATGCTTTGATTGGGTTCTGAAATCCTAGAGCAGATAATACCAGAACGAAAACGAGACCCAGGGACTTTAGCATACTGGGCGACTTGATGCTATCTCGAGTTGCAACATGAGCCTTTTTGAACCCTCCCTCGGCTGTCGCGGTTAGCCTGGAACATTCCGAGATATAGAGTGTGGCGCCAGGAACTTCCGATTCCGCGTGTCAGATGTTTTTCCCCCCACAACGCAACGGCGACATGGCTGCGCCAGGAAAAAAAATGTCTGAGCCCGAAATCCCCACATTTAATCAAATGTAGTTGCTCCATGAACAGGTCCTCAACGATGGCCACCAAAGCTGGAAAGGCAGGCGAGTTTTCCACCTCGAATCCAAACGAGGCCTCAAAATGGATGTCTTGTGGTAAGGTTTTTTTTTCAAGCTGAGAAGGTTTATCCAAGGTTTTCTCGCATGAACCCACTGTTCTCTTAATGCAATTTGGCGTTTTCGTTGCTTTACGGGAACGCCATGGTTAATTACAGCCGTTTGAAAGAAGCGTTGAGACTCGCCGCGTGCAAGGGGGGCGGGCCGTAGTTCCGGCATATACCGGTGGTTGGTTGGTTCGGCCGGGGGCCGACTAAAAAATTTTTCCTACCCAGAATTTTTTGGTAGTTTTGACTGCTTGTGGAGGCTTTTGAACAACAATCCTGGTAGATTATTGTGTCTAAGATCCCTAATCTGCTATCCCTAAGGTTCTGGACTCTACATGAGACTAAGATGAGTATGTTGTTGACAATACTTTGGACCACAGCTAGTGCGCTACTTGGGCATCAATTGTGAATGCCAACATGGTTTTGTGAAAATCTATGGTCCTCTTACCTCTGGGACAGTCTGCAGACAACCCATAGCTTCTGAAAACCCAAATAAATTGGGCAGAGGTGATACTGGCAAGATGGGAACAAAAGAAAGGTGAGTGGTGGGGGAACGTGACCTCTTACCACCACCATCAAAAGTTTTGATGCCTCGGTCGTGAGTGTCCCCTGCTCTGTGATGACACAGAGACGGCCACAGAGTTGAGGACGTTGATGAAAATGAACCGCTGCTACACAGAGTTACTGCAGAGCTTGAAAATTGAGAGTCTGACGCAACCAAAATGGGCAAAGACGAATCATGCTGCCGGAGCCTGGACACTCCAACCCCTAGTAACCTCGAATAGCCATGAGAAGTGGATAATAAACACTGCAGGCTGGCATCAAATACGCTACTTGTCTCCAGGTGTGGATAGATGGACGAGAAACTGCCCCCATTGCCTGTTAACCACCACACATACCACAAAACCTCGAGACACATCACCATACCCAGTGTCTCCAACCCCTGTACACACCATGCTACCTGCCCCGCTAATTGACTCATCAGATGACAGCCTCTCAGGCTCAAAGGCTATAGCTAGTGACGCCGATGTCACAATGAATCCTGCACCAACCAACCCACCCCCAAACATGGCGCCTGGCCACCTGATGGCAACACAAGATGCGACAACCTGGGCAGCCCATGCTATCCCCAGCGTCTCCCAACTCTTCCTCACCCCCACTGCCTACGATAATCTAGCTGGCCCACATATCATAGAGAGTATGGAAGGTACCACAAGGCACACCCCCAGCCACTCATGGCCCAACCCCATAATCCCACTCAGCTGTGTCATGAAGAATGTCAGCCCCAGCATCAAGGACATAGTGATGGAAGCGCCTCAGGATTGGTTAGCCCTGATGTTCTTCAATGCAGGGTCACAGTTCTATGCAGGATATGCCAACCTCAGTTCTCACATCAGGTTCTGGTTAGAAGGCTATAGCGTTACCTCAATCGAAATCCTCATGCCAGAGCCATGCAGTTACAAGATGGCAGTGGCAAATAAGCATGCATCTCCCTTTGCTGCCTTTGTCAAATTCCCAAACCAAGATGTTATGGGTTTCCTTGCTGACGAACAAAAGACTATAGCGTGATCCCTGGAATTCAGCCTCCACATCCTCCGCATTGACCCAAACATTTGCTCCAGGTTAATGGGTGTGTATACCTACTGAGCACCCAATGCTGCAGCACCTTGGCAGTCACAAGCAGCCACTATATGCTTCATCTTTGCAAGTGTGGTCATTGCCTGCCGGGACATCAGAGAACTCATTGACATAGCCACCACATCTGACACTAGGTCCCTCAAGGAGCATGCTTTTAATGTCGTTTGCACTATTGATGTAGTTCAAGCAGATGACAATGAGCAAACAATTGTGGTCTTCATGCAACCCTCATCTCAGAATGAAGCCAACTGGTGGGAAATTGGCATCTGCTTCAGAAGTATCCGCTTGGGTTTCAACAAGCTGGGCTGGAAGTTCCAGCTTGCTTGTGGCTACAAATCTGACAACCGAGCAATTCGGTGCACCATGTGCCACCTCGACTGCCACCAAAAACACAACTGCCCATATGACACCATCCCTGACTGGCATGGAGCACCCTTGTCCAACAATGCGAAATTAGTCATTGACAGACTCAGCAAAGGAAAAGCAGCAAAGGCCTGGGAAGCCATGCAAGAAGATGCAAGGATGGCAGAGAATGACCCCCAGAGAGAGGACCCTGGTGATGGTGCTGACAGTGATGAATGGGAGGAAGATTCCAAACCTAATGGGGATGGTGGAAACGGTAGGAAGTGTTGTCGCCGCTAACCAACATTGCTAATAACATGGTCCACCCATATATCCAATATTTACTCTCTACTCTCCTTTGCTGCACCACACAGCTAGCTCCAGTTTTTGGATGCTCTGCCTCTGGCCAATAGGCCCTGTGCACTGCTACTATTACTGCCGCTGCTAATGTTAGTTCAACTCAAGGCATAGTATACCCTCTCAAATACATTGATATGCCCAGTTAACATCATTTAACTTGTGAATGCCTGAACCTGAGATCAGAAGAAGCCATAGCAATGCTATGCACCCTTTGGCTGCCCAAATTTACTGACTGAAGTGAATGCAAAGCTACAGGACAGGAAAGCAGCCAAAGTCGCAATAGGTTTAGGAAGAGAAAGGTCTGGTAAGCTAGGTTGTTCTCCACTGCTGAACCTATACTCTCGGTGGTCCTATTTAGGAGAGTACCTGCTGGTCAGCAGCCCTGACAAGTTCGGACATCCAAGATGATGTGCTCAGGAGCGTCGTGGCGGATCCCCAACAGTACTAACCCAGGTGAGCCCTACTAACTGTTGCGAAGTTTCTAGGCCTCTCCGCTCAATCACAACTCAATCAAATCAATCACAAACACTGGTAGATTCTGCTAATGGTTCAATGGTCACAGGTATTAGCTCGGTTTCTGGAAGCTGGGGTAACTCTGCTGCTGGTTACTCTATGGCTCAGGAAGGAAACCGAGGGAGGGGAACACAGCTCTTGCCACCTGACCTCCCTAGGACATTGGAGAGTGAAAGCGCTGTGTGACAGGCACATTCAACTCGAGAAGAGTTGGGGGCTGAGATGATAGCCCTCCTTGCACGACAAGTGCAAGTCCGGGGGACAACCCCTGATGTCCAGAATAGTGACACACTGGTTCTGCACACACCAGACGTTGAGCATGACAATAGAGGAAACACAAACAACAACCAGAAGACAATGCTAGCCCCACCTGAGAGACATGGTATGCCAAACAGCCTTACAGAGATTGAGTTACTTTGCTTAGTTTCACTCCCGATATTTGTAAGGTTGGCAGGATATCCATGTCTATGATGTCAGGCTGCTCTTTTTCTCTTCCTTTGTTTGCCATTTGGTCTGCTCTCTCGTTCCCCTCGATGCCACTATGCCTTTTTACCCATTGGAAGGTGATTGGCACTTTATGGGCCCTGAGTTGTGCTGTCGTTACTTTCAAAAGGTCTGCGTTTTCCATTCCAATATACCCCTTATCTCCGTTTTCTTGCAGGTACTTTGTCAGACTGTTTGTGACATACTTTGAGTCACTAATTACCATAAGGTCAACAGGTGGGAACTTTTCTGCTAGCTCTTTTACTGCCAGCATTTCCCCTACTTGGTTGGACGGTGAGAGTTCTTTTGGTATTTTAATTTTTCTGCTGAGCTCGTTGAACTCTTCATCAGGCATGTAGATTCCTGCCCCGCCTTGTGCATTCCTTAAGCTGTTGTTCATACAGGAGCCGCCCATGAACACTTTGAGAGTTGGGTTTTCATCACTAGGGTGAAACTCAGTGTCTAGTATGTCTTCGCATGGTTTTTCTGTAGTGAAGATTCTGAAGGCATCTGCTAGTGAGCCATGGGTAGTAATTCTGTGGGGGAATTCTATACAGTTTTCATTTTCTATTTTCCACCTGTCCAACACATCCTTGAAATCTTCCAGCAGTCATGACATTGGGTTCCATTTGGGCGGCAGCATATTTAGAAGATTGTTTGCTTGAGCAAAGCACTGGTGCAGGTTCGAGCACCCCACATTTCTTCTGGTGCACTTGCATATTCTGCATTTACAGTTCTTATGTTCCTGATGATGTCATGACTGTAGGTTCCATGCTAGCTTCTCCACATCGCTGATTGTCAGCACTGCATGCTTCTCTTTCAGGCATTGGTTTACTGGCCTTGACATACTATACACTGTTCACGTTCCTGTGGCTTTAGCATGGTACCATGCTGGCATTGCTCGTAGAATTTTCTGTTCGAGAGCTAGCCTGTGCATTTGGAGCTTATACTTTTCCACTGTCTTTATTAGGTCCTTTAGGTCCTTCAGGAGGCTGTTTGCATTTGGGTGCCAGGACTGTAGAAGTGGGATGACCCTTAGGCTTTTTGGCACTAGTTTATCTGACAGTATGGCTTTGTTAGCCATCAGAGCATCTGCTATGAAGGCCCAGGTTGGCCGATTGTCATCAAACTTTGCAAAGGCTTGTATCCACCCCACCATGATGGCTTCGTTGCATGTGGATATGTCCAGGAGGTTCTTTCCTCCTTTTAGGGCAGGTGCGTACATTGTTTGCTGGTTGATAGTCCTTCCTTTCTGACCATCCCACATGTAGCTATGGATACATTTGTTTAGCCTGCTTTCAACCTCTTTCGGCATTCCTTGCACCTTGGTAAGGTATTGGGTCATATTACCTACTACTATCTGGACAATAAGCCTACAGCCTTCCATTGTTGGGTGGCCTTTGTTCCATCGGTCTAGAGCTGAGTCAATTTTTTCCAGTGTCCTCACCCAGACATTGGTTTCATTCACTTGGTTTCCTATACAGCTGCTCAGAATCTGCGTTGCTTCACCATCTGGTTTGATGCATACTTGCTCTGGGAAATTTGCTCCCTCAATGGTACCACTCATTGTGCGGTGGAGGAGGACTGAGTTCCAGAATTCAGCTGACCCAATTGGTATAATCTCTGTTTTCTGGATGTTGAATTTCGCTCCTGATGCTGTACACCATTCATCTAGGATTGTTTCTAGGGTTGCCCAGTCATCATTCTTTGACAGGTAGACTGTTGTGTCGTCAGCAAAGAGTGTCGCTATCAGCTTATGTGTGCAATTAGGGATCTTGAAGCCCTCTAGTGAAGATTGCCATAGCAACTCTGCTAGCAGCTCTATTGCAAGGTCAAAAAGGAGGCAGGATAGGGGGTCCCCTTGGCACACTCCTCTACACACTCTAAAGGGCTGTTTGCTTTTGACACCATTTATCCATTACATAGGTATGTGCGTCGTCATAGAGGGATTTAACAGTATTGACAAATCTCTCAGGTAGGTTGAAGGCCTGTAGCATTTTCCATAGGTAGTCATGCTCTATTCTGTCATATGCTTTTTCTTAGTCAAGAGCAATGATGACCCCATTCTGAACCTCTTCTTCTGCCAGTTCTATTACACGTTTTGAGAGCCAGATATGGTCATAAATTTGCCTTCCGGGTATGAAACCAGCTTGGTCTGGGTGTATCAGTTTTGTTATGACACTGGATAGCTTAATAGTCAGTGCTTTGGTGAGGATTTTGTAATCTGTATTGAGGAGCGATATAGGTCTGTAGTTTGCAATTTCCGCTCGTTCTCCTTTTTTGTATAGTGGGCACATCCAGCTCTCAGCAAAGGATGTCCCGGGCAGTTTGCTGTATAGTTTGATGTTATTAAGCAGGTATGTCAACACCAGGATAATATTGAACGATGGCATTTCTGCTTTGAGGTTAGTATGATACCTGGACTCGAGTGATCTCCAGACTTCATATGGGATGCCATCTAGACCTGGTGCCTTCCCATTGGCTGATAGTTTTAGAGCCTCGCTGACGTCTTCAACAGTGAGCAATGTATTTACCCGATCTGCGTCTTGTTCATTCAGATGTTGAGTTATTCTGCCCAGCACCTTCTCTATGTATTCCACTCTAACTTTGTTTGGTACTTCATTTCTTCCTTTGAACTGCAGCTTGTCATAGTAGCACTTTGCCAGGTTTGCCATTTCTTGTGAGCATGTAGTGTATTCAATGGCTGTCTCTGCAGATGCGTTTTCAACCCCAGTGCTCTGGTCTGCATGAATTCTTTTCCTAAGCCTTCATATAGTGTCTCAGGGTGTTTTAGGGTTGTTTAGTCTTGACCAATATTTGCTTGGGATTTCACCCTATAGCCTGTTCTTAGCTTTTGAGAGCATCTGTATTCGTTGGTTTCACCATTGTTCCAGTTCGCTCAGCTTCTCTTCAAGGAGCATCATGGATATTGCTCTGTCTTCAATTGGGATTGACTTGTCATCTTCAACACTAGTTAGTCTTGCTTCAGTTTTCTGTATCTCCTGGTCAAGTTTTGGGATAATAATTTTTGCCCTTGCTCTTGCCATTTTGTAGAGGTTATCCTTGAACACCTCCCATAGAACTTGAGGGTTTTTTTCCTCTGTCCTTTGGCCAGCAGCACAGCTTTCTTCCATTGCTTGGACAAGCTTTAGCTCTTCTTTTTGTATGTACTCTATGAGTATTTTGTCTTTGTTTAAGTATAGAGGCTATACCCATCTACCCCTCCCTATCTCAGGGGAGTTCTCGTTGGCGATTTTCACCGTGACCATGCTGTGGTCAGTTCCCACTATCCTTGCCACCTTAATTTGCCACTCAAATGTCTTTTCGAACAGGTCACTTCTGACATACAGGCAGTCTATTCTTGATTGAGACTCTGTTGCTTTTTGGTAGTAAGTATATGCCAATTGGGTGGGATATGTTGCTCTCCACCCGTCAACCATCTGAAGCTGAGTTTTCAGTGAGTCAAGGCTGTCTACAGGAGCATAAGGGTCATTTTGCATTGGGAAGCGGTCAATTGCTTCTTCAACTATGTTGGTGTCTCCTCCTACGAAGTCTGGTTTCCATACATTGGGATGGTCATTAAACCAAGCTGCGATTTGGTCCCACATTCTTTCATTTTCAGTTGCATTATTTAGTGCATACACTCCCAAGACTGAGAGCTGATCTGACCCATGCCATTGAAACTCAGTGAGCAGTGCATGCCCTTCAATAATTTCATGCACAACCATGTTATCTGTTGTTATTGTCCTCTGATCAAGCACTATTGCTACACCTTTTTGGTTTGACCTCCCAGGTATCTGTGTGTAGGCCACTTTAAGTTTATTACCAAACAAGCTTTCTATGCTTTGAAGCTTAAGGTCATCCAGGTGTGCTTCTCTGACAATAAGCACACTGAGCTTGTGCAACTTCATTAGTCGGTTCATTTGCACCCATCTGTTATTTGGATCAGCAAAGTTTCTAGCCCCAATGCCATTTATGTTCAGTGCCCCAATTTTTATAGATGCTTTCATACCTTTTCTTGGCTGGGGTGCATTTTGCCATGGTGGGTCTGGTATGTTGAGCGGTAGCACAGGGCTACCTGCTTGCTGTTGTTCATACTGGTGCCTGATGTGGCATACTACTTCTGCAAAATCTACAGCAAGGACATTATTGTAGGCTTGGGTCAATATGTCCTGTACCTCTTCATCTTGCATATAGAGCAATAAAACATCAAAAGTGTCTATCTAAAAAATACAAAGAAGCGCTAGACAGGCCTAGGACAAAGAAAAACATTAAGAGAGCTAAAAGAGCCTCCAAGAAGCTCTCCAGAGAAGAGCCATCAGACAAGCAGATATGGAAGTCCCTCCACAACCAAACTATCTCTTGGAATATCTGCAACTTCATCTTCAAAGCCTTGCACAGTGGCCACAGGGTAGGTGATTACTGGAAAAGCATCCCAAACTATGAAGAGTGAGCAGTTTGCTCTCACTGCAACAAAACCGAGACAATGAAACACATCCTCTTCAAATGTAAAGCACTGGGGAGAAAGGAAATATGGGCCCTAGCACAGAAGCTGTGGCAAAAAAAGAGCATTAGTTGGAGGAAGCCAACCTATGGAACTGTACTTGCCTGTGGCCAGATCTCGCTACCCCCTGACGACAAAGGCATCATTGGAGCTGGAGATTCCAGGCTGTACCAAATATTGGTGTCTGAGTCTGCATTCCTAATATGGCAGCTACAAAATGAAAGAGTCATCAACAATGAAGAAGCACCATCGCTCAACGAAATCACAAACCAGTGGATATACACAATCCAATCTCGCCTCAAAATTGACCTCCTTCTTATGAACTGCAAGTGTTACGGACAAAGAGTGCTATCAAAAAGACTCATTTGAACGACTTGGCGAGGGGTTACGATGGAGGATAGGGACAATCTCCAGGCCTTGGATGGCCAGGAGACTGGGGTTTTAGTGGGTATTGGATGAATACGATGATGGTTCAGGTGATGTTGTGGTTGGAAGCAGCCTCGTGTCGCCTGAGCTGGAGTTTTCATCCTGAGTCCCACACCTTGTACATAAACAGTATTTTCCAGGTGGTTTGATGCTCTGGCGGGGTCCTGGCTCCCTGCCTCTCTATGCACAGATGAAGAACACCGATGTGGTCAGCGCATACCAAACCCTGCTGGCCAGAGGGGAGATCCTATGGGAACTTGTTCAATTCCAAATGTGCTCTATAAAAAAAAAAAAAGAAAGGTGAGTGGTCATTTACTGCTTATGTCATGCCTTCCATATATAGTATTTTTGGCATGTGATAGTTGGTTGGTTCCCTCTGAGACCCTCTTAAAAAAAACCCAGTGCTATATATTAAATTATTTCTCTATCCCCCCCTTGGCTGCATGTGAACTATGTAATAAATAATTAATTCTGATCAGTACCCACTGTCTCTGCACCACCATCTGACTGCAGAGTATCTGAACACAGTGAGTACTTGTTTTCTGGGCATAAAGAATGGCAGTTAGAGGCAAGAGATGTGCATATAGAAGCAGCTGGAATGAGGGAATGAATTATTTTATTTTATTATATAAAATTCACATAGGTCATTAAAGATACTATAGCATTTTATTCATTTCAGATGGTTATGTGACCTGTGACCCTTAGGAAAAAGTTGATTGAGCCAGATCTAGTCAAGTCTCATGTGACAACAGGTACTAAATCAAGAAACAAGATTGGTACCAGGTTCCAACTGAGCATAGCTGGGCAGACCACTGACTTTCACACTACTGCAGTCAACTGTCTCCTAAGATAGAGTCCTGTTATCAGCTGGATGAGAGGTCAGCTAGTGAGGCAGATTTAGCAGTGGTTTTGAGCCTGCGAAAGCTCTCATCAGAGGGCTACTGCTACTGCTACTGCCTGCACTTCTAACTCTGTTTAGAGATACTACCACTGAGTCTATATACTCAAAAGGAGTCTAAAACACTGGAAAGACCTTGGACTGGAGGACTTCTCCTCTCATGCCATCCAAGCAGCTGACCAGGAATACTGCTTCTACTATCAGCCAGTCCAGCTTCTTGACCTTCTGAGAGGGTGGTTTATGGTTGGGAGGACTGATCTTGCAGGATAGAGCTTTATTCTAGCCCTTTAGACCACAGACAAGATCAGAGGGACAGAGGTGGGTGGGTTTCTCTGTTCTGTGCCTGATATTTGTCAGTCTCATGCAGTGAAGATGAGGTTGAATCTATAGAGTCAGACTATATTGGCTATTGGGTCTTTGTATAGGACTGTAGCTCTTGTGTTTGTGCTTTGTACACTGTGTTCTTGTGTGTGTGTGTTTGTGTGTTTGAATATAAACTCTATAAAAACCCATCTATACTCCTTTGGAGGTAAACACTTTGAAGTAGAACACTTCAATAAGAGAGAATCAACCTAACTAAGAGGTTTGTTGGCATTCTAAGTGCAGCAACTCTGATCATGTTGATCCACACTTGCACAACAACCTGAGTTAGACTTTTGAAGGTTATCTTTTAGGTAGTTTTCTACTAGTCCTATCTTAGACAAATTATCTGGAGCCCACCATGAGGGGTGGATCTAGAATACCAATTTAAGCTCTAAGCTATTGAGAAACAATCTTTTTGAGGAGTATTTGCTTAGAAAACACATCTAGATAATTTTGGCAAGTTTGAACTTTGACTTGTCATAAAAAAGATAGAGTAATTGTCAATAAGACTCTGTCTTACTTGCTAGTGACCAGAAATTAGCAGAACTATTAGAGAGACAGATCCAGCAACGGTGTCTGAACTTGAAACACAGATTCCTGGTGCATTTCCACCTACTCTGGTAGCAGAAAATTCATCAAGGTCTAAAAAGCAGAAAGGATCAAAAAAAAAGCCTGCTAAATCAAATCTGACTGCTCCAGTCAGAGCAGCAAGATCAGCAACTGTGACACACTGTCTACAAGGTGTTCTTTTCATACTATTAATACAAAGGAAATACACTCAGAATACTGCTATATATTCACCTTCAGACAACATTCAGAAAATTCTGTTAGATTCAAGCTATCATCATATAGTGAAAACAGCAAGCATATTTTGTATTTTAATTTCCAGAAGAGTCTGTGTTTTCTAATAATTTTATAACAATGAAATTATAAAATTATCCTTTATTTTTCCAATTACAAATATACTAGATTTTGTGCCTTATAAAACAGTGAGAGAACATTCAGAAAATAAATATAAAATTTTGAATTTTATATTAAGGAAAACATGTTAAATACAAAAGGAAATTTATATGAAAACCATCTGAAAACTGCTGTAAGATATAGTGTTTCCATATGATTTTCCCACTATTTTCCTAGTGTTTTCCTAGTGTTTTCTCAGACTTTCCTACAATAGAAGATTTGGAATTCTTATCTTATCTTATCAGCATTTTCTGAGCATTTTCAATCAAAGAAAATTTAATGTTTTCTCAGCATGGAAATTATTCTAATATATTGTATTGTCTGTTAATTCTCAGAATTTGAAAATTCTATATCTTTTGTTATTGAAAATTTAGCATCCTCTAGACATATTGTTATTGAGAGTTCACAATTAAAATTCAGAATTTATATATGCTTTTTTGAAAATCTTCTTTGCAAGAAGATTAAGTGTCTTCTCAATCAGAAAACCATGTTAAAAGAACACCTTGTATGTAGTGACAGGAGCTGTTTCATTAATAGATCCCAATAAAAGCAGACTTGTTCATATAGATTCTCAACCCAGTACTTCTACAGCATCTTCAAGAAGAATTACTACTCCATCCACACCTGGTAGAAGGGTTATTACTGTTGCTACCTTAATTATAGACCAAAATGCTCAGTTATCCAGAGTAGAGGTTTTAGCTAAAGAGTTTATGCTACTTCGAATATTTGAAAATGAAGAAGAGCCTGAACAACCACCAAATAACAACAAAATGCCCACTGCAGAGAACATACAATGTCTGCAATGGGATGACTTACCTCAAGATCAGCTAGATAAGCTGGCAGAGAGAAATGTCAGAAAAATTCTGAATACAGTAAAGTCATTTTATGAAGATGAACCAGATACTTTACAAGCATGGCTTGATGATCTTGAAAATGGCTGGATTAACAGAAGGTGCCTCAAAGATCTATTCCACAATGTGGAAGATGTCCTATAAATTGCATACAGAATTACAAGGGAGTAGTGAAGCTAAAGGCAACTTCTGGGAAAGCTTTAAAAAGCTCTTATTTAAGGAATTCCCTGATTTGATGGACAAACTGTACTGGATAGTATTACCATCAATACATTGAGTTTGGAGGACTAGAGAAACTAAAGAAGTATAATCAAGCATTCTTGCTCAAAGTCAGAAAGCTTCTTAAGCCTCTGGCTCTCCTTTTGAACCATGCTGATATGCATAACTTTTACCTTTTATTTCATATGCAAATAGAGAATATTTTGCACATTTATAGTTGAAAATGAGATATATAAGGGAATTGAGGACTAGTGTGAGCCCTGAGCAGCTAATCAAAGCAAGTAGTAGAGAAGAATACAAAATATTAGTGGAGTGATGGCTGACAGTAGGCCATACAGAAGTACTCAACCACTGCTAGTATGAAAATAAACAGTGAATCTGAACACAGAGGAGCATCCCAGAAACTGTAGAGAGCCACACCACATAATACCTCTCTATTAAAAGCAAACCAAAGAGGATATTTTTACTTTTAACAATAGTTTCAATTTATGCCTGATTGAAAGGAAGAATAAAAGCCTTTAATGATATGCAAATGAGAATATTACTGAGAAACAGATATGAAGCAGAGAATGGCAAATTATCAGTGGGGGATACTTGAGATACCAATATCAAATTAGATGAATGAAATAGATGATTGGCTACCAGAAAGGTGCCTGTATCATGGAAAAACAGAAGACAAAGCTGTATGACAAGAAACCAGCATGGCTAAGCTTACATGTACACTTTAGACCATGAAAATAGAAGCATATTACATGTCCACAGAGCAGATGATAGAGGACAGAGAAGGAAGGAACCATGTGGAGTAGCATGGAAGTATAATATTTGCAAATGGGGTTGGAAGGAGAGCTGTTTGACAAAGAAAATTGTAAATGATTAGTATTAGGAGACTGTGCAATTGTTATAGAAAAAGAATAAAAGAGTTTATGGCTATGAAGCCTGACTACAATTGGACACTGTAACAGAGAAAATACCAAACACAGCTCAGTTTATATAATATTTAGCACCCAACTCAGTTTTATTTTTATATGTGACAGATATATTAGATTATTTATGTTGTAGGGTATATAAGGGGGCATGTTTTGTAGGTGGAAAGCAGAAGAGATACTGCCCACCAATTACCAGAGTGTATGAGGTTGTTGTTCAGGTAGAAGAGCTACTGGCAATCAGTATTTTTCAACCACTTTAGGCTCTAGCTTATTTAGTTGTGTAAGAGGTGCAGGCTAGCTGAGACTCTAAGATTGTATTCCAAACTAGAGATCTGAATAAAAGCTAGGAAGAGCTTAGTTTTTAATACAAGAGGCATGTTTTCTGATAAGAAGAACATTGTATCAGTCTACTAAAAGGGTAGCTGACATACATCAGTATAGTCTGGTGTTTTAACATGAATCAGAGAGGGTTTCAGGCTAGCAGTGTCTAGAAGATTTGTCCTCTTGAGAATTGTTGCAGAAAATAGCTAAGAGGGCTATATTCATATACAAGGGGTACTTTTGTTCTCACTTAGAAGAAGTTTGTTCTTTGAGCAGTTTCTGGTTGAACTTTATACCAGTTTTGCTTTCAAAGTGATTAATAAATCCACATACTCAAGAAAATATTTACAAAAATGAACACCAATCTCAATCTGAGAAGTTGTTTTGAAGGCAATCATCTCTGAACTACCAAGTGAGACACTGAGAATTATTCTTAATGTTGCAGTAACAGTGAACCACACCAAACCAACTTGCAAAACAAAACTGAGAATCAAGAACTTATATACCTTTTTTAGGGTATTTTGGCACCACAGGCCTTATGTTTTCATAGTAGAGGCATAGGTTTTTGAGCATCTTCAGTGCTTGCTGAGCTTCTGCCTGACTTGGCTCCCTCCTGCTGATCCTCTTTACCTTCATGCTGGTCAATGCTATCTACATCTTTATTGGTATGTGTCCACTGGCATCTTTGTCTTACCAGTACTCAAAAGAATATCACAGGCTGATTACTGAGTCAATAGGAATGCCTAATACATCTCTTGAAGCTGTGATAGGGTTGGGAGTCTGAGTTGTAAGGTGTAAGGAAGAGTGTAAGACAGAGATTGTTCTCAGTCTTTGTGAGTCACCAGTCCTCTCTCCTGTTTCTCATTCTCTGACCAAAATCTGCTGCATAGCTCACTACCTGCAATATAAAAGCTGTTCCAGGTCAAGACTCAAAGAACAACTCAACTCCCAGCCATGAGCACCATTTCCCTATCCTCAGCTATCTCCCACCTGACCTTCCAGCTATATGATAATATGGCAAACCTAGAAAAGACCCAATTTCATTCATTTTACATTACTTCTGAATTAGAACACTTTAATATGACACAAGATAATGGGTAACAAGAACTAGAGTGAGCCCAGCCTGCTAGTTATTGCCTTAGAGAAGCTATAGTACATTGGAGAAGTACTAAGAGCTATATGATATGCTATACTCTCCACAGATTCGACATGAAAGACTGAATAGTATGTATCAGATCCAGAGCAGATCACTCCCAAAACCTGTAGGAAACCTAACTATAACCAAATGAACACATTGGCTAGTTAACCAAGCTCTCAAAAGTGCTATCAATGGGAATTTTGTTTTATTTTAACTTTCTATGAAATCTGCAAAGTGCAACATGCAGTCAAACAGTACAGAAGTACTTAGAAGTAACATCAAAACAGAAAGATGACTTAGAACAGGAACAATCAAAGAACAATTGTCCTCCAAAGTCAATATATGGATTAAAGTCAAAGCAGATGATCTCTTAATAAAGAATTCAAAGATGGCGAAGACATATGAAATAACATAACTAGGTACAAAGCAACCTTGGAAGGAAGGAAACCACTTTTGAAGGACTGCCATTTCCTACAGACCTACACAACAAGATGTACAATAAATCTTTAATGTATAAGAAGTCCTAAATAAGACCAAGAATGTGTAGCCAAAGGAGATAGGAACAGTAATAGCATGTTCTAACCTCAGAAACTTTGGCATCTAGGTCTCTGCCAATGTGCAGAAGCTAGAAAGGGAAATACTGTCAGGAAACAGGATGAATATACCCATCTGCTTATAGATACCTGACTTAGAAAAGAGAAAATACAAATTATAGAGTCCAGACCACCTGGAGAAGTAGATACCCATGTGGATATGATCAGATACCCTAGTAGCCAGACTCCATGACATCTGAATATTCCCTCTTTTAGCCCCTCAGTCACTTGTTTATTATTTCCTGAATTATTGGACATTACTTATATTTTTCTGTAAATATATTTGATGGACTGTATATAAGGACAGCTAGATATTCATATATAGTCAAGTAACTCTGCCCCTTCTGATTGTGAATATATGAAGAGTTTGTTTGGTGTATAATTGGGTGTGCCATTCCAGTTTTGCTTCCTCACTTCAGGCCCTGGAGATTAGTCCTGAGTAACTCCAGAGAGATAGAAATCTGATAACAAACTTGCATTGTAAGAGACAAAGAGTAACATCTTTAGTGCATTTGGCACTTCTCTAAGAGACACTTTACACCAAGAAGGAGCCTTGGGCACTTAGAGTGTGGCCTCTGTGTGTATCAGGTTGTGACACACTTAGAGTCTTAGCAAGGGGTGTGCCTGCACTGAACTCTTTGTAGAAATTGGTCTAGGACCTTTTCCAGTACACTGTGTGCTGTAGTTGTCTTAAGAAAGTCTTGAACTCCATAGGGTCAGACTATACTAGCTATCAAGTCTTTGTATGGGACTGTAGCTCTTGTGTTTGTGTGTTTGAATATAAACTCTATAAAAACCCATCTATACTCCTTTAAAGGTAAACACTTCAAAGTAGAACACTTCAATAAGAGAAAATCAACCTAGCTAAGAGTTTTGTTGGCATTCTAAGTGCAGCAACTCTGATCACATTGATCCACACTTGCACAACAACCTGAGTTAGACTTTTGGAGGTTATCTTTTGGGTAGTTTTCCACTAGTCTTATCTTAGAAAAATTAACGAGGCTTCTATTAAGGACAACACTGCTCTTGAGGATATTAACACCTCTGTTGAGGCAAGCATTGCCAACATTTCAACATGCACCAACAAATTGCCGATATAGTCTGACCCTACAGAGTTCAAGACTTCTTTAAGACAACTACAATACACAGTGTACTGGAAAAGGTCCTAGACCAGTTTCTACAAAGAGCTTAATTGCAGGCCCAATTCCTTTGTTAAGACTCTAAGTGTGTCACAACCTGATACCCAACACAGGCCACACTCCAAAAGCCACCAGAACTTTTGGTGTAAAGTTATCTCTTAGAAAAGTGCCAAGTGCACTAAAGATGTTATTCTTTGTCTCTTACAACACAAGTTTGTTATCAGATTTCTATCTCTCTGGAGTCACTCAGGACTAATCTCCAGGGCCTGAAGTGAGGAAGCAAAACTGGAATGGCACACCCAATTATACACCAAACAAACTCTTCATATATTCACAATCAGAAGGGGCAGAGTTACTTGACTATATATGAATATCTAGCTGTCCTTATATACAGTCCATCAAATATATTTACAGAAAAATATAAGTAATGTCCAATAATTCAGGAAATAATAAACAAGTGACTGAGGGGCTAAAAGAGGGAATATTCAGATGTCATGGAGTCTGGCTACTAGGGTATCTGATCATATCCACATGGGTATCTACTTCTCCAGGTGGTCTGGACTCTATAATTTGTATTTTCTCTTTTCTAAGTCAGGTATCTATAAGCAGATGGGTATATTCATCCTGTTTCCTGACAGTATTTCCCTTTCTAGCTTCTGCACATTGGCAGAGACCTAGATGCCAAAGTTTCTGAGGTTAGAACATGCTATTACTGTTCCTATCTCCTTTGGCTACACATTCTTGGTCTTATTTAGGACTTCTTATACATTAAAGATTTATTGTACATCTTGTTGTGTAGGTCTGTAGGAAATGGCAGTCCTTCAAAAGTGGTTTCCTTCCTTCCAAGGTTGCTTTGTACCTAGTTATGTTATTTCATATGTCTTCGCCATCTTTGAATTCTTTATTAAGAGATCATCTGCTTTGACTTTAATCCATATATTGACTTTGGAGGACAATTGTTCTNTTAAGACTCTAAGTGTGTCACAACCTGATACCCAACACAGGCCACACTCCAAAAGCCACCAGAACTTTTGGTGTAAAGTTATCTCTTAGAAAAGTGCCAAGTGCACTAAAGATGTTATTCTTTGTCTCTTACAACACAAGTTTGTTATCAGATTTCTATCTCTCTGGAGTCACTCAGGACTAATCTCCAGGGCCTGAAGTGAGGAAGCAAAACTGGAATGGCACACAAATTTATACACCAAACAAACTCATCATGTATTCACAATGCACTAAAGATGTTACTCTTTGTCTCTTACAATGCAAGTTTGTTATCAGATTTCTATCTCTCTGGAGTTACTCAGGACTAATCTCCAGGGCCTGAAGTGAGGAAGCAAAACTGGAATGGCACACAAATTTATACACCAAACAAACTCATCATGTATTCACAATCAGAGGGGGCAGAGTTACTTGAGTATATATGAATATCTAGCTGTCCTTATATATGGTCCATGGAATATATCTACAGAAAAATATAAATAATGTCCAATAATTCAGGAAATAATAAATGAGTGACTGAAATGCTAAAAGAGGGAATATTCAGATGTCACAGAGTCTGGCCATTAGAGTATCCAACCATATCCACACAGGTATCTGCTTTCCAGTGTTCTGGACTCTTAGATATTTGATTTTTCTCTTTTCTAGGTGGGTCTGAATGGACAGATGAGTCCATCTATTCCACATTCTCTTTTCCAGCATCTGCACAGCTACCAATGTCTGGGTTTCAAAGCTTCTGAGGCTGGAACATACTGTTCCTGTTCTTGTCTCCTTTGATAATTCATTCTTGATCTTATCTAGGACTTCACATTCCTTGAATATCAATTATATGTCTTGTTGTATCTGTAGTCATGTAGCTACACTTGTTCTGAGGTTGTGTTGCCTCTTGTTAAGTAATTTCATCTATTTGTGCCATGTTAGAACTCTTTATTAAGAGATCATCAGCTTTGATTCTGATCTGCATATTGAATTCCAATGTCTGATCATTCTGATTGTTCCTTTCCAAGTTGTCTCTCTGTTCTGATGTCTTCTCTGAGTACCTCTGTACTGTATGACTGCACGTTGCACTTTGCAGATGTCATAGAAAAGTGAATAAATTGAAAAATCCCATTGATAGCACTTTGAGAGAGCTCAGTTAACTAGCCAACATGTTTGTATGGTCATAGTTAGGTTCCCTACAGGTTTCAGGAGTGATCTGCTTCAGATCTGATATATAGATAAGTCAGAATGTACAGCTTAGACACCTCTGTATAGTGTATCATATAGCTCTTTGTACTTTCCAACACACTATAGCTTGTCTAAGGCAATGACTAGCAGACTGGGCTCACTCTAGTCCTTATTACCCATTATCTTGTGTCATATTAAAGTGTTCTGATTTAAAAGTAATGTAAAATGAATAAAATTGGTTCTTTTCTAGGTTTGCCATATTATTACAACCTTTCTTCATCACAAAGTGGGTTATCTTTAATGTGTTTTTGGATAGTAATGATACATTGGTCCTTGCAGCCATTGTAAGCGATAACCCAGGGACATTTAGCTCCTGCTCCCATATAATTGAACACATTATCAATGACTTTGTCAGCTGCTTTGTCTCCATATACATGCTTAACCCATTCGACATTCCTGGATATCATGTTGATGTAGGGCAGAATCACTGCTCTCAGTCTGAATATATTATGTAAATGATGAAGAGCTCTTGATTTGCACTGATGGTTGAGGAATGATCGCCCAGTCAAGGTGTCCAAGGCAAACATGATGATGATAGGAAGAATCAGATGAAGAATGTGAAAGGCTGTCCAATGGGATAGGTTTTGTTGGTATCCTGAAAGAGCTGAAAAATTCTCCCCATTTCAAAGGCAACTAAGACCACACTTCTCATACAACTGGTTCAAATGATCATCAATTGGGCAGTTTGGAAGTGGGTAATTTGCGTTGACGAGTGTCTTGACAATTTGTATGTTGGAGATCCTTCTAGGTAACTCTACCATGGCATTCATCTCTTGCAGGACTACTCCTGTTGCATCATTGGTATAATGGTCATGTTCCACTTCACCATCAGCCTTGGCCCCTAGGTCCACCATATGAATCTTGGGTCCATATTCACCAAGAACTTCATTGGGAAATTTGTATAGGTAAAGTTTAGACATTATTGTGAAAAACAGCATGGCCTGCTCTGGGTTGTTGCGTCCATATGCATTTGGATCCTTCAACCTAAAAGCTCTCACAAGTCTAGGTACAATCCAATCAACAGCGTTATCCTTTCCTGGTACAGCTTTGATGCCAGCAAGACACTGAAAGAACAGTGACACAATCACCACAGAACCAACTATTTCCTAATGGGAATCCCTCAAAAAGGGTATAAACTGGTTGGCCACCACTCTCCACAGAAAGTTGCTTGTCACAATTTGAATTTGAGCACCAGTGCTGAGAATATTCATCTGTGGTGAAGGTTTGGATACATTGACTTAACAATAGATCTGGTGAATCAATTATTTGGAGAGTTTGGGAAGCATTTCAGGTAGATGAAGTTGACTCAAGTTCTTCATCACTGTCAGTGATATTGTCTTCCTCAAATATGTCCTCATCAGAGGCATCTTCATACACGCTATCATTATCATAATCTGATTCATCGGTATTAAACCCATTGATATTATCTCCATTGTCAAAGGAAAGATTGTCATCTTTGCTTGAGGAATTGTAGGTGTCAGGCTTTCATCACATCAGCCCAATATTATTTCAAACATAGATTGAATTTACCTTCAGTTGATCATCTTTGTCACCTTTGTCCACCTGTATGTGCTTAAGTTGTAATCACCAAGCAAAATAATGTAGATTCTCACTATAGTCAATTCAGTGATTGATCATTTATAAGAACTTTGGTCCTCAACCTTGTCATGTTTGTTAGCTAATAGATCCCTTGCTTCATTGTCAGGACAATCCAATTCTAGCTTTCTGCTGTGGATATTCTGATAATCTTGTTAATCACTATCCACAAACACCATATTTGTTTACATACCTGGATAGTTTTGCTGATGGCTTTCCTTGCAGTCTTGCTTGCACCCTGAACTGCTTGTGAAATGGATTTGACAATATGCTTTGTCTTAGCTTTCAAAGTCATCACTGCCTTTGAAGCCTTTCCTTTAAGTGATCAATTAGCAGATACAGATGAATCACAGCCTTCATTTGCAGGCACCATCAGATCATGTCATGATGTCAGCCCAGATGGTGGTGTTCACAATGAATACTGAATAGCATGTTTGGCTTTATGCAAGCTTGAACCTTTTGCATTTGAGATGTAATGACTAGCCATGGAGGGAGATGAAAGAGGTTTCATAACAGTAGCAGAGGCATTGATACGTGTGCTAGTGGAATCTCGATCCATATCAATGTCCATATTATGGACATGCTGATGCTGATCTTCTTCGTCTTTGTGTCTCTTGATATATATGAGATCCTTTCCCAATCCCAAAGCAGCTATATCTTCATCCTTGTAATCAGTGCTATCTAGTCTCCTGTAAACCAGAAACATAGGTTGTGGCACATTATGTTCAAATTCCCATTCATCCTTCTCAATTCTCCAAGACACCCCCTCCTCTTCCATACTCTTCCTTATCTCCTCAAGTTGAATCGACATTGACTTGGCCAAACCAATCACCTCTGCTCCATCCTTAACTTTTTCGTCATCATGAAGTATCCAATTTCCATTTCGTCTTATCAGGCTAGTATAGTGACCCTGCCTTCCCTGATTCCACAACTGATAATTTGTCCAGCTCTGTAGGACGTATGTGACATTGGATGTATTCTTGGTAGGTGGTGCTTGTATTGGTGAAGGAAATGAGGCCCATGATATTGCCCTGAGATTTAATGACATCTCAAGGTCAACTGGGAAGGTGATGAGATGATAGACACCTTTCGTCTTGACATGATGACTGCATGTCCTTGCCAATATAAATATAGAATCAGGGGTATATTTGAGACCAACAGAAGGACAAGAGCATTCTTTGTGACAGATAAGCAAGAATGATAATTTGACAATTGGGAGGGGTCCTTGGGGTGTTGCTTTGGTGAGTGAGGTAATTGTGTTGGGCCAATCGATGGTACTCTAAGCATTGGTAAGTACTTGTTGTATTTATGAGATAACTAAACAGCTCACCTGGCAATTCATACAAATCCACAGATTTTGCTGGCTGGAGATAAGATCCCATTGAAGAAGAACTGAAATAATGGTCTCCACATCCTCATGTCAATTGAGGTCAGTGGAAGCAAGACCCATGACTTCTCAAAGAGTTTGTAGTGAATAGAGCGTACTACTCTCATCAACTGATATCCACTTCTGAATAATCTTTTCCAACTCAATGAGTGTTGCCAATTTCATGTAAAGGTCCCAGACACCATTGTCTGGTAGGTTATTGATATCAGATTGTACCAAAGGTACCATCTCTTGGAGACCCTTGAGTTTATGTAAAACACATTCCCTGAAGCATGGGGTTTCAAGAAGAGTACTGAATACTGCATTGAAAGCACATAAATCTTTAGAGCTTGAATCACATTATTAACAAATCAAATGAAATACCAGAAATATAAGACTTACTGATTTGAGAATGTTAAATGATTTGAATGTGGTGTGAAAATGTTGGGATCAGGAATGGAGGCAATGAGTCAAGGAGAATCATTGAAATTGTTGGAACCTTCAGCTGATTCCATTTCAAGAGGCACTTGAGAGAATGTCTTTCCCTCCTCAATATCCCCAGTGGGTACAACTTCCTCAATATCTTCAGCCAATCACTCACAGGAACCTTTGTCCACTTTCTCACTGGAACCAGTGACTACAGCCTCTGACAGATTGTAAATGTCAATCAAGCAAGGTCAAATCCTTTGACAACACAACTGGATGGGCAGAGAATTATCCAAATCTTCATCTGCTTCATGTTTGGAAGTCACTTGAGCAAATGTGTTTCCCTTGTCCATAGCAAGAGTACTCACATCTATGACTGATCAACATAATGATTAGTTACAGGTGGATTAACAACCTTCACATTGGGATCAACACAATGCTTGGTAACAAGCACCTCTATGACCTTCACCTTGGGATCAACACAATGATCAGTTACAGGTGAATCAACGACCTTCACATTGGAATCAACACAATGATCAGTTACAGGTGAACTGATGCAGGGGTCAGATATGGGCAGGTCAATATAGTCATTTGGTTGAGGTGAATCAATCGAATGTTGGTTGAATTCCTCTAGCATATGTTGATTGAAGTTATAGATAGCAATTGCTTGTGCATCACATGCATGTGGAAAGCTATTATCAGATCCATCTTCCTCAGCTTCATAAGGCTTATCACTAGTAAAAAGGAATGGGACATTGACCAAGATTTCCTGTTGCTTGATGATTTTCCTCTTGTCTACTAACTCACATGTTATCTCTTCGTTTTCAGAAGGGAAGCCCATGAGTTGAACATCCTCAAGCAGAACACTGTGTTTAACTATACCAGTCATGCAAGCTACATGGGAGGTGCTGAGGCCAATGATGACCTTGAGGCAGAGCATTATACTATGGGCCCACCAACCAGTGACAACAGTGGTGGCAGTGACAATAACAATGATGACAGTACTAATGATAGCATTGAGAAGAGTACTGTTGATCCAGCAGCAGATTTTGCTGCTGTCCTCACTAGTGCATCTACTGGTGTTACTGAAGGCACAGTGGCAACATATCAAAGGTACTTCTCATTCATTTTTTCTCTCATACATTTGCTTACCTTTCTATCTCTTTGCAGTCTGATGTGGCAATGCACCAAGTTTCAGCAGGATCATGGCTTCATCAAACCCAACAAAGAGTTTTTTACAAGTGCTCCCTGCAAGAATGCCCCAGAGCTAATTAGTGTGTGGATCATGTCAACATTAGTGTCCTATCTGTTAATGTTTTCACAGTCTCACCTCAGTCTGACAACTGTGATTCCATCAAACTTGATGGAACTATTTGGCCTAAAGACAAGTTACATGCAACTTACTCACATGCCCAGAAACAGCATGCTTCAGTCACCTATAGGTTTGGGTGTGTCTATAGGCTTGGGAATCTACTGTGGCATGAGAGCAAGGTGACACTAGGCAAGATGTTTGGCAATCCATCTGTCTCCCAGCAGGTTTCTCTCTATATGGTCAGTCTGAGGCATTACAAGGTATGTGTTTTTTGTTAAGTCTTTAGTATATTAATCACTGATTGTGCAATATGTCAGGTTCAAGCTCATGACTGGGGGGGAAGGCTGCAAGCAGCGAGGGCCGAACCTTCTGGAGAGTTGAGGAGAAACAGGAAGTCTCAGGTGCAACACTATTTGATTCTGTACTGTACAAGTCTACTAAAAAAAATAAAAGTAACACTATTTACAAAAACACTTCAGTTGGGAGGGGGCAGGGGAGGAGTTGTCATCATCGTCAAGATCTAGGCCTTGCGCTTCTTCACCTTCTTCTTTGGGCTGGTGAAAGATATGGGTGCTCTCTGTGTCCATTGAGGTCAGAGCCTGAATACATGACAGCAGAGACAAAGTCATACTTTGCCCAAAATCTGAATGTTCACAAGTCTGAAGTCCCAACTAACTGGCCTGGGATTCTCCTTGGCACCACTCTTGATGAATGCCTACAACAAAATTCATTGTTAGTGAATCTTGGAGCACAAGACAAAGGGAAGAAATTTACTCTAGGCACCATAGTCATTGCAAAGATGACATTCTTCTCAAGGAGGTGGCACTCGTGAAATGACATTGGTGTATCACTAGGCCTTGACCCAGAGTAGTCCCTGACCAGGACTTCAGGAACTCAATTGTACCGCACGTCTGCCTGAGGTCTGAGTCCCTCCAGCACATGAAAGATATCAATATACTCACTTCCCCTTCCTTCCTGTGACAAATTAGTCTCAAACTGGCACTGAAAGGCCCGAGAACATACATCCAATGGAAGGTTGCCCTCTTTGAACACATCATCATGTCCCATCATAAACATGGAGGTTCCATACCCATCATGTGACTTGTGAAATGTAGTCTTGAGCTTAGTAACTGCGAGTTTCTAGAATATTCACCAGTATTGTGAATATTGGACCACAGATGGATAATGTACCTGTTCGAACATGTTGTGAATTAGCATCATGTGCATCTTTGGCAAGCTGGTGTGCTTCCGCTGTAATGGGTTTTCCTGAGAGGTGCCACTCTGCCATTTTTCTTGGGTTGTGGAAGTGTCTGGGGAACCTAAATTCTAATATTAGGAACATTCCAAGAAAGCAGTGCAGAACAACTCACACCTGAACAGACCATTTGATGTCATTGTACCTTGCAAGCTTAATATACTCTGGGTATTTTGCGTTGGGACCTGGATGCTGAATCCCAATACCAATCAGGAGTATTGCATCATGCTCCTTCCACTTCTCCAGCACAGTGCTTCCATCGGGACCATTATTGAATGCAAAAGTTGAGTGAGGAGTGATTGGGAAAGTGCACTCAAGGGGTTTGCCCCTGTAAGAAGGCATAAGAGATAAGCAGAGGTGAGAAAATAAGGCAAAAATTACTCACTTGTAAGTTGGGTAGAAGAACCCATCAAGGCCAGTTTCAATCTTGCATTGAGCAGCTATGTCTGCAAATGACCCTTCAATCCAAACTCCATCCTCAGTGGCCATAAATAAGGTCTGCTTGACAAGCTCTGGCAGAGCCTCTTCAGAATACTCTTTGAGGATGCTGTCAACATTAGTGGCTGGAAGAAGAGTGTCATCTTCAGTTGCAGATATAGGAGAAGACATTGTGATAGAGAAAGTGTTGAGCAGGAGGGAAAGAATGGGCAAACTTAATGTCAATCCACTTGTTTGAGCAGAGGTTTTATATGAATGTGACTCCTGATGTGATCTGGCCAAAAACACCCGCTTGAAGTTGAAATGCTTGAGAGGCCAAGAGTGGAAGAACCATCTTGACAATGTGAGTGACTTTGCCTAAAAGTTTAGAGGTATCTGTGAACAATTTTGCATAGACTTTGAAAATTGAAACTCAACCAGTGGCTGACCAGAGATGTCAAGGAGGCCGAAGACAATGACATCACCAATCCCATGCTATATCATGTAGCACGTACCATCGAATACACCTCTAGCAGACCATAACAACTGTGTTTGGCAAATCCAATGGAATTATAATGGCAGAGCATGTGAAAGGGCAACATAAGAGAGAATGTCAGAGAGTAAGGCAGAATTTTTCATCATGGGAACAAGTGCCTGACTTCCAACTCATCATTGTCATCCATAGATAGTGGATTGCAACCTCAAGAATGACAATCCAAGCAGATGTATCTATATTCCGTTCCAAATCAAAACTACCAAGCATGGACTGAAGCTACTACTTTAGCACATCAAACTATTTAACTAACTACTGTATAGTACAGCAGGGTAAAAGATGTTCTGGATCATGGTAAAGATACAGTGCACATTTCAATATCTGTATAGAACCTAGAATAATACCAATCAAGCTGTTTTCTCGCATACTCCTCAGTCCTAAAGCTCAATTCATGTATTCTCTTCAGCTTACAGTGCAGCTCCTCAGATATGTGATTCTTGATTCGATTCAAGCCAAAGGGATGCAAAATGCATAAACCTTTCAATGAGCAAACCCTTGACAACATCACATATACACTCTGAATAGATCTACAACTTGCAAGGTCAACACAAACAACATTATCGAACGTCCTTGGGCATTGTGTGATGTACAAGCAAAAGCAGGAATCAACAGAATCTGGTTTCTTGTAGCACTGTATTCCCTATCAGAGTTTGGGAGCTTGAACTTGAAGGACTGGGAAATTGGCTTCAGAATAATATGGTGAAGGTACTTTCTATTACTATTCCCATTATAAGCTGGAAAATCAACTGTTGCAGATACTGCATAGTAATGCCCATCCCTTTCTTCATATCTTACAGAGACCAAAGTACTCTGACTTCCCTTTGAGATACCAAGCTCTGGTGCAAGATTCTCTGTACCAAACACTGGCATCCCTGGTACAAGTGGAACTTTCCCACCAAGGTCTTTTGCTCTCTTGACAGGAACTTGCCATGCTGCCTCTGCAGCAGCCCCTTTTAATTCTTGTCTCCTTCCCTGCACCCTCTGAGTATCAACAGAATGGTAAACTTGGAAAGCTTGCCCTGAAGCTTCTGCAAATTCTCTTGCACACTCAAAATTATGTGCATCTCTAGCTGCATTTGTATATGTAATAAGTGGACATGCTTTTACAGGGTCAGTAATCCATCTAGTAATATCTGTAAGTGCTCTTATTTCTTCAGAGCAGCCTGCATCACTGAGTACATGTTGATCAAGCAACCTTTTATCTTCTTCTGTGCAAGACCCCAATCTCAGGTGCTGAAGCATGTCAATTAGAATATCATCTCCCTTCTGCCACATGATCTCAGTGAGTTCCACAACATGATCTAGTTGATGCCAAGCTTGGATTCCCTTGACCTTATATTGAGTTTTTTCATTCAAGGCATTAAGGTGGTTTGACTCAAAACATTGTACAAGCTTCTGGTCAAATAGAGAGGGTGCTCCAGGGGGTGGTAACTGAGCAGGATTCCCACATGCTACAACATTAAGGCCCCCAAATGGATAATCCACAATTCCTCTGGCCAAGCAACAGTACTCATTCAACAAACTAATGTCAGAAGGCTCTATAAAGTAGATCTCATCCACAACAAGTGTTCTCAACAGGCCAATGTGTTGCTCCAGTTCTGCATGCACCTTTTGGCCTCCTGGAGTATCAGCCTTCATGTTCTGTCTCTTTACTCGAAGTGCAGCTTCAGAATGGATAGTTGAACTACCAATGTCACTTGCAACCACACCAGTTGGTGCTGTAAGCTGAAATTCAGCAGCCATTTTAAGCTCTCTATGGAATTCTGACCATGCTTTGAAGATTTGGGACTTCCCTGTACCTCCAGGCCCTGTAACTAGCATTTGGAAGGGTGTCAAAAGACTGTTCTGGTAAGTGTGACACTGCTTCATTACTGCATCAGCTAGTAACAGGAATGCCAACTTCTGCCATTCATTGAGCCCATACTTGTTAATCAATGCAATGGCAAGTTGTTGCCAGTCACTCAATTTATTCCAGAAGTGAGAATCCATATGATTATCTTGAGCATAATGTAGCTTAGCTTTTTCAATTTCAGCATTGATATTGGTTGAGAATGGTAGTGGTACTATGTTATTTTGCATGTAATAATGCTGGTTTTAAGGTCTATTCTGTACAGAAGTTGATTGTCTTGCTTTGAGCAGAACCTCTCGTTGTTTCAGAAGGAAATTTAATGCTGCATCAGCAGCCTGCCAATCCTCATCTGTAGCAATAGTGGACCTGTTCAAAAATGTAGCATTAAAGTCAGTAGAACTTGTGTCAGAATTATAGAAACCATGATCTCTGCCTGCACTAATGATGCTTGCCACATCAGGGGAAGGACCATCATAGTCATCTACTATGCTATCATCTGGCTCAACTGAGGCCTGCATTGCCTGTTCCCAAGCAGGGTCAAACTCATTATTTTCATTATTATCTTTATCAGAGAAAGGACGACTGCTTGACTGAGATATTATAGCATCTAGCTCTGATCTCCTTTGGCATCTTTGAGCTGAATAGTCCTGCTTTGCATCCCTACTCTCATGGAGTAATTGCATATTGTCCATGATGTGTACATATCTTTGTCCATAGTGATCATACCACTGGCTGAATGCAGTTTCCCAAGTGTCTTCTGGTAATTTGAGGGGTGAAGACTTGCAGGTTGACTATGGCTTGAAGAGAGCAAGCATAGCAACACAGTACTTCAACTTCTGATCATCTGCTTTTCTTCTTGGTATTGGATAGCCTTTGAGAACAGGGACATGAGGTTTTTCACTATTAGTGATTAGCTTCAGGCAATGAGTGCTGTATTGTGGATGCTTTGGTTTAAAGCACAGATATGTTTTAATCTGGGTCCTTGAACAAGGCAGTTTTTCTTTAGAATATTGACACATAATGTCCCATGCACATACTGATTCTAGTTCAGGTGGTCAGAAGTAAATATCATCAAATAGTGTGCTGTACTTAGACTTGTCCATATCTTCAGTCTTTTCATTGAGCATGCCAGCACCTTGCAGGTTCTCACTTGTTAGAAATACAAGAGAATTGTCTTCATCTGCACTGATATTACAACATGCTGGCAATGTCGTACCATCATCTTCATTGTCTCTATCACTATCAGTGTCATTCTCTAGCTCTACAGCAGGCCTATAATCTTCATAAACATCCCAAGCAATATCATGGAGCATTCCAGACCAGTAGAACACAGGGTATGCCTGATTTGTGTAATGACTAGGGTTATTTAGAAGTCTGCATGCAATTTGCTGACTTGACATTTCGTGCTTTCCAATCAACTTGTTCACTGTCTTAACCATAAGTTGGCAGCTACACTCAGATTGATCAATACCTCCATTAATATCCATTGGAGGCTTTTCAGATATAGTCTTTATAGAAGCACACATTGCTGAGAAGATAAATGCAGTGTCCATTGAAGACTTGATTGTATAGTTTCCCATATACTGGAACATTGCCATTGCAACTGTTCCACACCCAATAGGCTTTGCATCCATGTTACACCTTTCAGCAACCATGATGAGTAGATTATGGCCATTTACTGACTCATCATTGCATCTGAGGACAACATTTCCATCTTCATCAAAATGAGTTGCATCAACAAGATCCCTTGGAAGCATAAACTGACAATCCTTATTATTATCTTGAAGAGCATGCATTCTTGCTGGGAGATGTTTGTAGCAGGTGTCACTGTGAGTGTGAATCATAGCTGAATTCTCTAAGATATCCCTCAAGTCTTGATTGAACTTCTCCCAAAATTGTAGATTATGAGGATTTATAGAATGACTCATTACAGGTTGTCTCTTGTACATTCCAGGCTTCTGGATGTAAGGATGGGTGTTTTTGGGAATATTGTGAGAAAATACATCATTATACCACTTAGTAAGTTTTTCTCTAAACTCAGGTTCACTTTCACACTTTCTCCTCAGTTCAATAGGTGATAGCCCACCTTTAAGCCAAATCAACAGGTGAATATGAAGTCAACCTCAACCTTGTGCTTCAACAACACCATAGTACACCTCAACCTCTCCAAAAACCCCCTTTCTACTCTCTCTACCTGTTCCAAGAAGAATTTCAAGCATATTCTTAACACAGATGTGGAAAAACTCTGCTTCTGCAACAGGATTCAGTAATATAAATGCAGAGCGTTCAAGGTTTTCTACTGTTGGCTTAAGATCATGGAAGAATTTATCAAGATCAACATTTCGTCCTGCTAGAACTTGAGCAATAGGACTATGTGTGTCTGATGGATTGAGAGTAAGAAATACATAGGGAAGCCCATTGGTGTTGACAATTAAAAACATCTCTTCTCGCATACTTTGAATCTCTGCAATTGATCCTGGAAGGTGATCACCCACATAATTGACATATTTCATTAGTTTGGCTGCAGCCTTCTCACCATCTGATTCTGGACATGCAAATGGGTTGGTTTTCAGCTTCTCAGAGTACTCTCTGATAGTACTTTCTGATATCATATTAAATAAAGCATCAACTTGAGGGAACCATGAGCAATTAACAGCAAGATGAGCATTATATGTGGTCTGTCGACATTGCATAATATTGTAGACAACAAACATGAAAGACAAGTAAGTCTGAAAGCAATGATCTGAACCACTCTGCAGAAGATGTGATACATGAGTTTTCATCTCAACTTCCCAGAACTGTATTGAGTCATTCACATGAATATCATTGTTTTCCATCATACCAACACTATATGGAAATAGTGTTAGCCATAGATAGCCAAATATCTTTGGATTGTTTCTTGTTGGCTCAGGTGTTGCACCAGAGGGATACTTGATAAGTATTCCACCTGCTTTCAGTCATTCAAGAGCTGCCAGCTTCCGGCTTTGATATGTAGAGGCAACATTATCTGCATCAACTACTGTTGAGAATGGCATTCCCAGAGGTGAAACATTCTTATTGAAAGCCTCATCATCTGCCTGCTGTGTGTAGGATGCACCTTCACCAGTACTTGAGTTGGTTCTAATAATACTCTGCACTGGTATTGGTACCCCATCTTCAGGATAACTTGCAGCATTAGTGTCAATAGCATCAAGATTTAGATCTGCATACAGAGGATTGTTGTAATAGAGCCATTGGAGTGCATTGACTATTCATGAGTAACAAACAAGCAGAGGTGTCTGCTTCAACATGTCAACAGTTACTTCTGTATCAGGTGAGCCAACAAAGATAACAGATATTTTGTCATGCAGCTGAGTAAGAGGTGGAGGCAAGCATGTTGCTAAAGGTGTTGGGTTTTGAGGTAGAATACACACATTACCATGCAAATTGGCCAGTGGGTCCCATCTCAAGCTTAAACATACATTTAGTGGTTCTTGCACGAGCAATACACTACTCTTCAAGGAAAGTCAGACCTTGGAGCTTCTCAGGAACATCTCCAGTCCACAAACCATTTGCATAGCTTCAAACAGGAATCCAAGTAAACCGATGAAATTGGACTTCCCGCTTGCAAAGGCCACAGAGGCAGTAAGAATCATTGGTAATGGTCTCAGAGCGATATGCCTAAATTGCGGGTTGGCAAGATTTGATGCAGAGCTCATCAACAGCATGCTGCAACAATGAAATATATCTAGTTCACCACAAGGGATAAATGTGACATTGTGAGTGAATTCAAGCCTACCACAAAATGGACATTCTGAGCACTGAAGGGAAGCACTACTAGTTGCATCATAGTAGTCCTGCAAGATTTCCTATTTTTCTGAAGGTGTGAGCAGATTCAACCAAGAGCTGTCATCAGGATTAGGCACATAGTTAGTAGGATTATTGTGTTGTTGAGGTAGATCAGATACAGGGGAGTCAGAAGTTAAGCCAGAGAAGATGCCTGTAGTTCGAGTTCTTTTCAATGGACAATTATCTTCAGCACTACCATCAGCATTTCATTTACATGAAGCTTGAGAACAGCCTAGTTTTAATTTTAATACCTTAGAATTCTGTATAAAATCAGTCTCAGACAATGGTGGCACATCTGCATAACCTGCAGCAGCTGCATGCTCATGCCATATCAAACATAATGAAGTACAGTAATGGGCCTGAAACTCTTCACAAAGCTCACCAGTACTCTTCTTCTTACCACATGGGCCATGTTGAGCAGAGATACCAACATGTAAGGTGCATAGTTTCTGCAAGTTATTGATTGAGAAGGATGTACAAGAGACCAGCTTCCTTACAACTGCACACTTCTGACCAATGGAGATGGCAACAAAGTCACTGGATACATAGGTATAATGTTGAGTAGGGGGGGATATGGACTGAGGATGTATTCAAGTGGTTTCAGTTTCATTTTCAACATTCATTTCATTGTTATCATTGTCTCTATCATTATTATTTGCATATGACAGGGCAGCAGTCTGGAAAAATGTAGTACAGACTCATTAATCACAGTCAAAGGCATTAGAGCAGGAGCATACCAGATTTGCAGTGCATGCTGACTGAAAGGACATCGGCATCAAGGTCTCTTGTGTTGGTGCAGCTGAAAACACTGTACTGTAAAATGCATTCTGAACAAAAGAAGAGGAACAAAGTGAGGAGGGAAACATACATAATGCTGGGGCACAAGGTTCATGACAGTATTGTTTAAGAAGGGGGAAATAGAGAATTCAGAAGAGGAAGAGGGGAACATTGGTAGATATGAAGGTTAGATGACAGTCAAAGTCAAAGGAAACGCTGATGTGGCTGACGTGGGCTTCTTTCCATAATGAGAACATGAGAATAGTCTCAAAAAAACATGCACAGAGCCATGAAGGCCCATCCAAATATAGGCTATGAGAAATAGTCTCAGGCAAACCTGCACTGGACATTCATGTAAGGAGCCAAACCTAAAGGTTCAGCAATGAGGAACCAATAAGTGCTCAAGCTATCACTCCAGTATGTCTTCACATGTATATTACCTCTTTTCTCTTCTAACACAAGTATCTCCAGGAAATCATTCAAAAAATGTATGACTACAACTGGCAACCCCAATATTTCAAAATCCAACCTGTTACTGCTAAGAAGTATGGTGTGCCAAATGATTCCAGCAACTGGAGTATTCCAAGACTCTGCCAACTTATGCATTTGGTTTATTGCATATCATTTGTATGCCTTCTCCACATTAATGAGGCATTAAAGATCACATTTGATATGGTGAAGTTCCCTGAGGAACATGATGGGAAGCTGATGGAGCTAACACTGCCCTTTCAGAAGACTAACCAATATGGTGGTGAGTATCTTCCTGTGAGTCCTGAGGTGCATGCTCACTTTACTTTCTCCAGACATCAAGCCATTCCCCATCAGAGAGTTTTCAGGGGACATGATGTATCTCTGTCCTGTTCACACCTATTTGGAATGGATTCATGTCTCACAGATCACTAGTGGTTATGTTTGCCACAAAATTAATAGTGCAGACCAGGTATCTTCAGACGATGACAACATCATGGTTAGTGCCAAGCTCAATAACATTCAGACACTCCCTTCACTCATTTAACTGGATGATTATTTCAGACATTATCATTTTTCCTGGAGAAGTTTCACAACAACCTTCTTGATGTCAATGTGAATTGCAGCTCCTATGGTACACACTCATTTCATTGTGGAGGTTGTCAGTAGCTCTCTGTCAACCTTCATTAGGCTATTCAAAGGATCTGTGAGTGGGGTGGCTGGAGCACTGACTTTTCTTGTATGACTATAGTTAAATACCTTATGTTGTGGAATGATGACCCAATGAGAAGATTTCTTAACTTTAAACATAGAGGTATTAAATGTAACAGGTGTAGTAGATCATGTATGTGCTTCAGTAGATAAATCTCATCCATTCAACATGTATACTTTAAATCATCATGTGACTGTTTAACTGCACCTATTGATCACTTGTCTTGTCTATCCTCCACCTTTCACTATCTATTTTCCGAATGCAAAACTCACCTTCTAACATAGTACCATTAGTGCAGCTGCACAACATCACATCACAGGCTGTTGCTGTGCACATTGTTGGCTGGACCACAGCTCAATGCCTTGAACACTACTGGAAGCTACCAGACAATGCAAAGGTGAAGGAGAATGAGTTGTTGGACCAGATGAGGCATAGAACCAGGTACAGATAATATTTGGATACTACTGGCCTAGTGTGAGTATTACCATTGAATCTTGGTTCTCATTGGACTGAATAGTAATATTCCAATAAAAGCCCACAACTTATAGAACATGACTATCACTCAAGCCTGGAACCTCTCATTGGTCCTCACATCAGATTCCCAAACATAAGTGGATGGAGTAGAAGCTTAGGCTACCAATGTCATCCTCATTTACTAGGATTGTAGATTGTGTACTCTATTTAATTAATATTGAGAACTCCAATGCAATTAACAACTTGCCCACTTTTCAGCCTAGTGTAAGTATAAATAATTTCACTCTCTTCTTCAGTACCATCAGAAGCAGCTGCTCTATTGCCCACATCATTGCTCTCTGCCATAAGCACATCCTGGGACAATGAGAGGAAGCTACAGGTGGTTTTGAAGGAGTGTCAATCCATCAGATTGGCCTCACTAGAACCCAATGCACATATCTTTTGAGCTGAATCCAAGTTGAGGGCTCAAGCAGTTGCAGTAATTTAGCTTTAAGTAATGGTTCTGGAATCCAAACTTTGACTTGAGTTTCCTCAATGTCTCCTGGCTGATATCCCATCTGTTGAATAAAGCTCCCAATTCCTGCTACCACTAGGTAGTGGGTCTTAACATGTGATCTAGCCTGACACTTTTTGGTGGCTGATCACTATTCTACTATATATGGAAACTCCCTCATAATCATGATTGTGTACACTATCTTGCTGTCCCATCATCTCCCCCATTTTTAATCACTCCTCTTCCAATTATTAACAGAAGGCTCACAAATGCCTGTCAATAGAGAGCCAGATTCTTCCCCTTTTTTATAGTTATCTTAACTATAGAACATGATGACTGAAATGTGATTACACAGCTTTTGGCAACTCACCACATGGAAGTAAGGACTGTGTGAAATTCACTTGCTGTTGTCTTTCATCTTCTTGCTGCAACTTGGCTGTGATGGCACCAGCATCCACCCAGTTTTCAGTGCAATCCTCCTTCCAAAACCTGTTAACAAGTGCCATGGTCAATTCTACCACCACATAGCACTCTAATATACCTCCAACCTCATCTACAACATGAAATTTATCCTTGTCTTATGTATCTGACAATATTTCAGCTGTTACCCATGCTGCTACTCCAGTAAGCTATGAAGTTGATGAGTCCAACTGGTATAACACCTTTGTGGCAAACATTGATGCAGTTGAAGTGCTTGCACTCAGAAAAGCTTATGCTGTTCCTTGGAGTTGGAAAGATCATTCCATTACCTACTGACCTAAGTCTTACATGTTTCCATGCTCTTACCATCTGCAGTTACAACAATGTACATGGGCTCTTGCTTGTTTCCAGACAGTAGCGGGCTGTGCTGCTTGCCGGCCCTACTGGTACTTATTGATACAGCATAGTGTTGACAAATGATTGAGGCTGTCTTCGAATGGAGGTATATCCATGTCTTGGGATACAAACATGTAACCTGAACATTCACATGAGAAGAACTGTTGTTTATGGTGTGATCTAAGTCTAACTCTTTGCATGACGACGGCGAAGTTCCGCATCAATTGCACTGAACGTCATGTGATTGTCATCAGTATCTGTGAACTCGGCCCAAAACTCATCATCAGTGGGCGGAAGGTAGTACTCCACAATGTGCTATAGATTATCATGAGTGTGAACATAGCGGCATTTCCATGGCAGGTATGCTCACCTTCCATATGTTATGCTGCTTTCCTATTTTTGCCCAGCGTGTGTCCGAAGTATCATGACCTTCATTTCTTGTGAGAAAAGACTGCTGGCCAATACTTATAAGCAATCCCATATCTCTGGATCATGACAGGACAGAGCTTGCCTTCAAAGGTGCCGAGGGAGTCATTCCAGACATGCTGTATCTGTGTAAAATCCTTGGAGAAATTGATTGGAGGAGGGCAAGGTACGTCTCCCTGCTTGAAATACAGTGTGATTTTGTCATGAATAATAACACTTTTGATCCTCTGATTTGCAAATGCGATAGCAGTGCCATGAGGTCGGTGCTCAGTGACAGCTTGGGCAATTGATGGAGTAAGAAGAGTTGGAGTCATTGTGGGTCCAGCCAAAACTAGTGTCAGTGTGGAGGATGGTGGAAGTGACAATGGTTGTGGTGGTGAAGCAGTTAGTGCTAGGGATGATGAGATGCCTGATGACAGAGATATCAGAGTATCGACACTCCTCTCAAAGTCAGCACTACAGTCTGCAATTTCAAGGCCTGTCACTTTGGTTACTTGATTGCATAAAACTTCTCCAAGCTCCTTCTTGATTGCTGCTCGAAGATTGAGGCTGGCTAGGAGAGACCTAATGAACTGAAGGACGCATCCTTCATCGTTACTTACCTCCATGTCATCATCTTGCGATAGTGGTGTCAGCTTTGTTGGCTGATAGTACTCGGGACACTCCTCGCACAAATGATCTGCCTGATAGTACCTGATGAGCCCAGGATTCAAGATACAAAAGGAGAACGAAATTCACATACATATCGAAGGACCTGGAGCGCCAAGGCTTTCATCTGCTCCTGAGTACCAGACTTTCCGCTGACTTTCTCTACAAGTTTGGCACGATGTTGCTGAGATTGGGTAGGTTTCGCCTTCTTAGTGCCATTACGGGGGCCTTGAGGACCTTTATGAGAGCGCTTATTCCTGGGCTTATTCCTGTTTATCGTTGATTCATTTATCTAGTGTGCAAATCAGACTCACAAGTTCCACATTTCACGGTTCTCACTGAACTCAATCAGCTTTGCCAGCGAGTCCTCCTTGTTCAGTGATGTAAGTAAGTGATAGGCCTTGCATAATGACTTGAGACCGTTGGGTTTGGTAAGTTTAAGGGAACCCTGCCGAATCGTAAAACATTAGATTACATTTGGTCAAATTCACCCACTGAGAACTCACAATCTGTATTTGACTGGGTCTCCACCTTCCTCAAGCGAAGGGATCTCATACTCCTTCTGTTACGTCACTTGCACAGCAATGTCAACAACTCAACAATACCAACAGGTAAGGTCAAGACAAGGTTCAAGTTCGAGTACGCTCAGAGTCTTTCTGAGGTTCAGAGTCCCACTAGTTCAATGCTAGACACAAGTTATGATTAACCAGGTCAAGCTGAAGAGCTACGACCCAGTTCTGCAGTCCTTAAATACGTACAATGTATATACTTGTTTGTACTTACTAGAACGCTATAGAACTTGGTGGAACGTTTAGTAATGCTACATCAGAGCCGTTTACTAGTCATATAGAACGTTATGGAAAGAAAGAGAAGAAAAATGCAGTCACATGGTAGTACAAGGGAGAAAAGAAACAAAGTTCGTAACACTATCCTGTCCTTACATAGCAGATCCCATTCTGACTACATGCACAATGCATCCATCAGGCAACGTCACTTCCTGTGCTTCATGATCCAGGATCCCCACAAACATCGGCACTAAATTGTCTGGGTCAGTTACTTTGGCCTCGCCTGGTCTGTCACTGCTCTCCATCTCTGTAGATGTCATCGTCGTAGTCACCCCCATAGAGATCGTAGTTAGGAGGCCATGTGCTCCCGGGATTGTCTGTTCAAGGAAATCTATTCGGCTGTCGTCAGAGACTACAATGCCAAGGAATATGCCCAGGTGCAAAAAGTCCGCACTCCTTGCAACGGTAGCTCAGATAGTTTCAGGCACGGTGGTGCGCCAACCTGCACACAGGGCACAGAGAAACTCGTAGACCTCATCCACGGTCGCTCTCCTCTCGGCTTGTTCCGTGGTTTTGGAGGCTGTCTCATCGTCCCATACTGAAGCTTCCGGCACTGTATCTGGTGGGGGTCCAGGTACCCCAGGGGTTTGTGAATGCCCTTGTATTGATCTGAAGCCTTGGGTTGGCTCAGACGGCGTCTCGGATGCTGACAAAGGCTGGGTTGAATTGTCCATTTGCCAGGAAAGGTACTGAGGCAGGGGCAAGTTGTTCATCGTCAACGTCGAAGGGGTTGAAAGCGGGTGCCAGTGCAGGTTCAGGTTGAGGTTTGGTGGCGGGAGTGGGGGATGCTGAGGCGACGCCAATGGACTGGGCATAGAGGGGAGAGGAATCCCAACTGGTGCTGTCGGAGGGGTATGTAAGCCTGGAGGGAGAATCAGAATCAGAAGGGGGTTCGGGCTTGATGGAATCAGAATTAGGGGCGGGCTCGAGCTTGGGGACCAAGGGGGTGGGATCAACCATCCCAGATAAAACAGGCTCTGTTCCGGCACAACAGGGACAAAGTTCGTGTTGATTGAGGGCAAGCTCCACAGCTGCCCCGACCCTGGCGCGGTATGTCTCTGCTGCTCATATAAATGTTGGATCATTTGGATCTGTGTCACAAATATCCGAGGGGAAGGGACCTAGCCCAGACAATTGGGAGTGGAGTTGTCGTTCAAAACATTCGGAGTTAGCAGGGAAGGACGGTACCGTCATTGGCCCTTGCAACGTCAGCAGGCTTGGTCCGCTAGCCGTTGCATTGAAAGCCAGATTAGCTGCATATATATTTGTCTCCTCAATGATCACATTGAGGGAGGCACACTGGGCCTGAAGGCGAATAAGACCGTCAACGGCGAACTGTAGGTGGGGCTGTCCCACAGACGCGTTTCGTAGGGAGTCGTTGTGTCCGGCGGTATTGACCAAGAAAAGCAGTTCGAAGGGAGAGGGATTAAAGGGCCCGGTGTATGTGACGTCGTTGGAAAAATGAGAAGCAGTTCCAGAGGGAGGGTTGGGGAGGCCGCGAGCAAAGTAAGAACCAGTGCTAGAGGAAGAAGTTTCATTCGACATGATGGTGGGGGTGTCTCCTTGCTAAAGTTTGTTCTTGACTATATAGTTAAGGTAGATGTCCATTGCATGTTCCAGTTCCTCTTTTGTCTTCCATTCATTATGTGAGGAATCGAAACCCTTCCATGACACGAGGAAGCGTCTAGGCTTTCGCAATGGCTTGTGACCTATGATTGCTTCGATTTCAAATTCCTCATGACTGTCTACTATGTCCGGGGGTGGTTCTAGAAAGTTCTGTCTGTGGGCCTCGGTTTCTCTGTACGGCTTTAGCAAGCCAGTGTGGAAAACTGAGTGAATTCTCCATTGTGACGGAAGTTTCAACCTGTACATCATGGGTCCCATGACCTTCTTGACAGTGAAGGGTCCTTCCCTTTTGGGAGAGAGCTTCTTACTGGGGTATCCGAAGTCGAGGTTCTTTCCTTCTAACCATACCTTTTGTCCTACTGTGAACTTGTCCGTTTCCCTGTTTCCTCGTTCAATCATTTTCCTTCGCGCTATCTCCATCATTCCAGCCACTTCTCCTTGTAACTTCCAGAGTCTATTCAGATGTTCTTCTACCGATGGGACAGAGGTCTTTTTGAAGGCCATGGGTAGAGGTCTGGAGTGGTAACCTATGATCATGAAGAATGGGGAGTTTCTTGTTACCGAATGGGTCCTATTGTTGTGTGCAAATTCCACTATATGGAGGTACGAACTCCATTCAGTTTGTTCTTTGGAGCAGAACATTCTAAGGTATATCTCTATTTCCTGGTTGACTCTTTCAGTTTCTCCGTCACTCTGAGGATGATAGGCAGTACTCATCGCGTGTTTTACTCCTAACAACTTCATTGTTTCTTGGAAGACCATGGCTGCAAATCTGGGGTCTCGATCAGAGATAATCTTGTCTGGTAGCCCATATCGTTTGTATATGTTCTGTAATAGAAGTTCCGCTGCTTGAGGGGCATCCAACTTCTTGGTGCATGGAATGAAAATAGCCTCCTTTGAGGATGAATGGTCTACCACGACCATTATTGTATCGAAGCCGTCGGACTCCGGGAGATCCGTTATGAGGTCCATGGTAATGATATGGAAGGGGGTCGCGTTTGGGGTGGTGTCGACAGGGTGTAATGCTACTTTTGTCGGATGCGTGTTGATCTTCATCTGTTGGCAGACGGTGCATCTATCAATGAAACTTTTCACAAATTTCACCATTCCCGGCCACCAGTAGTCCCGTTGTATGAGGTCCAGCATCCCAAACTGCCCAGGATGGCCGAACGGCTGTCCCTTGTGTATCGTCCACGTGATCTTGCGCTGTAGTACTACGTCATCCAGGACGTAGACCCGTCCTTTGTACCTGATCAGGCTGTCATTGATTTCCCAATCAGATAGCGCTGACTTAATCAGCAGTAATCCCGTGGTCATCAGCGCTTCTAGAGCCATCTTGTGAAAGTCATCTGATCCCAATCGATCTTTCAACTTATCTTGTAGCTCCACATCAACCACATTGATGAACAGGTGTTCCAGTAGCAAGATGACATCTTCGTTGTCAGTGTCTTCTCCCTGTACATGATCGTCCCTTCTTGACAGTGCATCAGATTGAACCATTTCGCACCCTGGAACGTGTACCAATTTTAGATTGAATAACGACAGGATGAGACTCCATCTGGCTTGTCGGCGGTTGAGCTTCTGTGCTGTTCAGAAGTAAGTGAGATTCTTATGGTCACATAGAACCATCACTGGGTATGGCCCTTCTAGCAGGTGATGTCTCCATGTCTCCAGTGCCTGAACAATCGCAAAGAGCTCCCGATTATAGATCTCGTAGTTCCGTTCCGTCGCATCAAATGCATGGGAGATGTAGCTGCACGGGTGCAGTTCTCCATCCGGTCCTAATTGCCGAAGAACTCTGCCAGACGCCCATTTCAACGTGTCAGTTTCGATGATGAAAGGTCGTCCCGGGTCTGGCATTCACAAGACAGGTTCTTTCTGGAACCACCTCTTCAGAGTCTGGAAGGCAGTCTCACAAGCCATTGTCCATTTGAAAAGGACCCCCTTTTTCGTAAGGTCGTACAGGGGCTTCGCAATTGCCGAGTAATTACCAATGAACTTCTGATAGAAGTTGGTGAATCCAGTGAAGCTTCTAATGCTGGTCACCATCGTCGGAGCTGGCCATTCGCTAATTCCCGAAAGTTTTGTTGGGTCCATCGCTACTTGTCCTGGTCAAATGATGAGGCCTAAAAAGTCAATTTCCCGCACGTCAAACTTGCATTTGTGCGGCTTCAGGTATAAGTCTTGTTCCTTCAGCCATTGCAGTAGTCATATAGTCCTTTCCTGATGTTGTTCTGGCATATCCGAATAGATCAAAATGTCGTCCATATACACAATGCACCATCCTTCCACCATGAAATTCTGTAGGACGTCGTCCATAAAAGCTTGGAAAGTGGCAGGAGAGTTCATCAGCCCAAAGAACATGACAGTTGGTTCAAATAGTCCTCTGTTGGTCTTGAACGCTGCTTTCCATTGGTCACCATCCTTGATTCGGACATTGTTGTAACTGTTACAGAGGTCTAATTTTGAAAAGATGGCGGCATCTTTCAACTTGTCAATGAGGTCTGATACAAGGGGTAGAGGATACGCATTCTTTATGGTCCCATGATTTAGTTGTCAATAATCCTGGGTCGGCTGCAGTTTCCCTCTCTCCTTCTTTCCCACAAAGAAGAACGGTGATGCCATAGGAGATTTTGATTTCCGAATGTAGCCTTTTCGTAGATTTTCCTTTAAGAAGGTGTCCAATTCGGTTTGTTCCAATGCCATGAGCGAATAGACTTTACAGTCTCGTGGGGTGAATTCCAGTTTGAGTTCGATTGTGTGGTCATAAGACCTGGATATCGGGAACCGTTCAGCTTCCTTATCTTCGAACTGTCCTTGATATGCCACAAGGTATTCTGGTATGGTCGTCGAAGTTGCTGTTTCTGATTTCTCAACACCATGCTCCAATCACTGTGAGGTGGATAACTTAGCTCTGATGTCTATCCAATAAATGAGTTCCTCCGGTGATTCGAAGTCCAGTATTCCCGTGACTCGAGGGATCTTTACGTAGCACCTCCCTGGAAAGGTTGTCCGTCCGGTGACCCAGTCTACATCTGGGTTATATTTCCATAACCAGAGTAGTCCGAGAATGACTTCTTCTTTTCCTAATCCTGATATCAAGAAGGTGTCTGTCATCTGTTTTGTTCCAATAACGTATTGTGCCGTGACTGATTGCATAATCCATGCTGTTTTATTGGCCGTCCCATCCACATTGAATACTTTGATGCGATGGGGTAATTGTATCCTTTCGAGGCCTAGTTTCGTGGCCTTTTCTGGGCTCATGAAGAGTCCTCCTGCTCTGGAGTCTAGAAGCATGTTTGTTCCGACTTTTCCTATTTCGTTGTTGTAAGACAAGGGAATATGCATAGAATTTTGTGTCTGCTTAGCTAATACAACGTTCGAAATAGTTATTGGTGGTGGCAGGGAGAGCATCGGCCTCTTCCGCCACTTTAAAAACCCTCTGCTTCCATAATGTCCAGTAATTCTGTCTGCTGTTGGACCTCCTGTTCCCGTACAATAGCTTGAATCTTTACATATGCCTCCTGAGCGCTCAGCTTCTTCTTTTCTTTGTGCCTTTCTCCATTCTTTGTAGGACAATCGCAGGCCATGTGTCCTTGCTTGGCGCATCGGAAGCACTGTCCGTCAGCCATGTACTTCTTTCGTTCTTTGCCACTCAGCTGATTATCCATGCGGTTAATCGAAACCCTCTTTTTCTTGTCATCTGTAATTCTGAACTTCTTTGGCTTCTATACTGCTTCGTAATACTTGTATTGTTCGTCATATCGTATGGCGGCTTCATACCATCCTTCGAGGTCGGCTGGCCTTCCTTGCGACTGATTCAATATCTTCGCTGCTAGCGAATTCAGTAGTCCTTTACGAAAGATGTGGATAAGGGCCTGATCGTCGTATCCCGATTCGTCAGCCATGACTTGAAAGTCATTGACGTAATTGTCCGCTCTATCGGTCATCTTGGCTTCTTCAATCCGGATCTGTGCTTCAGCCTGTATGTTGGCCAGTAAATAGTGCTTCTTGAACTCATCTTTGAGCTTGCTGAAGGTCAACTCGGTATCTTCGCTCTTGCGATCAAAGATCTTCGCGCTCTGGGTTTTCTTCCATAACTGGGTGCTCTGTCCCCATAAGTAGGACAGCATGAACAGGCACTTCTTTTTATCAGTGTCATAGTTGGTGGGGTGCATTCGGAGGTATATTTCGACCTCCATGAGGAACCTCTTCGTATCTTTTCTGTCGCCTTCAAAAGGGTCCGGTGCCACTACCTTGGATCCTCTGCTCTTCTTCTTCTCCATCTCCTCTAGGACCACAGTTGAGATCTCGATCATCATCTGCGTCTGGGTCTTCTCTTCCTTCGGCTTGGACCTCGGAGTTGAGCTGCCACCTTTGGACATCGTTTCTTCTTCATAAGCGCTGAAGAATGATGAGCTGATCGATTCTTCTGGTAATTTCTCTGTCTTCCTGTCGGATGATTCGAAGCTCTCGTTCGTAGGCAAGTCTTCGTTGATAGATTCTGGGATCAAGTTGTTCTGAGTCTCGTTGGCTGCTGGTTCTTCGATATCTATCGTTTTGTCTGGCCCATGCAAGTCTTTCAACTGTCGGAGAGCACTCTGCCGGTGATGGCAGGTTATAATTGTACGCGAAGTCAATGTGGGGTTCCCCGGGATTCCGATCCCTAGCTTGGCTAGCCATTCTGTCAAAGAGATGTCCTGGTCGAGTTTCTGTTCCTCCTCCACAGTCAATGGTGACTTTGGGGGTGTCGTGGTGGGTGGTGCCTAAACCTCGATGGGTTGGCACTTGATCAGCTTGACCTTATGTTACATCACTTGTGCAGCAACGTCAACAACTCAACAATACCAACAGGTAAGGTCAAGACAAGGTTCAAGTTCGAGTACGCTCAGAGTCTTTCTGAGGTTCAGAGTCCCACTAGTTCAATGCTAGACATAAGTTATGATTAACCAGGTCAAGCTGAAGAGCTACAACCCAGTTCTGCAGTCCTTAAATACGTACAATGTATATACTCATTTGTACTTACTAGAACGCTATAGAACTTGGTGGAATGTTTAGTAATGCTACATCGGAGCCATTTACTAGTCATATAGAACGTTATGGAAAGAAAGAGAAGAAAAATGCGGTCACATGGTAGTACAAGGGAGAAAAGAAACAAAGTTCATAACACCTTCTCTGGGTCAATCACCCCTTTTCTTGGCTGCTCCATCTTCCTAAATCTGACCCTGAGCCAAACCACCATCAAAATCAGGAGTCCCGCAGTTAATGCGATTGGGGCGGGGGGACTGTGAGTGAGACTTGCACTAAGACAGTCAACAACGACGAAAAGGTTGAAACCTGAGCTTTGGCTTGAGGCAGCATTGCTGGTGTCGGCAACGAGCGATGGTGACGACAGAGAAGAAAATAGGCGAAATTGGCCAGACGCGGCACTATTTGGCGACCAACGCCAGACGTAAAAATGGACTTGAGCTGGTGAACCATTATGACAGCATTACAACCGCATCTTTATGCAGAGAGAAGACGGTCTCTAAAAGCCGACAGCGGAGGGAAGCGAAGACCCATGTCGTACAGATTAAGTTGTACCCATCGAGTGATCCCTCCTCTTCTGATGCTGCGCCACACCCCGACTATGGCGTCTAATCGGTTCCGAGTACTGGGACACAAAGGTGTATACAGTCTAACCTCTTATAACCCATAGCAGTTGGTTAATGCTCAAAACCATGGGTTACTGAAGCTTATGAGGCTTCCCCTGCCAAACCAGGTGGGATTTTGGCAAAAAATCTATGGGTTATAAGAGGTTAGACTGTATACACCTTTGTGTCCCAGNTGATCGTCGTATCCCGATTCGTCAGCCATGACTTGAAAGTCATTGACGTAATTGTCCGCTCTATCGGTCATCTTGGCTTCTTCAATCCGGATCTGTGCTTCAGCCTGTATGTTGGCCAGTAAATAGTGCTTCTTGAACTCATCTTTGAGCTTGCTGAAGGTCAACTCGGTATCTTCGCTCTTGCGATCAAAGATCTTCGCGCTCTGGGTTTTCTTCCATAACTGGGTGCTCTGTCCCCATAAGTAGGACAGCATGAACAGGCACTTCTTTTTATCAGTGTCATAGTTGGTGGGGTGCATTCGGAGGTATATTTCGACCTCCATGAGGAACCTCTTCGTATCTTTTCTGTCGCCTTCAAAAGGGTCCGGTGCCACTACCTTGGATCCTCTGCTCTTCTTCTTCTCCATCTCCTCTAGGACCACAGTTGAGATCTCGATCATCATCTGCGTCTGGGTCTTCTCTTCCTTCGGCTTGGACCTCGGAGTTGAGCTGCCACCTTTGGACATCGTTTCTTCTTCATAAGCGCTGAAGAATGATGAGCTGATCGATTCTTCTGGTAATTTCTCTGTCTTCCTGTCGGATGATTCGAAGCTCTCGTTCGTAGGCAAGTCTTCGTTGATAGATTCTGGGATCAAGTTGTTCTGAGTCTCGTTGGCTGCTGGTTCTTCGATATCTATCGTTTTGTCTGGCCCATGCAAGTCTTTCAACTGTCGGAGAGCACTCTGCCGGTGATGGCAGGTTATAATTGTACGCGAAGTCAATGTGGGGTTCCCCGGGATTCCGATCCCTAGCTTGGCTAGCCATTCTGTCAAAGAGATGTCCTGGTCGAGTTTCTGTTCCTCCTCCACAGTCAATGGTGACTTTGGGGGTGTCGTGGTGGGTGGTGCCTAAACCTCGATGGGTTGGCACTTGATCAGCTTGACCTTATGTTACATCACTTGTGCAGCAACGTCAACAACTCAACAATACCAACAGGTAAGGTCAAGACAAGGTTCAAGTTCGAGTACGCTCAGAGTCTTTCTGAGGTTCAGAGTCCCACTAGTTCAATGCTAGACATAAGTTATGATTAACCAGGTCAAGCTGAAGAGCTACAACCCAGTTCTGCAGTCCTTAAATACGTACAATGTATATACTCATTTGTACTTACTAGAACGCTATAGAACTTGGTGGAATGTTTAGTAATGCTACATCGGAGCCATTTACTAGTCATATAGAACGTTATGGAAAGAAAGAGAAGAAAAATGCGGTCACATGGTAGTACAAGGGAGAAAAGAAACAAAGTTCATAACACCTTCTCTGGGTCAATCACCCCTTTTCTTGGCTGCTCCATCTTCCTAAATCTGACCCTGAGCCAAACCACCATCAAAATCAGGAGTCCCGCAGTTAATGCGATTGGGGCGGGGGGACTGTGAGTGAGACTTGCACTAAGACAGTCAACAACGACGAAAAGGTTGAAACCTGAGCTTTGGCTTGAGGCAGCATTGCTGGTGTCGGCAACGAGCGATGGTGACGACAGAGAAGAAAATAGGCGAAATTGGCCAGACGCGGCACTATTTGGCGACCAACGCCAGACGTAAAAATGGACTTGAGCTGGTGAACCATTATGACAGCATTACAACCGCATCTTTATGCAGAGAGAAGACGGTCTCTAAAAGCCGACAGCGGAGGGAAGCGAAGACCCATGTCGTACAGATTAAGTTGTACCCATCGAGTGATCCCTCCTCTTCTGATGCTGCGCCACACCCCGACTATGGCGTCTAATCGGTTCCGAGTACTGGGACACAAAGGTGTATACAGTCTAACCTCTTATAACCCATAGCAGTTGGTTAATGCTCAAAACCATGGGTTACTGAAGCTTATGAGGCTTCCCCTGCCAAACCAGGTGGGATTTTGGCAAAAAATCTATGGGTTATAAGAGGTTATGGGTTTATGGGGTATGGGTTAAGAGAAGTTATACTGTAACTGATGCTAATTGGACACTCATATCTTATAGGTCATGTCCACAAAGTTGTATTGAACCAAGAGATCTGTTGTAGCATGTTGACATGTCAGAAAGCCAAATTGACATGCTCGCCGCCCAAACACTAGTTGCCCCACAACTTAAGAATCACTGTCAGCCTGTCACTCTAATGCACCCACCCTTCCTCACACAGTATGACAAGTGTTTTGGTGAACTTGACTCAAGAAGACGCTCGAGGACAGTGAGTAGCTCTGATTACTTGAGGCATATTTTATAAGGGCGACTCGACTGATATTTGATTCCCAGTTATATTCATTCCTTAGTGCAGGTCGTTCCAGCGGGTCTGTGATAAAGTCCATAATTAATCCTCTAGACTAAATGTCTATTACAAGCCATTTTGTTTTGGGATCACATTATCACACTCGGTGGATGAGTTCTTGAGGGTCTGGGGATGAAGTGACTGATGACTGCTTTACAATGACAGACTCCAAGATCACTTATATTTGGATGTGACCAAAATTGCGAAGTAGTATTATATTCCTTGCTGTCAGGTATCTCACCCTGACGTCCAACCTTCCGGCTTGGATTTTTACATTTTATCTCTTGGGCACCAAGGTAGATACCTTCCAATATCGTTTGTCAACCAAAATGCTGACTTTTTTGGTAACACAGAAGTTAGTAAGCTAAACACCACAGTCTGACTTACTGAGCTCACGCCCTTGCATAGCTGCAAGGCCGTGACTGTTTACTATCAAGTATTGCTCTTTATATCGCAATTCATGATTTGCAGTAAGTTTCCGTTCGACCCAAGCAATGCTTTGTTGGTTCCAACACAGCTTCACAGCGTTGATGACCCTCCGAATCTATGCTCTGTACTGTTCAGATCGGCGAATCTTATGGTTTTTTGGCGCTGCGGTCGTTCTTGCCGTCAGATTAACTGGTGTACATGCACAGAAAGTCGAGGGTGCCTTGTGTCTTGTTGACCCTGGTTGGGACAGTATACACTCTCTGGACAAGTCAAAGTACCTTATCCAGTACCAAGGGTATGTCATGTCGGGGTGTCTTATCAGATGTGAGTGCTAGTCGTTACCGTACCCTTTCCTGCTAACCACCTGATAGTTTGCTCCGTAGGTCAAGGGACTTCCTTCAATATTCCCATTTTCATGCCCCTGCTTTAACAGGCATCGTTGGGCCCTGGCTGGCACTGTTTGTATACGACACGATCATCTTTGTACTCACTGCTGCTCAGACCCACCTATGGTGCCTGAGAAATACCACGGGTTTGATGGCAAGCTACACCTATCTCGGCATCAAATATGAAGAGTTTTTGGGCTGAGAGGGTGCCCGTCATTAAAACCCATCATTAATTCTGGTAATTTGAATTTTGCACCAAGAGCTCACTCCAAGGTTGAACTTCTCACTGAACTTCCTGACCTCTCAGTCTGGCACTTCCCGTTCTACCGATATCGTCATTGTTTCCTTTTTGTCGCCGTTGCCATCACCACATGTTCCCGTCACCGAGTCCTGACCATTAATTGCATAAATATAGATCAACATCCGCCTCTTGACATCAAACCGCCATGATGCCGCTGCCTCAGGCCCATGATGCCCATCCAGTGTCCCCTTCCCTTTCCAGATTTGTCGCCGAAGTATCAAATGTGCCATATATTTTGTCCTAGGTAAGTCATTTCTCTATGTACTGACCCTTATTTTCTTTCACACGTCTCATTCAGGAGGCATGCCACACCATTACAACTCCACTTTCATCATAGCTTCCATTAGGCAGATAGCAGTTGGATGGGTCCTGTAAAGGACATCTTACTCATGGATGTATGGGAACTTAGATGAGGTGAGTTTTCACCTGATATTTTATCTCACCTTTTGCATTGACCTCCATGACGAGGCGGGTTCGTGTATAGACTCATGGAAACTAATGCCCAGCTTCAACGCTGTTCAATCAATGGCTTACCGCCAAGCTTTTGATATCATCTGAGACATTTCTCATGTCGCCTACAGTCAAGATGACCCACACTGGTCCCTACATCCCATCATGTCGGCTTTGCAGGGGGAATTTCCAAGCCATCAAGACTAAATTTTAGCATACTAGTTTGGATACAAACCATTGCTGAACACTTAGTACAAATCATGCTGGTGAGCATTCTGAATTGAGATGATCTTGCTTCTCAGATTATTGATTACATTTTCTTGCATCTGGAAATCATCTGGCCCCATTAAAACTGCAGATACACATCTCTCCAGACTCATTCGACCCCGCACCCATAGCAAATCTTCAAGTTCTACAAGAGGTGATCATGTCCTATTGATTCCAGAATGCAGTAGTAAAAGACCAATCAACAGTGTTTTGGGGCCCTTTCAGCTCCCATAATTAGCGATACTTTGTACAGACACCCACCTGAGCAACTGTAACCTGCTAGCTGACATTTAATTCCTAGACATGGGAGCTCGTGATGTGTTCCAGTGTACTCAGATATTCATAATGAAGATAGCTGTGGAGGTGTTGAGTTGAGCACCAATATCGACCATAAGAATAACAGATATATGATAATGGTAGAGAGAATCATAAATGCCATTACTGAAGGTGTGTATCTTCTTAACTTAAGCCTCGTTGAGGGAGGGATTACCGAGAAAGCACTGCAGACCATTGCCTTGGACATCTCAGGATCATACTCAAGACCCAAAGAAGTATTCATGTACTGTCTTGTTTTCATCACAACGTCTTCAAACTGTGAATATAAGCTCAGTGAGTGCCAACAATTATTTAACAATAAAATCTTGCTGACTGAAAAGGTGAGAATTTTTGGCACTATGAATGGGCAGTTGCATTAGCAGATCAACATCTGGCAATAAGGTGTCTTACTTACCATTCAACCGAAATAAATTTGAGGTGGACAAAAGCGATAAGAACTATCAGATACTGGTCATAGTGGCTTTATGAAGCAGTTCAGCCCCATCCCAAAGGATGTGGGGTGAGTAATCGGTAAGTTGTCGACCGTGGTGATGTGTGGTGATCACAGCATGGTGATCATCTAGAAAAGTTTCTCCTACTTTGTTCCATCAACGCGCTATCCTAAACACTTAGAGAAATTGCAAGGCTCTTCAAATTGTATTAACAGCATTGATGAATATAGACTAGTTGTGATATTTAAAGGTAGATTCATGGAGATTGAGTAAAAGCTTCATGTTTGTTTGTACAACTTTAAATACAGAAAGTGCTATCAAAAAACAATCTGGAAATCAAGGCGATCAACTCGCTATGCTGGATAACAGTCATTTGGATCCAAAGTGAAATGTACATTGTGAACGTATACAACCTATGTCTAGGATGTGAAGTACTATCATGGAGACACGGAATGATTTACCATGCCCAAAACTGTGGCCAGCAGTCCTGACAGATGTTGCCGTAAATGAGAACTAGAACTATGAAAAGATCGGAAATCAGGAAAAAAAAACACCTACCATTCTCTATCACAGCATACCGTCAAACTCACTGAGGGAGGATTCTCCGAGTGAGAACATGAGTGCGTATCCATGACATCATAGAAATTGACCCGGGATCAATGCCCTGGAGGAGTCTGGCATACTTAATGGTAAGATTTCAAGATGAGGAGACGAAACAGCTATCTGGATATGTACCATATACGTTCCAGTCTTCGGACGGCCCTAGGAAACAGCTCGATCCACCTNCATAATTAGCGATACCTTGTACAGACACCTGCCTGAGCAACTGTAACCTGCTAGCTGACATTTAATTCCTAGACATGGGAGCTCGTGATGTGTTCCAGTGTACTCAGATATTCATAATGAAGATAGCTGTGGAGGTGTTGAGTTGAGCACCAATATCGACCATAAGAATAACAGATATATGATAATGGTAGAGAGAATCATAAATGCCATTACTGAAAGTGTGTATCTTCTTAACTTAAGCCTTGTTGAGCGAGGGATTACCGAGAAAGCACTGCAGACCATTGCCTTGGACATCTCAGGATCATACTCAAGACCCAAAGAAGTATTCATGTACTGTCTTGTTTTCATCACAACGTCTTCAAACTGTGAATATAAGCTCAGTGAGTGCCAACAATTATTTAACAATAAAATCTTGCTGACTGAAAAGGTGAGAATTTTTGGCACTATGAATGGGCAGTTGCATTAGCAGATCAACATCCGGCAATAAGGTGTCTTACTTACCATTCAACCGAAATAAATTTGAGGTGGACAAAAGCGATAAGAACTATCAGATACTGGTCATAGTGGCTTTATGAAGCAGTTCAGCCCCATCCCAAAGGATGTGGGGTGAGTAATCGGTAAGTTGTCGACCATGGTGATGTGTGGTGATCACAGCATGGTGATCATCTAGAAAAGTTTCTCCTACTTTGTTCCATCAACGCGCTATCCTAAACACTTAGAGAAACTGCAAGGCTCTTCAAATTGTATTAACAGCATTGATGAATATAGACTAGTTGTGATATTTAAAGGTAGATTCACGGAGATTGAGTAAAAGCTTCGTGTTTGTTCGTAAAACTTTAAATACAGAAAGTGCTATCGAAAAACAATCTGGAAATCAAGGCGATCAACTCGCTATGCTGGATAACAGTCATTTGGATCCAAAGTGAAATGTACATTGTGAACGTATACAACCTATGTCTAGGATGTGAAGTACTATCACAGAGACACGGAATGATTTACCATGCCCAAAACTGTGGCCAGCAGTCCTGACAGATGTTGCCGTAAATGAGAACTAGAACTATGAAAAGATCAGAAATCAGGAAAAAAAACACCTACCATTCTCTATCACAGCATACCGTCAAACTCACTGAGGGAGGATTCTCCGAGTGAGAACATGAGTGCGTATCCATGACATCATAGAAATTGACCCGGGATCAATGCCCTGGAGGAGTCTGGCATACTTAATGGTAAGATTTCAAGATGAGGAGACGAAACAGCTATCTGGATACGTACCATATACGTTCCAGTCTTCGGACGGCCCTAGGAAACAGCTTGATCCACCTCTTGTTATGCTCGGCATCTATTCCCAGCTGAAACAGTATTAGTCCAATCAGAAGATAAGCTTAAGAGTATTCTATTTGATAGTTGCTTTAGAACAGCACTTGAGGGACTCACTTCTAGTCCAGACAGTACATGGACATTCCACCTAACGCCTCGGCGATAAATCCGGAAAGGGGAGGGGACACTGNGAGTGAGAACATGAGTGCGTATCCATGACATCATAGAAATTGACCCGGGATCAATGCCCTGGAGGAGTCTGGCATACTTAATGGTAAGATTTCAAGATGAGGAGACGAAACAGCTATCTGGATATGTACCATATACGTTCCAGTCTTCGGACAGCCCTAGGAAACAGCTCGATCCACCTCTCGTTATGCTCGGCATCTATTCCCAGCTGAAACAGGATTAGTCCAATCAGAAGATAAGCTTAAGAGTATTCTAATTGATAGTTGCTTTAGAACAGCACTTGAGGGACTCACTTCTAGTCCAGACAGTACATGGACATTCCACCTAACGCCTCGGCGATAAATCCGGAAAGGGGAGGGGACACTGGATGGGCATCATGGGCCCGAGGCGGCGGCATCATGGCGGTTTGATGTCAAGAGGCGGATGTTGATCTATATTTATGCAATTGATGGTCGGGACTCGGCGACGGGAACATGCGGTGATGGCGACGGCGACGAAAAGGAAACGATGACGATATCGGTAGAACGGGAAGTGCCAGACTGAGAGGTCAGGAAGTTCAGCGAGAAGTTCGACCTTGGAGTGAGCTCTCGGTGCAAAATTCAAATTACCAGAATTAATGATGGGTTTTAATGACGGGCACCCTCTCAGCCCAAAAACTCTTCATATTTGATGCCGAGATAGGTGTAGCTTGCCATCAAACCCGTGGTATTTCTCAGGCACCATAGGTGTCGGACCTATCAATTCTGGCGCGAGGGTAACATCCAACTTCGCCGCTTGAATCTCTTCTCGCTCCTTTTCCGAGACGGGGCAATTTATTTTGCGTGGGTCGTCCTTTCTATTTTCTTTTTTTTGGCATTAATCGCTGACACTTGCAAACAGTGTGATGGTTTTAGCAAATCTCGCCAATATTCTAACGTTCTATGTGAGTGGGGGTGCTCTCTCTGTTGAAATATCTCTTTGATCCCGATTCTCATGTAGCTATGTGGTGTGAGTGCTCTGGAATTCGGCTGCCCTGTAGAGAGGCTGACGACCATAATTTCAGCCTTTTATGCGTGGAGGTCTATCAACATTCGTCAGTTGGTATGTACTATTACATAAACTGAAATGATGACATGCTGACCGAATCTCATAGTATCTCAGTGACAATGCTATATCGTCTCATGTTAAACTTGCATTCGAACGCCGACACTGGGTTGTATACCCGACCAGATACAACTCTGACATGGAGAATGAGGACAAGGGATGTTACGGAGGATTTCAACGAGGGAGAATCGAGAATCCCCTAAATAGCAACTTTACTTACAAACACACGGACCAAGGCAACAGCATGGGCATAGCTACAGACACGCCGCAGCTACGTGTGGCTCTGGTTTCGCCCGGTCGTCTCGTGGCTCGTCAGTGCAAAGTGCAAAAAGTGCGAAATTTGTATCACCACTGCAGAAAAATAGACTTTCATTATATTCCACGTAACCTACTTGATTGTATTTCCTTTCCTGTAACCTGTTCTGGTTCTCCATTGCCTTTTCAAAGCAAATTATTAAGGCCAGGTTGTGGTAAATTTCTGTCTTCCCGACCCATCCTACGGGCGAAGCTCGAGTCAACCGACTTCAGAGAAAGCCCAGTGGGCCATCAGGGTCCGATAGCAAGTACGAGTCTGTTTTCTGGCGTTGTAACTTCCTGAGGCCTCTAAGGTGCGAAAGAGTCATTAGAAACAACAATGCACCTATGACTGTCCAAGAAATCACTAACAGATGGGAGCACCTCATGAACGAAAGACTACAGCTGGACAGAAGGCTTACAAGCCCAAGGTATGATTCAAAAACCGTAAGCCCGTTCATGGTAAAGGACACATGAAAGAGAGTATTGAAGAATGAAAATACCCTTCTCGAAAACTGGGTGACGAATTCCGGGGTTTTAGTGGGTATTGAATCGAAAGACCCGACAGACAAGAGAGGGAGAGATAGGTGAATAAGCGGAAGTAAGGAAGGAGAAGAATTGCAAGGTCTGCAACGGCGCCAAGCGTGCGACACGAGTCGACGCTTTCGAACATCGAGTCCCACACTCTGTGCATAAAGGCATTTCCTCGAGGAGTTTATTATAATGATAGTCTATGGTTTAAGGTTCTAAGCTCTATGCAGATTGGCTCAAGTTTGAAATTTCCCTGTCCACCCACTCGCGAGCCCAGAGAGACACTTATGTGTCTGCCGAGGGCCCACTTAAATGTGAACGCTACTCCAAAAAAAAAACTTCCTAGGGCCTAATCGACGGTACGGATACGGAATGAACCAAACAAAACAATACATCATCTATCGGACCACAACTTTCCCACCCATCTTATCCTTCCCGGCGTATAAGGAAAAAAAAATTGGCAGGAGAAGACGGATTTCAGACTCGTAATCCAAAAATACGAGCGTGACCGTGAAACTGCAGACGGCCATAACAAACCATTGAATTAACTCGCTGGTTAGTTTGTTGTATGGGAACGTTGTGGGAACGGAATCCAAGGACGAAGCGCTAAGCGCCGATCGCGTTCAACCTAGACGGCGACCATCGACCTGCCACAAGTGACTCAGTCAGACAGTCTATACTCTCCTTTCTCTTTGCTAGATGCTGTCTACACATACCTACTGCTTGGTTTCTGGGTGCTTCATGCAATACACTTTGCAAGCGACGTGGGGCATGGTACGAGCATTGCTAAGACAGAGCAACATGCGTCAAATTCAAGATAGTAGTATTGACATTGGGATCGTGTTCGCAATTTGCGGAGAGGGCCCGTTGGTGTATGGAGACATGAGGACAAATCTGGTATGTGCTCCCGACGCTAGACTCTCAATTCCTTTTACTCACACTCCTCCGACTCCGAGATCGGATTCTTTCGGCTCGGTCCACCACTATGCTGGAACACCCGACGCTATCTGTGGCCCCGAAAGTCTTATTTTCAACTGTATTTGGACCTCTTGATCAAGACTCGCAAAGTCTTCTCAGAGGTGCTCTTTGCGTACATTGGGTGTCGTTCTTTGCTAATGGTTTCAGACATCGCAGCTAGGAGTACAGTGGTACGATTCCTCGTTTCTTGCCCCTTGTTACTGACTCACACCTCGCTAGAAATCTTGAAATACCCATATCGAAACCGTAAAATGTAAGAGAGTTCCTCAAGCATGTTTAATTCAATACTGAATTGTCCTAAAGTACAGTTGAGGTAGTATTCACCTCAAAAGCCTCAAGGGTTCACAAGAGCATGGCCACCATCTACATGCAACATATTCCTGTTACAGTAAGATCCTGCATTTGAAGCAAGATAGACTGCAGCACCACCAAGTCCTCCATCCCTTAAATGTTATTCATTTTTTCTTCCATGCCACAAACTCGAAGAAAAAGAAGCCTACCGTCCAGGCCGTCGCAATGGAACAGGATTCACTGCTCCAGGGATTGTCGACTTCACTAGTGTCTCGATCCCACCAGGTGTACCAGAAGTGATCTCCGAAGCAAAGAGTCCCGGAAGGATAGCATTCACGCGAACAGGAATTCTTTTCAGCGCAAATTCAATTGCGAGAGTTGAGGTGAGGTGGTCGCCCCCACTTTGAATACGCCATACGAATACTACAGCGGTCTTTAGGAACGCATCTCGAACATGGAAGAAACAGCACACGCAACGAATAACGCCAGATGTGATGATGCAGCACTTGCAGATATATTGGTTACACTGGCTGTTTCACTTCCGTCTCCCCCGCGTCTACGCTCGTTAGCACTTTGTACGAGCAGGTTGAGAAATCCCATAGTCACAAAGAAAACGGAAGAAGTATCGGTTGAAAAGGTTTTTGTTCATCTTTCGAAGGATTCGTCGTCAAAGAATGCTTGGCCATAGGATCTCGTCGTGTCAATGGCCTCACCGGTGAAGACAGGCTGTCCGATGATCCCAGTGCTTTTTAAAAGCGAGTAAATATTTCTAGTCTCAATAGGAAGCGGAGCTGACTTGTTGACAAGGACATCTAGTTTTCCGTCATTCTCCAGGACGATCTTGACTGCTGAAGCTATGGATTCCTTGCTTGTTATGTCCATCTGGAGCCTTCAATCACGATGCTTTCAAATGCGTTGCGTAGACATCGGAACGAACAACTCACGGCACAAGCCCTTGAAACGCTTCGGCAGCCTTTTGCAATACCTCCAGACAACGACTTGTGATGCATACCTTGGTAGCTCCGTTTGCAAGGGAGGTTTTCGCAATCATGAGGCCACTAAACCACCGTGTCATGTAGTGTTGAACCTGATTTTGTGAATGAAGAGAGGCAACCCACAGCCCTGTTCCTCCTCCAGCGATAAGAGCAACTTTATCAGAGAGGCTTCCAAGTGTGGATGCTTTGAGGGTCTCCAGTGACATGTTATCGGATGGTTATGAGAAAAACGTCTTCGTGTTTTTACATGGTTTGTTCTTCCCCTGTTATACCTTCAGGATGAAGCCCTACTCTGAGCACCCGTTGCGTATTTCAGGCTTTGGACTTGCAATAGAATGATGGTGGATTAGTTGAAGCTCTGAGCGCTGAGCAGCTGAATAACTTCAGTTACTCCTTTCTGGTGCTCCAAAATCTGGGACCAAAGTCACAACCCTAGTCTACATTGATTCTCTTAATGCACGAAATAGATAATAATACACCTCAAACGTAACGAGGCGTTTTGCTGATACCGAGCGTGAGCAGGGACACCGAACCGCCTACCGACCCCGACGCGAAGGCACCGCTCGCTGACTTCTCATCCATCGGGTATCCAAGTGAATCGATCTCGGTGACTCGACTCACTCGTTGAACGGTGCAGGATTCAGCTTATGGGAAGCGATCGCTAGTTCGGGTATCAGTGCGTTTCCGTGTTGAACTTTTGTCTGTTGTATCATACCTACTGGGGCGGTACATGAAGGCGTTCGCTACACATCTTTAAGTGCAGTTACAGCTTTTCTTTGTCAGTGTATGTAATAGGGAATACATGTAGCCGTATAACTGATGTCCTAATCAAGATCCATACTCTATAAAGTCCGAGTAATCGAAATTATCTTCACTATCCGGAGTCACAGGTACCGGCGCCGAAACCCACATCCTCAACTGCTCTAGCGAAAAAAACCGTGTCTCGCCCTCCTCGAGGTAATACATCTCGTCTTGAACGTCAAACAACCACTTCTTAACGCACGAGCTTTGGCCTAATTGTTCGAAGACGCCAAAGTCGCAATTGCGGTATTCCTCGCTTGGAGTCAGGGAAATCATACACTGGTCAACGCTGAACGAGCCTTTGGTCGTCGAACTGTCGAGGAAGCAGCTGAGAAGGATAACATCCGATATCCGGTGGGAGTGCAGTTCCAGCAGAGGTAGTTTGCATTCTTGGAATATCGATAACAGGGATTGACTGAACCCACTGTCGATACGGACCTCTCGGAGAGATGCTGCTAGTATGTTATGGTGAGAATTGTAGGACAGCTTGATGTTATCCAGTATGATGGTTTGGAGGCGTCCGGAGCAGGAAAGTATTGCAGTGAGGTACTCTACCCGAGGACAGTTGTATGCTGGGTACGATGCTGTTACCGTTAGGTCTAGCACATCCGCAAAGCACCCTGATCGTGCAAGTTCTGCTGCTTCCCGCCAGTGCTCTTCATCTGAGACGATGAGGGACAAGCTCTCCACGTTCCAGAACACTTCTCCGGCCAACGTCATGTTGCGATTTCGGGGTGAAGCTCCGAGAAGCTTCTGGGTAAAACCCTTCTGACGTCCGGAAAAGTTGATCATGACAGACCAAAACTGCGCCATGGAGAAGGTGCAATATGGACTTTCGCATAGTTCGACGAATGTAAAAAGCGAGTTTCCTTGTAGTGAGATAGAACGCCCATTGAATAGCAGGTGACGGGATCGAGGAATCCAAGCACGGGCAACGAGAGAGGCGTTCATAAGGTGCCTGTCGCGAGAAGATTGTAGCGTGGATGCTAGAGTGTCGATTATCTCGTCGATAATTTCCGGCGGGTAAAACGGTCCCTGAACGTGTTTCAGTAATAAAATGGAGAGAGTAGTATGATACGCACCTTGTCCATTCGACTGTCTCCTTGTGTAGCCAACGGGCCCTTTTTGTTTACATCATTTATCTCCGACGTCTGCACGGTTGGTTGCGCACGTTGCACATCGTCTCTGTTGCTCATGATCGAAACGAGACTAGTCTTAGTAATTAGTTTACTGTCCATAAAACGTTGAATGGCGATATACACACCTTAAGTCTGGCCTTCGGGGGCGAATTCGTTAACTAGCATGGCCATATTTATAGCAGTTCACCCAGTCCGATAACAACCGGACGTTGTGAAGAGACGACAGATGATCTTCATAATAAGGCTTCATTTGGATCCCTCCGACTGACCGATTGGATCACGAATCACGATAGTGTGTAAAGCGGAGGGATACACATGGATGGACGGGTCTCCGCGGCCATTTTTGGTCTGCTTGATTCAGGTTAGACTCGAGCATATGAGTGAAAATAAATAAATACCTTTGCTTCCTCCAGGTATCACCCAGGCCGGAACTCCACATTGTCGGATGAACTTGCGTGATGGTAGTGGTGGAAGATGTTAAATAATGGGCGTCTGCTCTAGTCTGCTCGATGTCAGCCGCCAGCCTTATCCCTGTCATTATCACCACGGTCGAGCTATGTCAAACTCTCCGAGTCAGAATTTTGAGGTGATGTGTGAGTGTTTTCGTCATCTCTCCTTGCATTCATAAATATAACTGTTTACATATCACCGAACCTGCCTGAGACTCCAGCTCGTCGCCAGATATACTGCAGCAAGAAAGTCGTTCGAAAGGACTATTGTGGACTTCCGTCAAGCCATGGTAACAGATGCCATGAATTCTCAATCTCGGAAATACAAACGTTCACTATCAAACTTCTGTAAGAATCTCCCACATCCCCACTTTATCTCTTTGCAGTCCTATCCATCGATACTCGGCGTCTTTGAATCCCGGCGAGCTCTGAGAAACACCTATGGACAGCCAATCAACTCTCCTCACACCTCTTCTCTTCTCTTCTCTCTCCGCTCGTTCTCTTTCGACACCGACCCTATCTGAATCAGGGGGTACACCCTCAGAAATCAGTCTTGCCGTAGCCAGCAAAGCAGCCAGCTGACCCCGTTTTGCCCAAGCACGCGACACGTACTCTCTCGCAGTCGATTTGTCGCGTCTTCCAAAGCCGGACCACGGAATAAACGATGATTCAGCCGACACAACTGCATCCATCTCTCCTGCCCAATATTCTTCCGGTAGCACTTGACTCGTGCCACCCATTCCCGTGCCAGTAAGTCCCTCAAACAACCCCGTGATTACGTCGCCCACTCGGATGTATTCATCTATGCCAGAGCTTGGAACAATGGTGATGTACCACGGGATTCGTTTGTGATATAGCCACATCCTGTTAACCGGTGGGTTTGTTGCGTACTGCATCAAGTCGTTTGGATTCAGTTCCCTCCCTCCTAGGTTAGGTAAATGCACCGACTGCCCCATTTGATCAAGGACTGGGCGGACATGTACCCCAGGAAAGTTGGGTGGGATGCGTAGATCCATCGATATCGCGGGTGGTGTATGGGAGTTCGCGCGAGGTTGTATATGGGGATGTAACATTCGCGTGACGGGATCTGGGCTGTATCCGCTGGCATATGTAAGATCCTTTCCAAGTCGGAGTCCGCCAAAAAAAGATCCACCGTTGACGTTGTAATCCGATCTCCACGTCCCAGGCCGTCGAGACAAAGTTTTTCCGGGAGGACCAGGGAGATCATCTTGTTGTTTCAGAGATTGCGAATGATTTCTACGATGATGCGGTTTCGACTTCGAAGACCGTTCAGTATGCTTTAGAGTGAGGGTATCATGAGCATTCGGAGGTGTATGAACCTCCTCTGCATTCGGTCTTCTCATAGTCATGAAGCCGGCAAACACTGACTCGTATTTTCGATGTCGTCGTTCCAGCTCGCCCTCTGCCCTCTGGGTCGATTGATGAGAGTGTTGGTCATGTGTCCATGGGTGTATCGGTGCACTATCACAATTTAACAGAATTCGGCCACGAGAATCGTGCCACTCACGCTCTTGCAGTAGGGAACGCTGACGGGATTCCCCTTCCTTTTGATTCGACCGGCAGCGCCATATATATATAACTCGAGTGGGATGTTTGTAGTAGGTCGTCGAAACATTCAGATATGTTAGGGACAGACTTTATAAGATATCATGAATAAGAAGCGGTGTACACAGCCGAACCCCGTCGACAGTCTATCAACAGCTTAAGGTGCACCGCCCAGCACGAGGCGCTTATCGTGGCAAGCGGCAGGGACACCACTAGACGCCCACCGTATAACCGCAGACTTACGTTTATCTATCAGCTTCCAACCTCGTCTTCGCTACATGGGACCGACAAATATCAGGCGCGGAACGGGGAAACCCACCCGCCCCTGTCCCTCTGATCTTGTCTGTGGGCCGAAGGGCTGGGATGAAGCTCCATCCCGCAAGATCAGTCCTCCCAACCGTAAACCACCCTCTCGGAAGGTCAAGAAGCTGGACTTGCTGATGGCAGAGGTAGTAGTCCCGGTCAGCTGCTCGGATGGCGTGAGAGGAGAAGTCCTCCGGTCCGAGGTCTTTCCAGTGTTTCGGACTCCTTCTGGGTATATAGGCTCAGTGGTAGTATCCCTAAACAGAGTTGGAAGTGCAGGCGGTAGGGGTAGCGGTAGCCCCCTGATGAGAGCTTTCGCAGGCTCGAAACCGCTGCTAAATCTGCCTCACTAGCTGACCTCTCCCCCAGCTGATAACAGGACCCTATCTTAGGAGACGGTCGACTGCAGCGGTGCGGAAGTCAGTGGTCTGCCCAGCTACGCTCGGTTGGAACCTGGTACCGATCTCGTTCCTCGATTTGGTACCTGTCGTCAAGCCTGTACGGGGCCTTTCCACACCCTGTCCCAGCCTCATTTCTTCACGTATCGGTACGATACGGTGAGCATCTAGTGGCATACATCTATTGACATCTAGAAAGCCATACAGTGGTTTAACTCAAGCCACCTCGTTCCATCAAATCCAAATCATCTCCTCGGGGATCCTCGTTCGTCTCGTTTTCAGCACCTGTGTTCCTGTTTATAGACGAATGACCAAAACGGGATAATGAAGGGGTTTCAGCATGATGGAAGCCCCAATTACGAGCAACATGGGCGAGTGAAGGCGATAAATCCTCAGAAGGATTCGGTATTGGAGAAAAGTCGTCAGATGGCAGGTTTCCGACTTCTCGAGTCCTGTTGATCGCTTTGGTCCATTCTGACATCAGAATGTACCGAGGACTGAATCCGACCACGGATGGTTGATACAAACGCCGAGAAATGATCTGTTCATGAATGAAGCGTATGAAACTGTGTCCACGTTCACTTGTCAGCAGTTCTGAGGTGCGATCTGTCCGAGTGAGGTGTCTCGATAGGGCCAAGACAAGGGCTAATCGCTCACGGTCGTGCTGGAGCTTGTCGTACCCTGAGTGTGCGTTCCATGCTCCCTCAAAGAAGGATAATAACTCTAGACTCCGTTGTCGGACGTAGGGATCTTGGTGCGTCCACAATGAATCGACCACAGGGAACGGTAACACGAATCGGAGGCCTGTGGATTGTTGTAGGATTGTGTGTTGCGTCGTGATGGAGTTGAAAAGGAAATCCAAAGATTGGGATAGGTCAGGTCCGCTCGCCCTTGCTATCCAGTACTGATGACAGAACAACATTCTAATCCCTTCCGGGTCGTGAAGGGCAGGGTCCGCGATAGTTGGCAAAGGTGCCCTCCCGATGTACCGGTTCAGACCCTCCAATCTCGACTCCGCAAACGCTTCCGGAGAGCTGAGCCTCAGCTCAACATCCGAGTTTGTGACATTTTCCCACATCGAGGTGTTCCATCTACCAAAGACAGCCGACATAACCACCGAAGGAGGAATCGTTTCCAAAACATTCTGAAGATGCGGCAACATCAGCGGACTGTCCTGGAACATGGTGACCGCCCATTGCAAAGCGCGCAACTCGTAAAGCTTGAGATTTGCGGAATGCGAGCTCCAAAACAGGGAAGGATGCTTGTCAAATCGTCTGACTACGCGAAGGTCAAATGAAGACCAGTCTGCGGCCGGGTTCTTGACGTGATCATACAAACCCTGGGCATGTTCCTGCAGAAAGCTGTATATGAATCGTATTTTGAGGAATGGATAGAGGAGTTTGCAGCAGAATTGGTAGATCCCCCACGCTTGTGGTGATTTGTATGGACAAATGAACTGATATGACAGTGCGTCGGGATCTCCAACCGCCATCAACTGGTTTCCTAGGACTGCGACCGTCGGTAGAAGTGTCGTGGTGAAATACAGTCCCGCACTAAGTGCAACTGCGACGAAGCAGACAGCAAAAGGAATGTGATTTAGATCCCATAGCAGATCCAAAACACCGACGAAAAAGAGCAGCAAGGCAATCTCGAGGAGGATAGGTAGCGCCGATAGAAACGACGACACACCCCACTTCTCAAAGCTCTCCCGACGCAGTTGACGCAATGCCAACGCCTGTCCTGGTGTACGCGTTTGAGTATCACGTTGGTGCTCCCGTACCCATTGCTTGCACAGGAGGCCGAATAATGCAGATGTGAGGCTGAAGATGAGGCTCAGGAACCAAAAGCAATTGATGCGAATGGAAGATGGATCGCTTTCAAAAGGTGCTTGCTCTGAAATGCTTGTCGATCCATTGAGTTGCATGGAGATTCGGGTGAGAAGGATGACTGTTGTGTCCGCGGGATCTTCAGAAAGCCACTGGTATGATTCGATAAGGAATGCGGTGACAACGGCGGAAAAGAGACCGGCCTATTCTTCGCGTCAGAGAAAATCAAACAGAAGAAAAAAGGGAAGCAAACGCACAAAAACCAGAAGTGTATCGATGTCATCCCTCCAGTTCTTCACCAAATCCTCGTCATATCTGCCAACCGCCTTCAACAACATTTCCGACGACTCGTCAAGGGTAGGCCTTTTCTTTTCATCCACGCTTTTTGCTGCAGTGTGCTGTTGCGGCATTGCAGCTCCTGGCTATGTAAATATAGGTGAACAAGTCTTCGTTGCTCTGAGCCTTCGTCAACGTACCACTTCATCTGTAAACATTCTTTTCGCTACAACAGCGTGAAGGTTTCAAAGCCAAGAGCCGGCGCTTGACAAGTAGTGGCAGCCTGTGAATGCTTGATGGATATCACGAAAATGGAACATGACATTAGTTATTGACTCCGTGTTACAGCCTCTCGTGGAATACTTGAATCCTTTCGAATCTGCGTTTTCTTTTCCATTTATCGAGAGCCATATCGTATTACTCTGAAAGATAGGTTCGTAGGTGTGGTCTTTGAAGGTGGAGGTGGTGGTCGCATGGCAAGTACCGACAAATGACAGTTCGATTCAGTGCTCCCCGACCACTTTCACCAAATTGCCTTGTCTCTGATTGCCTTACATCGCCCAGAAATTGTAGGGCGCCAGTGAAAAGACACAGTGCATGGGCATAGTTAAGTGGTCTTCATACAATGCACAACCCGTTCACAACGATACTATCCCGACCACCTTAAACACCCAAGGATAAACATAAAAGCCATGTCAGAAACCTTCATGAACTCGCAACCATCAGACGAAATGGATTCGGGTTGAAAGGAAACGTCACATCTAGATCCAAATACATGATTGAACTCGACAACGAGGGTGTCTGTGACGGTTCCAGCGTGGAAAGTGATTCGTCCTCCAGTCACAATCTCAACATTCGTCAAGATTGGTCCGACAGATTTTCGGCCGACATGGCTCATGCCAATGCGCAAAAGCCCCGTTTGAGCTTGCCTTTCTGGCCAATTTGAACGAGCTGTGTTTTCTCCAACAGTGGCTTGAGCTTCTGCATCATCTTCTAGAGATGCTCTCCAACCTCGTACCCAAGGTTCTGATAATACTAGTCCGTGTCCTTCGTGAAGTTCTTGAGTGTGAATCAAGTGAACTCATCGTCCCGGATGTCAACGTTACGATCCCGTGTACTCCCGTTCAGACCGCGATACATATATGTAAGAGGTGTGTCGTCGCTCTGCCAAAAGAAGGCGGGAACCTACTAAGTCCTATGATTGATTGGAGGACGTACCATGATACCTATCATCCCAACGACATCCTTCTCCGAATAGCCCCCACTAACGATGCCATCTAACGGAGTCTAAGAGCGGCCTAGTAACGAGTCTTCCTTAACACTTGAGAGGATGATTTGATGTGGATGCGCGAGATGATCATGTAAAGTCAAGTCATGGCCGGGCGCATGAGAACGAAAATGAATCCAAGAACACCAGGACATCGATGAAAACCGATATCAGTATGGATCAAAATTCATCTTGCCAAGTACATACCCTTCTTTGACGATTTCTTCTTGACTCTTGAGTGAGATTGCCTTTCGAGGTTCTGATTGCGCCAACGCTTGATAGATATGCGATGAGAAAGAGACAAGAAAGTTATTGGTTCTAGACGAATCTCGTAGCGATGTCCGTGTCAGTCTATTATGAGAAGCAACCAGTGCTTGAAAGAACAAATGATCACCAGGAATGTTGAGGTCAGGTCGACGTTGGTCCGGCGCTTATTTGGCCTGCTTCTCCTGCAACCATCACCACTGCCCAACCACTATTGGACCATTGCCTGAACGCGACGATGACGATAGATACGGGGAAATATTCATAGTCAAATGTCAAACCATAACTGACAAGATATCCACCCCACCACCAGCGCCCCGTCGATGTCCAATGTGAACCGACCTCCTGCCATGTGGCGCTAAATCGGTAACCAATCCTTCTGATTCCTTCTAATTTTTGCACTCGAATTCATGCCCACCCGCTTACATCTGTCTGCTATACGAAATTGTTCCAGAAATTCCTGAAACTCCCATCAGGGAATGACTGCTGGTTTAGTTCCCTTCTATCAATGTCATCCTTCATGAAGGCTACCGCATGACTTATGCTTGACAGTGATGCCTGATATACCCCCACCGCCCGAATCGCCCGATCTGGGACCTGGTCTTTCTGCATCTTAAGGATCACTTTGTCGGTCTCACTCAGCCACCCTCACAAAATGACAAGCACTTTGGTGGACCTGACTGGAGAATATGTTCGAGAAAAGTGAGTAACTTTGGTTATTATCCTTTTCCATGGGGGTACCTGACCACTTGACTTTCAGCCATCTTCATTCGTTATTGCAGGTCGTACCGCCAAGTCCGTGACAGAATCTCTAGTTTCAAGCTCTAAACTGAGTCTCGGTTACAAGGCATTCTTATCTGGGATTACCTTATCATGCTCGGTACCCACTCTTGAGGCTCTAGAGAAGAAGTAGGGACTGATAAAAGTTTCTCCAGGCACGGAAATCGATTGCATTTGGATGCAACCCAAGTCGCGGAGTAGCATCGCGTTCCTCTTTATCAGGTACTTCTCCTTGACGACCAATATCTCGGTTGTGGCTCTTTTTTCCTATCCGCTAGACACAGAGGTAGCTGCTTTTCGATTTAACATTCTCACTTGCAACATTAACTCTTTCTTTCGGTAACAGAGGTTTGTAAGCTGATCATCTCAGCCGTGTACCTCAGATTTAATATCCCCGTGTAGCTGTAAGGCCTTCAGCCTTTACGGTCAAATATTACTCCTCATATCGCAATGTGCGTTTGGCGGCAAGTATCTGTCCTGCTCCGACCAGCATCCCGTCGGTTCTGACACGTCTTTATAGCATTAATGGCCCTCCGAATTTACGCTTTGTATTCCCCTGACCGACGAATCTTATGGTTCCCTGGCATAACCGTCATGTGTGCGGTTGTATTAGCGGGCGTACGTGCACAGAAAATCAAGCAGCGCCTGTACCTTATCGACCTTTTGGAATAGTATGGACTCTCGGGGCAAGGCGAAATAGACTATCCGGTGCCAATGGTATGTCATATCGGAATATCGCGTCAAACGTGAGTGCTAGCATTCACCATAAATCGAGTCTTCCCCTGCTAATCGCTTTCATAGCTCGTTCCGTAGGTTAACACACTTCCCTCTATGAATCGACTTTCATAGTCCTCCCACAGGAATTGTTTCGCTGTGGCTGGCGCTATTCATCTACGACATGATTACCTTTATTCTCACTGCCGCTCGCACCTACAAGTTCTGGCGCAAGGACAATATCCAACCACTTCGTATGGGTCTATTTCCACTCCTTTTTCGAGACGGGGCTATCTATTTCGCGTGGGTTGACCATTCTCATCTTTTTTTATGCTGACCGTTGATACTTTGACAACAGTGTCATGGCCCAGGCCAACTTGGCTAATATTTTGACGTTCTATGTGAGTGGTGTTGCTCCCTCTGCCGAAAAAATGTATCTTTGACCCCAGTTCTCATGCAGCTATGTGGCGTAAGCGCTCTGGTTTCCAGCTGTAATTGTGCGCCGACCGCGCTGACGACCATAATCCCAGCCATTTATGCGCGGTGGTCTGTCGACATTCGCCAGTTGGTATGTATCTTTTGAAACGACGGTAGAGTATCTCACACTGACAGGCTTTTGAAGTATCTCAGCGACAATGCTATGCCGCCTCATGCTCAACCTACATTCGACCGCCAGTACTGGTTTGTACACCCGACCAGATACGACTGTGACGTGGAGGACAGTAACGTTGGATACCACAGATGAAGGATTGTCATCTTCTAGATACACAGCCTGGAGGAGATCGTGAACAGTCTGTGTATCGACTGAGATAGAACACGCAAACGTCCAAAGACCGGAGCCGAAGAATACCAAGCATAGCTGAAATTGGGTAGAATAGGGCGTGGACTACTCAATAAGTAGATCATGTAATTCATGGAGGTGCTCGAGCTTTGAACGCCCATGCATGCACATTCATAAACACATTGCTGGGAGTCTCCACGAACGTGCAGCCATCGGATGGACTTTAGGGTGGGTTAAAAGATAATGTCACGTCTGGATCCAGAATTCGGCAACAGGGATGTCTGCGACAAGCGGTTCGTCCACGGTCATCATCCAAAAGGAGTCGTCTGTCTCCTCCCTGAACTTCCGCCAATGGGCAATAGCACCATTAAGCTTGCCTTCGTGATTTGCTTGAATGAGCCGTGTCTTCTCCGCAGCGGATTGTGCTTGTGCATAACAGTCTTCTAGAGATACTCTCCAACTCTTATCCTTTCCCGATTCCTATGAGGGCGTAAGACAACTCACAAATTCCCATAATACTGGTCCACGTCCGTCGTGAAGTGGATATATCGTCCCGGATGCCAACGTTATTCATACTGCGTGTTCACCGTGATATACATGATACATGCAAGTTTGTTGTCGCTCTACAAACGTAAGGCGAACACAAGTTCTATGATCGATTGGAGGACGTACCATGATACATATCATCCCGACGGCGTCCTCCGAGTTGCTGCCACCGACGATGCCATCTAATAGAGTCTAAGCACTAGCCTAGTAATGAGTTTTCCTTGGTAGAACCTGAAAGAATTTGATAGAGGTGAGCATGGTGGCTGTGTGCATGAGATTGAGAATGAATCCGAGGGAGTATCAAAGAAAAGTTGTCTCACCGAGCACATACCTTTACACCATGACGACTTTCCTCTACAGCGAGATTGCTCTCAGAAGTTATGATGACCTAAATATAGCAGAACAGCGTCTCCCGTATGTAGGTGTTCCGAATTTGCTGAATGAAGCACCTGGATCCTTCGTGCTTCAACCTAAGCTGAACTGCACGATGGCGGGACGTGTATGTAATTGGAACAATTATAATCTCAAATACATTTTCACCAGCGAGGCCTAGCAAGGTATGTCTCTACTCACCAAGCTCCAAGTTGATCCCCGCAGTCCATCGTTTAGTTTAGCTCTGTATTGGATTCGACACATGTACAATATCCCGATCCCTTGTGCCAGGTATACCACATCCAAGTAAGTAGTCTAAAGTCCGAAAATGTAGCCAGGAGATGAAAAAACAAAGCAAGTATTTATAACAATGCAGTATATATGTATTAAAGAGATTCGTCAACGAATATCATAAATCAAAATGCGGGTCTTTAGATGCTCTTGCAAATGGAGCAGTCGAAATCAATCATGTCCCGGAATAGTATCGCTGAAAAGGGATGGATGAGAACAAACCGCAGTGTAACATCGAATAATACTCACGCAGGACGATCAAGGCAGCCAGAGCCCCAACAACAATCACATAGACGATGGAGTACTTGAAGACCTGAAATCGTAACGGTAAGTATATAGACATAAATGGTGGAACAGGAACGAGAATGACAAACCTTCCACCTCCTGGCCCTCTTCTGCTTAGTTGAAAATAAGGGCGAACGTATTTGTTTCGAGGGTCGCAGCCAGACTATACCTCAGTCAGCTCGTGGTACCCAGGACGAAGGACTCGACACTTACACAACATCATTGAATGCAATCTGCTCACATAAGGTATAAGGATGGGCGGCGTCAATATGATGAGTACGATGTGGCCCAAGATGAAATCTGAACTCCACAGCGACATCTCCACGATTTTGACAATGAACTCTCGAGCAGGTTGGGACATTGCAGAGTTACCAAAGCCCCGTCCGTGCCATTTACCACTCCACCATGCTCGGTTGGTCTCATCATGCTTGTATTCACGGGTGAGGAAAACGGAGATCAGGATCTTCTGGATCGCACGTTGGATAGCAACGACACAGATGATTCCGAGGACTGCATTGCTAACGTCCCACAGTTCGAGGAACCACTATGAAGTGATTCGATGAATAAGATACGAAAGGGTTATAGTAGGCAAAAGCACTCACGAAGAATTCAAAGAAGGCGATGATACCGACAAGAGCGGCAGTGTGTGCAATAGCTGCCATTACTGAAGCAAACTTGGTCCATGCCTCCATCAGAGGTCCCAGCAAAAGCGAGATGAAGAAAAGACCCATCAATATAGCGGCATTCCAAACGATGGGCCCAATCGCAATGATAGCGATACGGATCAACGCACTTGGTTTGTCGTTGACAGCTATAGTTCCGGTACCATTCCTGCCATTTTGCGGGAAGGACTTGACGAACAAGTAGGCATTGACAAAAATTATCGCCACGCAAATCGGCCAGATGACTTCGGAGAATAGCACTGCCTTCCAACTAGCACGCGGAACATCGCCAGAAAGCTTCTCGGATGGATGTCCGAGTTTCTTCTTCTTGTAACCTGTGATCATGGTTCGCGAGAGACGACAATAACCATACCAACTGCTCGCTTTGGTACGCGAGTTGCCACGCGACATCCATCGTAAGAATTCACGATAGTCGATGACAAAATCGGCAAACGAGAACTGATGTGGGTTGAAGACGAACGGTGCTATGCACAGGGATACGACGGATATCCAGAAATAGATCAGGTGTGGTATCCAAATCGTCATGCTAGCGTAGAGGAGCATCAAAAGATTCCTCATTCCCATATAGATACTAGGCCCTGCGAACCGGGAGTAGAGAATGCTGAAGCTGAGACGTGTAGTCGCAAAGCCACGACCAGTGGCAATGTATCGAGCACCACCGAAAGTCAAGTTACTCAATATGGCTTGGGAATAGATTTGGGTGGAAAAGACTTCAAATATGGGGGATAGGGACGCGAAGTGTTTTCCCAGACGAAGAATAGCCTTCCAAGTGCCACGGTCAACAAGTTCTGATAGCTGAGTGTTAGATATCATGTTTATATCTGGATAACGTAGACAAACCTTGCAGGAACAGAGGTAAGAACGCTATCCAGAACACCAAGAATATGGAGACGATGCACCGCCTGACCCATTCAAAGACGGGGTCGAGGTTATAGCACCCTACTGGTCCTAGGACGTTTCCTTGCGAATCAACATTGCAAATGAGGAGCTGTTTCTTGAGGGTTCCAAGGTAGACCACTACATCCTTTTGAGTTGCTCCGCTCGGACATAAAGAAAGGAACACTTACAAGTAAGCATGAACACCTGAATGGAATAGATAACAAGAATATTGTTGATCTGGAAACCGGGGTGACCATAGTAGAAGGTCAAGAAGCGGTCAATTGGAAGTTGGGTTCCCAGGTAGTAATACTCTCGACTGAGCAGCTGTTCACCCATACCGGTTCCGATCTTGGTCTGGAAATTGAGAATAGTCCCGAAACCGAGATCACGACCTTTACCGCACTGGTAGTATTCCGAGTGCTTGATGCGACCACCTCTCCCAAAGGCATTCATACCGGCGAAGATATCCTCGTTCAAATGTAAACCCTTCTGTGCCTTTGAGACACCCCCACGGGTGCACATGAATGTAGCATTCAAGAAATCTGGATGACCATAATGCAGCTTGCCTCCAATCCATGCCAACGCACGAGCCGTCATAGTACCGAACACCTGTTCCTTTCCTGCGGCAATATCACCAAGTATACCGATGTTCTCCGAGAAGATGTACTCTCGAGTACCAATAATGGCAACAGGAGCCTTTGTGAACTCCTTGTGACCCCACTGTGCGTACGGACTCTGACCCGAAACCGAATACTCCTCAAACTCTGCAAGAATGTTTCGAATCTTCAAACATTCCTCGAGATAATTGTCCTGGTTGGCATCGATAAGCTGTAGGTACTCTCCACGGTAAAAGATGATGGCGTGGTTCTGGTTATCCGACTTTCCGTCTCCGAGAATCGGGTTACCAGGAAGTTCAACGCGGAATTTGGGCTTCCTCTTTCCAGTGGCAGGATCGATTTCAGAGTGTCCATCGATGAGAGCAGAGAATAACCGTGCTTCGCCGCCCTTCTCAAGACCGGGCTCTTCATCCAAGTACGCGATCTGCAAGTCGGGATAGGCACGCAATAAGAACTCTGCATTCTCGTGCTCTTCCTTGTTGAACTTGGAATACCGTTGCATGGAGATGGCGAATTTAAACTTCCTACGAGACATGCGTTCGAGCTCACGCTCCAAACGGTCGGTATTCCCACCGAAAGCATGGACAATCTCGGGATTCTCGACTCGATAGAGGAGCTTGATGGCCTTGGAGTAGTTCATCATACCAGAGACAGTACGATACAACGTCTGAGCACGAAGTGACGCCCAAATCCTGGTTCGCAAGGTGTACTCTGGTGACGACGTCTTGAACCCAATAAAGTTGAACGGTATTTCGTCAACTTTTCTTTCATGTGTCGTCACGTCGGAGCCGTCCAACTCTTCGGCAAGGATCTTGGTATCCTTCACAAAGTTGTCCCATTCAACCGGGTGCAGCTGCTTGAGATACTCCAATATGGTAACACGAGTGCTCTTGTCCTCTTCACGAATGATCTCTCGCAGACTGAGGAGGATCTTCTCGGAATAGTGAGGTACAAGGACTGTAAACGTAGGCATGGCATCGACTGGAAGTGCCTCGGGAATAGAGGTGGCCAGTGACGAGGCGAAGAAAGAAATACGACGCTCAGCTTCACCATTGGGTGGGAAGAAGTTGCCCGAATCTTGACCCCCTTGGTTGAGGAAGAACGAGGGAGCTCGCAAGGCGCGCCTGCCATCGGCCGTATCAACTTGGTGATACAATAGTCGCTGAACATGATCGATTGAGAGCAGATGCTCACGGTACATCGAAATGATGATGGCGTTCCAGATCTGGGAAACGAGGACCTACATAGATTGCAATGTAAGCCAACGAAACAAGTATGAATTTTGTGAAATACCACACCTTTGGTTTATACTTGACTTCCATTTCTCCGGTGGCCAATAACTTGGCGTATATCCGCTTGGGTAGACGGGTATAGATATCCTGCCACGGCGTCCAGATACTCATCCCCAATGCGAAACTCCTTCCAATGCTGAACACGACGATCCAAATAATATACCAAAGGTATGTGTCCAAGAAGAACAGGATCAAGTCCATGACATACATGATGGCAAGACTGAATGGAACCTGATTAGTGCAAAGAGCATTCCCGAATATCCTATCGTTGCAACCCTGAACTTTCATACGAGCCATGACGGCAATGGGAGAGGAAAACGAGGAAATCAGGAAGAAGTAGGACTCGACGTATTTGCAAGTGAAGATGATGACCCAAAGCATGATCGATCCAGTACGGGCATTACGAGGCAGCGGAGCGTATGAGGCAGTGAACGTCTGAGAAGCCATGTATTTCCGTGACTTGCCGGCAACACGATCACCAAACATGCGGCCAGAAGGGATAATGGCGAAGCAAATCGTGGCCACGACAGATATACCGAATTGGACGATACCGAGAATGAGCGGTACTTGTGAAAGGTTTGGTCTATCGTCGACCATTGCGATATAGAACGTCGGGCCGGCGGTGAGTGCAAGGATGATGAGGAGGAATATAAACCGGGTTGTCAGGTGTGAAGCGTTGTGCCATGTGGTAGGAATGTAGCTAAACTCAAAGAGAGTCGCTAATAACATGATCACCGTGGAAACAGCACCACCCAAGGCGACGGCTGACCATTGCATCTGCGGTGAAGGGAAGAGTTTGGTGCTGGGAGCGTATACCTTCGGGGAATTGAAGGCGGCGTAGAAGAAGAATACCGCGACGTGCATAATCCATATCCGATTGAAGTTCACCAAGAGATGTGCTGTGGAACGTTTCTCGAAATAGGTCTTGAAGAAGACCTTATTCCAGTCAACCCGGCTCAGCTTCATGAAGCGCTGAGGTGGAGAGAGATCCACGAGACGGCTCTGCGGTCCACGGTTCAGTAAAACTAAGACGACGAGACAATTTAAGGCTCACGTTGTCGTTGAGAACAATTCTGGCCAAACCTTCCGGATACCAGAATAATTGATTGATGTCATCGTATCCGATAATCTGGTCGTGGTCCCTTTCCCTCCTTACAAACTTGCCGTCAATAACTTCGTAGCCTTGGTCCCTCATGAACCTATATATGGGCTTGACGATGGTATTGAGGTACATTCCTTCGGGAATCGGCTCGACCCTATTTTGGCACTCGGGACTGCGATAGTAGTCGTCGGCGCACTTGAAGATGAAGCAGAGACACTCGGGTACGAAACGGACGTTGCCGGCCTCTCCCCAGCAAAGGAGGTAAAGAGCAACCTGCCGCAAGCGGTCGTATTGTGACATGTTATTCATTGCATTTCGCCAACGGTTGAGGGCAGAGTCTAGATGTTTGTTTTTTCCGGGTCCTTTGACAGACTTGAGACGCTGAAGTCCGGGATTCTGAGATTGGCCAACGGCATCGTCAAGGTTGAGCTGAGCAGCGAAGTACCATTTGCGATAATTGGCATGCTGTCCACCGATATAGTCTGCGTGAATCGTGAGAAGGGCTTGGTTGGGTGTCATGCGGGAAGCTCGGGAATCAAGAAGGTGCATCAGGAAGTCGAACTGAGACCCAAAAGACAGTTAGACAAAATCCAGTGAAGCAATACATCTGAAGACTCGCCATATTCCGCATAGAGTCCCTCTGAAATCCAAACTTTTGCTGAAGATCTAGGAAAACGTCCTCAATTTCCTCCGCCGACATAGGAATTTGGCGATCTTGCGACCAAGCAGGATAGGGCTCCGTAGAGCCAACGCCAGGGTCAACGAACGGTGATATGCTTGGATATGTTCCATGTGAGTCGACAGAGGAAGCGTAACTACGATTGTACTCCCGTGGAGGAAGACCTGCTGGCGGCCGATGAAAATCAGGCAAAGGGCAATAATAAGCTAGACCTACCACTCTGGTCGACTAGACGAGTTGCACTGGAGTTGTAGGTCCCGTAAGGATCAGCAGCAGAGGATTCAGACTCGCCATAGGCCCGCCGTGGCTGAGGGGAATGAGGGGGCTGCTGGTTAAAGGGATTCTGACCGACGTTGTCGTATGACGGTCGTGCGGACATCAAAATTGAAGGAAAGAATTAAAAGAATGAAGATATTATGCCCCCAGGTCGATAAAAAGGGATTCAAGGAGAAATTTTATCCTGAGGCGTAGCAGGACACCAATGTAGGAGAGCAGAGACGGAATGCTTGTTACTCAATGTGGAGTTTAGCTGTACAGGCACCGCCTGGGAAGATTGATGACGAGAATCACACTACGTGATCAAAAATTTTTCCTGACGTTGCATAGCTTCTCTGATATCAACTTTTGTTCCAACTTTTGTGTGTCCATGTTCTTGCAACTGATACAGGAGAACACCAGGCGAGTCAAGAGAGGATTGTGACCCTCTCAAGCTGCTTATCCTATGCAAGTTACACTATCGAGGCAGGCAACAAACGATTGCGACGTGGCCGTTGGGATGGATTCAGTAACTCCATTCACCAAGACAAGATTGATCATCAACGGCCTCACGCCACTTCCGCCCATTTAGAAGCTACTGGAAACTCCGATTAGCAAAACTGGTTTGAGAAGGGAATCTGAAGAAGCTGAGAAGCGACAGCCGTCGAAACGACCGGCCCAACGGGTCAACGGTAGCCTGAGGATGTACCGCTTGGGGGAAAACGGTGCTTCTGCTGGGTGTCTCTGATGCCATAGGTGCGCATCACTTTGACATAGCATGCAGCTCTGTGGCTCATCGGGTAGTTTGGTTGCACGGTACTCTGTCGGCGGTTCAAGGCGCCGGGGATCTTTTATAAGCCTAAGCACCGCAATCAACGTTTGCATGATAGAAACTGGATTGTTTTATATTTGAGAAGTCGGTTTGGATCGCCAGGAATCAGTGTATATTATACCATTGTCGTCCCGGGAACCAGGACGCCGGCCAGATAATCTAGAAGCACTAGTCTCAGAGCCAGTAACCGCTTCCCACCACCAGCCAGGCTTCTTTTCTTATGGCCAGTACATGGACGATGTACTATTTGTCAAATGACGGGCAACTTACCTTGAGCTTCGGTGATTTCAACTTTCCTAAGGCTTCCTTTCTCCGACGATTTCAAACGTCGAATACCTATTGTGCAAAATCGCGGCGGAATTGCTTGGAATCGAAGCCTCGAGAAATTTGTCAATCGCGAAGAGCGATGTGGACGTGGGTAGGTCACGAATAAAGGTGTAATTCCAATAGAGGAAGAGAGCATCGGAAGACCTATCCGTTCGCACTCGTCTGGCGACAGGTCGATTCAAAAATTCTGATCGGAAGACCATCATAAATAGGTTGTCTATATGCCCACGTCAAAAGTTCCGATATAGATACGGGCAGAGAATCGGTTGGTACGACGGTCGCCACCGCAGAGGCCGAAAAACGCTTTAAAGCTGTCGTATTGACACGGAATAGACTGAAAATATTCGGCAGGCAGAACAAATACAACTGTTGACCCCCAACGAGATGTGCGTCGATGATATTCGATGAATCCGATGTTTGTCCGATGCTATCCGATGTCCATTCGATGCCCTGATGAAACCTGAAATTGACCAAGAAGGGAGGTTGGCTGCTGAGATATAGGCAGCGAAGAAACGATACTTACAGAAGATATCCACATTCTCTCGTCAATGTCCCAAGCCGGCTGCGTCAACCATCTGCTCCGCATCTCGTAGTTGACTTCAACTTGCCGCAGTGGGCCATCAGGGTCCGATGGCAATTACGAGTCCGTTTCTGGTGCTGTGGTTTTTGCGGAAACTTTCCAAAGCTAACCAGTGCTAACGACGATCATGAGAGCGAAGCGGGACGACGAAACAAACCAAACAAAACGATCTATCGACATCTATCAGACCACAACTTTCTCACCCACTTCTACCTTCCGTATAAGGAAAGAAGACGAATCCTCGTAAACTCGGACTCGTAAACTCGGACTCGTAATCCGAACTTCACACCCTCGGAGAACATCCAACTCGAAGCTGAGAACGTCATCAATGGAAGTCAGCGAAAAGCAGAAGCCAGCTCTTGCTCACCGCGTTTGCACATAGTCACTCCATTCTTGCAGAGAAACTTAGGACGGTGGTCTGCGCAGTTTATGGATAGACACGCAGGTTGCATTCATTTGTGGTCCCGCCAATAAATACCGTGAACACGACACGCTCTTAATCGTTCTGTCCTATGCTCCTAGCTACTGGCTGCGGCCTCTTGTGGTCGATATAAATAAAAACTTGAAAGCCCGAGTGCGATACACTCGGCGTAGTAGACGTTATCGACGAAGAAGCCTTGGAACAGTGTTTGACTCGTACCAGCGTTGATGGGTCTGCATCTTGGAGTAGGATCACGTTCTAGCAAGTACATCTCACATTCTGGCAGTGAGTACTCAGTACTCTCTTCCTTACCCCAAATCTCCGCATCTAAGCCGCCATCCATAATCAATAACAACCTTTTCTATCAAGAGCAGAATCATGGTACTCCATCTTGAAGTACCACAATCTAGCCCCCCTCCAATAAGTCGTCCCACTTGCTCTCGACCGCACCATATCAAGATTCATACCATCATTGAACGAGTGAGTCAGGTCACCGGAATCGAAAGGGTTGGTAATATCGGTCGTTAACCGTTGACTCCAAAGCAAGTCAATTCATTCTTGAATTCATTTTGAATCGCGGATAGTACCCGACGGATGGTATCCGGCGAATGGGAAGTCAAGCTAGTGGTTGATTGGTGGGCAGTTCGATGTTCCCATTCACATTCGGTATCAGCAAAATGCCTCGTTACGTTTGAAGTCTACGATATTACTTTGCGCATTAAGAGAATCAATGGTAGTACTTTGTTTGGTGCCTGTCCGACACCGAGGTTCACCGTACGTGAAGGATAAGTGGAGTAACTGGCGTTGTTCAGCTGCTCCGCCGCCATACATATGGCTGACAGAGCTTCAACTAATGCAGCATCATTTTATTGCGGATCCAAAGCCTGAATCACACGACGGGTGCGTAGGGCTTCAGCTTGAAGATATATAACAGAGGAAGAAAAAACCATGTAAAAACACAAAGACATTCTTCTCATAACCATCCGATACTATGTCACTGGAGACCCTCAAAATATCCACACTCGGAAGCCTCTCTGGTAAAGTTGCTCTTGTCACTGGAGGAGGAACAGGGCTGTGAGTTGCTTCTCTTCATTCAGAGAATTAGATTCGACTAAATGACATGGTGATTTAGTGGCCTCACAATTGCGAAAACCTTTCTTGCAAACGGTGCTGCGAAAGTCTATATCACAGGCCGTCGTCTGGAGGTGTTGCAAAAGGCTGCCGAAGAGTTTCAAGGACTTGTGCCGTGAGTTGTTCGCTCCAATGTCCGTGAGATGCATCTGAAAACATTCAAGGATCCAAATGGACGTAACAAGCAAAGAGTCCATCACCTCAGGAGTCAAGGTTGTCCAGGAGAATGACGGAAAACTGGATATCCTTGTCAACAAGTCAGCTTCGCCTCCTAATGAGACTTAGAAATATTTACCCACTTTTGAATAGCGCTGGGGCCGTTGGACAGCCCTTCTTTGGCACTGGTGAGATCATCGACACGACAGGATCCTACGGCCAAGCATTCTTCAAAAATGAATCCTTCGAAGGATGGGCAAAAACCTTTTCAACCAACACTTCTTCCGTTTTTTTTGTGACTATGGCATTCCTCGATCTGCTCGTACAAAGTGCTAACGAGCGTAGACGCGAGGGAGACGGAAGTGAAACAGCCAGTGTAATCAATATATCTGCAAGTGCTGCATCATCGCACCTGGGGCTATACATCGTACGTCCCCGTTTCCTCCGCGTTCAAGATACAATTCTAAAGACCACTTCAGTATTCGTACTGCGTATCCAAAGTGGGGCTCAATCACCTCACCTCGGTCCTCGCGACTGAGTTCGCGCTGAAAGAGATTCCCGTTCGCGTGAATGCTATCGTTCCAGGACTCTTTGCTTCGGAGGCTAATACTGGTACACCTGGTGGGGTCGAGACACTAGCAAAGTCCACAATCCCTGGAGCAGTGAATCCTATCCCATTGCGACGGCCTGGACGGTAAGCTTTTTTTCTTCGAGTTTATGAAACGGAAGATAAACTGAATAACGTTTAAGGGATGGAGAACTTGGTGGTGCTGCAGTCTATCTTGCTTCAGACGCAGGGTCTTACAGTAACGGGAATATGTTGCATGTAGACGGTGGCCATGTTCTTGTGAACCCCTGAGGCTTTTGAGATGAACAGTACCTCAACTGTATTTTAGGACAACTCAGCATTGAATCAAACGTGTTCGAGGAACTTACATTTTACGGTTTCGATATGGATATTTTAAAACCTTTGCGCTAGAATCAGACTTCGAGCCTATGGATAAGTCGCATCAGCATGTTGACTTTCGGTGCTGAAGGAAGAGAAAAGGCGCAACGTGGACGTCGCTGATAGAAACGTCTGAATCGAACGTCAGGGTGAGGAAATAGGCGCCAAAACTTTTGATCACAACGACCAACGACGACCACGATGATTATGTTTTGCCTTCAGGCTTCAGGTATGTGCTCACAATCCCTGATTTTTCGCATCTCTAACGTGCACCCTCTCAATAAGAGATTTGACTGTTGTCCAACAAGTTTCCGAATGCTACGGGCTTCGCCACGACTTCAGGACGTTCCTCGGTCGCGACGAAGAACAAACCAGCTTCTGCATGGCGATAATGATGATGAAGGCGCCGGAGTGAAAGGATGCTTTTCAAGACGGAAGATTCAGTAATCGGGTTTGAAAACCTGATTGGTCGACTATGGCATTACCCATTCTTGTCGGTGGTTGGTGAAGAGGTGTCATATAAAACATATCAGGCGTTAATCTGTAGCACAGCACGAAGCTGCAGAAAATGCAAAATCCAAATTGTGGATGAATTGTGAGAATTCATATCAATATAGCCGGAATTTGAGCACAATATGACACCCTGTAAATTGTTTCAAATGTCCCAGAAAACACAGGCAATCCATCACAATACGAGCGACAATTTACATGAAATTTCCAACAATATTTACTATAGAATTCTCGACAATATGACCAGAATGTACCCGCGCAGGTGAACCTGCCTCATCCTGAATCCAGGGAGCGTTTCGCGATCTACTCCACCGATAGCATTCCTACTTATCTAAACGACTTGACAATTTCTGATGAATGTTTATACTGAATGCAAGTACCACCTATCGAAGCGCGTATCAGCGCCTTTTATGATATCAAAGACTGTACGAGCGACTCACCATTACTGCCCGCACCCTGTCGTTAAATAATCCCTACCAACCCATCCACGTAGTCACACTCCTAAGGAGACAAAAATTCAGCTTGTGTTACGGCGGACATGAACAACACGGACAGTGTACCAAAGTTGACCCGAGTAATGACTGCGAGCAACGAAGTACACAGAATGATTTTCAAGCAGTCGAAATACCGGATGCCTCATCGTAGCCTTGTGAATAAGAAACCGTTTCCCGGAATGTGGAAGGGGTTTAGCCTGTGGATTTATCAATGGCTAGATTGATGATCTAGGGTGATTGGACTCACTGCGACCTTGAAATTGACTATTTGCACTAATATCAGACCTTCAACCCACCAATTGCAGATTCGGCCGTTCGTTGGAGAGAAAGCGCGTCGAAGCCGTCAGCCTTCGATCTGTAAGTCAGTAAGGCAAAGACAGAGCATGACTCCCATGAATAACTTACTACAGATGACTCAGGGATTACCCTGAAATGGCAAGGCTGAGTGACTAGGATAGATACGGTGTTGCGCGTCGACGCGTCAACATGGTGGTGTTAGGAGAAGGGATGATGACGTGACGTGGCAACAATCACAACTTGGCGACTTGAAATCGAGACCCAAATTCCGGGAATATTCTCTCGTTTTGTCGAGCTCTTAGAAATCTTTGACAATTTGGCATAATACAGCGAACGGTCTGGAAATTTTCATAGATTTCGCTTGTTTTCCGGAATTTACTAAAATATGGAAAATCGAAATTCTGCGGCTTCGTGCTGTGTAGGAGAAGATGGTATGTCTAGTCCCATTTCTTGCTTTTTGGGCCCCCGAATGACAATGATCTGCTGTAGAAGGCGGCCACGTTATCGCTTGAAATTTATGGAACCTGGTACAGGCCTCGTGGCTTCCGCACTTGCACCTTCGCTATCATCATCGTCATTCTGACGAGACTGGGCGATCTGAGAGGTTGGAGGGGAGATGTGAAAAGTTGAGGCTTCCAATGCTCGGTCCGATCATAGTTTTCGCACGGGACTCCGTTTTGCTGCGCTCATGGCCAACCCCCACCTACGCTGCCCTCCAAGACTGGCAAAGGGCTCAGAACTCCGACTCCACTATCTCCGATTGGGCACGAGAGTTGGGCTGTCCCGAGTTGGAGATTATCGGTGCAAGAATGGATCAGGGGCACTTTGAGGGAGTCATTGACACTCAAGGTGAGCTGCTTGTATCGGGTAGTCTTATTCAGACTGATTGGCCCTGAGTTTCAGTAGGAATGAACGCCAGTGGCTCATGGTAGGAAGCCTTTACGGGTCAGGAATCAGCGCATTTGGGTTTTAATGGACACTGTTTATTGGATTGTACATGTATTCCGTAGACTGTCGATCGCCTGTGTCTTCAAATTAAGGCAGCATCCCACACCTAACGGAGAATCGTGCTCGACTCGACCCCAATCGGGACTCGTATACGTAGGTGAAAGCACTGAATTCATTGAAACTGGGAGATGCTATCACATAGCCCATCGAGATGTCCTGGATCTAGGCAAACCTTTGAGGAGCTATGGTAGCCATCTAGATGCAGAAGAAGACACTAATATATATGTAGCCGCAGGCAATTCCTTCGCCACGACCACATCGATGAACGCGTCGAACCACTGCTTCGAGGGCTACAGGAACGCATTTGCGGAAGGAAGGCGTCAGCGAAAAGCTGGTAGTATACCGTGCAGATAAAAAGTAGGGTTGTATGTTCGGACCGGTCGTGGAAAGGTCTATGTCATGCGCATGATGCATGATGTCTCACTGTCGACCTTCAAGTTACATCTCTTGGGTGTAGGGGTCAGAGCCAGGAACTGGTTATTGTAGCCTTGCCCCAGTCAACGTGGCTATCAAGAGCTCTTAGGCTGGGTGAGTTACGACCCCTGAGTTCAGCCGATATGGAAGAAATGTGGATTTCAAACCAGCCCGAAAGGTTTATGTTCGAGTGCTAGTTGCGGCTTTCCGCCACTCTTGATGAGGTTGTGCTCTGGGAATCGGTTCTCTGAGCGCTGGGTGGTGATTTAGAAGCGGAGCAACGGGAGGTGACAACATTGACGGGATACCGTTCATTGCCAGAGGAACACTGTGCTGGGTCGTATGAGCGGAAAGGAGCAGGTTGACTTTGGTAACACACCGCACTGAGAAATTATTACAGCCTGTAGACTCGGAGTCAGTCCGAAGCGGACAATTAAGAGATTTCTGTACTCTGAGCGTATCTGGTGGCCGTAGAAAGGATAAACGATTATATAGGTGCTGGCATGAGCGTATGTAACGTCCAAAGCCGAGCCGCGACTCTCAGTGTTTCATTACCCCCACCACTCGGCCACTACACTTTAGACCTCAGGCCCTGATCGTCATTATATACAAAATCAGTGGATTAAGGTTGTCGGGGTGCAGAGAAAATGAACCAGAGATGGGATCGGAAGAAGTTTTTCGGTAAGCTGTAGTCATGTTCTTGCCACTCGAAAACAAAAACATGTACTCAACATGCGATCAACACCCAGCAAACCACCGAAGTACTTACGGTCAATCTTACCCCGTTGGACTTGCACAGAAATAAGCCTGATATCTAAACTCAAACTCTCGTTCAGAAGACTGGCGTTCAATGGGGTATAAGGTGCGTCTTTAATATTTGCACGATCACTCACAATTTCGCTCACCACTAAGGGTGTGTCGTTGTAGGAAGGTGATATACAGATTGCACATTGATTGACCCTGTCGCCCACGAAAGGTGACCATCTAACCAATACTATTCATCAAACCTAATATGGACTGACATTTAAAATGCTTTAGATCCTCGTGTTCCCCACGAAGCAGCTTGACTTCTTATCTCCCAACAGCATTCAGCGCTAAAATATCACCCTACCACTCTATTATCTAGCGGCAGGGAAGGGACAATTTTTTGAGGTAGAACAATAAGGTTGCAACCTCGATGATGGCTTGTATACAACCACCAGTAGGTGTCTTCGTCTTAGTTGAGACATATAAAAACTAATGATATCCATAGGCAGCACAGCCAGCTATAAAAGCTCAAGATCCATGGGATGCCCTGCTGGAGGTAGTCAAAAAACATGACGAAGATATCGTGAAGAGCTGGAAGGAAGATCTCGATACGTTGCTAGTTTTCGTGAGTCGTGCTTTTCGTCCTTGAGATTTACAGTATTTGAACTTCGTTCCGCACTCAATAGGGCGCTCTGTTCTCTGCAATTGTAACGGCTTTCACAATCGAATCGTATCAATGGTTGTCTGAAGATCCGGAAGATACAACTGTCACCCTTCTCACCCAAATTTCCAAACAACTACGCGACCCAACTCTGAACGTCACTGGACCAGACCCAGATGACTTCCATCTCGATGCATCGAACGTCTTGATCAACTGTTTTTGGTTTCTCAGCATTATCCTGGCCCTCATGTCCGGGTTATTAGTGCTTCTCTGCAAGCAGTGGTTGCGAGAACATACACAGGCGATCCATACTGTCGCACGAACGGCGGCTGAGGAACTAGCTCTCCGCCAGTTACGTCGCGATAGTCTCATGAAATGGGGCGTACCCCAAGTCATCGCATTAACGCCTATCCTCCTCCAGGCCGCGTTACTTCTCTTCTTTGCCGGAATTCTCCTCCTTGCCTGGACCCGCAATCTTGCACTATTTGTGGTGTGCATGGTTACAGTTGGACTTGGTGTAGGGTTTTACCTCGTCACCACCGTTTTGCCTCTCATCACCTACATTTCCGCTGACATTCGCCGAAAAAGTGGCGAGATCTTGCCATTCCTCTTCATCTGCCCCTACAAATCTCCCCAAGCGAGGCTCGCGTACCGCTTTTTCTGCGCGTCACTGCGCTATTTTCCACTAATTCCCCTCAAATTGGGTCGCAACTGGCGGGTGGCTGTTAAGCCAGCATCCGATTGGTCGTTCAGCGACATGCGAGTGTTGACAGCTTTGGATAATCCACCTCCACTCAATTTGAAGGTGTACGAGCTGCGAGCTCTCGATTGGGCAGCCCGAATGTTGCAGCGCAGCTCGTCAATGGTGCCCCACCTCAAAGACCTCTTCACATCTTTATCGTTACACCCATCGGTCGTCTTGGCCGGTATTCTCAACTACTGGACGCTCGCCATGTGGGAAGAGTTCACACCGGAAGATGTACGGAAAGAGCTTGAAGACACGACCGAGTTCCAGGAAACCAAACGGCAAGGACTGGGTTGGTATATGACCGTTTCGCGTGCACCGAGCATACCAGACCCAATACTTCATTCAAAGGCCGGAATACAAATGCTGCTCTTCTACCAGTACTGGTTCAACCTCGTCGACACTGTCACTGTTCAGTCTGTTCGTGATCTCAACGATTCGATATCTCGTTTCCGGGAATTGGGACTTCCGAAAGCTATCAACCTGCGCTTCTTCGTTCCGTTTCCAATTGCCAGTAAGCTCTGGAGCCATGTTGATGCCAGCATTCGGGAAGAGAGTCTTTCTCTGATCGAGCACTACCGGTACGGATGGAATGGACATCCAGGTCCCGAAGAAAAAGGAGATGAGCGGTTGGCATTCATTGCGGCACTCATCAAACACCTCAAGCAAGACTATGGGGGACACCGCTCAATTCTTTTTACCAGCCTCCCAGGAATCAATTTTATTCGCTCTATTAATCATGCAATTATTCAGCATCAGCTGAATGAACGCCCAGACTGGGAGTCGGACGGTATCTACCGGGATATGTTGATGTGGGAATGGATTCAAGCAACAGGAGCGTTGGTGACCTAGATACTGTTTACCTCCCTCCACTGAACCCGAATCCACCGTAGGTTGGTTGCGATTATCAGTGTACCCCATGTTGAATCTCAACCTCAACCCTACCAAATATCAGTCAATGGTGTATTCTACTCGCTTGGTGGTCATACATAACTAAATATTGGGATGAAAAATGTTCAGGTGAAAACTTCAAGTTGTGGTGCGAGCATTTATTCTGTCAGAGTAGATCATTATTCGGACTAGATTACACGAGTGGAGACTGATGGGAAGGACTTCATGAAGAAAGGCCCTAGCTGAACAAAGTAAAGGTATCCAGGACAGACGCAAGTTCTTTGAAATGCCAGCACTCGGACGTCCAGTCAGATACTATATTTTGGAACCTAGAAGCTCTTATTGCCACTATGCACATCACCCATTCTAGCAGTCGTCTGAAGATAACAGCTTGGAAAAAGTACGAAAAGATATTCGTGATACAAGCTTCCTGTTTGCGGTACAGTTATACAGTAATATCATACACTATCATACACTATCATACATGTAAGACTCCTCCAATAATGACGAACCGGCACGAGATCTCGAGAGAAGAAACGAAAGCGCAAGGTAATAATATGGGTGGAAGAGGTAAGAAGATGAATAAAATTATACGCGCTCGTCGGCACCGCTGTCCCCAGTACCACCACCAGCGTCCTCCTGTCTCGCTCCATTCAAAGTGTCTGCTTGATCGTTCTCATCCATCCCATCCATAGAACCCCAGTGGTTGTTGACGATCGTGAGCGACAATGTGTCAATCGTATATCTGTTGTGGGAGCACCTTTCGCCATGGGTCGTATATGTGTTGAAAGTGTCGCCATAGGTCGCATATGTACTGTGACTGTCGCCATGAGTCACATATGTGTCGTGGGTGTTGCCATTGGTCGTATACGTGCCACGAATGTCACCATGGGTCACACACGTGTCATAAGTGTTGCCATTGGTCGTAAATGTCCCGTGAATGTCGCCATGGGTCGCATGCGAGTCGTGGGCATCGCCATAGGTCGTCTTGCGAAGGTTGAGAACATTATAAGTGTCGCCGTTGGTCATGTGTGGATACGGTGGATGATCTGAAGGTGGCGGTCCTTCCGCAGGTAAACCTTCCGCGCGTGGTGGACCTTTCGACGGTAACGACCTTTCTGGAGGTGCCAGAGGGGGTGTATACCCAGGGATGTCGGGGAGGTTCCGGATTTGTATAATACTCCATATTGCCGCGACCCACTCCCTTATTAGCACGCTCCGGTGATTACTGTCCGACTCCCAATCTGGGGGTTCACACAGTCGATCCCGAATTACACGGTGAATATCACAAATGAAATCAATTCCTTGGTCGCTGGTAAGGAGAATTGAGCGATATCCGCCACGGTCCTGCTGGAGGTGTTTGATGAGTGCCGCAATGAATGCCAACCGCTCATCTCCTTTTTCTTCGGGGCCTGGATATCCATCCCATCCGTACCGGTAGTGCTCGATCAGAGAAAGGCTCTCTTGCCGAATGCTGGGATCGACATGGCTCCAGAGCTTACTGGCAATTGGAAACGGAACGAAGAAGCGCAGGTTGATAGCTTTCGGAAGTCCCAATTCCCGGAAATGAGATATCGAATCGTCGAGATCTCGAACAGACTGAACAGTGATAGTGTCGACGAGGTTGAACCAGTACTGGTAAAAGAGCAGCATCTGTATTCCGGCCTTTGAATGAAGTATTGGGTCTGGTATGCTCGGTGCACGCGAAACGGTCATATACCAACCCAGTCCTTGCCGTTTGGTTTCCTGGAACTCGGTCGTGTCTTCAAGCTCTTTCCGTACATCTTCCGGTGTGAACTCTTCCCATATGGCGAGCGTCCAATAGTTGAGAATACCGGCCATGACGACCGATGGGTGTAGCGATAAAGATGAGAAGATATTTTTGAGGTGGGGCACCATCGACGAACTATGCTGCAACATTCGGGCTGCCCAATCGAGAGCTCGCAGCTCGTACACATTCAGATTGAGTGGAGGTGGATTCAGGTCGAAAGCTGTCAACACCCGCATGTCGCTGAATGACCAATCTCGTGCTGGCTTAACGGCCATCCGCCAATTGTAGCCTCGTTTAGCGAGAAATGGTCCAATGAGTGGAAACTGACGTATTATCATGCAGGAGAAGCGATACACCGCCCATGCCTGGGGAGATTTGTACGGACTGATGAAGCGGAATGATAAGGCCTCGCCGCTTTTTTGGCGAACATCAGCGGAGATTTCGGCGAGGAAAGGCAGAACGGTAGTGCCGAAGTAGAATGCTGCACCAAGTCCACATATGACGAAGCAGACAATAAATAGTGCAAGATTGAGGGACCACGCTAGGACGATAATCCCGGCAAAAAAGAGAAGTAACGCTGCCTGGAGGAGGATGGGCGTTAATGCAATGATTTGGGGTACACGCCATTTTTCGAGACTATCACGACGTAACTGACGGAGAGCTAGCGATTCGGCCGTTGTTCGTGTGTATGCCGCGGTCTCCCGCATGTGTTCGCGCAGCCACTGCTCGCACAGAAGGGCAAATAGCCCAGACGTGAGGGCCAAGGTGAGGCTGAGGAACCAAAAAAAGTTGATTAAAACCGATGGTTGGGGATGAAAAGCGTTGGAGCTGGGTGAAGTAACGGTCGCGTTTGGATCGCGTAGTTGTTGGGAAATTTGGTTGAGAAGGGTGACAGTTGTCTCTTCAGGATCTTTCACCAACCATTTATATGATTCGACTGTGAAGCTCGTTACAACCACAGAGAACAGACCGCCCTATTGAGTGTGTAAGGATGCCGGAGCTCGAAGGATGAAAAGTCTGACTCACGAAAAGCAATAACATATCAAGATCGTCCTTCCACTTCCTCACCATATCTTGGTCATATTTGTCGATTTCCTCGCACACAGCCTTCCATGACTCCGAGTCCTGTTTTAGTCGCGTATCGCTTGCCGGGGAAGGGTTGTAGGCAACGTCTACAACGTCTAAGTGTACAGATTGCGTTGGTGAAGGTGGTAATTCTATTTGTGCAGCCGGAACCGGCAATGCACGATTCTAAAGAGAAAAGTCCGAGCTAGGATATAAATCTTTTATGATTAGAAGCTACTTACGGAGTCCTGCTTTCGTGCGGAGCCGTCGTACTCATCCACTGAGGGGACCATTCGTGCACCGCTTGTCAAGGAGGGTTGCAGCTGGTTGAATCAATGAATGTTGGGCACGGATCACGTGACTTTTCTCGCGCGACACCTGCAAAATCGTCAAGACTACCGTCGCGGTACTGCTCAAATGTGGCAGGTCTCCTGACTCAGCTGATGGATGTCGGTGTATGTTCTCGGGATGTCCTCCATCTCCGCACTTCATGTTCCCTGTGACCCTTCCGCGGGCGACAAAGTTTCATTCAACGGCGAGTTCCCAAAGCAGTCGTAAGTACCACTTTGTGGACTGTGGGTGCAAATGAACCTCGGTGAGCAGTAGAGGGGAACGGATACAATCCATTGTACCTGTCAACGTACCCTGATTACAAAAAAATTTTCCCTTTTTCGCCATTGCTGTATATAATTAAAGTGCCGTTCAGATTTTATATGATGATGAGTCTCATCATGTTGTAAACTCTCCCCATCAACTCGCTTCCCGATTCCTGGAGCCACGTAGGAATCACTGTCTCTGAACCATTTCCTCCCATCATCGAACTGGTTATGCTCCACCTCCTTCCAAAGACCCTATTTCAGGCCCCCGCAGTGCGTCCCGTTCATATCTTACGCTACATTCATCTGATCCACAACGAGCGTTTTCAGAAAATGCACAAGAAGCCGAAAATGCAAAGAGGACGCAGGAAGATGCTTTGCGGAATATGATGCATACCAAGTGTAAGTACTTATTTCCTCCCTCGCCATGCATACATACATATTTCTCGCTGGCGATCTAGCATATACCCCAGGCACCAACGCACAAAACCCGCCCACCCCCACCCCCACCCCTAGTTCCACTTTGGGACGGATAAAGGCGAGGATAAGAAATCTGTTCGAGTAACCCAGACTTCACCTCCATGGCCAAAAACACCATCCTCCCACCTTAACGCGAACATCTCCCGACATCTGTACCGATGAAGCGATCACCTCGATCTCTGCATGCACTCTCCCCAAACAATCTCATTCTTCTGTCTTGCAACAAGCTCCCTGTCAGTTTGTCCAGCTTCACATACCAGGCCGGCAGGTAACTTATGTGGAGCCTGAAGACGAGGCCCGGAACGTAACCAAACTGCCTGGATAATGCTTTAGGCACGAATGCACGAATGCCTCTAGCGAAACAGTTTGGGAATCAGGCCTCATGCTTCATCTAAAGGACCTGGGTTTATATCCACCAGCCTCCCTATCATTCTCTATGAAACACATACCCACTTCAAACTTATTGATTGAAGTCAATAAGTATTCTATGCATACGACACACTGCCATCCGTACGCGTAGCGCCTCGCGTCTCAACCATTTTCTTCAACATTCATATCTTATGAAGAGCGACCCAAAGGGCAACATCTACGGGAACTATGCATAAACCGTGAGTCTTCGTCCATTTGTAGCGTTCTAGTGCTCATTGCTGTACTTTCAGTGCAATACTCCTCACCGCACCCTCAACCAAAGCTCGTTGGAAATTCAGGGAATAGGTCAACGAGAAGAGGTTGAATGGCCTCCTTTCTTTTCTCTTTCATCGAATAAATCCTCGTACTACGACCTTTGTAGTAATAGTATTGGTACCGAACATTTCTGTCTGAGCACCACAACCCAATAGTGATGGCAAAGCGAATGGAAGGTCCCACCAGGCCCACGAGGCAAACCTCGATAGGCACCTCTCCTTCCAGCCAGCCGGATACCCCGCATCGCGCCGCGTGCTTCAATTGTTCGCGTAACCCCTTCAAACTTTGTCGAGTATGGCCAAGTCCATGATTAGAACTTGTCATACTCAGATTCCCAAACCAGGTGTTCGCGCGAACGAAACTTCAGCGGTTGTTCTGCCTGGGCTAAAGGGACTTCTCGATGCATTCCACAAAAGCAAGAGCCAGCTGTCAATTCGGCAGAAATATGAGTGTTCCGAATACTATTTTCGTCGGCGAGTGCGGCAGCGAGAAGGGAGTACCGAAAGATGATAAGGAAGCTGATTGTCGACCATGTGTTCTCGACGGCATTTAAGCCTCCAAGCTGTGAGGAATTGGGATAGGTTTGCAGCCTGCTCAATCTGCTGTGAGAGCTCCGTCACGGTAAGTATATTCCGTTTTACGCTTAGGCGCCGGCAGGAAAGCAGTATAGTCGGTAGGCAATTCCTTCACTCCAACCACCATGCTCATGGTCTGACTAGGACGACAAACGCGCCAAACCAATTGCAGAAACGCGTTCACGCTGGAAATCAAGATTGATCATGGGTCGAGAGTCTTTCAATGGTCCGTTTGCTAGTTCTTTCATCGAACCTGGCTGGATACTCCGAGCTGATCGACAGCGATTCAAGAACACATGTTCATGCCAAGTTCTTTATATCAAAACACCCCCACGATGTCAGGCACAGGGATATACAACCTCGAACGATGACAACTATCCGGCGCTGTTAAAAGTTTTCACATCCTCTTCACCTTCCCGTTGAAGGGCCTCCCGAAACATTGTGCTGTGGATTGTGATGCGACCTTGTCCTAGGTCTACGCTCTATCATTTCTCAACCAGTTCCCTGCCGTAGAAAGAGGAATGCATCTGCTATTCAGCTGGATAGAGGATGGTTTATGATTATGCAGCTAAACGGGGGTTTTGCTCTCTTGCAACTGTTAGGCCGCGTCAAAGACTGGATGGAGTTGCTTTCAGGGTGCTGCCCAATGTCAAGTTCGATAAACATACAGTGTTGATATAATTGACCGGAAGAGCAAGTTCACTGCTATGGTCTACGAAGGCGAAAATGCACAGAAATCCTGGGAAAAGGACTTCCGACACTTTTCGCAGACCAAGTGGGCTCTTATCTATCGTTCGAGCTTCATATCTAGGGATCCAGATTCATTTCCACTATTCGGCATCAACCAATCAGCGATTTCATCATGATACATGCCACTTATGTCTTCTCTCAACGGCATATCCTAACGTACCCATAGAACTGATCCCCCTGGGGCATGCTTTCGAGACACAACCAAACTGGATGGATGTCTACGTTGCATATCTGATGGTCGGACCCCACCTCCGTCTCAGCTTCTTGGATTAACGTCCTTTGACTCTCCCAGACTAATACAGATTGCCACCAGAATACTCTATGGATCAACGGGTCCGCCAGTGTGCTTTTTGGCGACCCTGATGAGTTTTATGTCCCAGATTTTAATTGGGAAACGGTCGATGATTCTGTTGTTGTTCCTCGCACTGTTGGACGACACCCCCTTTAGGTTCTTCAGCAAATTTGGGTCAAGTGTGGACGAAAATGTATTGGTGTTTGCAATATGGCATCGAGGGGAGGTTATTTTTCTTGACAACTTGATCCTAATCACGACAGATCGTCAAATCGAGAATGCCAACCACCCTGACTGGTCTTCAGTGACAATTTACTATCTCTGCGACCTTTGGCGGGATCCGCCCCATTACCTCCCAATGGACGCCATAGGTGGGCTCCGGTTTGACACTGTATACTCGCCACCGCCGGAAGCTGTTTCAAGGTGGCCACGAGGAGCTGGTTCTTCCTGGGACGGGTAGTCACAGTGACAGTCTTGGGGAAAGAGACCTCCAGCTTATAGATAGAACGGTATTTGATGACAGGCTGACACGGTGATTAATGTCTTGATTCCTGTATTTGATTTATGCTCAACTATTCACAGCCTCAGGCTCAAGTTTGATTTCAACTTCGGGGCAGGATGTTTGGATCACATCAGAAGATGAATGTCTGAAGTTCTGGTTTGGGTGGTTATCTCAATTCCCTCATGTTTTTGATACTCTTGACGTAACAGAGGGGAGAGAAAACTTCTGTATGTCCTCTCCTGACCTCGCACATGTTCTCAATTGCTTATCACGCTTCCTACTACCAGGTGTCATTCAACCACCCAGCCCGTTTATAGAAACAACCACCCGTCGACATGAATGCCTTGCGGCATTTTTCAATCTCTGTGATGGCAAACCGTCTGTCGAAGGAACTCCGCCCTTACCCACATACCTTTTCTTTTATCCCCTCCCTACGTCGATATCTGAACTTGTGCCATGGATGTCGATGAATGATCGCTTCTACTTTTGGTCTTTTGACGAGACCGGTTAATCCGAGATATCAGAGGAGGAGTGTGAGCGGTGGGTACTTCCAGCCTTCACTTTAAAAGCATACGCCAATGGCTCTGCTACGTTGCGCTCATGGCCAACTCACGTATACACCGCCCTCCAAGACTGGCAGAAGGCCCGAGGCTTCGATCCCAGCACCACCGATTGGGAAAGAGAGTTGGGTTATCCCAAGTTGGAGATTATCGGCACAAGAAAGGATCAGGCTCAGCTTGAGGAAGCCGTTGTCATTCAAAGTGAGCTATTTATTGTGATCATTGTAAATCACGCGCTGACCTATTCTGGTTCTAGGAGAAAGGAAAACCAGTAGCTCGTGGTGGGAAGCCTTTACGGGGTCAGGAATCAGTGCAGTCGGGCTTTAGAGGTACAACTTTATTGGACTATTTATGACATGTATACTGTCGACAGCATTCAAAGCAGCGCAGGTCGCTATTTAATAGTTGTACGACGTAGCTTTGACCAGCGTCAATAGCATAGAAAGGTATCGACGCAGAAGCACCCAGTCTTGAGCGCGCCTAGTGCACAGTAAGACGACTGGAAAGGCTGAGATGCGCGTGCCATTTCATGCATGTGAAACTTCCTCACGCGTCCATTGCTGATTATCATGATAGCCAAGCACTATAAATATGGCGGTGTAAGAATCTCTGATAGTACAACCCCTGCGGTCACCGGCAAGCATAATGATACAATGATACAGTTACAAGATCTGAACGGGAAAGATCGGATGTTGAATCCCTAGTACCCAACCGATCAAACGTCTTCCGCAATCACCTGAACACCGGCCTTCTCGAGAATGCGACGAAGGCTCTTTTCGCTGTGCAGTTTATGCAGGTCATCCGAGCCGCCTACTGACTTGCCCTGGATGAATATGTTTGGGAAAGTGGACTGTTTGGTGAGACGGGTGAGTATGGCTTTAATTTGAGTTGAATCGTCTGTGAAAAGATGACCCTGTTAGATTTCCTTCCATTTACAAGGATGGCGAACGTACCACGTAGATCAACTTCGATGACTTTCGGAGGCGGCCGTAATCCGTAGGTTTCCAATAGGGCTTTGGCTCGTTTAGAGAATCTGTAAGGAGCATCTGACATCAGCAACGGAAGCCGATCAGAAAATTCCAAGTTACACTGACGGGCAGAAAGACTGTTGACGGAAGGGAAATCACGTTAGTGAACAGCTTCGTCATCCAAGCACACGACATACCTTGCTGAAGACAACCACCGGGTATTTCTCGTTCAACATTGAGACCTCTTTCTCCCAGTCAACGTCCTTTTCCTCTCCAGGTGCGTACAAATTCATATCAACAGGTTCGGTGGGGTCGAGGTCGGGCGCTGAGCTCAACACATGCTGGTGCTCCTCGTCCTCATTCGTGACCAGGTGAATCAGCCCATATATCTCGTCCACCTTTGGCTTCGTCATCCACGTAGGCCTCTTCACGTAGTGAGCGAAATTCCCCTTTGATAGAGGTACGCCAGCGTCCTTCAGCACGTCAGGGAGCTCCCATTCAGCTCCTCTGAGGAAGAGTAGAAAGAAGACAACTGCTGTAAGCATCAGTGCAATAAATCTCCTTCGTCGAATAGTCGTAGTCGCGAGGCCCATGGTGTCGAATGTTGGTGGTGGTGGTGGTGGTAATAAAGAGAGACAGAGAGGGGACGTGTCAATTGGCCGGAGAGAAAACAAATTTCCCCACTTATCCTCTCGGTTACGCCGAACAGCCTTTCCCGAGAACCCCAGGAACTAACAGTTTCCTATTTCGATCATCTCCGTATCAGCCGACGACAACCACCTTCTTGGCCACCATCTTACACATCCCAGAGGACGGAAAAATGTCGCCAATTCAAGTTGAATATGTCCTCTTTGACATGGATGGTTGGTTTTTATGAGTATTCCACTGGTTTTTAGTGGATATTGATCTATAACAGGACTGATGTTAGATTCCGAAAAGATCTACACCGATGTTACTAGTCAGTTTCGCAGAACAATAGGATGTACTCTAATCGGTGGTTAACTGAAAGCTGGTTCTCCAGACGATATTCTTGCACCATTCGGTAGAGAAATGACTTGGGAAATGAAGGCCGGATGCATGGGTAAACGTAAGTAATACATGTCGTCGCATCGATCCCGACAATTGACAAGTGAATCCGCAGCGGAACGAGCAGCAGCCGAGCATTTACTTTCATTCTTTCCCGACATCGATCTTCCGTTGGAAGAGTATCTCCGACAAAGGAACGTTCTACAAGACCAACGTTGGCCCACGGTACCACTTTTACCGGGAGTGAAGAAACTGGTTCAACATCTCAAGAAACACAATATACCCATTGCAGTCGCGACTGGATCCCGAAGGCGAAACTACGAATTGAAGACGGGTCATTTAGGACAAGTGTTTGATCTGTTTGAAGGAAAGGTCGTTTGTGCCGATGACAAGCAGTATGATATGAAGGGAAAGCCCGAACCTGACATATTCTTGACCGCAGCAAGGGAATTGCTAGGCAGAGATGTTGGCAAACCAAGGGGTGAGGTGACGCTGAGTCAGTTAGCCGAGAGGGCGAAGGGACTTGTATTTGAAGACGCGTTGCCAGGGATGCAGGTACGTGGCAGGATGTCGTTGTTGCCAGCGGGTACATTGACTACGCAACAGGCGGGTAAGCGAGCTGGAATGTCAGGTATGATCGCTGGTCATTTCTGTGCTGCTGTTCGCTGAGCATTGCGTCTTCTAGTCGTCTGGGTACCTGATGCACAGCTATTGAACGTGGAGTATACTGGCGAAGAGAAACCCGACCAACAACTCAAATCTATTGAAGAATTCAAGCCTGAGGAATGGGGGCTTCCTGCTTACAATTCCTAATAAAGCGCAGCGCAGGGAAGCGTAAAAAATGATTTAGAATTCGTATTATCCATACTGTAAGTATCATAGAATAGACTTAGAATATCAATAACCTGGGGTTGCCTGGTACATAAAACCCTATGAAGACTTGAGCTGTGCGAGAACCTCATCACCCAGCCCACTCAAATTCCAAACAATCGTCCTTTGGAACGCGGGTACCATATTCGCTAGCTTGAGTCCCCATGACATGACAGTGCTCGTCATCACCCCAGCGGCAGCCATGACCAGAACCTTTGTGAGCTTGATCACCCTTAAAGCTCCCTGTCGACGGGATGAAGCAAATGCTTCAAGCTTGTCCAGACCCTCCGTGAAGTCGCCCTTCATGTGCTCCGATATGACAGCTCCCAGACCGATAGCATCCCGGATACCCAGGTTCATACCCTGCCCACCAGACGGAGGATGAATATGAGCAGCATCTCCAGCTAGGAAAACGAGGCCCGCAGGACTCCCCTCAGCTTCTCCTCCAATCTTCTTGAAGAACGTTTCAGCAACAGCTGAACGTATTCTGAACCGCGAGGACCAGTGAACAGTAGCAACTCGCACTGGATTCGGGTTGACGGATGCGTCCGAGTTCAGATGATATGGCCCTTGGTGATCGATGTATTCCTGGATGACTTCTTTACCGGGATGTGCTGGTGGTGCGCCTTTTGATAGTGGTACCGTGAATCCGACACGATATACAGGAAGATCGGAGTGGTATACTTTTGTTGCCGACTCGTTATCCAGCGGCATGTTGAGGAATAAGCCATTGGCGTTCGGAGTAACTGCGAGGAGGTCAGGTGGTATTTTGGGGGGTTGTGGGGGATCAAAGGTGACGTCTGCCATAATCATTTGTGCAATGGATTTATCTACAGATTCGTCGGGAGGACGTCCCTGAGGGTCGCAGAATTGTATTCCAGCCATGTCACGGATCTATGGGGGTATCATTAATCGTGTTCCACAGCATCCTCGATAGACCGGTGCTCACCACAGATCTCGCACCGTCTGCGCCGATGACATATCGAGCCGTCACAACTTCTCCCGACTCGAACGAGACGTCAAGACCACGTCCACTCGCGCTCTGCTTCATCGAGACTGCTTTGAAAGGTCGAAGTACCGTTATTCCGCGCGCCTGCGCGTGTCTTTGGAGCGTCATCTCTGTCACAGCCTGCGATATTCCAATGAAGAAGGGATATTTAGTGTATGGCGAAAGCACCGAATAGTCATTCGTGACTATCGGATTGGCATCCCGGTCGAAGAAATGAACACCATTTCCCTTGTTCCCCATGTGAACGATGTCTTCGGCACACCCTATCGCATCAAGAGCCTGTCAAACAGTATAAAGTGCATTAGACATGTACCAAGATGAAAATGAAGCTGATCAAACTGACCTCGAGAGTCCCGGAGTGGATTACGATAGCTCGAGAGGTATTTTCTCCGGCCATGACACAATCAACGATTGCGATGTCATCAACTGGCACGCCGTGCTTGACCAATGATATAGCGGTCGCTAGACCCGCAGGCCCAGCACCGATGATACAAATTTTGACTTCTTTGGGTAAAAACATATGTCGTTGATGGGGGAGGGCTATTATCAAAGCTATGGGATCCGAGGTCGTTTATAAAGAGATGAAGGGTTCCACGGGTGCTAACCCAGGCGTCTCTGAACCTTGCTTGATTGAACCAGAAGCTGATTCGATCAGCAGCCGGTTAAAATTACTGATTGTCGAAGTTCAATATAACCGTCCAAGACAAAGAGTTCCGTTCGAAGATATGAATACAGTCGGTAAAACGGAGGCGAACGGGAGTTAAGGAGGGTGAAAGAGATGGGCTATGACAGTGCCACTAGATGATGGGATGATGAACTGTATCATGACAATGATGAAGCCAGCAACGAGGTACGGATAGAATCATCAGCAAGTATATTCGTGAAATCGAAGGCGGTGTGCTCACAATTCATGGCAAGGTCAAAAGGATGATAAATCTGAATGGGAGTGGCTCCATCGTTAGTCTCAGCAAGCCGACCGTAGGAGTCCACGAGACCGGTAATATTTACGACTGGATGATATAGAAGCTATGGTGGCATCCCGTATGAGGTATGGCTGGAGTACGAAGGAGGTTTGTAAAAGTAAAGCGTCCCTGTGTGCATCTCAAGCTGCTCGGCTTGACGTCAAGTCGTCAACCCCAACCTGCTTTGGACAGTAAAAACTTGGCGAAAGAATCTGTAGCGTACTAATTGCAGTGAGTGTGTTACTCGGGAAGCGGAATTCTTATGGGTGCATACCGACATTTCAGGTTGCACTCCAGCGGATTACGAGGATAAGAGAGAAGGCGTCCTGATTGGCGCGCTTTTGCATCCCGCTCGACGCTGAGCGCTGAGAGTCAGACCTGTTCAAGTTTCACCACGTGGTTCCAGACCCACTTGTTCAATGTTTTCGCCCCGCGACGACGTTGCCCGCGCTCTGATACGTATGTCTAAATTGCCTTGGACATGGAATATAGCAAGCTCGTGTACGTCATAATTGACTGTTGTTTCACTTTTGTCCGACTGAAATTTTTTCCTAGGCTTGCCTGTCAATTATCAAGAAGCTCTATGACTCTGAGGGAAACCGCTGCCCCGTAGCCGACTCACTCTCGAATACGAGAAACCTGGCCTTGGGTCTTCCTGCACTGGTCGCATACTCATGGAAGTCGCAATCCATTCGCGGGTTTTTAAATTTCAAGTACCGAGATTCAGGTGGATTTCATTAGGTAGGCAGTGTCAGTCTCATGAGCGCTTCATGCAATAACCCGGCGACAGAAGGCAGAACCTCAATTTTTGAGCGTGTATCACAAAATATTACTGGCTCGCATCATTGGACCCACAAAATACAGCCAACCCCAAAGCATGCCGGCTTTCGAACACTCAGGCTATATCGGTCGTATTTTCTGGCATGCAACTGCGTCGTGCCTTCTTCCAGAATATAAATTTACCAGCTGGTCTTGGATCTGAATGCAAACATCATGGCATCCTCTGTCGCCCTCGTTTTTGCGGTCAACCTAGCAACCATCGGAGGTCATCTCGCAGAAATGATCAGCATATTCGTTTACCCAGTTATTGGGTATCTTTGGACGCGCAGAAGAAGAAGAACGAGTACCGCGGATTTCGGTATGGCAGAAATATCACAACCAATACCATCTCTGGAGCCTACAAGTTCAATAGCTGTTGTAACCCAAACCGTGATCGAGTTGAATGCAATCCTGGAGGGGCTCGAGGCAGTAGCGAAAGATACTATCATGGAGCAAGCGACTCAACATAAACTTGAAGAGCTTGTTCGCGATCATAAAGAGTGGGTCTATCACTACTTCCATTTGGAATAAAATGGTGTTGAATGGCCTTGCGCGATGCAACTTAGCCTAGAGGAAGCCGTATCGCACTTGACGTGCTTACTATATGGGAACACGGATGCCGATAGCATTGACACCCGTCAGAAGGCTTTTGATATTTCTACAAAAGTCAGTGTTTTGAAGCTGAAAGTCATGGCAAGTTTTCTGTGCACTCATGCGGACAATGTTCTGAAAGCCTTTATAGATGCTTTCATTTCAAAGCAGAAGATTGAGCGTAATTGGAGCCAGAGACTCTGCGGTGAGCGGTCTGCCGTGGGTGCTGATGTTGCCTTATTCACCTTGCTCGAATCACAGACTGACGAGGCGGATCTTGAGGCAGGGCTGAAAGGGTTGCCCTCGGTCAGCTTTATGAGGCCCGTATACCCAAGCACAGATTATGTCGGTGCCATACCAACGAAATCGTTAGCGGCAGTACGTTTTACCACGATTACAAGGATCCACCTGCTCACTGTCGACTTAGGTACCGTCATCCACCAGCTCTGCATATTCAGAGTTTCTACCTGAAGAGGAGGTCGAGAAATGTCAGCCAGATGCATTTATCGGCGATGCACACCAGCTTGGGCCCGAAGAGTCGATAACTTCAGCTTCTTGCTCCTCGTTTGGGGAATGTCACGATGAAGATTCTGAGACTACACCTACGAACCTCCCCGAATATCCCTTGCAGATTTATCACAGAGAGACACATTGAATAGACCTTTCCCTACATAAGTATTCAATATCATATTTTTTTCATTCTAGTATGTAGTACATTCCGATAAGTTTCTATTTGCGTGGCCCTTTATCGTCAACGTTCCATATCAGATCAGGATGTCCCACGACCTTAGAAATCCCGTGCTATGTTCACCATGTCCATCAACCATCACTATCGATCTACCCGCACGACCTCAACTTCTTGTATGGATCCAAAGTAGAGCATTACAGAGATCCTAGGGCATAATTTATGTTTAATTGAATTGAGCTACCTCGTAAGTGGTACTTTTTTTCCCGTCGAAGCTGAAACGTTCACTGACGAGATCATTGCACTTGGTTCCGCCAGCACATTTGCTTGAGTCGCTGTTCGATATACCGGAGCTCAGGGTGTGTGAATTCAAATGTCCTATATCTAACATGTCACTCAGAACACTCAACAGTGTCAACACGATGGACGTCTTTATCCCGGAACTACTCCCTTTCCCAATCACTAACCACCCCGCCACCCGTGAAGAAGTGGACAACCCTTATTACCGCATACCGGCCGATATTGATCACCTCGCTGATGCTATGAAAAGGATAGCACTGGACGTCGAAAAATTGCAGGCAGACGCGGTTATGCACGAACGAGCCGCGCTTGCCGCTCGACAGAAATCTCTCCATCTCCAGAGAATTTTAAACGCCTACGTGAATGCGACATTGCCCATATTTCGTCTTCCTGAGGAGATTCTGTCGCTCGTGCTGGAGCATTGCGCCGTAGCCGATACCTCGGGACATGTGTTATCACAATTGGCAGCACCATGGGTATTCGCGCGGACTTGCCGCAGATTCAGATCTGTCGCGTTGTCAACACCATCTATATGGACTCTCGTCCGACTAAACACGAAGCATATATCGCCTCATTCACCTCAGACATCACTGAACATGCTTCGTCTATGGTTGGAAAGATCCAATCCTCTGCCCATATCATGTTTAGCTCTGCTAGGGGGTTCAGAGACGAATATAGATAGCGCCAAAGCTCTGGATCTGCTCGTATCCCAGTGCCGGCGCTGGGTGGACGTGGATTTGAGCTTTGGTTCGCAGGGGGAGCTCTGTTACCGCCTTGCCGACAAAGATGGGCTAATGCCTCACCTGCGATCCCTTCGAATATCGGTCACGATAACACAAGGGGCCTATCAGCCAGGCCGCGAGGTCTCTCAGGTTTTCTGTCATAGTCCAAGCTTAAAAGAGGCGACATTATTCATTTCTTCCCTTATTCCCATCCGACCCGTCATGTCTCTACCATGGCCTCAACTCGAAGAGCTTGCATGGTCGGTCACTTCCCCTGCCGAGTGTCTTGACATAGCACATTCGTTCACCAATCTCCGATACCTATATCTAGAGATATTGATCGACTCCGACCTCGGAAACCAACAACTGAGACTTCCGCACCTCCAGCACTTGAAGATGTATGGACCATGCTTTGCCATCATCAAGTTGATGAATCGTCTCATACTTCCTAACCTCACCGACTTTGGCATGAATTTCAAAGAATACATCCATTCCGTCGCAGACCGCATTCTGGCTTCCTACGTGAGATTTCAGAAGCGCAGCGTTTGCAGCCCGAGCCACTTTTCGGTACCTGTCACCCTGTTCTCTACCCCAAACTCTCCGACCATTGCGACAGATATGCACAGCGTTCGAGAGATATCAATCCAGGTTGGATCGATAAACAACAATACACAGGCATTTTTGAATCTCACCCAGACTCCTTTGTTTCGCAACCTCCGGATACTCCATGTGCATCTGGAGGATCTCTCGGAGCCTCTTGTTACAGAGGTCATCAACCTTATAGAAGCCAGATGTCGATCTGGCTCCCGAGGCACGCTGGAAGAAGTGTCAATGGATGCCATTCAGTACGCTGATCGTCCTAGTGCATATCTCAGCGCTGATTCGCCGGCAGTGCGCCGGTTGCTGGAACTTAGAAAGCATGGACTCGTTATCCAAGGTCGGATCGTCGATGGGCAATGGCATTCGAGTTATCGTGACACTCATTGGGTTTCCGGCGATCTTACCTTGCAGGAGCGTCGCTGGGTCCGATTTGGGTACTGCGATTGGTTGAAGGTTAGCTCATGACCATGAGTTGTCGAGCCGTGGTGCAGTGCGCCGCTCAGAGGATACGATGGTCTGGCACTGAAACCCACCATCATTCGGAACGCTACCTTGCAATGGGTTCTGGCTCTTTGGTCTTGATGTATAACTGCTCATCAAGCTCATCAGAAAGCACAAGGCTGGATGGGACCACCGATTTCAGAGAATGTGTATGAAGGATTTATGCAGTTACATGTCGAGTCCGTTATCACCTTCAATATAACGCGAAGAGATTCATCGCTCCTTCGCACTTCTTTCCACAACCGTTAGTCCAATGAGAGCAACCATAGCTTTCGCCAAACCCCCGAGTCAAAGTCACAGACGTGGCAGGTGAATGTTACACCGGTAACTCTTCACCACGATGAGCTGTATTATTATGTCGAGCTGTCCATTAACTTCAACCGATGCTCAGGATATTAGAAAAGGCTGAATGATGAGACAGATTTTTTTTCCCTCTTCAAACGTAACACAGGTTGACGTCTTCCGATGTTCTATTCAGATGGCGCCTTCCCAACGCTAGTTCTGAATGCAACCTCCCCCGACTCGCATGATATATAATCAGTTTACCTAAACTTGCTCCAATGAAGTATAATCATTCATCCATTGTCATTTTACTAAATCACGTCGAAATTTTGGACCAGGTCTAGATACCACTGACAATCTTGATATCGACAACATCTCAGAAATTCCAGGAAGAGTCGCTAGATGATGTATGAAAAGGCTGGGCTAGCAGCTCGCCAGCCGGTACCGCTGACTACGCACTGTCAAATCATGCAATGCAGCGTGTTTCGGCACGGACATCTCGTAGATGGGGTAAGTGGATCGTATCCACTCCATCCCTGTGCATCAGCGAAACAGTCGGTTCTGATTGGAGCGCTTGAAAAGGATAGAATCAGCTGAAAAAGGAAAATAAGACAATTTTTACTTGCCAAGCTAGTTTTGCTTGCTCGTCCTTCGTGTCTCACCGATTGTCCAGTTGCTTTTACTTTAAATAATAGTTTTTACTTTATTTTACAGTGAGGAAACATTTGGTGGTCCCATCCCTACTCACTACGCACACAAACCTTCCCACCCATTTCACTGTTGTCGCCGACCTCTCACCATTATTGCCGCCACCTTCTCATTGCTGACACTCTTGTCATCACCGCGCAGCTACCCCATCCCGCCACCATTTCATGCTTCGTCCTATCAACATGAACAATTTGCCCAGTGCTAGGCGCGGATCTGCTGTCATCTGTGAGCAGCGAAAATAACTGTGTGATAGAATGTACACACCTGTGACATTCATTCCTTCCAACCGGGAACTTTTGATCTACTGACAGCAGCGTAAGTTTTCAGGACCAATACGAAAGCGTGTGACCGACCGAGGGTTTGTGCGTGAAGCCCGAATGTAGCTCGGATGGGGGTGTAAGTCAACTTATGGTGGACGAGCTTTAGGCAATATTCAGGACAGCATTGATGGCTGAAAATGCAGGGACATACCTAGGACTCTTTACAAACTAGCATTGCTTGTGTCTACATCAATTTCCGCAGCCCTCACTGTGAGTGATAAAAGTAATTAGATGAGTATGAGAGATTTAAGGTTATACTTACCTGTGTACGTGTCGGAATGGTGAGGTTCGTGGTGGTTCAGGTTTAACAAACTTTGCCGCCAGTAGCGGCAATTTTATACCCGCCCGCACACCCGAGTTCCGCTAGTGTTCCGCTACTTGAACTTGATCATTTTTCTTCCGACATCAGTAGTGTCCCGGAGTATACAATGTAAGAACGACTTTAAGCGCAGGTTTACTTTTTCCAGTCAAGGTACCGGATAGTAAGTAGAAAAAGACCGAATATCGGCAAAAGCACTCGGATATCAGTGAAAGCGGCTCCAATCTGGATCGACCGTTTTGCTGATGTGGGGGGTTGGGTGTTGGACATGATTTGGTTATTGCGATTGGCTGAAGGACTCGATGTCTACTTTGGCTAGTTTCACTTGCCATAGTTTCTTGCCACCTTTTATGGAGAATGGACGTCGTTAAGCATATTACCCATTCATAGTGAAAGGCAGGCCTTGACGACTATGTCCTTACAGTGCATATGACTGACTCGTTGAGTATCTTTCAATGTAGACCATCGATAAACACCTGTGGGATCCAAATTATTGAAAGCAACATACACTTTGCTTTATGTTCAAGCTCAACGCAGCAAGGGAATTGCTAGGCAGAGATGTTGGCAAACCAAGGGACGAGGTGATGCCAAGTCAGTTGGCCCGACTCGGAGAGGGCAATGGGACTTGTATTTGAAGATGTGTTACCAGGGATGCAGGTACATGGTAAGATGTCGTTGTTGCTAGCAGGTACATTGACTACACAACAGGCAGGTAAGTGAGCTGAAATGTCAGGTATGGATGCTGTTCATTTCAAGGCTTGCTTCCATGCATATTGGCACCCACATGCAAGCTTGCATACTAGATTGCATCTCAATTCGATGCACTCAGGGTAGCAATGGGAATTCAGACGGCTGTCATAGCTGGTGGAGATGAGAATCGTGTAACACAGGCAGTGATGCTAGCTAAAGAGAACCCACATCGTTGTTGCCACTCCAGGGCAGTTACTCAACCATGTAAAAGGCACAAAGGGCTTTAGTTTGAGAGGCATCAATTTTCTGGTGAGTGTGGCGTTTCTTCAACTATAGCGACAAGCTAACTCGTTTGTAAAGGTCCTTGATGAAGCTGATCGACTCCTGGACTCTAATTTTGGCATTGCTGTACATGAAATATTGAAAGCTGTGCCAACCGAATGCACTACCTATCTCAGGCTCTTTTCTGCTACACTGAACAACAATGTTGCCAAATTGCAACAGGCCAATCTTTGAAATCCAGCCAAAGTATAGGTTTTACAAAGTATGTGGCGTTAATCCTGCATGTGTGCGCACTGTATTTACCCAAATTGTCGCAGATGCAAGACAGTTGAATTGCTCCTACAGTACTACTCTCCTGTCCTTTGGTCAAGAAAGGAGTTGTCCTGGTGTCTTTGCTAAACTCCATGACTCAGAATTCCATCATTGCCTTTGTACAAGCAAAGGCAATCTGTTGAAAGCGAAAGAAAGCTGTATGTACTGCTGTATATCAAATGCTTACCTGTCCTCAGAAGTCATGCTGCGTATCCTTGGTTTTTGCTCAGTTCCCCTTTATGGTGAAATGTCTCTAAGTCAGCAATTAGGTATGGACCATTTTCGACCAAATAGTTCAAACCGCTAAATGACTGCTATACAGTCTTTACAGGTGTGCTCAACCACTTTAAAAGTGAAGGCTCCAATATCCTCATTGCAATCAATTTGGTTATCCAGTGAGAATACAGGTACTATTCAAAACAAGTCACTAATTCAAAGGATTACATCCACTGTGTAGGACGTACTGCTCGAGCAGGCCATTCCGGGAAGTCAGTGTTGCTGTCCACGCAATATGATATTGAATATATGCCAAATGTTTGGAGAACATTCTCAGGCAGAAGCTGGATTTGTGTCCTCACAATCCCGAAGAAGTAAACATCCTTCGAGAGCGAGTTGATGAGGTGGGGTGAGCCACTACAAATTGGCTCAAGGAAGAAGAGAAATTGAAGAATGGCAAAGGAAGTTGTAAGTGTTGCAAATTATCGGTGAGCAGTGATAGAGAAGGAGCAGATGATCTGGATACTGTGGATATGCCTGCAATTGTTCAAAGGAAGCATAGACTGTAAGAGGGGTTACCCTTCTTTATTCAGTGGATTTTGCTTTCAACTTGCTTTCATGCCTTTTCTTGTTTGCCTAGTACCTATTGTGTATGTAATGACTCACCATTATACAGTATGTGAAGATTCCTCCAGTGATTATGAGAATAAGAGTGAACATGTTCTAATTGGTGCACTTTTGCATCCCGCTGGCTTCATAAAAGGTTTCGTTGATTTCCTATCTGTACCTGTACTTCATCTTGATCCTGTTCGATGCTGAAGCCTGAGGAGAGCAGATATGGTGGTGATGGTGTTCAAGTGTTTTTTTGTATCCACCACGTGATTCCGGACAAACTTGTCTTTGCCCCGCGACTTTGCCCTTGCCAACTTTTCTCAAATTGCCTTGGACATGGAATATATGGAGATTATAGCAAGCTCATGTATGTCGTAATTGACCATTGTTTCACTTTTGTCCCACTCAAGTTTTTTCCTAGGCTTGCCTGCCAATTTTCAAAGAAGCTCTATAACTCTGAGGGAAACCGCTGCCCTGTAGCTGACTCACTCTCAAATGCGAGAAACCTGGCCTTGGTTCTTCCTGCACTGATCGCATACTCATGGAAGTCCCAATCCATTTGTGGATTTTTAAATTTCAAACACTGAGATTTCATTAGGTAGGCAGTGTCAGTCTCATGAGCGCTTCATGCAATAACCCGGCGACAGAAGGCAGAACCTCAATTCTTGAACATGTATCACAAAATATTACTGGCTCACATCATTGGACCCACAAAATACAGCCAACTCTAAAACATGCCAGCTTTTGAACACTCAGGCTATACCAGTTGTATTTTCTGGCATGCAACTGCGTTGTGCCTTCTTCCAGAATGTGAATTTACCAGATTGTCTTGGATCTGAATGCAAGCATCATGGCATCCTCTGTCGCCCTCGTTTTTGTGGTCAACCTAGCAACCATCAGAGGTCATCTCGCAGAAATGATCAGCATATTCGTATACCCAGTTATTGGTTATTTTTGGACGCGCAGGAGAAGACGATCAGCTGCAAGGGGTTTCAGTGTGGCAGAATCATCGTTGCCAACCATGGAGCCAACCAGTGCAATAGACATTCTGGTGCGGTATGTTATTGAACTGTCTACAATTCTGGAAGGATTTGAGCAGATATCGAAGGAGGATGAGCATCGGAGACAACTTGAGGGACTTTTATGTGAACACAGATAGTGAGTTCGCTCCTGTTTCATATTGTCAGATGTTCACTCAATTCACTTTTAGGTTAGAACGAGCTGTATCAAGTCTATGTCGGAGCATTCATCAAGAGACTGAGCACGATATGCCTTCTAATTATCAGAAGGCATGGAAGATCTCACAAAGAGTTAGGCTTTTAAGATTGGAAGGCAAGGTGAGGTGCTTAGTGCAACGATACTTGCTTGGCGTTGGCTTTGAAATTCTAGATGATTTCCTTTCAAAGTAGAAGGAGAAGGATGTTTGTATATGGGAGCAGTCCTGATACAGTGAGCACTTGTTCCAAAGAAATAATGGGTTGTTCTAATGGCAGCACCAGTATAACGAGGACGCCGATCTGGAGTTGGGGATGCCGTAGAAGCAACAGCCAACAGCACATTCGCAGAGCTCAGACGACTCTCAACACGAATCTCCTGTTCACAATCTTCGTTCGAATTCACTCTCACTCATAGGCATGTGTCCGGCGACTGGACAAGTCGCAGGGTCATCAGTGTCGCAGGCCATTGACGATGATTCGGAAAGTCCAAAGATTAATACTGGGGATTCCCCGCTGTGCTTCGACTCGGCTAGTGACCATGGGGCTGCTGGTGCCGTTGAAGAGACCCCAAAAGCAGAATCTCAGCAACAAGAATTTCCGTATCGTCGGTATCACGGCCAGAGGCGAACAACTCGCCACTGATGTAAAAATACCCATTCTCCTTTACTCTGTATCGTATATACGTATAAAGTTGCAGATTCCCGCTACCTCTAGGTAGTGGGTTATGTAGGTCAATCTCCATGAAAAGACTCGGTCCGCTTCTTTCCGGATTCAACATCCACTCTAATTTTAGTCTCTGCTCGTACACTTACCTTTCACCTTCGAGCAGTCAGAGGGCCCTCGTCGAAGCATTGGGCAATGCTCGGCACAAGGAAGTTTACCCGACCCAATATCACTCAGTTTGGTCCAAAAGCAGCTTCCTTCGACCTTTTCAGGCCTTGTGGCACTCAAGTTTTAGTTTCTCGCTCCTTCGAAGCTGAAATGACGACTTGTGCATGCAGTGTGAGGGGCTTGTTATCCCTTATGGTCTGCATTGCCTCTTGGGAGATGAAGAAAGTGTTCAGCAAGATTCGTGGGCGCAAAGTACCCAGTACCATCTCTTAACTACAAGTAATAGTTGGAATAGTGAATCTAACTTATTGTGGGAGTAGGATGGCTTACACTCCTTTCTTTTCTAACCCTAATCCTTGCCTCTGTCCTTTTGGAAAAATGTTTTGTGCATATGACAATAAGTTCCAGCCTTGCCTTGCACACGATTGACTGTCGCCAGCTTTCACAGTAAATGAGGCAGCGGGCTCTGCCGCTCGTCGGCCCTTAGTATGAAATGTGAATGCGTGACAAGTGTGGGCCTTCATCTGGTTTTGTTCATTCGGCCCGGTCATTTCTTATTCATCGACCACAATGGCCTATACGGAAGTCCCCTTCTGCATCGTTTGTTGACTTCTTTGACTGCTCCAATTATTGAGACAAGTCTAATGGTGAGTTATGGTAGCCTTTTCGATGCAATATATACCTTTTCACGTTCGAGATTGATCAGCGTTTCGAAAAGCAACGACACTTAATCATCCTCGAGTCATTTACATTTCTTGCCAATGCCTCAGCATCGACCATCTAACGCCCCCTCACCTTCAAATAATTACATCGAAGTTTCGGACCAGACCCAATTGCCCACAGACAGTCCCAATATCGAGAACATTCCGGAACTTACGAAGAGAATCGCACTGGATATCGAGAAACTACAGGCGGAGGCTATTAGATATGAGGAAGCTGCACTTGCGGCTCGTCAGAAATCTGCCCTCCTCCAAAATATTTTAAACTCATATCTCAATTCAACATTGCCGCTCTTTCGCCTGCCGGACGAGATCCTAACAGTCATCGTGGAGCAGTGCGTTGAAGCTGATACCACTGGCCATGCGCTGTCGAACCATGCGATAACGCGTGTGCTAGCACGAACATCTCGCAGATGGCGCAGACTTGTCCTTTCCACACCGTCATTATGGAAAATTGTCCGGGTCAATACGGTAATTCACAAAGAATGCCCTCAGAGCTGGGAGACGCTGCTGCGGTCATGGCTGCAGCACTCAGAACCTTTACCAATATCGTGTTTGGCCATTTTCGGAGAAATCGGAAGGGGCGGTTATAATATGATCCTTCTCCAGCTACTCATATCCCAGGCCTATCGTTGGCACCATGTAGATTTTGATTTTGGCAGCGACAGTGCACTCTACTATCAGCTCACGCATACGAGATCACACATGGCACATCTTTGTTCTCTATATTTGGCTGTCGCAGCCGTAACAGATGAACATGCCTCAGGAAACACCTCTCAAGCCTTTCTCTTCGCACCCGAGCTAAGGGAGGCGACTTTGTTCAATGACATCACCCCGGGTGCGAGACAGATCATTCTAACTCTACCGTGGTCACAACTTCAAGAGCTTTCATGGTCGGTTAATACCCCATGCGAGTTTCTCGACGTAACTCCCCACTTATCCACTCTCAGATACTGCTATCTAGAGATCGCATCCGATACGGAGGTAGACGATCGGCAGGTGGTCACCCTCAGCCACCTTCGGCACTTAGAGGTTTACGGCCCATATCTAGGTGTTATCAAACTCCTTGATCATCTTACACTCCCTAGTCTTGGAGATTTCGGGATGCATTTCAAGGAATTTGTCAACATCGTAGGAGATCTGATTCTTTCGACCTTTGTGGCACTTCAGAAGCGAAGCTCTTGCCATCCAGGCTTCCTATCCTCACATTTGATGATATTCTCTTCTCCCTCTCTGGAGGAAGGTATAGAGACGGTTGAAGAGCTCTCCCTTGAAATGGGCACCATCATCGATAACACCCAGGCATTGTTCAACCTTCGTACAATCAAACTATTTCGGAAGCTTCGAATACTGCACGTACTGTTCGAAGATCTATCGGAGACTCTACTTTCGCAACTAGCAGACGTTATGGAGGCTCGGTGTCGGCCGACATCGGACACTCGATGTCTGGAACAGTTGTCGCTGGAGGTCATACAGTGGGATGATCGGCCCAAAACGTTGTTGTCTACTCGATCTCCCTCGTTCAGGCGAATACTAGATCTGCAGAGACATGGTCTTGCTCTGCAGGGAGAAGTTATAGATGGCGTATGGCATTCACGTTATCGGGATACTCGGTGGTGTGCTGGAGACGTTACGAAGGATGAGCGTCGTTGGGCACGATTTGGTTATTGCGATTGGCTGAAGGACTCGATCTATAACTTTGGTTAGCTTCACCCGCCGCCGGATCTTGTCACATCTTTCATGGAGAATAGATATGGCTGAATATAATGCCCAATCCTAGTCAAAGGCGGGCCTTGATGACTGTATTCTTACAGCGCATGTGGGTGATTCGTAGAGTATATTCCATCGTAAAACATCGATATCTCGATATCGCTCATCGTGGTACGAAGTTAAATAAGGTGCAGTTGAGGCGCAGTCGGACCGGGTCATACGGGTGAATCTGTCACGCCTGTGAAGCGCCTTTTAGCGCACGCCCATCATGAAAAGTCTCGTAGTCAGCGATTAGGTATGGATCATTTTCGACCAAACAGTTCAAACCGCTAAATGACTGTTATACAATCTTTACAGGTGCGCTCAACCGCTTTAAAAGTGAAGGCTCCAATATCCTCATCGTAACCGATTTGGCTAGCCGATGAGGATGCAGGTACTATTCAAACCAAGTCACTAATTATACGATTATTCACTCACAGTGGCCTTGACATCCCTTCAGTTGACGTCATGGTCAACTACGACTGTCCCGCTCATTCAAAGGACTACATCCACCGTGTAGAACGTACTGCTCGAGCAGGCTGTTCCGGGAACTCGATGTTGCTGTTCACCCAGTACGATATTGAATATATGCAACGTTCAGAGAACGTTCTCGAGCGCAAACTGGATTTGTGTTCTCATGATCCCGAAGAAGTAAACATCCTTCGGGAGCGAGTCGATGAGAAGGGGCGAGCCGTCACGAACCGGCTCAAGGAAGAAGAGAAATTGAAGGAAGGCGAAGGCAGTCGCAAATTATCGGCGAGCATTGTTGGAGAAGGAGCGGACGATCTGGACACTGTGGATATGCCCGCAATTGCGCAATTGTTCAAAGGAAGCGTAGACCGTAAGAGGGGTTACCCTTCTTTATTCGGTGGATTTTGCTCTCGACCTTGCTTTCATGCCTTTTCTTGTTTGCCTAGTACCTATTGTGTATGTAATGGCTCACCATTATATGTGGGACTCCGAGCCACAGATGTCAGTGATTCTTGAAGCTCGAAGCTTGAAGACCTGAAGCCGACCCGAGAAGGCGCCCGGCCCCACAGACATCATACACCATCATTCTTGTCTTCCACATTGACCATCATCCCGGCGCACTCAATGAGAACTGTGTTTAGATTCAGAATGGAGGCTACTTGTCGGCAAGTTTGTTCTCTGGACTTACCCCTTTTTCATTTCGAAGGCGGCGGTGGCATTCACTATGTATATCCACGGTGCGTAGGCTGAATCTCATCTCTTCTGACCATGTTCTTATCTCGTTCTGAAGTAGAATATCACTGCCTTGGATTAAAAAAAACGCTGGTTCTGGTTGCTGCTCTACATGTGTAAATTCATCACTCTATGAAGTTTCGTTAGGTCCCGCAAGTCTGGGCATTGCACCTCAAAAGACAAGTGTTCTTCACCGGTACTCTCCTACTGGAATCTACACAGTCGAGGACGGTTTACCTACTGCTTAATGGAACGCGAACATTATCGACCACGAATGCCTCCTTTCCGATTCCGCAGACAATATCAGACATCCCCAGAAATCGCATATAAACCTCCCTCCCCGCTCAATCCAGCCCAAAACAACTTGAACCCATACCACAACTATCACTACTAGAACGTCATCGCACAGTGACTTGCCACCCTACTACTCAACCAACCATAAACCACTTACAACCCATGTCATACGACTTCCAACCCGCATCCTACTACTACAACTTCCCATCGTCGTCGACCATGATTCTCGAGCAGTTATCACCAGCATTATCGCCATCATCGTCACCGACGTCTACCATAACCTCATCTCCCTCATACTCTACTCTCATGAACGTGTTAAACACCTCATCGTACTTCACCTCGCCGCCCTCTGGGGCGGCAGTACCCCTTTCTCCTCCAGACGCCCAACATGCCAGACGTCGTTCGAACTCTGGCTCGTTTGGAGAGAGACGTGGTTATTCATACACTATCGCTTTCGAACCTACGAAGCCGATGGGTCAAGTCACTGCCGCCAAAGGCGACCTCGAGCCCAGGGCTGGTGCTTTACCTCGCAGAACGCGAAAGAAAGGTGCCCCTGCGCCGCCCAAAGTCATTGAGTCGAAGGGCTTTGATCTTTTGGTAGGCCTGGGCTCTTCACGAATTGATTCTGATGATGACGAATAGTTCTGTTTGATTCACGTACTGAACTTTCTTTTTCTTGTACGATATTGTATGATCAAATAATTCATTATCATTACTTGGATTTTACCTCAATGATTTGAATACAAAAGCAGCGATACATTCAAGGGCACGAGTAGATGACACCAAAGGTAACGCGAACGCGAGACGAAAGGAGAATCCAACGTAGGCCGTTTGCCCCGCACCCGAGTCTAAGCCGCTTAAAAGTGATTCAAGTGGCCTTCAATTGAGTGGCCTTCAGTTGTTAGATGTTTAGTAAATGATTCAGCTGAATGGAACGAGTGGTTCGTGCCACGCCTACTTACGCAGTTGAGTAAAGCAACATCTCTTCCTCATGTGCTGCCGGCGCTGCGAGTCCCGTTCTAAATTTCCGTCCGGTTTCCTCTCAACCATGAACATTATCTTGTCCAAGCGCCCATTTTCGCCACGCATCCTAAACATATCCGGGCCTGCTGGTTGCTTTAGCGATTTGGTTAGTTGCAAGCGTCTGCCAAGCGAGGCGATTGAGTCGGCTGGGGGAGAGGCGATCCTTCTCAGCGAATTGGAGGGACGTGGCCCTGCGTAGGAATTCGCCATGGTCTAGGGACGTCTGAGGCTTCTGGGGCTATGGACATATGCGTTTTGAGGCGCTCACGTTTGGATTTAGGTTTAGATGGATCACGGCGTTCTCGCAATCTGCCCAGGTCCAGGATGTACACGGTGTTCTGGTGCGTGCCCAAGCCCGACACTCGGAAATTTCTGACAGCCATTATGTTCTACAGGATCAGTAAAGGCCTCGAAATACTTGTAGTATTTCAAGATCAGGTGCTAGCAATTCAACTGCGCCCCGATTCCGGGATGTAAACATCAGTGCGGTCCGAGAATGCCTTGCCTCTCCACGGTAGGAAGAGACGGTCCGTTTCCAAGTCCTTTAAATACTAGCACCCAACCAACCAAAGGCAAGAAGGAACGATGACAAGTACAGAACAGAAGATCCCCAAGCAACCTCTTCATCCGTCCGTTGTATCCAAGCTCGATCCGGATTACGTCGAGTTTCACAATAATTTCCTTCAATACATCACACCACCTCACACGCTGCCTTGGGACCCAGCGATTCGCAATGCACCAGCTGTGCCGGGAGGAACACTACCATTAAAAGTCGGCAAAACTCAAGATTTGGATCTAACTCAGACCAAGTTCCGGGCATTCACGCCTGAAGGTGAACCGCCGAGTACTGGATGGCCAGTCTTCATCTTCTTTCACGGAGGTACGTTAAATAATTCATTTTCGACATCGTACTGATACAGCACCTCAGGTGGATGGACATTCGGGTCTATTGATTCCGAGAATTCCTTTTCCACTAATATGTGTGTTCGTAAGTCGTCTATATATCGTTAACCACGCTCAGCTGCTGATTCTATTACAGGAGCGAAATGCGTGGTGATATCGGTCGACTATAGACTCGCACCTGAGCACAAGTACCCGATCGCTGTCGAAGATGCCGTCGAATCCCTACAATGGGTTATCAAACATGGGAAGCAAGTGCTGAATGTTGATCTAAATAAGATCGCAGTGGGAGGTTCGTCGAGGTACGTTAGCGGAAGTTCACACTCTCCGAACGCCGTCAGCTCATCTCCATTCTCTAGTGGGGGTAATCTAGCAGCTATTCTCGCGCTCAAAGCCGCCGAACCTTCATTCACACCTCCCCTTCCTTCACCACTTGTCTTCCAACTTCTCATTGTCCCTGTGACAGACAATACCGCCATAGCCGATCCGGGCGGTCTTTGGGAAGAGAATAAGCTCTCACCATGGCTTTCACCTGATCGAATGAACTGGTTCAAGAAAAATTACCTCCCCAACGAGGAAGACTGGACAAAGTGGGACGCATCGCCGATCTTCGCGCCCAAAGAGTTGATGAAGAAAACGCCGAACACGTGGATTGGTATAGCAGAGATGGATATTTTGAGCAAGGAAGGTATTTTATATGGTGAGAAATTGAAGGAGGCGGGAGTTGAGGAGGTCGAGACGGTCGTGTACAAGGGCGGACCGCATCCGATCATGGCTATGGATTGTGAGTACTCGTTCTTTTGTGAGCAGAGATGGAATGTAGCTCACTGGTATCGACCGCTGCGGCAACTTTGGATCATTTTCAGCGTGAGTAGCGCTGATGCACAGTTGTTCGACGCAATACTGATCACTCTACACCTAGTACCGTCAAGCTGGGAGCCCAACTCGTTTCGGACGCTGCCGCGGCTTTGGCCAAGGTATTTGGTACGGCATAACGACCTACCTGCCCCTCATGTATCTATTAACCCATGAGACAAATGATGTATCATACAAACTTCGTCCCTACGCAATCATAGGCTTGTGTTGCATTATTCAGACGGAGAAGTCCCCATTAGTTGGTTCATAAACATTCTTTCTTCATTTGACTACTAGTGAAACATTAAATAGTCGTTGATTCTACGAATTTAGATGATGGTATGATGACAGCAAACGTGCAGCGGTATACAGCTCTATCGTTCATCTAGTGAAATGTTGAGATTCTAGAACTGGTCTTCAATACTGTAGAGAAGACTTGTGCAAGATATGTAGATGCAAGAAGTGAATTTAGAAGCTATACATTGCCTTCCAACTCTTGGTCGGCTTTCTTTCTCCGGAGCGTGGTATCAGTACGGCAACTAGGCGTCGTCCAGACATATCTAGTGCCCCCCCTGATCGTGCTGTTTTTCGTTGGCTTCCTCCCTAACTGAAGGGACTTGCTCCAATTCGTACCTCCGCTTCTCCACGTCGCCCGAAAGACCATAGAAGCCAGCTTGACGCTCAATCTCGCTCTGTTCAAGGGGAGGAAGCTCATTGGCAACCTTGACATACCATTCCTTGTTGGTATATCCTTTGGCGAAGATAATGTCAATCTCCTCGAGGGTGCGGCCCTTGGTCTCGACATAGAAGAAGTAGATGAAGGGGAAGAAGCAGAGGTTGATGATGCCGAAGAAAAGGAATGTACCGAAGCCACCAAGGGAGTCGAGCATGGGAGGAGTCCACATCACGACGGCAAAGTTCCAAGACCAGTTGGTCATCGTAGAGATGGCATTGGCATTGGTACGAATGGCATTGGGGTTGATCTCAGCGGGATACAACCATGGTAGTTCGAGCCATGTGCTGTCATCCACGACCGGTTAGTCTAGTTCGAGATAGATTCTGATCGGAGTCACTCACCAGCCGAACGACAGCAGGAAGAGGAAAAGACCAAGCACAGCTCCGTTGATGGCGCCGTTCTCCTTGTCATCCAAGACATTGTAAGGGATGAGACAGAAGCAGGACAAGAACTAAGGAATGTTAGTTAAGCAAGTTTGCCCAAGCGTCCGGATGTCACTCACCATTGAAGTGGCTTGTCCGAAAGTTCCCCATAAGAACATCTTACGGCGACCCAAACGCTCAATCATAGTGTATGAACCGAAGGCGGAAAGCGCGTACACGGTAGAATTGACACCACCGAGAATCAATGCAAGACGGCGGTCGAGACCAATGTACGTTTCAAAGATAACGGGCCTGCATCTATCAATTCAACTTCTGTCGGACCGAGTAGTCGGATTCGACTTACGCAAAGTAGATTACTGCATTGCATCCTCCAATCTGTTGGAATAACTGTGAAGAAGCACCCACTAGCGTGCGACGCAGGTGTTGCGAGGGACCTCCGGTCAAGACATGCTTGATCTCAAGTTCGCCGACACTCTCAAGTGCCTCGACGATGATGCGCTTCTGTTGCTGCGTGTTTGGGGAGTCAACAGACTCATTAGCCAGAGCAGCAACGACGTGTTCACCCTCCTCAATTTGGCCTATGGAAAGTAGGAAACGAGGAGACTCGGGAAGGTACCAGATGCCAATAATTACGATAACGGCAAAAATGATCTGGAGACCGATGGGAAGTCTCCAAGACACAGAGCTGTCAACAAAGGAAAGACCAAAGTCTTACAATGAACACGTATCAGTCATAGTACTCAGTCCTGATAACTGTAGGCTCACCAATCCAGTACGCGATGACAGTTCCGGTAGCAATCATCGATGCCTCAATGCAGATATGAAGGCCCCGATTATGCGACTTCGAGCATTCTGCCTGCCAGCTGGGCACAGTTGCAGTGTTTAGCCCTGATCAGAAATAGGTCAATCAGAATTTCATTCAAAAATGAGACCGCATACCATTTCCGAATCCAGTGACAATACGCCCAATCACGAACTGATGGCCAGCTTTGTGCCTGCGATAACAATCGAATCACTACATTCTCTTTTGGGTAGATAATACTCACCCAGGCATGGCTGTGATTTGGATGATGGCACCAAGAATTACAAAAATAGCTCCTGAAATAACGGGATCAGAAGGTATAGGAATGTACAATTGTAGGGTAAACGCACCGACTCCAATGTTCTTCCGACGACCAAGCTTGTTACCAAAGAAGAGAGCAAAAGAAGCTCCTGCTAGACAGCCAACTTCGTATATGGCTGTGTAGAAGGCTTGCATGGTGGAGGAGTGCTTATGGCCAACAATTTCGGGGTCCAAGTCGGGGAAAACACGGTAGAACTGAGGTGCGGAGATGATTCCAGACATCTGTTACAAGTCAAACGATCATTAGACGGAGAAGGGACAATAGGATGATTCACATACCACTCCCTGGTCATATCCGAACTGAAACACAAGTCAGAACGAATCGACGCGACAAAGATTAACCTGCACAAACCAAAAGGAACGCTGGACAAGTTATAAGCATGCATTATTACTTGAGATCAGAAATAGGCTTACAACATGTCGCAGTAAAAGTTATAGCGACGAGAAGGGTGTCTCCAGATAACCCCATATAATGAGGTACACCGTCCTTGATCGTTGCACGCACAGTGCTGAGAGAAGACTCCGATGGAGCCTCATTCTTCCTCAGTGAGGATGTCATCGTTCAGGGGAAGGGGAACGGAAGAACCTGGAAGGCTGCCAGGGTATATATACGAGCGATGGTGGAACAACTTATTTCCCTTCGCCGTAAACTGTGGAGCAATGAATCCACTTTTATACCCATGCGTTGATGTTCGCCTTCAGCCGAACAATGGAGCGAAAGAAATCCGCATGGATTGCAAACTCGGGTTGATACAAAAAGCGAGCACGCGAGAAGGGTACCACCCCATTTTCTGGATTGCAATGTCGAAGAGGTTGAGACGATGAAAAGGCATTCTAGGCTGAGTAGGATTGTTTTATAACGGTGGGCCATTTGCTGAAGCAAACAGATCAACGCATAGTTTCTGAAGGCGGCGGCAAGAGGTGGAATAATGAAATGACGTCGCGTGTTATCGATTACAGGGGGCATGCAACGCTCCAACGGCCACAAGGACCATTGAGCTGACATATTACGATACCGGTTCAGCGATGCGAGAGGCCTATTGTGGGGTCGCTTCGAGGTTTTTCCAATCAGAATGAAGCCTGTGTACTCATTGTCCATTCATCTTATGTAGTTCATCATCCACCCTCCCTGGATCCAGGTCAACGATGTCTCCAAATCCCATCGCAATTTCTTAAACATTTCCGGCGTTGCAAAGAGAAGTTCCGAGCATGCCCGATGTGGAGTCTGGAAAACGATGATCAAAAATTTTCGTTTCAAATTTTCAGACCTCCTTCAGGCCAGAATCGTGCCTTGCAGGATGTACCTGCCACTGAGGGTTTCCAATGATGCATAATTCCTTTGGAGGTTTTCTGTGGTCTTCAGCAGCATAAGATGATTGAGGAGATTGAAATTGATGGTGAACGTTGGGCAGGTGAACGGAGATTCGCTGGGAGACGCCGCTGACCAAGACTTGAACTGTCGAAGGCGGTCGGGTACCAATTATGTTGACATCGATGAGGTATTCGCTCGCAATAACCTACATGCCCGGGCCCTTGGCACAATACCACTAACGTCGGCGAGGCGTTTCGGAGTCAAGCGAAGAAAATATGTATGTCGTTTTCGTCGCATAGGTTAGATATGGACTTTGAAGGCTGCTTAGAGGCTCTTGGCTGATGATGACCGTGGCATCGAGTTCTTTTACTGGCTTGGTGCTATCCTCACCATTCTCTTGGGTCTTGAAAAGGCAGTTATTGCCCAATTTCTGCCACCACTCAGCGCACCTTTTTCCTGAAGGGTAAAGAGACTACCAAGTCGTCGGCAAAGTTTCTGGATCAAGTATATGTGAACTATGCTTTCTTTGTCTGTAGCTCCATCCAGCGTCCTCTCTGTCTCTAAGGCGCCACTCGACACTCCCGATTCTAGCGGGACGGCTCCTCCAAGAAATGACAACAACTCATCAATTGCGTGCATACTCGAACATCAGCTCTGCTCCGCAATGTTCCCCAAATTGCCAAATCACTAGCGACTTGACAGCTCATTTCCGAGACAGAACAATAGGGTTTTAGAGCATTTGCGCGAGGGCACGAATCCGGAATACATTCCAAGTGTAAAATCCTCAATGCTTGTTCCTTGCGATTCGGCGTACCTGTCACGGTGGTTCTAGGATTGGCCATCAATGCACCGGCCTGAAAGAGTCCGAGGGTCAATTGAAGGGTATTCCTAGCTAGCTTGAACGACACCCAAGTCTGTAAATGAATGCTTAGGCTTGCGCACGACTACCTTACCCTTATTACGCTGAGACGGTTGATCAGCGATGTATTCACAGGTTCGTGACACAAACTGACAGCTCGACGCTTCAGGCAAGGCGATTGCCCTCCAAGTACGGTTGTACGAGTTCTAGACCTTCACCACGTTATTTGCACGGATGTTCGGAAATAATCTGGGGTTCAGGGAATTCGGATAGGATACTCGACTTGCTATTGGTAGATTGATACTGCTAGCCAATCGCATGATGACCCCGGTCACAGGGAGTCGTACCCCGTCGTACTTTCAGATCTCTAGATTGCCGTTAGGGATGAAAGCTATAACTCTGTAACGGCACCTATACATACACTCCGAACAATTTTTTCTCGACCTGTCCGAGTGGGGCCCCAAGTCAAAACATGAAGAACCAATGGTTACAGTTTCCTTGTGAGTAGAGAACTTGAGATGTCTTTTTGTGTCCCTGTTTAACGCCCTCCCTACCATCATACTCTACATCACCGTCTTTGCACCGCCTATCCTTCGCTCTCTATATACCAACGGAAAGGGCGGTCTATCTGCGAAAGAAGGTCCTGCCTGATTGGCCACCCCTCAGCCTACGGGGATGCTTTTAAATGTCAGCTTCCCAGACAGACGGTCCTAAAATGCCTACTTCAGCAATGCTCGGTGTGAAGGAAACAGACACAAATGGAAAGGTATGATTATACTTTTTACAGAAGCGTTGATGTGAATGCTAGCCACGTTCAAGCTTTATCCATGACTCTGGATCTATATTGAAAACGGTGTGACAGAGATAAGTACTTGCTCCCCGGGTGTCATGTGCTTTTTTGCAGGTCAATCAGCCAATATACCATGCAAATTGTGATACAAGAGACGTCCCCAGACATTGATGAGAAACCGCCGCCGCCGCCGCTGCCCAACCCAGGTGCAGTCCCATGTCTGTCATTCAACCTTAATATTTTTTTTTCGGACGAACTTTCATGAGGAAGAGCGCCTAGTCTTCCTCCCAATGCATTTGTGCAACGCGGCCTCTCGCGCCTGATCAGATGATCGCGGGACAAGGTCACGAGCCTTAAGTCACAAGTGACGGTAACTCTGTCACAAAAAATTCCCATTTTCGCAGAACAATTGCTGCAACTACCCTTCCCTCTTGTCAAGACTTGCATGCTTCATTCTCATTGTTTCCACCATTGCTTGAACCTTTTACCACGCTGAACTGATCTAAAATCACCAATATCGACGCGTCCAAGCAGGTTGCACATTGTTCTCTAACTGTTCAAGCAGCAGTGTTATTGTCCACTGGGCCACACAGAGCTTGCGTCGAGTATAAATATCTCCCAGAATTCCTTAAGAGTCATCAACCCACCAGTTTTCACATCCTATCCAACTTCGCGCCACTTATATCGCATATCAACCCTATACCATGAACGACAACATCGCCGGATTCGCACCGTCTAGCTCAAGGACGAATAACGAGGAAGAAGAGACGCAGTCGACTCAGGAAGAAACACAACAAGCGACTCAGGCGATGGAGGGTGGGTCACAGGATCTGAGTCAGGACGACAAGGAGACACACCTTTTTGGCTCCTTACATCCTTGCAATCCTGGGGTGGCCCGCTATGATCTATGGAGAATGAAGGCGAGGTACAAAATTGGACGGAGGGAGGGAAACGATATCGTGTTTTCCAGCACGAAAATCAGTAAGTGACCTTACCAGTTGCGGTTCTCCGTCTGACAACGCGTCTCTGTAGGTAACTTCCACGCAGAAATTGTTTGGGACGGCAAAACTGACGAAACTTCGTGTGTGACGATCAAGGATATGAACTCTACCAATGGGGTTTATGTACGTGTATTGTACCTTCGATGGGTCGAGAACCACTCCCTAATTGTGGGTGTCTACAGATTAATGGTCACCAGATGACGAAGGGCAGCACTCGAATCTTAAAGCAAGGGAACGAGATTGCGTTTGGCTCTCGAGTCACTCCGGAAACTGGCGAAGACTATCGTATGAAGATATCCCAGTGCACACAACAACTTCTGATTTGTTGTTCCCACAGGTTTTATCTTCTATCACCTTGCTGCTGGCTCCCCGAAGAAGGGGTTATACGCTTATTACGATCTAGGCCCTGAACTCGGTCGAGGCTCGTTCGCGACTGTCTTCAGAGCCATCTCAAAGACCACCGGCGAATGGTATGCTGTCAAGATGATCCAGGAAAGTCGGCGGACTGGTAAGGAGGAGTCGAGTTCTTCGAATGTCAATCTACAGCGGGAAATTGCGATCATGCAAGAGTTACATCATCCCAACATTTGCGAGTTGAAGGACGTGTTCGTTTGCGACAATAATGATATTAGTGAGTAACCATATTTCGAGATATGTTTACTCTAGTATCTAACGTTCTCCCCTAGATTTGGTCATCGAACTGGTAGAGGGCGGCGATCTACTTGACTGCATAATCAACAACAGAATCACCTGTACGTATTTTTGTGACAGTGGCTGTGTAATTCGCCACTGACCATGTCCTTAGCGGAAGGGCAAGTCAGAGACATCATCCGTCAACTATGCGAGGCTCTCTCCGTACGTGCTTTGCGCTGCGTTCTCTGTGTCTGCGTATAAACGTTCACCACGTGATCAGTATATTCATGGGAAGGGCGTGGCACACCGTGACCTCAAGCCAGAGAACATTCTTCTGACAATGGATGTTCCTCCGAGAGTCAAGGTTGCTGATTTTGGTCTCGCCAAAGTGGCTGATAGCATGACGATGCTGAAGGTGCGCTCACTACTTACTGGGTTCTACTACTGCATATTGACGATGGTCTCAAGACCATGTGCGGTACACCGGCCTATCTCGCACCTGAGGTGGTTCGGCCGGTGACGGATCAAGGATACGATAATCTAGTCGATAGCTGGAGTGTCGGTGTTATTGTATTTTCCATGTGGGTCCCCAGGTCCTTTGTTATTTTGATATCGCCTACTTATCTCATGGAAATCTAGGCTGACAGGCCAGAGCCCTTTTGTCGAGGACGACACCCAGACAGACATCCGCGCCCGGATAGTGGGACGTAGGATTGATTGGAATGCATTGGAGAACTGCCCAATATTTACGACCAGTGCATGTAAGTCCTTTTGGCTTATTACATTTTTTCTCGCGTCGCTTACATGGGATCGTGACGTCTAGGTAAGGACTTCATACAACAGCTCCTGCTCGAAGATCCCCGCGAACGACTAACACTCACCGCCTCTCTGAACCACCCATGGTTGGCTGGTGACTTCGATCACGACGAGTCCCAAGGCTCGGCTGGAAGCCAGTTCTCCGCAGACATGACAGGCGATGTCTCGATGGTTTCCGCTAACGACTTTGCTCACGACCGCGACGAAACTCATGATGGCTTTAGCCAAGGCTTTGGGCAACTGAAACTGGACTCCAATGGAGCGGCCGCCAATGTCAACGGTGAGTTGTTCGAGGAGCAGCATTCGATTCGCGCTCATTTGGCACTCTTCTCAGGTACTCCGGGCAGTAGCCAAGACCCATCGTCGACACCGCCTTCGCAACCGATACCTGGACTAGGTAACATTCAACAGGGACGCCCGACAAGGGGACTTCAGCGACGGAGTCAGGTACTTGAGGCTGCTCAAGAAAACCATAATATTGTCGTGCCACAGCCTTCAGTGGAAATGTTGACCCGCTTCTCTGCGATCGACCAAAAGCGGAAAGCGGAAGCGAGAGCGCTTGCAACCTATGACCACGATGGAGACCCTGCTGCAGGTCCTAGTAACTGGGCGGCAGACAAGGGACCTGGGAAGCGTGTCCATGCGGAGCTGAGCTCGCTACCAGAGGACGAAGGGATTGACGTAGATGCGGACGGTGCGATCAACGGAACAACTAGCAAGAAGGGGCGACCTTCGCCACCGGAAGATGGGGAGGACTTACCGTCGACATCTAAACGTGGCGGGAAATCCAAATCTGGAGGTCGCGGAGGGAAGGCGCCGGCTGCGCCGCCCGTCGACGATGGGGATGAAACGCCTCTCCGAAGATCAAGTCGAAACGCTCAGAAGGCAGCAAGACTTTTGTAGAGTGGAATCTAAATCATTATTATCAACGGGTTTGTTACTGGTCTTGCTTTGATTATCTCTTTGTGCTTTCCCTTCTTGGATCACTTTCCTCTTCCAGTTCCGCCTGATTTACCATTCATTTGTATTCATGTATATCGATATCATGGACGCTTACGGTCCACTCCACCTTTACTTGCCACATGCATTTCTACCAACATTCATCTCATATTGCACTCGTTTGGCATATCTATATTGTTAACATTGTCCCTGTACATGCTTTGTTCCATATAGTCAGACTCACTTCTTGGTCAATATATATATCCTACCATTCATCTTAAACTTTCAGGTTCGACACAGCTTTCCAGCTCTAATATTGACAATGCAATCTGTACCTATTCAAAGGCATTGATTTCCAGTTGGGAATCTAAATGACGCCTGCCACATTTCCGGTTCTTCTTCGGACTGTCACCTGGAGAATAACTCAGGAGTCGAAAAGGTTGCGGGCATTGCGACAAACGCTAAATTACATAAATGTTACGTAAAAACGAGATGCGCGAAGATTATTCTTGCTGTTAATATACGCGAACACGGTACGCGAACGCATGGTTAATGATATCTTTCGCGTGCAACACCAGGTGACGTTTTACTACATGTTCCGAAGAATTGTGATTGAGCCAGCGAACCTTAATTGCCTGCCGAACCAAGAGATAGATAGTAAGCGAATCCTTCTCGAAGCTGAGAGATTGCTCTGAGAAATACGCGGTAACAGTATCGATATCGGCTCCGCACCTGCTCGAGTTTGAAATAATTTCCCAACCATCTCAAAGCTCAGTCTCGAAGTGGCATTCTGGGGTACTGTATATCGTAGCAGAAATATTACGCTGGAATGGACAGCAGGAGACACTTGATAGCAATGCGAAAGCATGTACAATACACCTTGAATACAAATGCAGTGAACGGAGGGTATAAGGCAAAGATCAAAGCAAGGTTTACTGCCACTATCCTGCCTGTCTGCTCCTTCCAATCACGGGCAGATTCGGACCGGCCTGAATGTTCGAACTACTGTCATTTGGTAGGGAGGATCCAGAAGGCTTCTTTTTCCGCATCCCACGCCGGCTCTCAGTTGGGAAGACACATTTCAACGACCTTCGTTGACATTGACTGTTTTTGTTTTTAGAAAAAACTCTATCAGTATCTGGATCAAATATGGCACATGGGCGAGGGCAGGAACTTCCCGCCAACACGGGAATGATGCGGCACTGATACACACCCTCAGGTGGTAGTAGAAGCGGTCAAAAATGACCAGCGAAGGGCCGAGTTATGAGGATTAACACCTCAGTGTATTCGAATTGGTGGAAAACAGTACTCACTTGCAAGTCCTCTCTAATGTTCCAGCAACAGGAGGCCCGCATGCAATCTGATGAGGTTTCGAAGAATATCAGCTGGGTTCATCAGAATCGGTAACATCGGATGCTGACCTTTCGACCTCGGCAAAAATTGCACGCCAGCGTCTGCGTCTTCTTCTTCTCGACAGGTCGTCGGTGAGATGGCAATGGACTGAGTCGCATCAATGCCGGGGTGTCAGTGCCCTCCTGTCGTTGCTCATCTCGAGCTTGATGAGAGGTTGACGATGATGAGGCCCGTGAAGAGGGCGCCGGACGGATGGTGGTACGACGGCCGTATGTTGTTAACGTGGGAGGCACCGATTGACTTTCAGCATGACTAGATGAAGGCCTAGAGCTGGGAGGCGAAACACTCTCATGCGATCTCACTCGCAAACTAGGCCACGTCCCTGTGACCTGAGAAGGGGTCAAGTTCAGGTCCTCCATCCCGCCGTTATCGTCTGTCGACTCTCCACGCTGACGGTCCCCATCATCGGAAGATTGGGAGACTTTGTCATTCGCTGGATGATCCTTTACCTCGTACTCATCTTCCGCCATACTCAGGGGCGACAGAAGGTCATTGCTATCCATCGCATCTGTGTCGGCTGAAGTTGTAGAGGGTTCGGCCTCACCCGCAGACGGCGAGGTAGCCTCGTCCGCTTGCTAATCGAGGTACGTATTAGTAAGGGTCCTCGTTCGAGGTAAATGGTTGTACTTACGACCCAGGTGGCTGAATTGCTGAAGGGGAGAGGATCAAAGTTCTCGGCGGCGAGAGATCCACGATTGTCAGAGGTGCTGATTCCAATCGCTGACATGGACAGACCTTCGGGATGTTCGGTCTCAGCGGGAACGGGATGCTTGTCTTCGGACATAGATGAGGTTGAAGGTCCTATACAACTCCCGGTTAGACAGCTGTTACGCTGTCCTGGAGGAAAGAAGCCAATGCCTTCAATATAGTCGTTCTTGGGAATAGCACCTGGGTACCATTGCTGCTGGTGAAATGATGGACGAGCATCAGGGAATGTTGCATAGAACATATCATCTGTTTCACGGATTGTTTGCGCAAAGCCGGAAGTGGGATGTGATGGCGATACACCAGGAACGTCATGGTAATACTGAAAATCACCTGTAAGCAGTGTGTGGCACAATTACGATCATAGGTATCACGTACCTGAAGTTGCCAATAGTAGGCTGGCCGCCGGCCACTCTCCTCGTCGTGGACCGTGTCTGTGCGCAGTACCTGACAATATGAAGGGGATATCGGGGAGAATTCATCTGTCGCCGTCAGAGGGGGGTTAGAGGTGTGAAGGTGAAGCATTAGGGATTAGACAGGCAGCGCTGGTGAACAAGTCCAAACAAGTGATTCGAAACGCAGATATGGCGGTAGCAACTAGGGCAAAGTGTCATCCGGAAGCAAGGAGAGTATTGAAATGCATAACGCCCAGTTATATAATAATGGATTTCTTGAAACGGGATGTCGGCTGCATTCAGCACGCTAGGGGAGAATCTATCATCATGTGATGAATAAAAGTTCAACCTAAATATGCTATGCCGTAACGTAAGGGTCTTGAATAAGGCTAGGCTTCATCAACCCCGGTTGAAACTCTTGAAAGGAAATACGGTTGAATAGAAATGATGTCCATTGGTAATCGCTGAAATCAAGTCCATATCGGTCAGTTCTCTGGGACAGATTAATATATGTCATACCGACATAGGAACTCCCAGGTATGTGGCTCGCGGATAAGTAATAAGCGTCTATCTCCACTCGCCACGACTTTCCCACCCAGACGACCAGGTCCAATCCCACGTTGCAATAATGCAAGTCACCAGCAAGTCAATAACCCTAACACAACCGAGGTCTTGCCCCAACAGTGTTGTCAGCAATCGCGATATCGCCAGAGGATAGCCTTCCAGGGAAGGTTATCCGGATCCCGGGTCGCAATAGATTGCAATCAACCAACAATCAGTCTGCTTTTCGACTCGCAGTTCTGCGGGGTTTGACGGTAAATGATAAAGTAGTTCAGTCAAAACTCACGAGAGGTGCATTCCGTGCCCTCATGAGCGGGAAATGGGTGGACGAGAGTCAAAAAAAAAATGTATTACGAAACACTTGAATCGCGATTTAGTGGCGATATATGTTGACCTGCCGATGTTGGGTACGATCCTACCAAGGACAATGGAGAATCAGATATCACAAGTTTTTCTGATATCACTCCACGTACCGTGATCAACGCTAGTGTATTTCTAGTTCAAGCTTCCAAAAAGACACGTTTCTTCGACTGAAGGAAAATACAGCCTTTTCTCGAGCGTATTGGGTCACCATGTCAAACTAATACGCTAAATCGCCAATCTCTGCGGATATCAACTGGCGCAAGTCTCAACAAGCCAGTGCAATGCTCCAATGCCCGTCAGTGGGCGTGTATAGTCGATCTCGCGCCGGACCGTGGGATGAGCACTTGCCCAACACATCATATCAGATGTATGTATATGTCGCGAATCACGAATATCAGCGACACTAAGCTCAGTGGGGCTGGGGCAAAGGGCTTTCATTCCACGCTTCAGTATGGAAGGTGCACGCTGACTGAAAGGGTCGTGACGCTATTTCAAGGACGTCCAAGTTGAGCCACATTAGAAACGTCATGGACGCAAAAGAGATGAACACTTACCCTGTGTAATACGATGCATCTAATATTGTCCAATGCTGCTCGGATAGTCAGCCGCGTTTATGGACCAAGAGATGCTCAGTAACGACTACAGCTCGTGTCCAACCCTCGCTCATCCAAGATTTGGCATTTCCGCGGTGAACATGGAGAATGTCAATGACACCTGCCACATGATATTGAATATAGCCGCAGCAAGATGGCAGGAGATCTCTTGTATAGTATCACAAATGAGCGGCAGAACTGGACAAAAGCGCGTCAAAACAGGGAAAGTTTGCGAGAAAAAAAAACAGACAAACTTACCGATAAACAGCATCCTACAGTGTTCCTTGATTCCTTCGTTTTGTCTCTCCTACGTGCAGGAAATCAGACCCTCAATCAAAGTGACTGAGTGGCATTGCTCAGGCACCTGAATGTGCTAGCATCAGCAGCATTGATAACAAGAAGATTTGTTCAGCAGACACCAGAGCTATGGTTTGGAGGACGTTTCTCGATTACCCGTCGAGTCTGTCGCCGTGCAATGAGCGTTATGTGCAAAGTCTGAAAAAGCCAAAAGTGTCACTCTTCCTGGTCACAGTGTCACAAGACTGTTAGCGCTCGGGGGAAGCGAACAAGTTTGGACCGTAATGAGCCAAGCCACGACCACCATGACCTCCTCCCAATCTAATGACTTCTTTCTTTTACACAGAATAATCCGTTTCATTTCTGGGAATGCTGCTTCATCATTCTTCACAGAGGTCAGAGTCATTGGCGGAGAACATGTCCCTGCGACCGGGCCTTTGATTGTGTAAGTCCTTCGGGCAGGTTTCTACTTCCTTTACTGACTTCTTTCAGAGCGGCGACGCACCACAATATGATGTTGGATCCTGCTATTCTCTGTAGGTATTGACTAAGCCACGAGACGACGGCGAACTGAACGATGTTTGATTCCAGCACTGGGCTTTCCCCATAAACGTATATTGAACTACTGGAGCAAAGGTGCGTCTTATGTTCGACTATATTCCCTGTATACATACTCAAAGGGACGATTTCAGCGACACTATTCGCAAACCCAATCGCACGCTGGGTGCTTCTTTCTTCAGGAAACATCCCGGTTGACCGGAAATCCAAGGACCGGCGAGTTCTCTTCAAGGGCACTTTTGAAGCTCTGTCGAAAGGTCAAGCTGTTGCGTTGTTTCCGGAAGGGACCAGCTACACGGAGCCTAGAATCATGCAAGTGAAAGACGGGGCTGCATGGGCTGCGTTGGAATACACCAAGTGGGTGGATGAGCAGAGGAAGCTCGGGAAAGGGGATGGCTTGCAGGATGTCCTGTTGGTGCCGGCGGCGATTGTTTACACGAATAAATCCAAGTATCGCAGTAGTGTGAGTCGTGACTTGTCTCTTTTTCTTCCAGAGTTCTCACATTAGCACAGGTAATCATGGAGTCAGTCACGTCACTTGTTCGGAAAAAGACCTGGCAGACATTGATGTTACTTTTAACCAGATTCGGTCGTCCTATCTCGATGGACTCATACAAAGCACAATTCCTTTCTAACGTTGAAGGTGCACCACGAGCTGCTGTCAAGCAGCTTACTCGGACCCTCGAAAGCGAGCTTGTGGAGGCCACTATCAATGCACCGAATTGGTGCGTGTCTTTCACGACCATCTGATATTTCCATGTGTATTGATAAATTTGCAGGGACACTCTGTACGTGGCAAGAATGGCTAGGGACATCCTGTGGGAAGGAAATAAATCCATAGACCTCGAGGAATTTGTCAACATCTCGCAAACGTTTGTCTGTTCAATTGAATGAGATATGGTTCAAACTGACGATATTGTAATCGCAGTCTTGTTGATTTGTTCTCCACACCAGATGCTACGCCAAACATTATCTCTGTCAAACGCCACCTCTTGGAATACTACTCTCTCTTACAATCAACAAATTTGACCAACTCTGTGCTATCTAGCCTTCCGTTACCACGTCTATTGGATCCCAACACATCAACTCCACTCCCCAGCAGATTATACACGCTTGTCATATTCGTCAGCGATACGGTCTCCTCCTTAGCTCGACTACCCTTTTTCGTCTTTCCCTTGATTGTACATTTGCCCGTGTACATTATGGGTCGGTTTGGTGCGAGATTAGTCGAGGACGAAGAAGAAACGCAGGCGCAAAACAAAGTGGTTTTCGGCCTCCTATCGATGTTTATGATCTACCCGGCGGCATTCTTCTTCTTGTGGGCGTTGTTTTGGTACACCCCTGTTGGAGCACTGCTGGCCGCGCTGACGTGCTACCTGTTTGCAATATACCACAACCGGATGATTGACGGTAAGTGTAGTTTCTCGTCAGCACAACAGTAACAATACTGATTATATCCCTGGGAATAGATAATTACGAGTAGTGAGGGATAACTGATGGCTTGGAATACTCTACCGCTAACCCGCTGTCCATTTCAGTGCTAAACGTTTCATTGCCGCTTGGAGAATACTCATTGGCGTATGGGCGCCGAAGAAATGGGACCTATCCATGCCTGCGCTGTCACAGTACACGACGCCTCTTATTCCCAAAGAGAACCCGTGGATTGACAAGAAGAAATCAGACCCTTCAAATACCTCATCCCCTGCGTCATCATCTAACCCGAATATTCCGTCTATTTTGCCCCCCTTACCCGAAATTTCCTTGCCCAAGGAAAGGGAACCTGTGTTAAGCCCCAGGCGCCGCCCACCAACCCGTCGGATTATGCGACATGTCCTTCGCGCTAGGCTGGAGGCCATCAAGGCCCTCGGCTCTTTTTTCGACCAACTCCAACGGGCAGGTGATCGAGAGAAGTTGAAGGTTAAAGCTAGTCGCCACCTCGCACGGACGTACGGCGGGATGAATGAGTATCCTGGCTGGAGCTCCTCAAACTCCAACGGAAATAATGACGCGGAGATACCTGAGGCCGAACAAGAGTGTTGGAGATATGCGACAGAGGTCATTACCTTCTTGAAGAAACGAGGTGCCAAGTTCCCTTCGGTTGGGGCATCGGCGGCTCGGACAACTGAGGAAGAATGGGCGCTGTTGAGCAGCGATGGAGAAGGGAGCTCCACCCCTTTGGAAGAGCGGGGAGAGATTGAATGGGTTACTCCCAAGACTCAGAAGTAAAATTTTCAGTCTGTGAGTCGTTTAGACTTTTGACTCATAGGGGTTAGACCGACGATTTTAGGGTCGGGTCGGAACATCTATACTTTAAGTAAGAGCCATCTGGTATCGTCAATACCATTTTTCATCGTAGCATATGCATGCATGTAAAAGAATCCCGACGTCTGCATTCCAATCAATTGATAATGACCCTACTTCCTTTCGAATTGTTCTATCGTTAACCTGGTCTCGCCGTACCTCGCAGTATAAGGTGGCGCAGATCAGGTCGGCCATCATGTTATGATAATATCCAAAAAGGTATTACAGAACGTCCATGAATGAGTGCCAGGATATGTATATATGAGTTTGCATTAGGTCGTCAGCGTACGCGACAACAACGGAACATGCGCGCAATCACATGTGCCGGAATGAGATTCAATGTAATGGTGGCGGCTGGTGTGCGAAGAATGAGGTTCATCAAAGCCCCATGGTACAGCTGTTCAACATGCGGTTAGATGTTTAAATGAAGCCACAGATATGATGCACTTGTAGCCTAATACTCTTTCCAAAAAAAACTCAAAAAGTACAGCATAACTTGGCAGTAGAACAAAGTTTATTCAACAGGAATGTCCTATCAAGCAGCAGAAAAATACCCTTGGATTCATGGTAGGCGAGGTCGGTAAGTTATGATAGAATGTAAACACACTCAGAAGGCAAGAAGACAGAATTCGGGTTCGAAGAAGAATCTCGTTCAATGGCAGGGTACTAATGGGAGCCATCTGCAACTGCGAATTGGTTTCCGTGTTATAATGGACGAAATGTCGCTGGACTTGCACGTCCCGAAGGCCGAAAATGTGGGCGGTTTTGAGCGCTGGATCGACGACAAAAAAAAGTGCACAAGCTTCATGGACAGGGCTGCCAGGCTGGAGGAACCATTGCGCTACTGGAAATCTGGCACCTCAGAGGGTAGGTCATTGGAAGGCGAAGAGGTCGTCATAAAGCCCAGTCGGAAAGCCCTTTGAATTTGGAGAAAATCAATAGGTATCGAGGGTCTATATGTACAGGCAACGTACTTGAAAGTGCCATCGACAAAACACCTCAGTTTCACGGACCGAGGGCACTCGGGTGTGATCCTGTCCGCCGCAATATTCCATAGCATTCCTAGGTCCGTCCCAAGCGAGAAAACGGTTTTCCGCGACCTCTTTCTGGGTCATTGACGTCCTCGACATAGAACTGTCCTCAATAACAGGCAAATTCCTGGGAGTCTGAATGGCGACCATGACTGTTGCTTGGAAATCGAATATCGACTTGTGTACTACGGTGAGTTCGAGTGTCATTGTGGTCAAGGGTCTTGGAGCTTCTCGACATGGTGGTGGCTAGATTGAGATTTCTCGTCTCCTGACCCGACACACGACCCAGCCAAAGGTGGTTCTGGGTCCTCAGCGTGGCCTGGGATTAAAGACATCACAACTCAACATTATACACAAGCAGTAACTTGTCGCGACTTTCTCCAATGAAACCTCAAGTTTGTCTGTGCAATACAGAGCTGTTTAGGGATCAGGTACAAATTGCTAAGAAACCAGGAATGCTCGTACCATTGTTCTAAATATCATGCTCAGTGAAAGGAACCCATTTACCGTGAGAAAAATCTCGATGCCCAGCCATCTATCCGATCTATCTTGTCGCCATTGGCTGATCTCAACCTATGACCCCATCGTCTCCGTAGTGCCCATCGTCATTGTACTGCTCTGAACTATTTAATTAGAGGACGTGTCCGCGAAGACATTCCTGGTGAGTTCTCAGTTGCATGCTAATCTGTTCTAGTTCAAGTTCTTCTCATAACCCATATGTAGTACATAATGCTCCCAAGATGCTACGTATGTATAACCTTTCCACAGTATGGTGTATTTCCAGCAGTCACGCCCATACAGTGATTGATTCGGATGGTCGGGTTTGGACTGTGGCGGCTTCGGGCTAATTCTGAGCGCTAAAATTTGTGGCGGTCACATTGTCACAGACCGCCATCCGAATTATTGCACAGGTCAACCACCTATGTAGGCGTAGCTTGCCATCAAACCCGTGGTATTTCTCGGGCACCATAGGTGGATCAACATGATCAACCGCGGTCACAGGCCGAACAATCAAAGTACCTACCCTGGTCTGGTCATCGCGCGTCTCGGTCGGATTGTTATTGCCTGGCAGAATAAGCGATCTATTCATGCATTCAACTCCAACCTGGACTTGGTTGTTCGTTCCACTTGGCATCAACGAGCGGCCAGTCGAACGACCAGCAATTGACCGCTCAGGGTCGAAACTCCACTGCCACCGCGATCCATGGCTGTTCAAACAATAGAAGACCACTGGTTCGACCTCCCACAGTTCAGCCACTCAAGCGCCCGAAGCTGTATAAAGTCAAATTCTTTAGCGGCTTATTTAGTTACATCCTCGAGCACCTTTCCACTGTCAACTTGCGCTGGGACGCAACCTTTCCTCAAACACAAAACCTTAATTCCTACCTCTATCATGCAATTTTACGCAAAGCTACTCAGCTCCTTCCTTCTTTCATGCTACATCGCCGCTGCCGCCCCTCTCGAGGCCAGACAAGCATACCCAGTAACCATCGACCAACTCAACACGATAATTAACGGGACATCTTGTGCCAACTCTAAATTCCCTGACGAGTGTCGTGACGCTGCCCAAGCCTTACCATTCGTGAACAAAGCCTTCTCGGACTACGATATCACTACCATCGGAGAACAAGCAGCCTTGTTGAGTTTGATGTCATTCGAGACTGGCGGTTTCGAGTTCAACATCAATCAGTACGCATCTCTATTCTGTCAAGTAAAGGAGTACCAGCTAACGTACGTCATTTTGACAGTTTCCCAGGCAGACCAGGCCAAGGAACCAGAAATATGATGTTGTTCAACTTCATTCACCAATATGCCGTTGACACACCCAGCACCTCACAGCAAGCTTTACAACTGGCAGGCCCAGATCCAAACAGCCCGTCTATAACTGACGATACGAAGAATGCTGTACGCGAACTAGTTCTTGGAGATGACCTAAGCTTCGCAAGTGCTGCGTGGTTCTACAAGAATAGTGGTGCAGCGAAAACCGGATGCACTGCCGATGCATCGGTAGTCCAGGGATTGCAAGCGGAGACGCTCGCTGGGTGGACGGCATATATTGAGAAATGTATTGGAACGACAGTGACACCGGACAGGCAGGCGGGTTGGGAGGCAGCTCTGAATGCGCTCAAGGCTTGAGGCTTGAGCTACGGCACGGATTAAACGTACTATCGTAGGGTACAAGGCGATGTATTTATGACTTGTGGACAATTATGACGGACACTTTTCTTTAACGTAGTTTCTCCCGATGAGGCACCTTTGACATTATTAATATCAGTTCAAACCTGGTGTTCATAGATTAATTCTGCCTTTACAGGTCTGCTGTCCCCTGCTTTGAAGTGTCTGGCATCAATAGATTACTATTTGTACTAGCGCCGGAGTCGTTGAGCCGGGTGGGGCCCAAGCCAGAAACGTTGCCATCGACCTCTTAAACAACCAGACAGTCATTGTCGTCCGATTAATGCATTCGCGCTCGATGTTGGTTCTGTTCATCTACGAGTACAAGACAGATAGATAGCGCCGAAGCCACGTCGCAGAGCCTGTATGGATTGACGTGATGCTACACGGCAGGGAAACGGAAGGCGACTAGCAAGGAATACGCTGGGCTTCGGATACTCTAGAGTCTATAGTGTGATGGCTGACATTAGAAGATTAGCTAACCGTGGGCAGACTCCAGCAACTTGAGACTGACTGGAACGAGGGTCAATAATTAATATACCCGACTGTTTCTGCCTGCCTCCTATTCAGGGAGTCATGGAAGGAGATCCCACTCCACCCCTGTAGCACAATACTTGACTGCGGTCGAAACACATGTCATTGGATGTGCTCAGCGACATCACGAGTGGTGTAGCAGATTCTGGTGTCAGGGTTGGCGATTCGGAGGACCGGAATCGAATAGGCCTTCCGTCCCAGTCCGTAGTGGTCAATTTCTACTTGGGTCTTGAGAATGCGGTGGAGTTAGAACCAGCGCAAATAAACCCAACTTCTAAGTAATATGCCGGGAATTCCAAGTCGCAGAGAAACATGCAGCGTCAAGGAACCGATATTCATTCAGAGCTTTCTGTTCGCGACCTTGGGCCGAGCATGTTGCAAAGCGTATATTCAAATGGGGAGGTATGAGTACACGAGTACAGTGCGAATGGAATTGCGAGCGAGCAAAAGCCAGGAATCTAGTATCTGTACCGCGTCGAGTAATCTGTAACAAAACATGGGAAAGTCAGGCTCTTTCAGTGTGACGATATATCAAAGGACGCACCCTTTGGCGAAACAACCAGACCACGACCCTTTGATGCACCTCTGTACACAGTTTCGATTATGTCGATCAGCTCTTGTTTATTGTCCATTGCCCAGTTTCTGCGTTCAGTTTGTTCAGCCGTCGTCAACATATCAGGGGTTGGACCAATGAACATACATCTTGTTATTGTTACCAGTTCCCAAATCGATCATTATATGTTTGTTCCTACACGTCAAAGCATCAGTAAACTCTTCCAACAGCAGGAGTAGTCGACGTACCGGTAGAAAAACATGACGGTACATGGATCGTACAACTCGTACATCTATCCTCCCAATCAATCCCTCTGCACCAAGATTCTCTTTAAAAAAAAGTCGGACGCACCTTGTTGAAATCCGGAACCTCCGTTATATCACAGAGATATATCACTGCAAAATTCTGCACCTTCTCTGCAACTGCATAAAGAGTCTCGTCCATGGTCATGCATTGGCTATCCCAGTCATGACCAAAGCGAATCACAACAACACGGTCTTCTTCTGATTTGATGGCTTCATCGACGTGCCAGCCAGAGGGGAGGTGGGGGAGGAAATAAGACATGGTGATGGTGAGGCGAATGGAATGTTCGAGCAGTGCCACAGGCGGCAGTCTAGAAGGAGCTGCACAACAGACGACAATATAAGAAGCGCGCATCTATCTATCTACCAAACCCAGCGCTCGACTACGCTTTCTCAGTACATTTTATGAAGAACCACACGATTACCCAGCAAGAACTCGGTCTTTCCTGAAGTCAAAGACTGTTCCTGCACGAACTACCGGTTCAAACCATGATAGTAAAATAAAGATCAGATTCATTTGACAGTGGCATAAGTACAGTAAAAAACGACATGGCATGGTCTTTCTACAATTTCTTTCTACAAGTCAAGTTCTAGTGCTGTGCGATCAGATTACCCTCCGAATCGTACGGCCACATAATCAATGCTGGACCAGCGACAACATTTTCATCGTCAGCCTTGTCCTTGGCCTTACTGACGAATGCAAACAGTGTGCCTTTCAATCCATCAGGAATTTTTGCTGTCTTATCGTTGTGGATGGGGGTAGACACTGGTCCATTCGAGGTAAGGAACACCAGGAATACACCGGAAGAGGTACCGTCATATGTCAAAGTTGCTATTGCGCCGGGGCAAGCGCCTTCAGAAAGGGCTAGGGTGGGGTTAGCCTTCGCAGGCAGTGGTGGATTGGTTGATGGGCAGGAAGCGATGAAGCCATTGGCAAGAGTGAAGACTTGGTTAGGCGTTAACGTGACCTAGACGTAGGAACGTTGAGACACGCGTGAATACAATGTAGGAATCCATCTTACCTCGAAAGGACCGCTCCAAGGGTTATGACCTTGAACACTCCCATCGACCCACGATGAATGCCGAGATTCAACCGAGAGGATAGATGCCGCGACTGTGAGGTATGCCTAGGGTGCTGGGTGAGTACGATCAGAAGGATGATCATAGATTAGTGCATACCTTGTCCGTGATGAATTGAGCAGCGCCGCTGTACCCCGAGCTGCCAATGGTTTCAAGTGCGGCACTAAGACCAACGAAGCCTACTGGATCCTTGTACGGACTGTATCGAAGGTGAGTACTCGCCATGCCAAGTAAAAGAACCTATATTGTACAAGTTGTAGGTGCATTTCGCTGTGGGCGTCCCTTTGAGCCCCTTGATCACTCCAACGATGCCCTCAACGTGCGTCTTTTCGTGTGCTGCAACCTCAATGAAACGGCTGCGGACGGATGCAGGATATCCAGCGGCAGCAAAGTCATCCACAGAGAATTTCTCCAAGGCGTCGTGATAGAAAGTAGCCTCAAGATATTCGAGAGTAAGTGCGAAGTTTAGGACGTCAATATCTGCATGTGGTGTGTATGAATCGCTCAATGGGGGACAGGTCATATTGGATGCAAAGACGAACCAGTGACATTGCCATCCCTTTTGACAGGAACGGCGAGCCCGGATGCCAGAGACACAACAGAAGAGATGAACAATAGAAAGGCTGGGTAGTTCATATTGGGGGAGGTGGAAGCAAGGAAGCAAGAAATTGCTGAGTCTTCCATCCTTCAATCCAGCTTTTATACAGGAAAATCAAGAAAAATCCAGCTGTGGTTCGATGGTGGTCGGGTTTCTCGGACTAGACATCCCGTCATAGACCTGCCAAAAGAAGGTTAGCAGCTCAAACTCCCAGTTCTCCACCTCCCGAGGTCCCCGACTGACTCTTCCGCGAGTGCGATCGCGTCTTACGATCGCGAGTTGAACGAGTGAGCAGCGTAGAGGAGTTCTTCTAGGCCTGGACAGGTTCCTACACGACGTGCAGGCTGGCCGGTTACAGGCCTATAGTTTTCCCATTGTCACTGAAATTGCACGGAGTATGATGAATACTGGCTTCACAGACTCGGACGTTCGAAGGGGAGCAGATGGCCGAGAAGCACGTTCATTCTCGATTCGTTCTGTTCCCTGTCGAGAAGAATTTCAGCATACGTGCGTCATCGAGTATGTTATACATTCAGACCTATTTGCATTATTCGCCTGCTCCGCGTCATTTGCCAAAATTCGCGGAACGGGAATGCGATATAAGTAGTCATCCGATAAAGGGGTGTGGGCCTGTATCGAACACATCCAAGCAGGGTTTGTGATACTGATAGATTTCGGTGGATGCTTTGCCAATGACGTGAGCGAGCGATCTGGAGGTCTTGTCCAAGTGTCCAAGTTCCGAAAGGTGGAGAGGTAGCAATGCAGGAGCAATACGATGTGGTTCTTATAGTTGTTGCTCGTACGGTCATGGTCACTGTATCTCTGACAGCGTCAACCTGTTTGCACTGCAGGCTGGATGGAAATGAGTCTTTGTGATTGGGTTCTAAAAGATTTGAGTTTACCCCTCTTATCTATCGTCCAAACTTTGGACCCGCGGCCCGCAAGTAGTTCCATTCGTAGGGGTTAGGTGGTGGTGGTGATACTTTCAGAGACCTAGATTTGCTGAAAACGAGACTCGAGCTGTCGCCGTGATGGTTACCGTCGGGAAAAAAAAAAAAGAACATGGGCGCTTATTTTTAGCGACTTCTTTCTTTACGACCAGTGCTTTATTATCAATGAATGGGCAAGTGGAGCTCGTATCGTTCATGCAGAAGCTTACATTCTCCTAGTTTGTTTTGACATCATGAAGAGAGCAAGCGAATTAGAAGTATTCTTGCCAACTTATAGGAGGTCATGTCACTGCGCTGGCAGACATTGCGACTCGATTTCCTTCTGATTACCGGTCAGAAGTTTGGAGTGCCCAGAAGGATATGTATTTAAGGAATTTGGTATGATATGTGGCGGCCATGACGAAGGGAAGCTTCGAGCGTTGCTTTTAAGGTGCGTGAAACAGCCTACTTTCCTTGGAAGGATTCAAAGGTTTTGACATACGTATTGTTCGCCTGAGAGGCATCCATATGATCTTTACCGCCAAGTCTCATTGACACTGAATAGCAAATCCACCGCGATGGCTTATACGTTCATGGCACTCGGGGCATATTCAGCGGCATCAACCCGAGTTCGATCGCCACATGAAACAAACATAAAATGCTCAACGCTCAGGTTTCGCTCTAATGATCTGTCCAGCTCGTGAGTTCATTGAATCCATCACCGCCGCCACCGCAGACGACAAGGATATGAAGGTATTCAGACCCGGAGATCTCTCATGGCTGCCTTATCTTTGATTTCACGGGCACTGGCTCGCCACCTCCCGCAAGCACCTTTGGGCGACATTTACGGTACTTATGGGACCGAGAGCGTCAGGTCGTGCAACCTCTACCCGATCTCCTCATCTACTTTTCATTTGGCGCACGTTCGGAAACCGATGCTAATCGAAACTCGCCCGCGCAGCTCAATGATCAGCTCAGGCGTTCCGTGCAATTCCTGCACGAACTAGTATTTGATTTCGGCCTATCTGATCGGGTTGTGAACAAACGGGCTCTGTTCCGAGACGAGGTCACGACGAAGATGCCTTGGTGTGAGGGACGGAATTGCTTGGGGCTGAATTTCCTCGGCAAGTATTCTTCTGGTGGATAACTTGTACCCGAACCTGACATGATCCATAGCGTTGACATGCCATTTAGTCTTCGATGCAGACATTACCTCCTGAGTCGCAATAAAACAACTTGATCGTGTTTGGAATTCTATAGTTTCTGTACACGAGCTTGAGATACTAGACAAGTCTCGGTCATCTATGCATTCGTTGGAATATGTAGGTTGGCATATGCCTGGTAGGAGGCTTCTTGACGTATGTTGAGGATGCCAACCCTCGAGAAATTCATCATTTGGAATCCTCCCCTTGCATACTCCACTGGCCTCGAAGGAATTACTCCAACAAATGACCCCCCCACCGAGGACAATGCGGACAGTATCCTGCGATACAAAGGATTGCTGCTATTACCCAATCTCGTCGACATCTACTTTGCGCAGGAGCAGCCTTTTGATCACGATGATCTCTATGGATGGATCAGCTCAGGGCATTGCGACTAGGATCGGGTTGGTGGTGAGGTGGACAAATTGGAACGGCTACAGGTCTCCTGCTTATACTGCCGTCCTATGAAGCTCGTCCACTACACTTGTTATCGTCTCAAAGGTATAACAGATAACGGTTCGAGGATCAGCCTCAACTTCACGGAAAAGTACTGAGAGTTTTACGATATGTTTTGCGGACGTAGTTGCATTGGGAAGGTGTATATACTTTGCTCCACAAGGATATCTAAAATACAAGATCCGATACTCGCCGGCAATACAATCAAGGGTAAATTTCATTTGCTCGTAGGGGTATCATGTATATATCAGAGCGTAACGGCTGGCATTAGGATTTATGCTAGACCAACCTTACTCCCAGTAATTTCCTTCGCTTCTTTGAATCCAGAAGATACAGCGCAAATGCGACTCTCAAGGTCCCATGCAGCACTCTCCATTCCGCTTCGACTACCGAGGTCATAATGGGCAAACTCCTCCACGACTTCTATGAGAGTTTCTCGGAGGTTCTTGCTGGATTTACTGCAAGTTCTCCCATTGTCAAAGATGTTGACCCACTTGGAAACTGAACACAACTGAATTTAGAAAGTGAACGACAGGCGGGAGCAGTAGAAAACGAACACTCAAGTTGATCCTGGTGAGCCTGGAAATAGCTATAGTTCGCACTGTAGTTAATGCTAGGATGCGTCGAAATGAGTTGATGGAAAGCCATATGAAAAGAATTCTTACGCCCAAGCCTTCTTTCCGGACATTAGGGTATCGTCATGCCCTCGTCCAAAGGCAGCGATGTACGATGTTTGATTCGAATAGCCATTCTATCGGTTGACCGTTTCAGTTCTAACTGAGAGCCATTGAGATGTGGTAAACAAGACTTACGCGTAATCCTATCCAGAATAATGGGTTCGGATACAAAACTATGAAGCAGCGTCTTTGTGCTTCGGGGACACCTCGGACAAACGATCGTAGGGTTTGAGATAAACTAACGGAAGCCATTGGTATAGCGCGTTCAAAATGTTTGTGATAGGTCGACTTCAATAGAGAATCTGGGAATGGCGGCAGTGCAACGCGTTAGGGGGATGATGGAGTATTCGCAACGCCCGTACCTCAAGCTCATATATCTCTGTGTGCCCCCCCTCTCCCGCAGCAATCAATTGCGCCACATTCAGTATGAGAAACAAGTGATGTCATACGTACCTTTTGCAGTGTAGGGTAAGTTATCTTATTATGATGCAGTGTATCGTGCCACTATGCTGTAAAAAGCTTTTAGTCAGTATGATGTCTGGTATTATAAGCCGCACTACGTTTAACCCACAATGTATTCGATGGTCAATAGCGCTTGAAGCTTATCTTCCGACATGACGCGTTTTCTTTCCCGACGTCACCAACAAGTGGGACTGCCTATGCAGATAACACATGTATTGCTTTTATTAACGGACCTCGAATTTACGAACAGTCGATTGCTTCACCGGTTTCCTCCCTTGTGCCGAATGTCCGTGCTATACCAGGCAATCCCCACGGTTCTTCACTGTCCATGGCACTTGCTGTACGGATCCTCCATGTCAATGTCGCGTTCGGTCTGGTGTACAACCCAGCATCTGCGGAAGTATGCAGATTCAATATGAGTCGGCAGAGTAGTGTCGCCGAGGTACTCCAAGACTGTTCAGCATCATGAAGATGGGATACGAAGCATACATACCAACTGGTAAATGTGGATAGACCCCCACGCATGAATGGCTGGATTGAAAGTCTTGATACCGTTTTTGCAAGATAACCGAAAACAGAAGCACTCACACCACATAGCTATACAAGAAGAGCGTTCAAAGATGCACGAATAGTCTTGTAATGTCAACTCACATAGAACGTCAAGATATTGGCGAGGTTTACCAAAGCCATGACACTGTTTTCAACGGGTTAGCGGACTAGCAGGAAGCAAAATAAGTGTGGACGACTTACCCAAAGTACACAGCGCCGTCTCGGAAAAAGAGCGAAAGAAGACTCGGATGGAGATGTTGAAGGTGTACCTTCCGCCAGAATTGATAGGTTCGTGCGGCAGTCAGTGAGAAGATGACCGTGTCGTAGACAAAGAGGGTTAACCACAGCCCGGCAATACCTGGAGACGTTGCCAGCTCAAGATAAGAATAAAAGGGTGAATCCATTGACTTACGGATTGCCCTGTTGGATGGTCAGCTGAGTAAACGGGCATCGAAGGGTAACGCTCACGTTTCATAGGATATTCCGACGTGACATTCTGCCAGGATAGGGTACCGTACTTTGTCCTGTCTAGACAGCACAAACTGTTCTGACCCACCAAATGTCAAAAAAGCAACGATTCAGTTTGATTGTGCACGTACGCCAGAGTATCCCGCCGCAAACGCGATGACTGTTCCATATAACCATAGAATTCTCCGGTCGAAGCAGTATAGAGCGTAAATGCGAAAGGTCAATAATGCTGTAAGGGCGTATCAGAAGTGAAGGGGGATTACAGAAGACGAGACTTGCTGCAAATTGTGCACTGTGAAAAGACGAGAAGAACTTGACCGTAGAAGCTAGCACTTCGACACCTAGACTCAGTCATGAGGTCTGAATCTGAAGATTAGGGCTGAAAATGCCATCACACGAACCTCTGCGTCGGCAGCGGAAGACGCTAGGGTCGAGAATAACGAAAAGAGCGTTGAATGAACACGACACCTCTGGTTCCAGCGGGTAAAATGAAAATATAAAAGCCGAAATGTTGGTCGTCAAGGTGAGATACCTAAAGGCTAGGAAGGTAATGACACCTCGAGACTTGGGGCGCATCCAGATGGAATCAATTTCTTTATCTGAAACCAGGATCGTCAGTTGTTTCTCTAGGGCATCAAGGACTGGTAATAGGCACACCGAGCGTGATCAAGTAATCCCAGAGGAGAGTACCTTGTAGATGATTGACGTTCAGTTCAATCCATCAGGCAAACCAGACTCCGTCACAAACTTATTGCAAAGACCTGTGCTATAGAATGGACATGGCTAAGAAGGCGTTGGCGTCAGACGCATCTGTAGAAGGAATAAAGTCTGCTCACTGCTCTCGCACATCATCTTCAGTCAAATCTACAAAATGCTTTCCATGAGAGAAAAGCCTGGATGCGGGGCGGAAAGGTGCGTCAAGCTGGCACAGTGACAGCATAGGTTCTTCAAGTTACAGTCGCGGCAAAGATTTGCAATGTTGTTGCAATGCTTTATTGAGTATATCACTCCCACGCCGCACGGGCCCAAATGGCTACCTAGAGGCACGTTACAGGTTTGACAAAGACCCTCAACAAGACTATCTCTTTTGTGGATCTTTTGAACATCGACTTTTGTATTGTAGAAGCTTTAGACAGGAAGAAAGATTGAGAGAATTGTGAACTAGGCGAAAGTATCTGAGTTGCAACATGTTCCCGGTGCAGATGGGAAACTCTTCCTAATGAGGCATTGCAAGTCTTTTCGCCGCGACTGTACTGTCATGCTTCGATTTCTTGATAAATAGTTGATTTGAGCCCCGTAGCTAACCTACGAGATGAATACGAGTGTCAATTGGCCATCAATATCTTTGCTCCAACCTTGCTCACCTGGACCACCAATCTTCAGCCAATTGCCAAGGAGAATTTTTGGAACGTTCCCATCATGACAGATGGGCTCGGATGTAAAAGAGGGAGGAATTCAAGGGCATTCATTCACGGTGCTACGGGAATTGCAGACCCCCATACAGGAACACAACGTAAACCTGCATCGAGGGAGGCCAGGCGGACTTGGACCACCTTCGGCAGATTTTGAAGACAGTTGTTCGAAGCCTTCCAGCCCGTGCAGTGTGATTTGTTTAGAGTACGGCATGAACATGCAGGGTCAGAAATCGATTCTGAGGAATCCTGTAGCATTCACGTTCGGTTTCGTCGATAGGATGGCCGGCAAGAAATGTCAGTTATGGCTTGACTTGTCATTTTACCTCGAGCCTTGGTCCGTTACCTGATAGGATCAGATAGAGGTTACCACCTACTATAGTTACAGCCACTGTAGTTACAACCGCATCACTTCAGATGAACCAATGGCATCTGGTCACTGCTGGGTCACCGTCCCATTGACTCGGAGGAATCAGCCGGTCGTCACAAGATGCGGGGAATTAGCGCCTCGTTCTACCTATTCTTGACTCTGACTTCCGCTCGAATCGTTCACGCCTACGGGTCTGCGAAAGTTGATTTATGATTGCGCACAAAGCCCGCAGTACAGCAAGCCACTAAGGTCCGTGTCAACCCTAACGTATGTTTTCAGTGCGATAATTATTTTGAACCAGGATACCCTCAATTCATGCGAACGAGATGGCAGAAGAACCTTCATCATCTCGACATTCCTTCCCTCTTCCCACTTGGATCTCATGGTCATCAATTTTGATATGTCGATTAAGCTCAAAGCTTCTCTGCCACTGGCGAACACATACCAAGAAAAGCAGGTATCGACCGCTCTGACCCCAATTCAACAACCGTTTGGCTTCATCAGCTACATCTGACCCCTGGATTTCATAACCCTGCAACATCACACGACGCTGGTTTCTCTCAGAATGATCCAACCCGTATAAAAACCTCCAAGTCTATTATCAGGAAATTCACACCGAATTGAAGAATGCGGGCTTTCGTCCGTTCCACTGCTCCCATCGATGGCGTCAATGATGCTGACCTTGGAGGTGATTCTCATCCGGCATCCGTAGAGGGTTTCAGTGCTTTGGGCCGGAAAGCGTTTACGTTTGGCATCGATGCTCAGGGTCAGGATAAGTTCAAAGCCGCGGCAAGGAGTCAAGGATATCAACTCGAAGCTATCAAACTTGAGACCAGACAGCTTGATGATGTCCAAGTACGTGCCCCTTGAACATTGAAGCCTCTGTTGACTCGTTAATTACTCGCTATAGCCAATTCGGGACCTTATCAACAAAATCCTTCATCAGCGGTGACTGATTAGTTCCTTTGTTCCCGTGTATCCTTCCAACTTAACAAGTACTCGGTTTGACAGCGTTACATCTCCGAGCGAACCTATGTTTCTATCTCTTTCCGGATCTTACTCCATTGATATTGAAGGTGATCACTATTGTACAGAGTCGTGAAATTAGACACTCACTGCTTGTCCTTGTGGATCGCGAAATAGATCCGGCTAACGACCGGTGGATTCGGCTCGTTCCAGAGCCTGGGGAGGCGTTTTCTCTACCGGCTGGCGCGTTGCAGCGAAAGAATCGGATATCAAGAATATCACTGTCCTTTTGATGCTCAAGGTGAAGCATTCTTTCGCGAGATTAGCGTTACTGACTTGGCATTATATCGTGGTCAGGTAAATGAGCTGGAGCTGTCCAACCTCAATGACCATTACTTTGCTGGTAAGGATGCGGAGGGGCATCCCAGCAGAACTGTGTATCTGAAGGGTCTCGGGAAGTGATTCGCATTTCTTTAACCTAAGTACTGACCCAATATACAATACTTATGTATCTGTGGATTACCTTTTTTTATCTCCTTGTTTATTCGCCAGTATGTATATCAGCAAGTAGTCCACATATATATCAATATCAATGATCTATTTATGTGTCCGTTTTTGTGTTCTGGCGCTCCTTGGTTTACCTTCACTTCGATTGAAGGATTTCGAATAATTTAAACATTCACAGAGGGAGGAAAGGACCAAACGCGACAGTGGTTCGTTGGGGAAGGTGTAGCGAATGCTTTCGGGCATAGAACCCTTACGTCCGAAGTTAATCTTTCCACCTCAACCATTATCCTCCCTCACAATCTCTATATATCAGACGTTCTCCTTTCTCCAGTTTAGTCTTTGACTACTTGAATACAAACCGAGCTCTGTTCAAGTTTCACACCTTCATATTATCGTTAGCGGCGGATACATTCTCCAAATTTCAAACAGAGACCAGCAAGAATGAACCAGGGGTCAGACCACGCATACCGGACACGTATAAAAGGACCACCACATTTTCGACGGAGAACTATACCAGCTTGGTCCAACCCACCATCTCCCCTCTTCAAAGCCATTGTCTCAAACGTCCAAACTCTACTCAATCATTATGATCATTGCTCTATTCGTCGCGGTGATTGCTATCCCAATCAGCGTGTCTATCTTACTAGTACGTTTCTTCCTACTCCGACTAATTCACTTCGTTGACTGACTAACATCTTCAACACAGGTCACCATCGGCTTTGTCTCCTCTTTTCATTGGCGATCCGCTTGTGGCTCCGAACCACGCCAACGAATCGTTTCCTGCGATGTTCAAGCGAAGAAAACCAGAAGAAGACGTTCTTCGGCCAGCACACCCTTGGAAACCTCGATTGTCAAGCCCGCCGAGCCACCTTCCTACATTACTTCTGCCTCGAAATCAGTCGAAGAGAAGAGAACGAAGCCGGTCAACGTAGTCACTAAGAGTGAGTGTCGTAGTCACTTGTTGTAATCGTGCAACTGAAAACTGACCCCTTTTCTGTCAGATATCAAGAAGATACCACAGACCGTTTCACTGTTACTAAAACCAAAGATTGACCTAGCTTCTTCCTTTTCCAAGAAAGCTGCTCACAAGATCTCAAAATCCTTTACTCCAAAGAGAGTCAGGTCATCTACCTCTTCATCTCTCAAGCCTCTCCGGCATCTATCTTCAGCTCTTACCAAGTCGAAGAAGTTTTCACCCGCCCTGAACATGATCAGAGAGGTGTCGAATGGACATTGCCGGGAGATCGTCTTGCCAGAGGAGGCGCTGAGCATGTCTCGTGCTTTATCGTCAAACCTTACCGTTTGCACTGGGTGGTGATGACGGAAATCAGTATCGAGATGTACCCGGCGTTAGATGATACCAGAGAATAATATATGTATACTCCACGTAAACTCATAACACCGTGCTACAATAATAAATGTTCCAGTCCTATTGGTGAAAATTTACTAAATGCTATCATGGATCGTCCTCCATAGTCGTTACACGTCACTGATAGTCTATCAGCCCAAACGAATTGCCATCGAAAATCAGGTAACTACACCTGGAATTAAGTGATTGTTCTCTTGACCCTGGATATCCACGCCCAAATTTCTGCCTACGAGCGCCAGCAACTTTTTGTGAATCTCTCTGTCAAGAGTAGATTCACGACACTTAGTCGTGTCCCACCGAACCCAAACACTCTTGACCGTACCATATCAACCAGCATTGCGCCGTCTAACGAGCAGCTCCGTGCAGATAGCGATAGATCTAAAAGGTTTGGAAGGAGTACGACTCCTAATGCCGGGCTAGAGATGGTCGTTTCTCGAAGAAAATCTCGTTTGAGTCATCACGGACGTGTCGACAACATGGAGTTTTGTGATGGATGGAACGAGGCTTAGCGCACGAGTCAGCTCTCCCGAAAATAGAGCAACGCCATAGACGTTCAAGGAATCCAGAGGACGAGAGCGTCGTAGAAACTCTACGCAAGACCCGATTGCTATTCACGATCGGGTCTTGAGGTATCAAAGGAAGGATGACAGTAAGAGTCGGATTCAAAATCGAAAGGGTCCAAGCCCAAGATATCCGAATTCGTCCCAACTTCGTGATCCCTTCTCGAGTCAACTCAGTATCCAACGACGGTTTGCTGGCTTACTTTGGCATCACCGTAAACGAGAGGTTCTGCATAGTTCGGTCGGATGGTGGAGATGCAGTTGAACTAGGTTGGCAATGCGCAGCTCCCTGTCGTGATGGTGACTTTGACCAGAAGTATGGAGGAAAGGCTTGACAGCGTGAGGTATTTTGCAAAGGCAGAAAGTACGCCAGGAATCAGGGCAGGCTGAGGCTGAAAGGTTTGTGACGAAAACAGATTGTCAACGACGGAACAACGCGATACCACGACATACTTACCACAGAGTGAGCGTTGCTGTCCACAAGTGAAGGCACTAGGATCGAGGCACGGTTTCTGATTCCTCCTTGTTGGCGGATACATAACCGATGCATAAAGATAACGTCGGCTCATCGTGAAAGTCCATACTTAGATTCAAGGATGCAGTGGGCTTGGAGGCTCCGATACCCTGAAATGCCCTTTCCGTACCATGTTGGCGTGAACCTGTGGAAGATAAATTATTCTGAAAGCCAAAAAAAAAAAAGATTAGAAACCTCTGGAGAGAGAGCGTGATTGTATAGACGCACCTATGGATTCCGGAGGACCTCTTATCCATCCCAGCAACGCGTATGCGTAATCCTCCATTCGTTAACAATTTCGCCCCTCAGAAGCATAAGCTTTCCAATTTGATCTGGGTTGATTGAGAGAGTAAAGAGGGTGGATGAGGAAGGTCGGGGAAAAACTGAAGCAGTTGAATGTTTTGATTATGAGCGCTATGGAAAGACGCTGGTGACACTGAAGAACGCTTCCTCACCGTACATCTCATGATGAACTCGTCATCAGTATCGATTCTCCTGCAGAATGCTGGGACTCTGTACGGCACATCAAGAAGAAAATAGGTATGAGTCTCTCAGTCTTTCCATTTATGCCTACAATCTCTGACACAGGCATCAGTTGCTAGTGGCACAGTATACGACCCTTCGCAGAGGATTTTGACGACACGGTCCAAGTTTCATTGTCAATGTCTTCACTGAAACCCTGCATTACCCGAATTGACGAGCGACTTTATCCTCAGGCATTCAACAAAGGATTGACACCGTTAGACTTTACACAAAACGTCTCCTTAAAAATTGAGCAAGAATCCTCAATGACCCGGATTCTAGGCTTCAGACGTCCCAGATCCTCCCGATACCGACATTTTAGTCAATCACCTGCCTTCTCGTATCACCAGGTCCAACTTCCGCCCGCCTTCAAGCTTTTCGGCGGAAACTTGTAACCTTTCACATTTGACATCGTCGGCTTTCGTTCATGAAAAACGACAAATCTACAACCTGCCCCTTCGAACACGCCCGAAGCGAACAAGATCAAGACTTTCCCTCAAGTCTGAGCCGAACCCAGACTCAGAACCAATGCTATCTACCCCTGAAGGCCTGACCCCCCACGTCTCATCCTTGCTCAGTTAACCAGCAGTGGGTCAGTCATACAGTGTACAGTACACGAATTTCATGTAGATTTTTTTCGAATGAATGAATTAATATTCTTTTACCGTCGTTATCACGTTGAGTGTACATGCCTGGCTTCCTCAAAGGAAATAGCGTGCGTCTCCTTCCTTCTCACCATCATCTTGACTCAGTGTCACATCACGATGGACAGCATTTCACAGGTTGTCGAACGCAAGCATCTTGAGGTTTCGCTGGTTGCTTAATACCAGCGATGTCGACTCTCGAGCAGGTACGAGTCCTCACTCATTTTCCATTAACTCTTTACTCAGAATAGCGCATCGCCGGTGTCGGCTGCACAGATACCGTTACCACCTTCAGCACAGTCTGTACAAGGGGGCAGGGTGCGGTAAATTCAGTACATCGAATCCCGCAGAGTTTGCTTATTGGTTCCCTTCATAGCCTACGTCGTACCCTGGAACAGCATCACAGCAAGCCTACGCCACGGGAAAGACTGAAGAAAGGAAGGGGCCTGCAGTTCAACAGTCATGGGAGGAGCTGATGGCAGAAGTCGAGAAATATGATGAGGGAACGGTGAAGAGTTGGAAGGAAGATATTGATACTCTACTGGTTTTCGTATGTCTGCCTTTCACGCACTAAGCTGAGACATTCTAACCCTTGAACAGGCCGGTCTCTTCTCCGCTGTCGTCACCGCGTTTCTCATTGAAGCATATCAGTGGCTCTCAGAAGATCCTGCAGATACTACAGTCCTGCTCCTTACCCAAATCTTCATGCAACTCAACGCCTCACAGACTATACTCCCAGAACGCCCAAAATTCGAACCAGATGCATCCTCCATCCGCATCAACTGTTGGTGGTTCCTCAGCCTTGTTTTCAGCCTCACATCTGCACTTTTTGGGCTTCTGTGCAAGCAATGGCTTCGGGAGCAACAGCGAGACCCGCCGACTCGAACTCCGGCAGAGGCGTTGGCGTTACGCCAGATTCGTCGAGATGGCTTTGAGAAGTGGGGCATGTCACTATTTTTGTCTGTGCTGCCCATCCTACTTGAAGTAGCATTGCTGTTCTTTTTCGTCGGGATCTTGGATCTGCTGTGGGCCAGGCATCCCATCCCATTCGCATTCTGCCTCTTTGCAGTCGTGCTCAGTGCAGGACTGTATCTTGTTACCACATTCCTCCCGGTGTTGGCCTTCTTCTCCCATTTTCGGAAGCCCGACGAGTACCCTTACCATTTCATATGCCCATACAAATCACCACAAGCATGGGCAGTCTACCAGCTCTTGTTCAAGGCACTCCATGCACTTCGGAAACTTCCCTCCATTGAATCCTATATCAACAGGCTGCCTTGGAGATTGTGGTTCCACATATTGAACCCTGCCTCAGACTGGTCTTCACTCGATCTCCAAGTGATCAGACTGTCGAGCGTTCGGTTGTCGGACTCTGACAGTTCCAATGTTTACGAGTTGCGCGCATTCCAGTGGGCATACATCACATTCCAGGACAGTCCGTCGATGCTCCCCCATCTTCAGAATGTCTTGGGAACAATCCCTCCTTCTGTGGTGATGTCGGCTGTCCTTGGGGACTGGACGCTTGCAATGTGGGGAGATATCCAAAAGTCGGATATTGAGCTCTGGTTCAGTGATCAATCAGCAGCTCGTTGGTCCCGGGGCTGGTATATTCACTTTGCGCCTGAGCCGAATTTGAGGGATCCTACTTTTCTCTACTCGGAAGGGATCAGGTTACTGTATTTCCATCAGTCTTTGCAGGCACTAGCAACTCAAGGCTTGACATACTCCCTCATTGAGACCATCATGTCACACCAAGCAGATCTGCAGAACCTCGTGAACCTTCGATTCGTCATACCGTTCAGTGTCATCGAGAAATTGTGGACACATGGCGATCCTTATGTCCGAGAGCAGAGTTCGCAATTGTTCCACTTCTTCGAAGACGCTTTCTCCACGCATCCAGGGTACGATGAAGAACACCATGACTGGGAACGTTTAGCATTCATCTCTGCCTTGACAAATCATCTCAGCCATACCGATTTCACTTCGTACGTAGCGACAAGTCCCCGCGGGCAGGAGTTCATACGTTTTGTCCATGATCAGATAATTTCACGCTGTCTCTACAACCATGGGCCCAATCATCGGGATGCTCCTTACCGCCGCCAGGAACTGTTGTCGAAATGGATTCGGGTGACCCAACGGATAACAGAAATAGGACATCGGCCCGCAGACTTTTTTATGCCTATCCCTGGGTTTTCTGAAGAGTCAGCAATTCGAGCCGCAGATGCAGCTATCCCCCTCCCAATCATTGATCCTGACCATCCTCAAGAAGAAAACGACAGCGGCCCTCCACAATCTGATCACCAGAAGATCGAGGACGGTCGAGGAAGTGGTGTTCCAGGATTGACAGAACGAGGCGATGACCGTGCATCTGGTAGTTCCGATCCAAGCATCAATCCAGGTCATCCTTCTCGAGCAGACGACCGACACAGTGAATACAAGATGACTGCTGATGGTCAAGGAAGTTATCCAGGCTCGGCAGAACGAGGTGATCCAAGGACTGATAAGGTTGGGGTCGTTGGTGCCGATGGGCATGTATGATACTCCGAGTTGCTCTTTACTTATCGTGCTATCTATCATGCGTTGACTGTGTCCGAGCAGGATAAGAGCATAGTTTACAAGGATCTATATGTCACATTACCGCAACTTAAAGAATGTTTTTTTGGGTATCGTTATCTCATGTTCAGTGTATATGTAACTTTCACGAAGTATTTGACACGCGCGTCTCTTTCCTTCAAATTCACACCACCACCACGATTTGCCTCTGTTACTGCACAATCGAGAGGTCTGAGTAGTGCACATGGAAGGGATTTTGTAGGCCGTTAGTACCTTGAGGTTCTGTTGGTTGTTTATAGTGCCAGCGAACTGTCGAGCAGGTATGTTGATTATCATGAATAATGGAATTAAATCCTCGCTCACCTCACTTTGCCCCCAGGGTGGTTCACCGCTAGTGTCGGCTACGCAGATACCATTGCCACCTTCACCAGCCCACCCTGTACGAGAATACGAGGCTCGAATCCGCTCGACCAGTGTATTAAGTCTTACGTAGGGTGCTTATTGATTTTATTCATGGCCTACGTTGCATTCTGGAACAGCTCCACAGTCAGCCGATACTATAGGAAAAGACGAGACCCACCCCCCAAAATTCATGGGGAAAGCTGTTATCGGCAGTCGGGAAATATGATGTTGAAATAGCAAAAAGCTGGCAAGCAGATCACAGTAGAAGAGCTCACTCTTCCCAAGCGATCAGGTAGTACGCCTTCATGGACAGGCATTATCCACGATCTTGAGCGCACCGTTGCAAGAAGGGTGATAGAGGACAAGTTTCAACAAATTGGGGCCGGAGAGGATCTTCATGACCGAGCGGAAGCCAGTTAGTCAGGTTGGAGGCATTGTATGCACATGATGATGGTGCCGTTCGAAGGTGCAGAAATGGTGGTCTGTATGGAGGCCATCAGGTAGTCAAAGAATAATAAAGTACTCTTGACGCCCCGTGTCCTGGATAGGTAAACTTGATCTGCCAGCAGAAAGCGTAGCCCAGAAACATCCGGGCGGGTAAGGTGTGCTTCAGTGCCGCCGTGTGACGCGTTACGACCAGACACACTACATTTTACCACCACCAACTTTGACGTCCATATCGACGTTATCTTGTTTTATATACATACATGGATTTTTGAACAAGGTACGAGTCTTGGTCTTTCGGTTACAGTCTCTGACCTCAGCCGCAGTCAAAGCAACTCGACGAGCCTTCCAAGGTTCGCTGCCAATATCTTTTTCTAGGCTATAGACGTGTATTCAAACGTCGAAACTACACGCTTTCCTAACATCGCCCTGTCTCTCACACACTCATAGTACAAAAAGCCGCGTGCATAACGATTCTTACCATATACTGGTCGTAGGCAAACTCCCATCTAACAATTCTCAACAAGTCTGTCCTCCACCGCCACCACCCTGCCACCCTATGCCCCACCCACTGCGCAGAAACAGCTCAGTATCTGCTACAGACAACAATAAGCATGCCAACCAGGTCAAAAGAAGTTCAAAACTTGCCTGTACCAAAGTCCCCTACGTAGTCGCGTAGCCGTATCGGTGCTTGCCTTAGCGTGAGGTGATTGGATACCATGAGGCTGTTGATTAATGCGTCAATGTAAGGTAGTCAACAACAGAATCGTGCCGCTCACCGTAACAAGTCACCCAGATACACTCAAAGCCCTTTTTTTTTTTCGCGTTTTCCAACTGGCTTGGCGTTCGAGAGCAACCCTTAATCTAAAACGGGTCAACCGTAGCTGAAACGTGGAAAAGGCGTACTGAGGCATCTGAATGTTGGCAGGTAGGGCGTAGGGCATAGGATTGGGGCGATGGTGGTGGTCGGGAAGAAAGAAGGATCCGGCGGCGTCATGGGAAGCAACGGGAGGAAGCTGTCAAAAAAAAGAAAGTTAGCGCTCGGCAACTACAATCACCATGATAGGGGAAGCCAGTGGTACGTCGTATGTTTGTTCATTTTGAAACTTAACTCTCATTTCTCAAAGATGAAGAGACGACGTTCTCGTCACTCGCCGGAGGAGCATCGGATAGCATCAGAAAATTGACGGCCAATTATAAAAACATCGGAATCCATCAGATATCGTCAAAAAGCATCAGAGCATTTCACACTGTGATGCATCACCCACAGCATGCCTGATGATGGACAACGTTACACAGGTCATCAAGTGCTGATTGTTTAGTGCCAGCGATGTCGACTGTCGAGCAGGTATGTCGGTCCAACAGATGCTCACTCACTTTCCCTGACTCTTCACTCAGATTGATGCATTACCGGTGTCGGCTGCACAGATACTACCACCACTCTCACCAGCTCAGTCTGTAGGAGAGGATGAGGTTCGACCAGTATATCAAACCTTCTGCAATATGCTTACCGATTTCCTTCACAGCATTCGTCGTACCATGGAACAGTTCCACAGCAAGCTGATGCAACAGGAAAGGTCGAAGAAAAGAAACTGCAACAGTCATGGGAGAGGCTGACGTTGGCAATCATGAAATATGACGATGAAATGGTGAAGAATTGGAAGGAGAATATTGATACCCTACTTGTTTTCGTATGTCTAACTTTGACTATCGTGGTGAAGGCTTTCTAACTCACAGACAGGCCGGTCTCTTCTCTGCTGTCGTCACGGCCTTTGCAACCGAATCATACCAGTGGCTCTCAGAAGATCCCACAGATACCACAGTTGCGCTCCTTACCCAGATCTCCATGCAACTCAATGCCTCGCAAACCATGCTCCCCGAACGCCCGCAATTTGAACCAGATGCATCCTCCATCCGCATCAACTGCTTCTGGTTTCTCAGCCTTGTCTTCAGCCTCACTTCTGCACTTTTCGGGCTTTTGTGCAAGCAATGGATTCGGGAGCAACAGCGAGATCCGCCGACTAAAACGCCGGCAGAGGCATTGGCATTGCGCCAGATACGTCGAGATAGCTTTGAGAAATGGGGTGTAACTTCATTTTTGTCGGTGCTACCCGTCTTACTCGAAGTGGCCTTGCTGTTCTTTTTCGTTGGGATCTTGGATCTGCTATGGACCCGGCATCCCATCCCATTCACATTCTGCTTTGTCGCAGTTGTGCTCAGTACAGGGTTGTATTTTGCCACCATATTCCTCCCGACACTGGCCCTCCTTCGGAAGTCCGACCAGCTTTCCTACTATTTTATATGTCCATACAAATCACCACAGGCATGGGCAGTATACCGGCTCTCATTCAAGGTACTTCATGCACTCGAGAAAATTCCCCCCATCTGGTCCTACATCTGGAGATTGCCTTTCAGATTGAAGACTCACATATGGAACCCTGCCTCAGACTGGTCGTCATTTGATCTTGAGGTGATCAGACAGTCGAGCGATCAATTGTCGAACTCTTTTTCCACCTTTAACCTTTATGAGTGGCGTGCATTCCAATGGGCTTTCACCACATTCCAGGACAGTCCATCGATGCTCCCACATCTTCGGAATGTCTTGGGAACAATCCCTCCTTCTGTGGCAATATCAGCTGTCCTTGGGGATTGGAAGCTCACGATGTGGGGAGACATCCAAAAGTCGGACGTTGAACTCTGGTTCAGCGATCGAGGGGCAGTTCATCGGTCTCTGGGCTGGTATATGAGGAATGCACCCGAGCCGAATTTGAGGGATTCCACTCTCCTCCACCCTGACGGGATCAGGTTTCTGCATTTCCATCAGCTCTTGCAAGGGAACACAAACGGAAGAGGCATGGGCATTCGTTCCCTCATTCGCACCATCGAGTCACACCATGCAGATCTCCAGAGACTTGTGAACCTTCGGTTCGTTATACCGTTCACTGTCATCGAAACATTGTGGACACATCACTATCCTCTCGTGCGAACATGGAGTTCGCAATTGCTGCCCTTCTTCGAAGAGGCTTTCTCCGCGCATCCAGGCTATAATGAACAACGTCATAACGAGGAACGTTTAGCGTTTATTTCTGCCTTGATGAGACATCTCAGCCGTACAAATTTCACCTCGTACGTGGCGACGAGTACCCGCGGGCAGAAGTTTATACGTTTTGTTCACGGGCGGGTCATTTCGCAGCGTTTATACAGGTTTTATGATGCCAAGGAACTGTTGAATTGGATTCGAGTGACTCGACGAGTTACAAAGATAGGACATTTGCCTGCAGACTATTTCCCGCCTATCCCTGGATTCTCTGAAGAGCTAGCAACTCAATCCACCAATGCCGACATTCCCCACCCAGACATCAATCCTGACCATCCTCCTCGAAAAGAAGGCGAGGGCAGTGTTCCGCAGTTTGACCACGAAATGAATGGCAACAGTCAGGGAAGCGGTGTTCCAGGATCAATGGAACGAGGCAAGCAGGACAATAAAATCGGGGGAGTTGGTGCCGATGTGCCTGTAGATAGCATTCCTCGTCCATGGATCAATCCTGACCAACCTCCTCGAGCAGACGACCGAAGTAATGCTGAATACGAGATAACTGTCTATGGTGAACGTGTCCCAAGCTTGGTGGCGCGGGGCGGACGGAGCAATGAAGTTGGGGGAGTACGTGCCGACGGGTGTGTATGATACTCAGAGTGAGTTACCCTTTGCTCATCGAGTCATGTACTTTGTTGTACTATGAAGATACAAGTTGACCCAGCAGAAGGAATAAATACAAGCTCTCTATCCCATTTCGAATTGACGCTGAACCTCAACCGTCTCGCAGGACCTGGAAGTGTTTTAGCGTTTGACCTTCCCTTCTGATACAGGCTGGCCTCTCAAAGCCATCAAAGACGCTGAACGGCCTTGTAGACCGTACAGACGGTAAAGTGATTTATAAGAAGTTATCCGGAAGAGTACATAGGTCATTTACTTACGTCGATACTCCCAAATCGCAGCCTTGAATTGGTCGGACTTGCGCTTAAGAGACTGCGAACCATTGTATTTCGTGCGTTGAGCCTGTAATCATCCGCTGTCGAATAATCCGGCTTGAAACGTACGAAGCAAGTAGAGATATGGCGTATACTAGACAAAGGGAGCTCTCAATATCCGTGTAGACCTCAGGGCAGGGATAGCACGTACTCTTGGCCACCGATCCGGATACTTACTTTTTCTGAAAGCCATATCAACCACGCTATAACCCCAACCAAAGATACCGATGAGAAATTTGGATGTCGGGCTATCACTGAATACAAACGTCAGCACCAGTCAATATAGAAAGGATGTTTTTTCGTGTGAGGAATGGAGGTGAGTTGATGGGGGCGTTGTGAATAATAGTTACGCACGATGTCGATATAGGAAGGTCGTTCGCCGATCCTGTCGTTACCGTTGAGACTTGTTCTGCTACCACCATGTTCTCGGCGACCGGTACGCCCATTTCCCTCGTTGTAGGTTTCGAAGTGCCGATGGTGTATCTTCTACAGTTCTGGGCTCAAATAGAGTTCCGGTTTTGGTAAAGGTACGAATGGGATCTTCAAAGGCTCTAGCCATGGCCATGACTCCGCAATGTCCTCGTTAACGAGGGCCCGACTTTGGAAGGAACCCTTACATGAATTGAGAGCGTATTCCCTTGAGCCTGGACGTATGCTTGACAATGATGAGCCGCTCGTGGTAGATTCCCTCACTGCGAGCCTCTCGAAACTGAATCAAAAAGCCTGCTCAAAGCTCGCTAGTTCCTTTGACAGCTGGGGTACCTGTTCCTTCCATATCAGCGACATCTTACATGAGATTGAACACTATACACGCACCTTGTACCCCATTTACATGTACCTCCTTCTGCACCAGTAAACCCGTCAACGCCTGATTCAAAATTGCCACAACTTTATGAAGAATTTAACGAGTTCAGGGGTAACAATGGTCTCTTCTTGCTGCAGAGACAACGCGACGGTATTGGCACTGAACTAGTTTGAAACCGATTACATTGGTGATAGCCGTCCAGGGCTGGTAGTGGCACAAAGCAAAGAGTAAGACGGTTAGCGCTGGGGTAGTGCGGAGTACGGTTACCAAACTGCTAGCGGCTCAGAAGCCTTCGCACCTAGTACAGTACCTCTTAACTCCTTCAACGGCAAAAAGACCAAGATCGACGGTCAGCCTAAGACTGACACCCTGTATTCCCTGCTCGATTCACCGGGACAAGCTGCCTTCTGCACATTTGCCATCCAAACGGTAATCCACACGCAGCTGAGTTGTATCCCTTGCCTCCCCCTTTTCTGTCGGATATCAAGAAGATACCACAGACCACTTCACTGTCACTAAAACCAAAGATTGACCTAGCTTCTTCCTTTTCCAAGAAGGCTGCTCACAAGATCTCGAAATCCTTTACTCCAAAGAGAGTCGGGTCATCTACCTCTTCATCTCTCAAGCCTCTCCGGCATCTATCTTCAGCTCTTACCAAGTCGAAGGAGTTTTCACCCGCCCTGAACACGATCAGAGAGGTGCCGAATGGACATTGCCGGGAGATCGCCTTGTCAGAGGAGGCGCTGAGCATGTCTCGTGCTTTATCGTCGAACCGTACCATTTGCATTGGGTGGTGACGACGGAAATCAGTACCGAGAGGAGATATACTCGCCGTTAGATGATACTAGGGAATAACATGTACACTCCGCGTAAACTTATAATGCCGTGCTACAATAATAAATGTTCCAGTCCTGTTAGTGAAAAGGTACTAAATGCTATCATGAATCCTCCCCCACGGTCGTTACACGTAATTGAGTCCACTGAAAGTCTATCAGCCCAAGCGAATTGCCATCGAAGATCGGGCAACTATACCTGAGATCAAGATTGCTCTCTTAATCCTGAACATCCACACCCAAATTTTCGCCTACGAGCTCCAGCAACTCATTGCGAATCTCTCTGTCAAGAGCAGGTTCACGACATTTCATCGTGAAGTTCCGTAGTCGTGCCCCACCGAACCCAAACACTCTCGATCGTACCATATCGACCAATATCGCGCCGTCTAACGAGCAGCTCTGTGCTGATAGCGATAGATCCAGAAGGTTTGGAAGGAGTACGACTCCTGATGCCGAGCTAGAGATGGTCATTTCTTGAAGAAAATCTCGTCCGATGATGAGATTCATCATGGACATGTCGACAACATGGAGCTTTGTTATGGATGGAACGAGACTTAGCGAACGAGTCAGCTCGCCCGGAAATAGAGCGACACCATTGATGTCCAAGGAATCCAAAGGAGGACGAGAGCGTCGTAGAAACTCTACAAACTCTGGAGCATTGACGTGGTAAGAAAGGGCCTCCCCAGAAGCCTTGAAAGATGTCAAGGACGGCAACGTCAGGTATGGTAAGATAGCGCTGGCGTAGTGGAAATGACTGACGTCCAACGATTCAAGGTGGGGAATCAAAGCGGGGATGGGGTTGGTGTCCGCCGCCAGGCGATGTTGGTAGGTCATGAGTGTGCGTGGATTCAGTTTGACTTCTCGAAGCTTCGGAGAGCATTGCAGAATGCCCAAAATGAGATCGATGCTAGGCTCATCCGTTGAGAACCTCTCTAGCGCATGCATATGTTGATAGCCGGAGAGAAGTCTTGCGTCCATTCGTGCGGTTTCGAGGATGCGTAGACGGGTTGCGTAAAGTGGCTGCGCAGCTGTTAATCCGGCTGACATTGTAGCTCTGTGTACTATGAGAAACTCGAGGGCGGGAAATTCGTTTGGAAGATGTGGATCCTCGCCATGCAGACGTAGAACGCCACTGCCCCATCGTTCATAATGCCGATATAGCTCTGCCAAGACGGGTCTGTGTAAAGTGGGGTCATAGGGAACACGTGCACCCTGGTCGAACAGGCTAGGAGCATAGAAGAATATGTGGAGAGGCCTTGCCTTGGATTTCTCCAGGCAAAACTTGGTAAGATCGTAGATTCGCTGAGCGACTATCGGTTCGTCATTGACGTGAAACCGCACCCCGATGCACGACCACAGTTTGGATTCCTGGAAGGCTAATGCTCTCCACTGAGCTGAAACGTGGCTCAGGACAAGCGGAGTACGGCAGTTGGGCTGCTCGAAGCGCTCATATTCGTCTAGCTGTGACGGTTCTCTGAGCGGATACCCATCTCTCCAACACGTGTAGAATATGCGAATCAACAACTCCGGTGGAAGTCTGCGAATTGACGGCCTCGAAATCCAACGTAGTCGTTCCTTCAACTTCCATAAACGAGTTCGCCTCTCCTCTAGCTGAAGCATGGCGTCGTCCATCTGACGTATTGCTTCGTCATAGCCCACAAGTTCGGCTTCTGCCTTTTGTAAGAGAGGAAGGAGTGTCGATGCTTCGTGACCTATGGAAATATGGTTTCCGGGATTCCCAGCGACATAATCTGCGATGACGGGAATGGCTGGGTTTGGTTCTGATGGAAAGACATTGCGGCATTGGTGGCATAGTTCAATTGGGTCTCTCAGTAACGGCTAGAAACGAATGTTAGAGTGTTAGAGAACTACTGGTGGTACAACTCGAGAACTACTTGCCTCAATATCCAAAACATTCTCCATGGCAATTTGTTCTTCAAGGCGTGTTACTGAAAATCTTATCAAAGGAACTGATGGCTTGAAGCTGGGGATTTTAAAAGGCAAAGCATGGCTAACCGAACCATTTTTATCTTGCCCGTATTCCGATTTGCTGAACTCAATGTTTGAATGCGATCCTCGGGGCAGTATAAGAAAGCCTGCAACTGATTTGCCTGTGTGGTACGATGAACGCAGGTAATTGAAGCAATAGTACAGTCGGAATCAAATCTCGCGCCAAAACAGCGTTTGGGGTTGTCAATGTTTCCAATGTGGGGCACCGTTCAGGTTTCAAGGTTCGAATATCAGTGCGTCCAACAATGCCCACGAACAGGAGACGATGGTCCCAATCGAGGTGGAGAGAGAGGAGATGGTAGGTAAGTCAACGCTGGAGTAGTAGGAGTCATCAGGCTGGCAGTCGGGCCCCCTTACCTTTCACGTGAGTTTGGCGGAGTTCCGTACACAACCTTTGGAACAGAACTCCGACCTGGTAGTGGGATAGCGAACTGACAGTGGATATTATATTTTAATTTGTGGCAACTAGCAATAATATATAATCATGACTCCCTATGAATAGAATCGACCCAAGCAACAATAACACATATTTCAACTGACAGCTGTTCTAATAAGCTTTTTGGCTTTCCGCTGCTCAGCACCGTCCATGTCATAGGCATCACCCCTGTACACCTGGCACCGACAGCCTCGCTAAGCACGATGCAACGACCAGTTGAACCATGATTATGCGAGATGCTTCGAGGTTCGACCGATGGCCAATACCCAAGAATTGGAATTAGAGGTTTGCTCGTCGAATCTCAAGAGGTGACATTTATATGAACCGAATTAACAGCGAGCGTTGTCAAAGTTACGCGTAACTTGACGCCATGTCGGCCTTACCGCAAGCAGCGAATTGCGGAACATAATATCGTCTTTGAACATTATAACCGATTACTTGCGTTAATCTGTCTAGCACATTCGAGTCCATATCTCGGGGAGTAGTTGCATAACTCATGGCGAGCGTGAAGACTGGCGGCGTGGCAGATGGCAAGGGGAAAGAGAGTGTGCAATGAAATAGTCTTCATCTAATGACTTCGTGCTCCATAGTCAAGCCCTCGTGTTTGCATTGTCAAGATTCACAGATGCTGCAAGAGAATTTTCCAAGATACTCATTCGCAACACTACCGAAATCGATCGTCCGACCATCTGTCCCCACGTCTGCATAGGATCGGCTACCCTCTCCTTCTCCAATTTTTAACCACACAACAGCACTATTCCCTTACTTGATAAACTTTGAGGCACGTTAGTGAAACGCACCAGTCGCGAGTGGGAGTCAGAACAAGATGATAGGACTGCAAAAGAAATAGACGCCCAACCCTTTTGACTCACTCCCATCACTCACACTATTCGTATTCGTGGAAAATGGTCTGTTTTTCTCCTTCGACTGTTGAACCACTACTAACATGGACTGATGGTTGACCAAAAAGAACAAACATCGTTCACCGAGTCGCTCACATTGGCGACGATTCCCGCAGTAAGAAAACAGGGCGACATCGAAACCACAGAGGCCGAGTACCCGACTCAGAATGCCAACTATCACAAAAATTAGACTGTTCCTGTCATCCCCGAGGGTATCCGACTTGGCACCAATCCTTGCAGTAATTTCTCTCCTTTTATTCTGCAATCCGCTCCGTATGTCTCCTTTCCTTTTGCATCCTTCGGATACTCACTGGATTAACTAGATTTCGAATGGATTTGGTTGTTGATATTCGCTGAGCCTGAGATAACAACGTTAACTCCAGTGTCTTCAGCCTATCCCCGGCACTAATCAAGATCTGTTGCAGCCCTCCTCTCGAGCTTTGTTCCATGCCTCATCTCAGATCTGTTTCGTTAACCCTCGATTTACTCTTATCTCACACGCCCCGCACGCGACATGCCACTGAATCCATAAAAGTCGTTCGTTCGTCACCCCCAAGGTCATCAAGTCATTTGATATTGAATTACCCTATATCGTGCTGACCGGAATCGGAGAAGTGGAATCGTCTTTAACCTTCAACCTTTCGATATTGTGTTTGTAGTCAGATTGCCTCGACCCTTTCCGGCGTTATGGGACGTAATGAACCTGTAGGCTGTCAGGTCCCAATATATATAACCACCGGCAAGACCGCATAAGTATCACTCCCCTAACGTCCCAGAGACGCATCAGCTATGGACGCCCCAAATAACACTTCACAACTGTAAGTACGTCCATGTAAAACTCTTAAGCGTAACTATTGATTCCGTGAATCTCTGTAGAGCAGGACCCCTGGTATGACTCTGCCGCAATCATATACCTCTAGCCTTACCAAGTCTTACGGTCTATGCAACGTAGTTACTTGGCTATCTATTGAACTATGGTCTCTACGGTATTCTCATAGTCCAGATCTGTGTGTACCTGCACTCCTGACTTTGCTTTGACCGTCATGATTGATATGCACAATGTTAGACCTCTATTGGGCGGCATTTCCATACGATAATCGACTCACTCAGGCCCTCGTATACTGCCTTTACGGTTTAGAAACGACCCAGACCATCGTACTTTCCCATGACGCATTCCAAAGCTTTGTTTACGGATTCGCAAACCCTGTCGCTGTAAACACGCTTCATCTCCTGTGGCTGCATTCTTATTTAATCGACGGAATAGGTATGTGGTCTCCCAGAGCACGATTTCTGTGGCGTGGCACTCATTTTTTCCTGATATCTAGTTGCATTCTTTGTCCATATTTACTATGCCAGGAGAATACACGTCCTGTTACGTGGAACGAAGATCATACCCGGAATGATCGTGTTGGTGAGTCGAACGTCTCGTTTCCCGAGCCACCGTTAACATACAATTAGCTAGCCACCACTCAATTCGTTGCGTCCGTGCGCCTCAGTATCACCGCGAGAGACACGATACTGTTCTCTGATGGCTATCATTACAGAGACGTCGCTTTTGTTCCCTCTATAGTCGGTTTGAAGCCTCAATCTTTGACCTTCTGCTGATATTCCCTTGGCAGACTAAAACCGTTTGCGCCGTGGTAGTTGACGTCCTCATCGCTATAACAATGATCTACGCTGTAAGGTCTCCCTATGAGCACTGACAATTCTTTTTCTAATCGAGAGTGCCCATGTCTTGACCTATAGCTCTCGCAGTTTGACACCACGTTTCGGGAAACTCAAAATCTTCTAAGTCGACTTAATCGGCTTTCGGTGGAAACAGGTAGTCTCATTGGTATGTTGGTTAAACGAGATCTGGACACTGAATGACAAGCTTCAACGGCTGACAGCTGTAGCGAGCCTCCTTCAGCCTCTTTTGTGGATCTTGTTCATAAATCGAATCTATTATGTCACGCCGGCTATAATCACTACAAAACTATATTCAAATTCGTTATTGGCGGTGCTCAACGGCCGTGTCCAGATTCATGGAGAAAGGGGAGGTAGTACCAGGAATACAAGTAGCGCAACTGTCGCTGTCACTGTTCCACGGTCGGCTTGGACTCGACAAAGCAGGATAATTTCGGAAGGTTGGGTGCCAAGTACGTTCCCTAGCAGGTTGGATGATCTGGATGGCTTTAGTCTATCGGTACGTGTTCTTAAACTATGACGGTAAAGTTCATTGTCCAACGTTTCAAATGCAGGAAGCACACGTAGACGCTTCGGAGACCAAGGCAAGCAGTCGCATCACTAGATAGGGTTGGAAGGGGAAGGCACCTGGAGGTGGCTCAATTGCACGGACATGGATGTATGTGGTAGATATGCATATGTAGGAGTCTGGCTCTCGGTTGCATGAAGGGACTACAGGACAATGGTTGATTCATGGAGTGAAATGATTATAGTATAGTGATAATGGTCCAAACTGTTGGTAAATTATAGAATAGAGGTGTTTCTATAGCATCTCCATGCCCTGGCACGTCTGCGACGTTGCCAAAGTTCCAAGGTCTCGGTCTCCTCGCCAAGTGCATGGGTTGGATAACCTCTGATAAACTCCACAAATGGATCATCAAGCGAGAGTTACCGATGTCAGTTACGCAACAGGCTCGACGCCCACAAACCCAACACCTAGATGAGAGCCTGTGACTCAGAAGACGGCGAGTGGGCTCACAAATCTGAGGACTCTAAAATGTTCTTTAACATTCCTCGAGGAACCAAGAAATACCAAGGACAGGAGGAGGCCGCCTAGTATTAGTATGTGTCCGTAGACAGGTCTTGGTCTTGCTCATAGCTGACATCCGTCTCGCTTTTCAATACTCATTTCACTTGATATACCATCTTCGTCGTCCCTTTTCGTGGCTTGGCAGGAGACAAAGACATGCGTATGAAGAACATGACTCGTTTCCACTGCCAGGTTTAGTATATGTTTTCCGTTAGCCACTCGATCATTTCCGAGTAGCTACAATTATCAGGATTACCTATATGACGGTACAGAAACTTCGTCTGAGACCTATCGATGATTAACGCTATTGCGAGTCGCTCTTCGAATGAAGTGGCAGTTCTACCACGACGGTAATGTATATCCCGAGGACACTCAACCGCTAAATAGTCACCGGGGTAAGCGCTTCCCTACGGACTCCGGTTAGGCGGTTAGCGTACCTCAGAACCATTTCAACCCTCGTACGTTCACCATAGTGCATGCCAGTGTACCTCGTCTGAATTGCGCTGCTTTCGCTCAATTTGCACGAAAAGCCATCGTGTGTGTGGTTGAATGGGTAAGCAAGATTAGTCTGCTTTTTTTTTTCTATTCTAAATATCAAGATGATGGCCCGTGGAAGACGAAGAGTGTGGGACGTACCTCGTAGCGGGTTCTTCATAAGCACTCCCATTTACCATCTCCTTAGCATCCTTCCTACTCCAAGGCCACGCACCTGGACTCCAACTGTTCGCCCTGGGTCCGAGGGTACATTCCATGATTCATCGAGGAGTTTCTCAACATTAGACGCATCAGACTTGGGTGAACATGGATATAATTGATACGATTTGAGGGCGGGCTCAAGAGGAAAAGCAGAGAACTGAGCATATCCGTCGGTGAATCCCGAAAGGTCTTGGGTTGAGAGAAGGAATGTCGGCAGCCAAGAAATAATTCAATCACATCCAAATACGATCTGCATCACTCATCGCCCTCGAGGTAACCTTCTAACCTGCACCATACTCCTTCCCGTGCCCGGGATGCTCAATAGCTTCGAGCAGACAAGTCAAGCCCTTGACGTATAATATGAACATTAGGAGGGAAGGGAATAGGTTAATAGGCCGAGAAGATAGTGAAAGGAACATATACCTCTGCCTCTCTTCCTCCCTCTTTCAAGTCGACACATCATTTTCCTAGGACCTGTTTGGGCGGGATATGGAATAGTTGGGGCATCGTTGGATGGCGGAGGATCTGCGGCCCGCGGCGTTGAACTTCGTTGCGATGGGAGCTTATTTGATTCTTCTCGTGACAACCACCACGGCTGCTACATTGCTCGGTTCATTTAGGACTTTTCTCAGTTTTGAAGGCTAATCCGGTGAAAAACTCCCGGATTACACGAGACCAAGTGAATCGTGCTCGAGAACTGAAGGGTGAAGACCGGTTGGAAGTATGTGTTGTGTATTTCTCTAGTATGCCACGAGCTTAATTCACTGGCAACTTCTGCGGCATGCTTCATTAGACTCAAGGAATCATACAGTCGCTTGCTCATAGCATCGAGAGGTACTGGTCATTAGGGGACCATCGATTATGGTGCGTGAAAGATGGTTTTTTCTTTCTACTCTTCAGCTGATACACTTGTGTATCATCAGGCGGCCAACGGAAATAAACGAGTGTTATTCGCCGAGTTATTCATATCGGAGGTCGATTGTCCTCGCTGTCATTTCACAGTAAATCCCTCGTTGAACACCGTTCATATCACTGAGCTGGAAGGATACATATCGCGGCATCCTGGGAATCATCTCCCACCTGTTCACGAACAAGCTCGTCTTGAAAACCTTCTGCGAGCAGCCGAAGGAGAATTGTCGCAATATGAGGAAAGAATACGCGAGATGATGGAGCAAGTGGAGAAGTCGAGGGTCAGGATGACATCCTCTATCCGACGACTGCGAGTTATGATCAAACCATCGATCCATCGGCTCCCCCCAGAGCTTCTCTCACATATCTTCATGCTGCACGAACCACGCCCCTATGAATCCCAGAGATACTCTCTTATTCTTAGTCACGTTTGCACCCGTTGGCGTGCACTAGCTCTTTCGATGCCCCGCCTATGGTGCCGATTCGGACTAATTATTCCGTCCCGAACATATCATGTTCACGAGTCTCATCCACAAAGGATGCTTAACTTTGTGAAGTTCTGCTTGGAGAATTCCGGAGATAAACCGCTCGATTTATCGGTTTACTCGTACTCTGATAACGAGAGTACATTTCATCGGTATTCTTCATCTTTGGCTCAACTCGTTGCGCACAGTCATCGATGGCGGCACGTGGACTTTGACACCGGCCGAAGTTATCTTGAAATCCCCGAATCCCTACCCATGCTCGAAACAATATCCCTCAGATTCTCCCAGAGCTTGGTGGCAGACCGTACTCGTACTGTCTCTACCCCTCGCCTGCGCTCCTTATGCCTCAACGATGCTGAGAGTCTTGGTCGGTTTGACCTTCAAACCCTGACCGAGCTCACTATCACAGAAGGTTCGGGTATCTCCGCTATAAAGGCACTAGACATACTGCGGTCATGTAAAATGCTTACGTCCTTCTCAACTTTCATATACATAATCGACGAGCAGCCACCTCTTCCGTCCCAGAATGTCGTCGTATCTTCATTGCGGACATTGGATATACAAACACTAGAGGACGGCGACTTCTTCAGCCGTCTTACATTACCTTGTCTCTCAGATCTCACTCTAATTGGAGATGAGATGCACGCCATAGAGTTCCCATTTACAAGCTTCTACGGGATGTTGAGTAGATCTCGACCGACTCTTCTCTCGTTGAATCTTGAAGGATGGACAATACCCACTCAAAGGCTACTCGACGTTCTATTAACGATACCGTCCCTCGAGACGTTCATCATATGGAATCCCGAGTCGCTACTATACTCACCAATTCTCTCCACCGAATTCCTTGAACAGATGACATTCCCCACCAAGGGCGTAGACATCGTGCGGTATAAAGACTCGGTGTTGTTGCCCAGTGTTGTTAACATCCATTTTGAGTTAGGGCAGCATCCTTTTGACCATAATGCTCTGACTCGAATGGTCGATTCTCGCTTTTATGACGGTAACTGGACAGGCGACACGATGCACAAGCTAAAACAGCTGCAGTCTTTCAGTTTATGCTGCTGTCCTACCAAGCTCAACGAGTATACTCGCTCCCGCCTTATGAGCACGCAAGGTAAAGGATTGAAGGTCAGTATCGAATTCTTGGATCCCTGTTTCTATAGTATTTAAGGTTGAGTCTGTGGATTTGCTTTTACATGTGCCATCTCATATCGATACCCTTCTCTGTAGTATACACGAGCAACACTGAAATGCTGATGTTTCGATCGAGTTTCCTTGAGAAGCCGGGGCATCGCTTACTTCCCCATGCTCTACCCACACCCAGATCATGTTGGGCCTCTGTCGCCAATGCGATCTCACCAGATCGGAATCGTGATGATTGCTTACACCATTGATCCTTCCTTCGTATTCCCTGCCTGATCCTCCTCAAAATGAATATTCAATGGATGGGGAGCTGCATCAGTAACGGTGCCTCTCTGAACCGGACGACTCGCGAAATGGATTTCAGAGACCCTATCCTGCAAACTTTCCACAGTCATTCCGAGTCTTGCTCGTACAATAATTAACGTTGGGGCGATTCCCTAGAAAGATAGTGAGCCTCGAGACGTGTGAAAATGTGATGGCTTACAGCAGATAAAGCTACGATTGGAGAAGGATTGATGGATAATTCAACAGGTGGGACAGTGTTGAATATGATTAATCCAATAATGGTTGTTGTAGGATAGAGTAGTCCTGATTCAAGGCTGGAGCCATAATGAAATTTAAAGTTGAGCAGTATTTGAAAGAATACGTACATAATTCTGGGGATTGATTGTATGACATTGCCATCGCTGCTTGCAGTGCCCAACGATCGAACCTTACAGTGGATCCACCATATGCGCCCGGCTACATTGATAGGTGTGAAAAAGAGTCCAATCATAGAAGACGGATGGAACAGACCAGTCAAAAGGGTAATTAAGAGGTTCAACGCTGCACTCATTACCCACTGCGGAAACTGTAGACGGGCCCCCACTATGAAAAAGTCCTGGTTCCTTTGTGTAAGAAGGCTATCGACTCCGATCGTGAAGAAGACGGTTCCGATAATTCCAATGACTTATGTGCCATCAAAATCCAAGGTAGACGGCAGAATCAGAGCTGAAAACTAACCATTTGTTATAGCTGACGCCATTATGAGTGGGCAAGCAACCCATTTCCTTGAGCCCCAAATCAAGTAACAACGATGGATCTGTAAACATATCATTGCACGTTGGGAGGGGCGCCGGGCAAGTCATCGCAACACTCACCAGCATAGTCTCTGCAACGAGGCTGGGGATCCCGATATCAGCTTACGCATCGAACTGAGGGTTCATCAGCAACTTACTTGAGGAGAATAGGAGTCAAGTATGTGATCGATCTACCTGATTGCATGAATTTACGCAAGGCTTTGCCTAGTCACAAAACTTACCGGACGGCAGCTATCCCTGTGTTTGAGAAGTGCTTTCTAGCTGGCGAATAATCGCGGGTTTTGATCGCGGTAAAATACACCACAGTATCAAGAACCGATACCACTGTCTGTGTGACGACGAAGATTGTCGACAACAGGAAGAGAAGCACGATCCAGAAAAAATAGAGCTGGCGGCTTTGCCGCTCGTCTCGGCGTCGTAGCAAACAAACGCATGCTCCAAAAAGAGAGGCATAAACACCTGTCAATGCATTGTCAGTTTTTAGAGAGCTGATACTACTGAACCAGCGACAATACCATAGACAAGATACATCGTCTGAAGTTGGTCACTCTGTTAGAGTATGACTGAAAAGTTCTATGGAAATGGACATACCGAAAGAGTGGTTAACGGGAATATAATTTCAGACGTGGTGTCCCAAGCTCGGCTTGCATTTGCCAAAGGGTTTTCCAATGACATAGTTTGTTTCAATTGGAGCTCGGGCTGAGAGAAGTCGAGAGAGGAGCTATGGGTTTGGCTGAATCAGCGGTCTGCTCTATATACCTGGTCTCCCGGAGCTGCAGGAAATCTAAAGACGACAGGTTTAAATACCTGTGACCCCTCGGCATCGGCATGGAAAATAGCGAAGCGAAGAGGTTATAGATGGCAGTGGTCGATGAGGGTGGAGCCCGAGCGCATCAGCACAATGCACTGAGTCGATTATCCCGCCGGGGTCGTGGAACAGTGGAGTCAATCCGCTCGAGGGATCCACCCGAATTTCAAATCTCTGCGAAGGGGTGGGAACGAGCCTGACTAAGCCAGCGGTCAAATTCATCCCACTCAACCACCTGTCCTCGGAGCCACCAACACTGGATGCCCGTCCTCCAATCCCTTCTATTATGCCACAGTGGCCCAGGAATATGTTCACAAATTCGTTGCTGGGGAAATCACCAGAGAAAAAGCCGACTCTGCTGTTGAGGCTAACATTTTGAAGTTCGGAGCTGAGGTGATCGGATATTGGTATGTAACAGACCTGGGCAAACTCTGACCCTCGCAGATGATTGATGGACGCTCACCGCGAGTCTCAGCCAAGCGCAAGTGAGAGAGAATGGATCCCGGACTGCCCCCTCATCTGATAACCGCCGAACACGTAAAAGACGTGAACGAAGCCCCAGTCCTGACTCAGGAAGTGACTCAGATGAGGGAGAAAGTACGCACAGACAATCCAAGCGGATCGGCAAGACCAAGCTTGCTTGGGAGACTGATGGATGCGCCGATAACCTGTCAGACTCGTCGTCAGTCAGCTTGAGAACTTCTCCAGAAACCCAACAGAAGCTGTTAGACTCCTCAGAGGAAATGGTGCAGCCCCGACTTTACACTGGACCTCCCGCTAAACTGATTGCATAACAGACAAGAAAATCATCCTTCATACGATTAGACTGTCAGAAAATTCGTTCTGATTTGTGTTCTATGGTAGTGTTACAGCGAATTAACTGGTTTGATTCTGATAGCGGTAACTCGCAAGCCAGTCCGTACCAAGGTCCGTCCGTACGGTTCGGGTAGGGCAAGTCACCGACTCGCCTCAAATCCCTTGTGCTCCACCATCACCCCACTTCCCAACAGCTCCTTCCCGCTAGCGCATTCTTCCCCCCTGTCTTATTGTCGCTCCGTCGATGTATCAAGATAAAGCCTGGACGATGCACGGAGCACTGGACATAGGCCGGAGGTCAAATATGGTATGGGCGTATACGGGGCAAGGTACATGTACTGGTTAGCCGGTATGCAGGCGCACTACACCTTGAGGTGCGTGTATCGGTGCAGGTCTACACCACTAAACGCCTAACGTATCGTACCGGTACGTGAATAATGAGGCTGGGTCGGGGTGTGAAAACCAGTGAGGTTTTCGTGGACACTATCCGACATTATCTGACGTCACTGGGTGTCCTCCTCGGATAACGTCTGACAACGTCTGATAGCGTCCTCAAGTTGGAGTAATTTCCGACGCCACCTGACATTATTGAAATATTGACATATCATAGATAGGCCTCCATAGGCTCTCTTTCTGGTCGTCTTTTTGTCCAGTTTTGTCAGGTAGTGTCAGATAATGTACTATATTATCTACTAACATACTAAGGTACATTGTTGCTACCAAGTACGCAAACTCACCAAGACCTGCCAACCCAAGGCTCTAACAACAACACTGAAACCCTTTGCCCTAACTCTAACCCTGTACCCTGAAACCAAGCCCTCTGGGCCTCTACCTAACACCAACAGGCCCACGACGCCAGGCTCCCATGATATTGACGTGCTCTTCAGGCTAGCGTATGAGATATCAGTGAAAAGGTGAATTACGCGACACGGGTTTGACTCACTGCTAATGCACCATGTATCGTCTCAGTCTTCTTTAAGTTACCTGACGCGTCGGAAGGGTGTGAGCTTTCTAACGATGGCGAGAAGGGAGTACCACACACCATGAATGACCCAACTCACCGCATAATTCCTTCTTCGATTCTCCATTCGGGACCTGCGGTATCTTGAAGTATCTTGTCATCGCGAGGGGTGAAACCGGCGCTGAGTCGAGAGAGCCTCAGGGATATGGGAATCCCAAAGGGAGGGGAACCTAATAGAGACAGGCGAGGGACCGGAATGTGTGGGCATGGTGGTGGTTAGAAAGAAAGAAAGAAGCAAGGGCGGGAAAGTTTTGGGCACAGCGGCAACTTGAGCGGAAATGCGCACGGACCAACCATCAAACCACCACCGTGATGCTTTATTTTCTTTCAAGTTATTCTCTGAACCAACTTACGGCTCTAGATCAAGTGAATGAAATGAAAGAAGACGTCGTCGGATGAACGTCAGGAAACGTCAGGTGCGTGTCAGAATTCTCTGAGTTTGTCGAATAACGTCCGATGGCGTCTGATAGCGTCCACTAACATTTCGTTGGGCGTGAAGGGGCCCTGTACAGGGCGCGCCTTTTCAAAATCCCAGCAGATATCGTTACGTGAGTGGGTTTTCGACTTTGTAAAAGCACCTCTCCTCCCGTGCTGTATATATTCGTAAACTACAAAAGGGCCCTAGGGTGGCCCCGAAAGGGGAAGGGGACAACGGGATGAGCGAGCGGTCAGAAAAATTCGCTTACGTCTATCTGGGGGTCTGTACAGGGCTGTCCACACGTATTGGTACGACACAGTGGGTTTCTAGCGGTGTAAACATGCCTAATCCTGACTAAAAAGGTTGTAGTGAAAATTTGAGGGTTCCTGGGGTCCTGCGCTCGGAACTGAGCATGACAATCCCGACTTCCATACCGCACAGCTATGACTAGAATGCCATGCTTGTGCTCTCGGCAGCCTAACTGCAACTAAACTCCTTCTAATCACCGCCCCCCAATACAGCTATCCGAACGCAGAAGTTCTACTCCTTTACCTGCATTTCATCAACACTTGGGTTCAGTACTGCGAAAATGATGCCCCGTACTCCAAATACGTCGATGCCAGATCTAGGTCCCGGAGGAACGCAGCGGAAGCCTTTACCGACAAAGAGACAACCAGATCTCACGGATGCGCTCAACTACCTGGACGCTGTGAAGAACCAGTTCCAGGATAGGCCACAGGTGTATCATTATTTTTTGAATATCATGAAGGATTTCAAAAGCTGGCAGTGAGTGCCTCGAATCTTGATTGCTGACTTGCGACTCCTGATCTGTACCAGGATTGATACTCTGGATGTCATCGAACGCGTTTCACGGCTTTTTCATGGAAATCCACCTCTTATACAGGGATTCAACACTTTTCTGCCTGCTGGATACCGAATAGACATTTCTGATGGCCCAATGGACTCCAAAGCTATCTTCGTCACCACGCCTTCTGGATACCGAATAAACACTTGCAGCGGCCCAATGAACCCCGATGCCATCGTCGTTAACATGCCTAAGAAACCCGAAAGCCAGGAAGAGTTTAACCACGCCATTCGCTATTTGAACAGGATCAAATCACGGTATTCGGATCATATGAATACATACAAACAGTTTTTGGATATTGTAGCGACGTACCAGAAGGAACGGAACCAGTTGCAGGACGTACGTGTACAGCATATTTGTTTTGCGTTCTCTTGACCGATTATCTCCAAGTCCCAAGTCTTCACGCAAGTTTCAGCTCTGTTCAAGGACGCACCGGATCTGCTTGCCGAATTCGAAGATTTTTTTCCCGAAGCAGCTCCAGGCTCTCAAGGCGGCATACCCCAGCAGTCACTTACCGGAAGCAGCTCTATACCACGGCCAGAAGACGATGTCTCAGCTCCAGGTACAGCGGTAGAGGTGAAGTTTTCAACAATTCGCTTCACTCTTGGCCTCATTTCTGCTTCCAACCAAGTTCCAGTACGTCAATAACCCACCAGAGGACGAATTCAACTCGGACATACATTTCGGATTCGACGGTACTACTGAAGTAAGCACATCTTCCGATGATTATCACTGACCTTCTTGGCCTCATCTTCCTTCACAGCACGTCAATGACCCACCGGATGAGAACCCATTCAATTCGGAAAGACACTTTGGGCCTGATTCTGAAGTAAGCACGTCTTCCACTTTACCCTCGATCTCATCCTTTTACAACATTCTATCGGGTGGACAGACCACAGCAATTATTGCACAATCCTCAGGTTTTACTATCGCAGGCGGGCATTTCAACAATGTACATGGAGATCAAGTCAATATTGTCAATCCGGTTCAGGCTGGATTTTACGCATTAGGTACCCCCCAATTTGTCCAATCTGTGCAGTTCAATCCCGGTGAGTCGAGTGCGCTGTTGACTCCGGACTCCTGGTTGACCTGACTCCCAGATCAAAACATTGCGCTGATGATACTCGAAAAAATTGCGATATTCTCGTACAATCAGCTATCGCTTCTAGCCTCTTCCCTTGACTTATCTGTCGTCGAACTTCTGCTCTTCCTTGGGTATCATACATTCGAACCACAAATCATCCGGCTCATTAGTGGTACCCCTGTGTACCAACTACTCAACTAATTAGCGTTTTGAAGTCACCAGTGTATAGTGTAGATTGATCTTGACAATGATAATCGAAACGGTATCCCCCAGTTAGTGTAACAAGAGCCCGTGAAATCCCTGCATCGAATGAAACTAGTCGACGCGGCGGCTTTGGCGAACACCGATATCGCCGAGGTTTCGGAATCGCTCTTGCTCGCCTTTTACCGCTACCTCCAACTACCCTGCACTACCTGGGTTGTTAGCCAAAAGTTGTTCCATGTGGACTCAATACCTCAAATAGCTCGAGTACGAATGTTTGCACCCTCCATGATTGATAGCACACTATCTCAGGCTTTAATAAGCTCTTTCTGGTTCATCGGAACGGTATTTTCATCTCTAACCAAATCTCAAGTCATCACTATCAACAATCTGTATTCACAATTTTCGTTCATTGGAGTCTCAATGAAGAGGAGTAATTTGGATTTTACTTGAGGGCCAGAAGGAAAGGTGCGTTTCTCTTGCAAAATCAGCTATTGACTCGGGTTCTGATGGATACAAAGAACTACAGTTGACTGTGAAACCCGAGTTCGCAGCATAGGGCATACCTTTTCGTCGATCGACTACGGCCTCAAATCGGTCTCGTTAACCGCTCCTTTGGGTGGACGCCTGCAAAAACCCCGCCTGCCCTTTCATACGCGTAAAAAGGAACGGAATGATGGTCTCAGTCGTGGAAGAAGAAAAAAGGGAAGGTTCCTGTTTGGAAAGAGATGCAACACGAAGATTAGAGCTCATGGATGATGGTGCAGTCTCACAACTCGCCGGGTAGATATGTAGAGTTCCTATTTATCGCGGATTAAGGTGCGTGTATCAGCGCAAGTTTAAGCGCGCCTAACCCTGTCTGATAGTTCATTAAGATCCAAAACTCAAGACTGCACTACACCAATACCTTTCGCTACGAAGGTCTGGCTTGTTCCAATCAGAAATTTGTTTGCAAAACCATTAGATTGGGCTGTAAAGTAGGCATCTTTGGGTTATACTGTACATTGGTTCAATTACACTTTCATTCATTCATTCTTGACTCGAGCCATACCCGACAAGCTCCCCATTACCCTTCAATGCAGGAAGTCTACGCGCCATTCCCCAGATGCGCGACATTGTGTTATTCACATCTTCGAGCCGTCCATTCCCGAGGGTATCCCTTTTCATGACAGAATGCATCAGTTCTTGCAGCGTTCCGTTGGTCATCTCTCGGTACTGTCCTTCAGTCTGCAATCTGCCAGGTAAGTCTCCATTCTTTTTAAATGTTTAAATGTTTCAAGTGGTCACCTGATTGACTAGGTCTCGAGCATATGCCCGAACGAAGTGGTTATTGGCATCGCTGAGCTCTGTGATCACGATGTTGGCTCCAGCATCCAACACCTTCGCAACCATCCTATCCATGGCACCAACCAACTTCTTTCGGGCCCTCTCTTGAGCTTCGGTCCATACCTCGTCCCAGATTGACCAGATCTCCTCCCACATTCTATCGCGTTTGCCCCTATCTTTTATTGGAGTTCGGGCCCCTTGCACGATGGTTTGTGCTGCTTCCAGAGCTTCAGCCCCAGCCGCCTTCCAAGCCAGATCGAACAGTTTCTCATTGAGCACTGGCAATACTGGGTCACCGTACTGTGCCAAAGCTGCTGTTTTACCTGCTCCCCGAGAAGATTCTCCATCCCGTACTATCTTGATTTTCTCTTCTTCCTGGTGCACGACCCGATACGCTGCACGCAAACCGGCACTCAGAGCTGCTTGCCACACAGCACAAAACTGCATTACTCTCCTTCCCAAAAATGCAAATTTCAGACTCGGGTCCATTACTTCTTGCACCAGCGTTGGTGCATCAATGTCTTCATATCCCAAGGAAACAGCCTCAAAGATCGACCTCCATAATACACCCATTCCTTTATTCCTCAGTGCAGCTCCAAGTATTCCGTGCAGCTCCCGGAGCCATAGGTGCTCGTCAAGCGATACGGGCATGTGGTGCTCAACCACCTGTCTACAAAGTGCGGCAAGCCTTTCCCTCACTACAGCTACAACCGTTTTCTCCCACTTCTTCCTCAGGCCGCGATACATTCTCGCTTTCAACATATGCCGACAAATCCTTCGCAGGACGTTATTAGGCAAAGCTGCTGCTGCTCGTATCAACGGACTAACGCCTTCGCACCCCGTTGATCCCGACTTGTTCTGAAATACGGCCATCATTTCGACAACCAGGTCGGAAAACAGATTCACTACTTCATCGATGATGAAGGTCGTGATTTGGTGAAGGTGATAGGCTTGTGTTCGGTGAAGGAGTAGGTCAGAGGAAGGGACTTCATATGGCAAGCAGTGTCGTGCTGTGACCATGAGGATTGTCCATGAAAAGAAGAAGCAGTTGTGGGCATAGAATGTATACTTCTGTGCCGAGGGATCCTTAGAGATGGCGAAACAGGCAGATAGGACAACCCGGAGGTCGACTCTCCCATTCAGAACAAGGTCGATCTCTCGAGTAGACCTCGTCTCCATTTGTGTCCTCATGTCGCCGGCGATATTGCGGACGCATTCATCTCTTGTAGTAACAGATTTGTTCCTTAGCAAGACGTCCAAATCTGTTAGGTTGCCCTTCATGTTAGGTCGACGGTCAAAACGGTGGATAGAACCATCTCCCATATACAGGACAATGAATCGATGAGGTACGACGGTCTTGGTGTCCTTGCGAACCTCAAGTCGGTTGATTGATGTCTGGCCCTGCGCGACGGAGAGACCGTTGTACCAGTTAAACACTGGTCCTGCTCCCCATCCTCCCGAGAACTCGATGAGAAGGAAACTATTGGGTGACTGCGGTGGCGAGAGCATTGTCAATGGCTGGCTTGAGAAGTACGAGAAAGTACGAGGACGATGGTATCTTAGGAAGTGGTTATGATCTCTTCCACAAACCGCCGAGCCAGATGTTCGAATACAAGCCACGTTTGATATCATCTAACAGCATCCGAGAAAGCAATCTTGAGACGAATTTTGGAATCCCGAGAGAAGTGACTGAGGAACATTGCGGTGGCGTTGGCGTCAGGAGGGGACCGTACGACATTGATGGTTTCAAATATGTAGGCGCCTCATTGTAATTGGGGATAACTCACTATTCGTCAAAAGGCTCGATCTCGAATGATATGTTTGGCGTGTGGTACATCCAAAGTAACAATTTCCTTTTTTTTTTCTTGACAGAAATTTTCTTGCATATAGACAATTCTAGGTGGCTTCAGTATAGATATACATGCAAGCAGTCCTCTCTCTCAGCGCTCGAGGCTGCAACGGACGAGGCGAGAAGCTGCTAACTCCACAGACAACAACAGTGAGCTCATGCTATACCAAACAAGAGAATCTGAAAGTGCATGACAGGGCTCACGGTAAGCTGGGTTGATAAATTATTCAGATCTGTTGGAGATAAGCTCATCAGCGCCCAACCTGAGGCGCTAAATTATGCGCCAAACTAGACGACGTCGACTCCAGGGTCTTCGAATTTCCTCATCTGTCTCGGACGTTGCTCCAATTGTAGTAGCTGCCAGGCTACCGATGGATGCATGACCCCAAATTGAATACGCGCCAGAATGACCTTGCTAATACAGTGCATATGTAAGGATGAATCGGAAAAAGATAACTATTGAGAGGGTTGCCGAAAGCCTCCAAGGTCTAGAATGAAACCCTGCACCCGGTAACCAAATGCATTGTTTCGTATCCGGAACAGACCGACTCCAGTTTGATATGGTATCCTCTGGCATGCCTGTTTTTCCTGGGCAAAACTCGGGCGCTATCAGGATCCCAGGTGTTCTACCAGGCAAGCCTCATATCGCCCGATTCTGCTCCCGAGATGAGTGAGTTGCTTTTTCCATATCTCTTAGCTAGTCTTGCTTACCTCTGTTCACCGAATCTTTCAGTAACACTTTCTCCAAAGCTCGGGATCCGCAGTGGGAAGGAAGTCTACGGGCGGGAAACCTTTATGCCTGTTAAGGACTTACAGGATTAGTCCACCAGACAGAGAATTCAACAGCAGCCGAATTTTTCTGGGTATGATGGGTAGTAAGTGGGCCCGACAGTTGAAATTTGAAAGATTGATTGGTATGTAAGTGTTCGCACTCTTATCAACGGCCCTGGATACACCCTTGCATGAATCGATCGGAGGGCGGCCATTCAGGCTATTCAGGAATGGCGGGCAGGGTACAGTAATTCTCGTCAAGCTCACATGTGGCTCCAGTGGCAATGTCGCCCTCAGTATCACCGCGTTGAAAGTTGGTATCAAAGATTTGTCTCGGTATCAGATGTACATAGAGGGTATACCCCGGTGAAAAAGCCGTGGGTATGCCTTACCATTTCAACGCCTTTTCCGATGATTGGAGGATCATTTCCCCGGGTGGTTTGTTGGAACGGAATTTGTTTCTTTAGGCGTAACTCAATTGCGTTTATCTTCGACGTCTTCATCGTACGTGACCCTTGCGAAAGAAGTTAAGAAAGCCCTCTTGCTTGACTCGGCCAACCAAACACTAGACGGCTGTGACATTAAACCACGTCCACGAGCACGATAAGAGATGAGCTGTGAATGTACATTGGAGTTGTCCGTACTTGGCCTCGTGCTGGTTGACAACAGACTGTTTCAAGCGAATGCATTCGCCCTGCTCCGAGATGCACTCATACTGACGAGATTGAATGTGAGAGCCAGGCGAACATATTGAAGCGAATACGTACCTGGACGTGTGAAGCATCGCGATGGTCCTCCGGGCGTGTCGATGCTCATTGTGACTCGAGTCTCGGCGGAATCAATCCTTCTGACCTTTCCTCACTTGAGCCGGTTTCGGATCTTGGCCTGAACGCTAGTGTGTCCGCCATGTTACTGGGATCAGCTTGATGTCCCTGTTCGGTTTGTGTCATGGAAGGAAGGAGAATACATGTTGAATCTAATCGAGATCCAAGTTCAGTTCATTCAAATTGTTGATAAGAGATCGGCACATCGCATACAAAACAATATCAGGGTAGTACACAGTGATTCCGATCTCAAGGTTGCGGCCTGTTAACGTTACGGTCCTCTGTGTCTTCCCTTTAGCGCCCGTATCCAGCATCAGCACATACTCCCCTGGATTCAACACACTGTTCCCTTTCTCATCCGTTCTCGCGATAGCTCCCAAAGGTGACCTTGAGCGAAGCAACATGGCTCGCACCAGGCTCGACTCCTTTGACTTTGGTATACGCTACCAGTTCCTTGTTGGGTGCCGGAGAGGGTCCAGCAGTAGTTCGAGAGAAGAGAAGGGTGACGTAGTCGGACGCCACCATACCCGAATTTGTTACAGTGACATTGAAGGTATCCAGAACGCCGGGATCGACATGCGCCACGCCACAACGAGGAGACCAGTTTTATATATCGTACGAGTCACCACCGGAACCAGATTCCCCGAGGTCAAAACTGGTATAATGCAGACCGAGCCCAAACTCGAAGGTAGGGGTGCCCGTGTACCATTTGTATGTTCTTCCGGGATTCGAAGAGCTGGGACGTAAACTCGGGTCGGTTAACGCGACCTGGTCGACATATGATGCAGGATATTGAGTCATGGGAGTCAACCAGATGGCGCCTGTTTTCCAGTGATAACGTCGACGAGGGCTGTACTTCCACTCTGTCCTGGATAGCCTTCCCACATGAGGGCGTTAACCTGTAACCCAATCATTAGGTACATGGGTGTATCAAGGCCAAAAAAGCGAGAATTTACATTATTGTCGCCTCGAGGAGATGAATTATCAACTTGCCCTCCCCATCTGGAAAACAACTAAGGGCTTTCCCAGACCTGTCAGTTACTTGATGAGATCCAGTTGGTTACCAGGCCATGATATCTGAGCCCTGTCGAGGCCCCTTTTCAACCGTGGTGTCGATCCTCCAATGAAAAACACAGCATCGGAGCTATTCGCAGCTGCTACGGCAGTAGTGAACCCCGATGTGTCCTTCGAGTTGACAGCTGTCCCATTGGCGGGGGCGACATCGAATCCAGCATCACGAAAAACTTGTTGAGGGCTGATAAGGAAAGGTGGCGCTCCAAAATAGTTGGGTTGTATCTGTGTTGTTGTATTCGCCCAAGACCCAATCACCGCAACCTTCTTCACAGAGGAGGCGAGCGGAAGAACGCCATCGTTCTTGAGGAGTACAGTGCCTTCCACTGCTGCTTGATATACAGCCTGGCGAGCCGATTCTGTGTTAATGTCAGCCCAGCTGAGTTGACGATACGGCAAACGATCTGCAGGGTCAAAGAATCCCAACCTAGGCGAACAAAGGGACATCAGGAAGAGTGCCTCGCTGCATGAATGACTCTACTCACCGTATATTGCCGTATCAGAGCGGTACGTAGTTGATCCTCGCTAATGAGGGACTCATTCAATACCTGCCCAAGATACTATGCGGAGAACTTGCGACCACCTGAATTGCAGTCGATATCCGTTCCAGCATCTAACGCAACTGCTGATGCATTCGCAGCGCTATCGGCATAATGATGGTAATCTAAAATGTTTTGGACGGCACCACAGTCACCTGTTATCCACTGTTCCTCCCCTAGACCCCTAAAGTCTCACGCCAACATCCGTAAGAGGTACCGGTTGGCACAAGAAGGTACGCCGTTCACGGCATTGTAGCTACACATAATAGACGCGACTTGGGCATCCCGGATGCAGCTTTGGAATGGAGGAGAGTAAAACTCGGCGAGATCCTGTAGGGAAACCTTGGCGTCAAAATTGAATCGACCGTTTTCCATCGTAAGCAGCCCAATGATTGCAATCTGCTGCGACCTTGAGAAATGGAGTAGGCGCGACGCCGCCTTGCAGACCAACAATTAACTGGTAAACGTATTGGGAGATATGGTAAGGGTCTTCGCCCGATGTTTCTTGGCCGCGACCCATCGAGGATCTTTGAAAGGGTTGATATTAGGAGTGAAGAAGTCGAGTATTCCGCGATTGGCGTTGCTCAAGCTTCAGTGCTAGTGATAGTCCCGACTTGAAAGATGAGGTCATCAAACGTAGCACCTATGGTAATTGGCGACGGGGAAAGATGTGGCGTAGCTGAAATCTTGTCCAGGCGAAGCAAGACTCGCTGTGGCCAGTAGCCAGGCCATACTACATGAAATTTTATTAACAATGACTCTGAAAGCCGGGGGCATGATACCTACCAGTGCCAGGTATACGAGGCAAGTCCAAAACGTGAAACGCCGGGAGATGAAGTATCCATGTTCTCGATCAACTCGGAGACAGTGAGCTCTGCTATCAAAGCCCTGGCGCAGTCGATAGACGATGCGTTGGGGTCGCATACTAGAATGTCTGCCAAAGGTCCACTGATACAATCAGGGAACCTGGCACCTTCTACGACCAGGAAAAGAGTGTTGGCGAATAGTGCCAGCGAGATAGAGCAAGCCCGCATTGCGTCAAAGAATAAGGTGACTACTCGAATTCAGTTCTCGTTTCAAACACGTAGCAAATGTGGCGGCACTTGGAACGATAATCTGTACGGAATCCGTGGTTCGGGCTTCCATGCGAAAGCGAGTGTTCGTTCGGTAGATATTGTCAACAAGATGGTCATCCACGAGGAGGATTCCATTGTTCCTCGATGTCATATGTGCTAAGGAAGCTCATTAGACACATGGCGGACCGCCCGTTTCGAAAATACGGATGTGTTGGAGCAGATTCGGATTCAGATTCGGGCTCGGGCTCGAAGCTTGAGTGTTTATCTGTCAGACAGACCTGAGGTGTTGAGCACTTGATTATCAGGCAGCACGTACTTCGGTACCCATAACATCCACATGAAAACACTTTCCCTAGATGCGCCTGTCGCTCATGTCTTTCGAAGCCTTCAAGGAGAATAGACATCCTGCTGTTAGTGAGCAAAGGTAAATAGACAGCTGTTGATACCCAAATTTCAAATGTCAGGGTGATGGTGCAGAGGAAGGAAAAGGACCTTCCTCACCCACTAGTAACTAGCCTGCTGAAGAACGGGGCCGTCACGAAGGGTGACCTGTGACTGGTGACGGTGGGAGTCTGGATCGCGATCATGGCAAGATCTTGAGGGCCGGCCGAACTCAAAGCCACCGTCTCAACCTAAGGGATTCCCTCCGCATTTTCCTTCGGCAGTCGATACTCTCAGATTATCCAGTCTCAGAGAATTCATCACACAGGGTTGACGCAGCCAAGCAGCGACTTCTCTTTGGTGAAGGGGCTACTGAGAAATGCGACTCCTGGACGAGAGATGGCTCGAGGTGCAAAATCAGCTACCATTTAGCAACTACATTAATGCATTCCTGTCATTCCAGAACTCAAATGCTCCGAAATATAAACTTCACGCCAATCCAGATTAATCAAGCTCGAGATATGCCATCTCAGGCCGAAAGCCAGACTATACACTACTACATCCTACCCCGGCCGCTCTATCTCAGCTTGCTTTAATTTCCAAGTACTGTCAGCATCTGCCCATGGTATAAACCTGCTCGCTTGCTGGGAGAAGTTATGCCATCTCAAAAAATATACATCCTCATCCTCGCACACGATGCAACCTTCTCCGACTTCTCAGCAGTCACCCCTCCGTCTCGGCAATAGCCCCCTTCCGCTTTGCGGTCCCCTACTGTATGGGACCAGGGTATCAAGCCCCGGAAAGATCCAAACAGGATGGTGACCAGTTCTCTGGGAGGACTTACCTACCAAGACACGTTTGATCCTGCACGGAGAAGTATTGAAGATATAGAAGCAATTAGTCGACACTATAAATTACCGTGTCTAAATTGCATCGTATAGATAAGGGTTCGATACCTCTGGTTATGGAACACCCACAGCATCTCATGCCATATACGACCCCCGACCAAGACGCCAAGTTTCCGATTCCTCGCCAAGGTCCAGTTGAACGTCCGACAATTCTCTTCGAAGGCACTTCTTCCTCGGAGCACAACCCAACTTATCTACCAGACGCGTTTCTCTTCAGCTTCACTCCGATCGTGACTATTCGCGAGTCTTACCATGTTCGCACGAGCGACGTTTCCTAAATTGTCCGACGTTGAACAAGGAAGCATCTTTTCCGGGCTGAAAAAGCGGCCGAGTTCCGATGGGAATGACTAGTCTTTGATTCGCTCAATCGGCTTGAACGTGGCCCGCGGCCTGTAGTCATTGACGGGGATAGACTAGCTCAGGATCCGCAGGAGCAGGTAAGGATGCTATGTGAACGTCCGGGGATTGGCCCGGACGGCACAATTAAAAACACTTGGGATCCCCGCAGTGGTTCAGGAAACATATGGTGATTGTCAAAAGGATTCAAGGAAGATTTTGTCAAGTCCAGTGGTGTAATCGTGAACAAGGAGCGCTGTTACTCACAAATGAATTGTAGATGCCATTCATAGTCTATTTCAAGAAACTGGATGAGCCAATACTAATTGCCAGGCGTCAATGGGCCGGAGAGGGGGACGAAGAGCTAACGTCTCAGATGGAAGAACTGGTGTGCGAAATAATGGAAGATTATGAGTATCTGTGTCAATTTGCTACCTGAAGCCTACCAGGTTCGTAGTATTGCATGTTTCCATGTATTTTATATTTATTATTCAATATGTTCTCGACTTGTGAAGTCCCCACAGATCGAAACGGCAACGTAAAGCTCCCAAGCTCACCATCAACCACGTATAGCAAGGAGAGGCCCTGACGTGTAGTGCTTGAATAGCAGGCTTTACGGAAACCTGAGGCTGCAACAGGTGTAAGTCAAGGAAGAGACTGAGAAGATGGAAGGCACTTGCATGGAATATTATCATGACAGGTGCTCGGGGCAATATGCTGGTCCTATGTGTGGAAGCCACACTCGACAGGAAGGGCAGAATCTCGGCTGAGATGTCAAACTTCTTCGAACAAGCTCATTTAGGAGCTCCTGGGTGTCTGACCTACGAATTTCGACTATTTCGTTCCAGACACGCCAGCCGAAAGGGGCTGGGGTCTTTGGCTGTAGCATCACAATCCGAGTCGATACGATTATTCTCTGGCGAAGGGTAATAGCCTGGAGCAAATTTTCGAGAACGAAGATGGGGTCGAGACATGCTCTTGAAAATTGGTAGTCGGCATAAACCCGACGATCCAACTGAAGAGATCCCAAAACGACATTTCCTATTAGATGAAGAAATTATTGAGAATGAAGCATATAATGTCTGTAGAAGTGAAACGGCAAACATGCCACTATATACCGACCACATGATCGGTTCCCAGCGCTCCACGTTCCCTTCTGAAAAACCCAGTTCAACCCGAAAGGACATGCGAATCTGTTTGGCGTCGTCGAGGATTTGAACCCAGGTGAAAGTTTGTGATATACTAGGTCCAAGTGGGAACTCGACGGGAAGTGGATAATTTGGGTGTGGCGGTTGAATACCGATAAGAAGACGGTATAGATGTAGCGCATCAATGATGCCGTGTAACCAGTCCTTTACCAATGCCACGAGAGTATCAAGGACAGGGCCTAGTTTCTCCCATGCTTGACTCGGGGACTCCATCAAGGCTAGGTAGTCGTCCGAGAAGGTCACCACTGGTAGCACTTGAAGGCCATGCTCCATCTTAAACTTCAGGAATGCGAGACTCGCATAGGATTTGCGTGACAACATTTCCCAGCAAACTATGTCAGCGATGAGATCATAGGTTGTAGAAATGAACTCCAAGTGATAAGAGCTCAGACGTCGGTAAAACAGGCAGGAGATATAGAATATTGCTGTTTTACTAGGATGCATGTCCGTTGAGTCAAATGGTAAGCAGTCCCTTGGTAGTATGTGTAGTATCTTGAATCTTGAAGAATGAGACTGCTGGACAAAGCACGGAGTTTCAGCACCCATCTTGACAAGGAAAAATCCAAATCACTGCGGCCAGGCCCGGGGGCATTTCTTCTGCATGGCGGTTTAGCCACCGCTGTCACGATAGTTTCTTCTGTCAATTCCAGAATCTGGGGGCATTGGAGATAAGCCGGGAAGATGTAGATACCAATGCCAGTGAGCAGCTATTTAAGTGGAGGAGATCCCACTTAGCTAGTTACACAGCTGAGCATCCTCGGATGTTCGAATGAAGAATTCAAAGCGGTATGAGCCATTAGTCGCCCGCTCAAATGGGCTTGGCAGTCTGCAAGTTCGCCATGAGTGTCGTCGTTCGACAAAGACGTGCCTATTTAAGCCCGAATTGCAATTCTTGGCAATCAGATGTAGTTGAGTTGTAAGCAACATTGATGTGTACCTTGTACCAGTTCCTTTCCAGACACCCCATCGAATCAATTGGAGATAAGAGATGCCAGCAGCTCTGAGTTTTCTGGGCTTCTGAAGAGGCGAGACCAGACTATTGGAATGCATATCGACTATGGGGGCGGAAAGTCAGGCGGTGACGCTCAGGGAAACAAAGGTATGTTTCCAACTATCACTTACCAATGAATCGGGTTCCATGGAACGGTCTTCTGACTCCCCCACGAACGGGGTGAGTCGCTTGCATTGCAACGTACATACGAGGCATTCCTGTCACCATTCCTGCAGCATTACGTAGCTATCACGGAGACACGACGCTGGTAATGGCAACGAAACATGTCTCTTGACGTCGCTGAAGCTAGATCTGCGCAATTGTTTGCAGGTGCGTACATCATGTACTAGTTTAGTACCAGTTGCAACAAGGAGGCAAGACTTTGCGGAGGTTTGACCATTAGTGGTTGATAGTATGATCACATACCGCCATCAGCTCTAACTTGTCAGTAGGCAGTCCAAGACTGACTCAGAATAGATCTTCCTGTTCAAAAGTTCGCACCGACAGATAAAGAATCCCGGTCCATTGACATTTGGTTGTTCTTCACAAACCGTCCCTACTTTCCCGCTCCTTCCCTTAGCTATCGATTACCCATCTGATGTACTAAACTTCAATCTGTGCGGCCTTGTGATTGAGGTACGTTCAGGTACGTTCCGAGCCCAGTCACAGTGTTTATCATTAGCCAATTTAATGGGGCACTGGTCGTGGAAAGCGGACAGTTGAGTCTAACCAGTAAGCCGGGAGAAGAGTATACAAGAGTATACTGAGTATATGAGAACCTGAGAATTGGAGAGTTGAGAGTTTATAGAGTTTGAATATTTTAAGATGACTGGCGGCAGGCCACGCGCGCATCGACCATCATTCCAACTGACGGTAACTTGCCAGTGCGACCTTTTTAATTAAATGCTCTCACCGAATGCTAATCAAGGTCAGCTCTCACCGGACCAATACGAGAAGGCAGCACCTCGTGTTCGATAAACAGGAATGGCTGGTTTGGATGCAAGGCTTGAAGCTTGAGATCCGAGGTAAGTGCCTTTGCGTGAGTCAAACCGAAATATACCCACTTAACCTCGGCTTGACACCGACATCCCTTACTTGGAATCAAAAGAAGACTCGGATATCGCAAGCAGGACACGTAGATGCAGAGAAATCTTGTGGTCGCCTCCCGGCCCTTTATCCAATCTAATTCATCGCCATTTTTCAACTCCGAGCAGCTTCATCATTACCACCATACGATTCAGGACTCAAGGATTCGCAATCTATCTTGGCTCCCTCCGCCGGTATCAAGCTCTTTAACGGAGACACTATGCTCGCATACGATGTCGCCTTTTTTCAGTCTTTTCGGCAATCTACCTTCCGTTTGGCGTTTCCATACTGCACGAAACTCCTCGATGCTGCACCCCAAGAGACACTTGTATCCATTAAATTCTACTGTCATTAGTACACTTCCAATCTATTTTACATGTCACATTCCTATAGGAGTATCGAGACCTAAGCAACAGGCTCTGGCTTCTCAGTGAAAGGATAGTCGGTATAACCTTTAGGATCAGAAGATCCCGGGACGTAAAACGTCGACCTATCATATGGAGTAAGAGGAATATTATGCAGAAGCTTGTACGGCAAGTCAGGCTATTCAACCACCAATCAATACCACCATCTCGACAAGGAAAACAAGCGAAACTCACGTTTGAAATAAACCGTCTTCCGTACGCAACCAAATCACCATTCTTATCCGCAAACTGTGCCCCAGTCTTCTCATGGTTTCCGGCACTGATCAACCTTCTGCCATTCACAGTATCGTTACCACCAGGACTGAGTGTCCAGATCTCCCGAATGAAATCGTTGTCACAGCCTTTGGGAATCTCGTGGGAGCCCGTGGAAAAACCGTCAATACGCGGCTCAACAGCATGAATGTGTCCGAGTGTTGGATGGGCTTTCTTGATCTCGCTAACGAGGTGCGCGAACTGAGGTTTGGGGTCTTGCATTCCCATGCCTATAGTAAAACGATCAGTGTCTGCACGCTCGACAAAAAAAACCCTCTCGAGCTCGCTCACTTTGCCATCTACTCCAAGGACTGAACCGGATACCAGTCTTGCGAGGTCCAACAGCCTTGACCACGGCATCCAACACCTCCAATGCGAACCTCGACCTATTCTCTATGCTTCCGCCGTATTCGTCTGTTCGGTTGTTGCTCACATCTTGGATAAACTGATCGATGAGATACCCGTTTGCACCGTGAATCTCAACACCGTCAAATCCAGCTCGTTCGACAGCGTTCTTGGCGGCTTGTGCGTATAATCCTTTGTATTCTTCGATCTCGTCCTTGGTTAGAGGACGTGGAGCCTCATGATCGTTACCCTCCATAGGGATGTTGGATGCGGACACGAAGGGGTACGAAGGATCTTCGGATCGGAGTTGGTCAGGATCGGCTGCACGACCGAGCGCATAGAGTTGGAGGTAGATGAAGGAGTCTTTGGAGTGTACCGAGTCTGTAATCTGCGGATTTCAAAGTCAGAAAAACAGTTGATACAGAGCGAACTTTGTGGGACGCACCTCTTTCCAAGCTTCAATCTGAGCATCCGACCAAATACCTGGGTGGTTTGCATGACCTCCCGCTTTAGGATGGATAAACGTTGCCTCTGTAATCAATAACGTTCCGGGTCGACTGGCACGTTGGGTATAGTATTCCTTTACGATGGGTAGAGGAACGTGCTTGTCATCTGCTCGTTCCCGAGTGAGAGGAGCGAGTACAACTCTGTGCTTCAGTTGCATGTCGCCGACTTTAATTGGTTGGAAAAGTTTGGACTTTGCTGCGATGGCCATGTCGTCGAAGAATCAAGGTCGAGAGGAGTGAAGTGAAGTGAAATGTTTCTGGAGGCTGAAATCCACCAGCTTGTGGATTTTATAGTGCGCATTTCGGCTCTGGCTGGATAAAAGAGAGGTGAGTTGGTAAGTCGCTAGATAAAAGTCTTACGAAGCACCTACATAAGACTCCGAGATTGAATAGGCTGAGGACTTTGTATTCTTGAGCCGCAGTGGCCGCATTGGAAGGGTCAAGGAACAAGCGACCGTGATGGATTAGTGTGTTAGAGTACCGGTCACGTGGTTTGCAAATATATTCGATATAGATCCTGGCGAGCGAAACACTCTAGCTATAGTGCGATAGCTTCTCTCATAGATAACGAAGGGATTGAAGGAGTGGGAGGGTACCCCATTATGAGATCGTAGAGGTAGAAGCTTAGAACTCGTTCCAAAACAAACAAAATCACATGACTTATCCGCTGCCCGCAGCGATCTGGCCTGGGGAGACGAGATTAGTGAGCAACCTGTGGCAGCCATTTCTTCGTCTTGTCAACCATCACGGCGACTCGGATATTCAACGGATATGGACCTCTAGTAGTAGAAATTTGTATGACTCTGCCAAGATTCCGCATAGAGATCTCCTAGTCCGACGGATATGTAGTGATAATCGAATCTTTGGCACTCGGACTCTTCCACGCAAAGAGCAGCTGTGGTGGAGAGAAGGGCGAGGAGACCATGGTTACACAACCTAGTATCTCATCTCCGGTGGACAAAGACGTTTCTGTAGGATTCAGAGAGGTGTGATGGATGAAACCGTACGCTACATGGATCTCTTTGCAAGTTTTTTTCTTTCCTCAGCGTTACTCCAAGGGCCGTACAAGAAAGCTACATTATTCTTCTACAATCTGATCAATGCTGTGCGTGATGATCAGCGCTATCGTCGACGAAAGGTCAGTCTCCTGCCATGAAATCTAATATCTGATATATACAGCAGCGCAGTGCCTCGTGGTCAGGACCCATTTACCTTTACAGCCATCATCTCCTTCAGTTACACTCGACGCTGACAATGAGTTTCACCAATTCGTCGAGTTATATACGAGGCCGAAACACGTTAAATCATATTCATGGGAATCAAGTGAATGGTACAATCAATGCGGGTATCGTGAACTTCACTGCTGGTCAGGAGACGACTCAACGTACTGTGTACGATGAGGTGAGCATGGTAGTTGTTTCAGTAATCCTTCAGTAAGCTAAAGCGCTAAGTCACCAGTTTCCATACGTGAAACGCGGAGATATGTTCATCATTAAGGAGATATACTCCGTGGACCTCTCAGGATGGGATTGGAACTGGCGGAATGGCCAATTGATTGGTCGACACAAGTCAGCTCGAAGATCGATTTATGTGGTTGAGATTCTTCCCTATCGGCAGGCCAAGTTTACTGCAGTGATGTACGAAGGGGACGACGTACAGAATGCCTGGGAGGCAGACTTTCGACAGTTCTCGCATGCCAGGTTGGTACTGTAATCCTTGGTTGAACTTGCCCTCACTAACCGACAAGCAGAAAACCGGGTTCGACTCAGCTTTTCGGTATCAACCGGTCCGAGATTCCAGCTCTGATCTTTCATAGTGGTATGATTTTGTTGGCCGTCAACGTTGGGTGCTGATATATGTAATCTACAGAATTGATCCCTCTCGCACATCTGTACAAGGAGTCATTCTGGATGAACGTCTACGTTGAACACTTAGCGGTCAGTCCCGATCTTGGCAACCTGGCTCGGGTGTACTCCAATTTACCTTCTTCATCCAGATTTCCAAGGAATGCGGAAGAAAGTATCTATGGATGGACACGAAGGGTGTTCTGTGTAGTGGCCCACAGGGACCCCCCGCCGATTGGGGCCGATATTTCGACGCAGTCTCAGATTCGGCATTTACTGTTCCATCGACAGTGGATATGCTCGAAGACGACGTTTCCTTTAGATTCTTTTGTAATATCGGATCGAGCGTGGACAAGAGTATTCTGGAGTGTGCGTGGTGGAGCTGGAAGCGCACATTCCTTGATACTCTATTTCAGGTCACGACGGACCCGGAGGGCCCCCGATGCAAGGATGGCGGCAATTATCACTGTATCAGCAAACTTCCATATCTCAGACGACTCTGGCGGACGGCACCACATCAAATTCCGATGGACATTATAGAGGGGCTTCGGTTCGATACCGTCTACTCGCCTTCGCTTGGGACAGTCGCGAAATGGCCGCGAGGCGCTCAGATAACCTGGAAGTGGAGAGATACGATAGGTCTGCAGGACAAATCATTGCTTGATGACGGAATTACACGGTAAGTTGCTACCCACAAGCCCTATGAAGTTGGTATTAACGTCTGCAGCTTCAAGTTAGCTGCTACTCAAGGGGAGCAAATGCTTCTTACAGCATGGTTAGACCCTGGATCACTATTTTGGAAAGGGTGGCTATCACAATCTCTGCACATTTCTGATACTCTCGAGATGATGGGTAACGAACAAGACTTTTGTACGTGCCTCCTCTCATGAGCTACATGTTGGGACTTACCTTTTCTATGAACAGTTGTCGTAGATCCACCCCAAGTGTATCTCACAGCCAGCCGATACGCATCGAAAGACCCAGTTGCGAAATCCCCGGCCATTTACCTCTTCGTCTATCCTTTTCCCATGTCCTTATCAGAACTTGTAACATGGGTGAACGGCCGCAGCCATTTTTGGTCTGTCGATCAGAGCGGACAGTCCAAGATGTCAAAAGATGAATGCGAGCAATGGGGTCTCCCAACGTTTACTCCATTTATCCATGAAACTTACCTGCTCTCATGGCCCTCGCAAGTTTACGCTGCCCTTCGTGACTGGCAAACGGCCCGAAGCTTTGACCCTAAGACTTCCGATTGGGCACGACACATGGGTTATCCCGAGTTGGAGATTATTGGTGCCAGAAACGACGAAGAACGTTTTGTTTTCGTGGATGGTATGTTAACGATTTGGTTTCACTGGGATATCTCAATGTTCTGAGGTCGTTGATTTTAGAAGTAGATGATGGATGGGAGGTTCTCGAGTGTTAAGATAGGATCCTCAATCACTTTTTCATACATTCTGGGTAGTACTACGACAGAAATTATGGTGCGTTTCGTTCGCTCCCACACTCGAAAATCTAATCAACGAATGAGACTGCGACAGTACTGGCGCAGGTTTTGCAAACCCGATGGCATCCCAATGGCAACTTCTTACTCCGAACACTCTGGAAGATGCCATCGACCTCAGTGTGTAGAATTTGAGCCGGGGATCCGACGTGCATGGAGTTCATACAGGGATGAACTCCAATCTTGTCCTACCCTGACGGCTAAGGCCAACTGGAGCCTCAAATTTTCCTATTATCTCATTCTGAGCCAACCGGATCCGAAGGGCAGCTGGCAAATCAGGTACATATCCTATCTTGGCTGTCTTCACTATTATAAAGTCCTCCCTTGCCCGCCCAACCTGTGGGAGACACTATGCCACCTCAAAGAATATACATCCTCTCTCATCCTCGCACACGATGCAATCTTCTCTTTCGACTCCTCGGCAGCCACCCCTCCATCTCAGCGACACCCCCCTTGCGCTTTGTGTTCCCGTACTCTATGGGGCCAGAATATCAATCTTCGGAAAGGTCCAAACAACAGGATTCGGATCGGTTCCCTGATATGACTTATCAAGACATGTTTGATCTTGTGCGGAGTGGCATCGAAGATATAGAGGCAACGGTATGTTTTTATATAGTCAACGTTATAGGCTATCATATCTAATCTGCGTTGTGCAACTAAGGGGTCGATACCTCTAGCCATGGAGCACCCACACCATATCATGCCGTACACAACCCTTAACCAAAACACCAAGTTTCCGAGTCCTCGCGGAGATCAAGTTGAGCGTCCGACTATTCTCTTCGAAGGCACCTCTTCCTCGGAGACGAACCCGACTCTCCTTCCAGATACTTTTCTCTTCAGCTTCACTCCCGTCGTGACTATTCGCCATCCAGCGAGAGTTCTACCTTCGTTCGTACGAGCGAAGTATCATGCAGGATCAGGATCATCTGGCGCTGAACAAGGAACATTTCTTTTTGAACTCGAGAAAGCGGCTAGATTCAGATGGGAACGGCTAGTCTTCGAGTCGTTTAACCAAGATGACCGCAACCCGCGGCCTATAGTTATTGACGGGGATAAATTGGCTCAAGATCCGCAAAGTCAGATGAGGATGCTCTGTGAGCGTCTAGGGATCGATGCGAACGCAAAGATCGAATACACTTGGGATCCCGCACAGATTCAGGAGACATTCAGCCATTGCTCGAAGGAATTGAAGGAAGCGTTCTTTGGGACCTTGAATAAGTCCAGTGGTGTGATTGTGGACAAGGTGCGTTTTCCGTGTTACCGGTCACTCGTAGATGCTACGATATCTCATGTTCTATTTCCAGAATCTCGATAAGCCGATACTTGTTGCAGACGAAAGGCGTCGATGGGCGGAAGAGTGGGGCGAAGAGTTAGCCTCTCAGATGGAACATTTGGTTTGCGAAGCCATGGAAGACTACTTGTATCTGCGCCAGTTTGCCGTATAATGTGACAGGACTATAGCACTAGTTGCGTCCACTGTATGTAGTGAAATCCGAAGGAAGAAGTCAAACAAGGGTAACCAACGACGTTGAATGCACAAGGATATATTTCATGGACATACAGTTACGATAGAGCGTAGCCACAGAATCCAAACCATGCTCATTGTTAACCTCGTTTTTCCTGACCATCTGGAAACTTTAAAAGACAGTGCGATCCCCGTTGTCGCGGAGTATGGTTCTCAAATGTGAGAAATCTAAGTATTCGATGATTCATTTCAGAGCCAAATTCGTCGTCGAAAAACTTTCCTGCATACCTTCGTTCTGAGAATGCCGGGGATAATTTTCTTTTTTTTAAGGTATCTACGCAGCTCGAGCGAGTAGCGGTCATAAGAAGTTTCGTACCTTCAAGTTCTTCCAAGCATGCTTGGTTGCGAACTACTTGAATAATGGGAAGATTGAGTCACTGAGCGAGGTCCATTGGAAGTCATTGCCTGACCGGATGGCATTGTAGGTTACCATTCCGCCGTTGGTAATTAGTCGAAATTCTGGTCATTAAAAAAGGGAGTCCCAAAGACATGCGCAAACTCTCCGAAATCTCGTCGAACCCAGAAGAGTCAAATGACCAGAAGTATTTCTTTCCTTGTATCCGGGAGTTCCAGAACCCAGGTGGGTTTCGCAATCTGAGGGACAGGAACTGGTCAAATGAAAAGGTCAATGTGCTGATGGACCTAGAATTTGGGTATGCTTGCGTCTGACAGCTTGAATAGACTCGAACGCCAGGTTATAACGCCATGTATTATACGAAACGATATGTGAATCCTCATAGCCAAATTTTTGAGCAATCTTTAGACGAAACGAAATCCAGATGGTGGTTGTGGATAAGTGTCGTCCAACATCGCGTCACTGGTTGCGCCGACGCGGCCATCGCAAACAAACAGCCTTTGAAACAACCTTCACCATTACCTGCGACCTTTCCCTACTTTCATCACTATCAAACGTTAATCACCAAGTCCACCAAGAGGGGTGACGGGTTTCGTTTGGATGTACTATATGCTCAACAGATAGGAACGGCTCCGCAACCGAGTGTACTATGGAGCAGTGGCAGAGACAGGCGTAGTGGAAAAGTTCGAGGTAAGTCATCCAGTCTCATTGTATACTGGATTTTTCTTCTAGTCCTTTCCGCCGGTTGAAACCGGAAGGTACTTGTGTAACGTCAATACCTCCTTAGTACCATACTCCACGTCAAGTCCAAGGCGAGCTTAGCAACATACGCCGATGTAGACAAACATTATGGACGCCTGTTGTCCAGTCCCTTTCTGTCTCGATTCCACTAGCATGTATCCTGGAAGCTCCAGGTTCAAAATGTGTCCCATTTTGCTTCTCATGTGTCACAGTGACTCCCTCAGGTCGTTGCCGTCAACAACTCATGCCAACTCTGCCCACATCAATCCTGCTGATATTAATCTTAAGTACACATTATTGGAAATCTCTGAAGCACGTCGAGGGCTGTCATTTCTGACATTCAGTCCTGGCAGCCTACAGTTAATTGCGTTCATCGACACTCCTTCAGCTCTACACAGCCATTTATTACGGTACAGCTTGGGATCATCAACGTCTCGCTTCAGGGTATTTGATATGGCTTCGTGGGGTACAAGTTGAACGTAAGGGTTTATTTTTGGTGGCGTATCCAACTCTTCTCTGACCTTCATTTTGACTAATGGCCTCACATATAGTTCTGCATCGTTGCATATCACAGATAAGCGTGGAATGACAATGAAAACATGCGCACGAAATCAAAAGCTGCACACGACTATCATTTCTTCCGGATGCGCTTCCCAGCACTAGTGGACGACGGCGGTGACCTGTGCCGCCGGAATTAAGCTACCCGGTTGCCTGAGCTCTTGCAACACTACTCCTGATATATTAGGCAACGAAAAGTCTTCATGTCCACTCTTAATATATAATAGGGAGATGTGCACAGTCTATGCCCTTATCTTTCGTTGACGACGCATCATTATGGGCGAGAAACCTCTACACATGTATCGTCTTGTTTTCTCGTTTTTCACGTGTTTACTGACGCTGCCAATTCTTTGTAGGGCGGGACCTCTGGTATGTCACTCCTGCTATCTTGTACCTTAAGGTCCCATATTCCCCTGTACTACAGCTCCTAGGTTATTTCTTGAACTGGGGTTTGTTCGGTATTCTTACAGTCCAAGTCTGTATGTGTCCGTGTTTCCCGCTATGATTTACCTACCATGGCAACAATTGATATGTAAATTGTTCAGATATCTACTGGTTATCCTTTCCGAACGACACCCGGGTTGCTCAGGCTCTCGTATACTGCATATATGGTTTAGAGATATCCCAGACCATTTTGCTTACCCACGACGCTTTTCAGAGTTTCGTTTACGGCTTCATGGATCATACTTCCGTGGATAGGCTCCACCTTATGTGGTTGGACACTTATTTGTTTGATGGCCTTAGTATGTGATCATCTAGAGCATGGATTTTGTGACGCGGCGCTCATCTTCCCCGGAACACTCAGTTGGTTTCCTCGTTCAAGTCTATTTTGCTACTAGAATCCATGGCCTACTGTCTAGAACTAAGACTTTACCCGGAATCATCGTGTTGGTGAGTTACAGCTCATTACGAGTCTTCCTAAATTGCTGAAGTTGATTTTCATTTCTAGTTATCCATTTCTCAATGCGCTGGGGCCATATCCATAAGTACCATCATGAAAGATATCTCTTTCATTTCGGAGTCCGACGATGACGGATATAATTACGCTGCTTTGGTTCCTGGCGTTGTGGGTTTGAATGCGAGCAGGGTTGGTGCTTAATACTAATCTGACCCCTCGACAGATTTGGTTTGGATGCGGTATAACTGCTGACATCCTCATCGCTGTAACAATGGTTTATGCTGTGGGTTCCCACTATTACTGACAGTGCATCTGACATCCTTTGACCGTAATCGTATAGCTCTCGCGGTTTGACACCCTGTTTCACGAAACTCAGAATCTCATTCAACGACTGAACAGACTTGCGATGGAAACCGGTGGCCTCATCGGTGGGTGATTTAGTAGAATCAGTAGGCACGCCTGGTCGTTGACTTGACTTATAGCCGTAACGAGTCTTGTTCAGCCTCTTTTGTGGTTTTTCTTCCCAACCCGATTCTATCACCTTACGCCGGCTCTGATTATCGGGAAGCTTTACTCGAACTCGCTATTGGCGGCGCTCAACAGCCGTGTACGGATTCGTGGCGAAAGGGATGGCAGCAGGAATTTCCGAGTGACAAGCACTCGTCGTGCAACTATCACTATCCCGTTGTCAACTCAGATTCGGCAGGACAGGGTGCAATCGGGAAGTTGGGTACCTAGTACTTTCCCCAGCGTTTTATATGATACGGATGGCTTGGATTCATCGGTATGTGTTCTAGCAACGTAAGATCCATTGATTCATTACTCAGTCCTAAACTCAGGAAACGCAGATGAACGTCTCGGGGACTAAAGCGGACAGCCGTGTCGCTTGAAAGCCGAAGCACTCACTGTCTTTTGTTTGTTAAGTTATAGTCGAAAAATCTGTATTGCGAACGGTTGTCCATCGAAAAGGCATAGATGGACGTGGGAGTCCCCCTGTACTTGTACATATTCAATTCCACATGGATTTGGAACACTACTATCGGCAACGCTCCTGTACAATCTTCCGTCCCTGTGACGCTCACTTGTTTACCCCGTCGATGATCTCCGCTAAGTTCGCGTCGCGACACTTCTCGTCTTTTGATGAGACTGCCCAATCCGAGATGTTACAAGACAAATGCGAACACACGGGTGCCCCAGTACTCGCTCCGACCCCTGCTATTCGCAGTATGTCCGCATCTCTAATGTGGTCTGTGACCCTAAATATTAGACTTTGCACGTCATGGACCTTCCGGCATTTCAGATTGTTCGAAGAAGAATACTGAAACTCAAGAGGTCTAGATGTTAATAAGGCCAAGGCAAGCAGAGGTATGTTCATATACAACATTAGCTACATCACTTTCACTGCTATAGCTTCGCACGATAGAAGCTTCAGGAATAAGCTCATGATGGACGTATTCAGTGCCCGTGCTAAGGATAGTGAGTACCTTCTGTGGTGTGAATCGATGATTGTATTTCGGTATATATGTACATTCAGTAGCAAGTATCAATGCATTCACACTATTTACTGACCAACTCGTGTCACGAAAGCGTGGTATAGAATCACGCAGAACGCATAACAACACGAGCATCGCCCCCAGGCCCACAGGTCAGACATTCGTTTGCTCAGTGCTGCCAGGTAGAGTGGGGCCTTAGGGAGCGCCCAAGAGTCGAAGATTGCCACGTCTGAGGCGGACATTTGTCGTCCTCTATCGGCGTCGAAAGTGTATCCCAAAGGAACTATAACACCATTCCACCGGTCATGAATCGACGTCCATCCTATCGTCGGAAGTCATCCGTGTAATTCGGGGCCCGTGCTCCATCTTGAGAAGCTTCTAAAAACGGACCAAGTCAGTGTGAGCCACACTTGTGGTATACTGTCATACTGACGTGATGTACCCCATCTATGAAGGAAAGCGAGTCCTCGCGAGTGACTTTGCGTTTCAAGGTCGGCTTTGGTTGAGGTGTGGTAACCACTCGACGTGGTTTGTTCTCTAGCTTCCATAGACACTGCTGTTCTCTCCAAGGAACAGCATCGAGGATGCATGTGGGCACATACATCAGTCCTCGTGGTGCCACCTTTAACCCATAATTCTTCTTCATCTCTCGTAGCCCCAACGACTTCCATATCCTCCAAACGCTCTTTAGTGTATAGGAGAAACTGGTTTCTTCCATGGATGGTGAGTCGTTTCTTGCAGTAATTGGATCTATTTCGCAGATGTAGGCAATGCAGGAATGTGGTGCGGTGAGGTAGAACCAGATGCGTTTGACGCTTGGGGAGATGCGATACCGACGGCATTCGTAGGGCTTTTGTCTGGTGATGAGCTGATCCATGTAGTCTAGGGTCATAGGGACAATAACGTCGGTTTGTGAAGGTATCATGGATTGCAGAGTGGTGGTTGTGATGAGAAGGTTCCTGGTCGAGAGATCGGGATTTATTAACCGTGAGTTGTCGGTGCCTTCAAACAGTCACTCTGTGTCATTGATATGATGTGAGCATGGGAACCCCGCTCCTTGAGCGCTTGGAGCGCTCGGGCGGTGTATTCCATGGTGTCGAGGACAGACATGTTGATGACGCTATTGAGCAACCAACATTGATCAACATCAGGAAACCGGAGATGAATCAGATTCGTTACGCACCTTGACCCGCAGGTGCGCGACTAACATTAATACTTCGAGAGGTCAGCGAAGCATCTAAATTCGACACTGTTGATATTGGGACGAAATATCACGAGTATAAAGACAGTAGAAGCGATTGACTGACTGACCTGATCGAGGCTATTTGGAGGCTATTACAAGATTCGCTGCCGCGTGCATAGGCGCTACGACATGTTTACCAGCGCCTCCCACATCCAACTGTCCTATGTTCCTCATGCAAGGGAAAAATCGGTCGTTCGTCCTCTTGTAGGAGCAGATGCGAGTAATGGAACAAAGAGGGGCTCCCGAGTGACATGCTGCAAAATTTCAGCGTTAAATAATTTCAATCCTGACCCCGGTCCACCATGATCAGCAAATGTTTGTCTACTTCTGGCAGCGGCACTTTTGCCTGCTGCTCATACTTTTAGTCGAATCCCGAAGACCGCGAAGAACGGTGTGCAGGCTAACGTCATTGTTCTAGGGAAAGACGTCAAGGATCAAGGTGCGTCTGCAAGCTTTTTTCCCCTCAGCATTCGCTCAAGAATGTTGCAATTCAGATGCCCAATGAAAACGTGCTGGAAAGGCTCGAGCTTGAGGTGCGAGCACTGGACGTAACGGCAACTCAGCTAGAAGAAGCAGCGAAGCGGGCCCGACAGGAGTACTACGAAATGCGGAGTCTGCTAAATTCGAGAAGAAATGACATGCGTTCACCATTCCTCAAGCTCCCGAACGAGCTTCTACTCGCCATCGCAAATCATTTGGCGGACGAAGATACCAATGGACATGCTTTCACCCGAGGTGCAGCACCGTGGGTTGTCTCACAAATTTCCCATCGGCTTCGTCATTTGGCCGTGTCGACGCCCTCGCTGTGGGTCGACATACGGATATATATGGAGCGCCTTCATTGGTGTCGCTGCAGAGATCCTCTCGAGATGTTGACGCTATGGTTGGACCGTTCCATGCCCCTTCCTATTTCTTGCCAGGTGGAGTTGGAAGGGGTGGATAAAACGTTTGTCCTCGAGAGCAAACTCCTTGACCTGTTGATGGCGCATGCCTCGCGTTGGCTTCACATAGACATCAACTTTGGTAGTCGAGCGGATTTGCATCGCGCACTCGCTACACTCGAGGGGCCCCTCTCTTGTTTGCGGTCTATTCGTCTCGATTTGTGCGTCGAGGAGGACGACTACGAGTACTTTTGCAGAAATATGGTTACAATTCCGTTTACCGCATACCTAAATGCGCCAAACCTGGTTGAAGCCTCCCATTCAGTTAATATGGATTTCGACCGGGACCTGTCAGACCAGCCCTGCACCATTTTCCCTTTGCCATGGAATCGGCTCAAGGAGGTGGTCTTGCTCATCGATGATGTGGAGGATTTTTTTGACGTTGCTCGCCTCCTCGAAAATATTACGTACTGTCGCCTTGTGGTGTATGCCGAAGGTTATTACTCCACGCAGGAGGACTTCAGCTACCTGGAATCGGAAACGCAGTACGACCCGATCGAAGGCACTATCATGCTGCCCAACCTGCGTCGCTTGGAGCTCACGGGAGGCATCTGTCGAATAATGAGAATTCTTCGTCAGTCTCGTGCTCCGAAGCTCACCGACCTCCTCATCGATCCCGAATCTTTGACCGTTGGGGTTCTAGACATCTTTGTAGATGCACTGTCTGATTTTCTGCAACAAAGTGGATCTCCCCTTCGAGCGCTATTTGCGCCCATCGACCTCCTATCATTTCCCGCACTTACGGATAATATTCAACTAGACGAACTTCATGTGCTCGTTAGTAACGGCAGGTTCAACCCACTCGTCGAGCAAGTCAAATCCAGAATCGCAGGTCTTGGCTCCACTGCCCTTTTCCCTGGCTTGAAAACCCTACACCTCATATCTCCTCATCTTCGCAATAACGAAGTACTATCCACCATTGCCGATGTTGTGGAAAAGCGAAAGCAGGAACTCAAGGTTTTCAGCCTTGACATAGAAGTTGACGTTCAGAGAGACAAAGTATCCGGTATTGATACCAATCTCCCGTCTTTTAAACGGCTTGTTGAGCTAGGGCGAGGTGATTTGGAGTTTCTGGGACGTTGGGTCGATGGAAAGTGGTATCCGGTACACAAAACCACGACTGTTTGGGATGCGGAGAGGTATGATAGACTCATGGGACGATTTCGGTTTGGCTGGGGGGTTCGTAGTCGCTTCGGAAAGTATTGGACATGACAATGGATTAGATACCCATAATGATACACCCATGACCCGTAGAGTTAATAGAGACGTATTCGAGTGGTATCTCTACTTTGGTGTGGGTACAGCTGGTACACGCATTGCCATATAGTAGATCTGGCGACACCAGTGCAATGGTCTCCGGACAAAACGGCCCCTGAATGTTTTATATGGCCATGTCGGAGAACGAAGTTTCCATTGGCTTAATCCTTCCACAATGTTGTCAAATCGCAATACTACTTGGTCCATAGTAGGACGCTTCTCAGGGTCTTCCTGAATCATGTCGTCGATGAGAGGTTCCATGAAGGCTAGCGCAGGGCTAAAGGGCTCCCGTATGGGCGCACCCTAGGAGACAGAACGTTATAGACACTGTGAGATGACCATAGGAAGCGTGGCTTACCCCAAACTGTGACAGGAAGATATTACGTGGCATCCCAGCGGGCGAACACTGGTAGATGTGTTAAAATCACTATAAGATGGTCGCAAATATATCCCACCTCCGCTATACATGTCCGTATAAGGTCTCCAATACGATAAACATCTACCGCAAATGGGTCACACGGTTGCTCAGGATTATTTCTGAACTCCGGTACCGAAGTGTCTCCCCCATAGATAGGTTTTTTACGAGGTGGTCCAGAGGTAATATCATATTGCTCGCAAAGATCAAAGTCGATGAAGTAGTATTTCACGGGGTGGCGGGTCCTGCCTCTGGGGTAAAGTTGTTTCTTGAAGTCGTATGTGCTGAACTGATTTATGGGGTGCGGAAGCCGACTGTACAAAGGGCTGCTATCCATCATAATGTTGTCGAGTTTGACGTCGCTATTGATAGTCTGAGCGAATGAGTGATGTGTAGAGATATTTGGACCCACTTGTGCGCTATCCATTGCTCATGCATGAATTGCAAGCCCTTCAGTATTGAACGATTAGCTGGAAGTAAACAAACACAGAGAATACGGCACGAGCCTCAAAGACTTGTCTGCAGAAGTCCACCACTTCCCCGACCGTGTCAAAGTCTGGTAATTGCCACAGGGTGAGGTGTGGCATAACAAAGATCACTTCTTTATCGGTATTCGGTAGAGGAATTGTTTCATAGATTGGTATGCAGTGGTTCTTGGGGTCTGACGCTAATGGATCACTGGAGAATAAAGGTCCCATTATCACTTCTGTTTGACCGACATCGACCTTCTTCAACAAAACCACCGCTCCGTCTGATATACGTCTGGCATCAATCAATTTGTCCTTTAGCTAGAAGGTTTTAGCTATATTCGTAACGCCAAAGCTCGAACGGACTCACCAATGAAGTCTGTCCGTCCTCACATTCAAGTCGAGGTTCTTTCGAATTGATCCACGAAGGAGTCCACCAGGATGATATCGCGGCCGAAGCATGTACCCACGGTTCTCTAACCACGGTTGATGATCTCTCCAGAACACCTCACCCTTATTGAGACCACCGGGAAAAACGTCGTGAAGGTATCGAGAAGCGTCAGCAGTCGTAGATTCCTGAGTTGGAGGATATTCCATGATAGGTCAGAAGTAAGAAAAAATAAGGTATTTGTTTGAGGGGACCGTATACGTTGACGAGGAGAACAAGGACATCCTTGCGAGACATTGTTGGAATGATGGCCAGCTGCAGCATGATTCGATTATCACTTCTATCCGTCGGACTAGGGAATCTCTATGCAGAATCTTGGCAGAGTCACACAAACTTCTAGAGGTCCATATCCGAATCGTCGTTAATGGTTGACAAGACGAAGAAATGGCTGCTGCCCCACAAGAGGTAAGTATACAATTTCACTGATTCGTATACCCGAGCTATCGCGTGGTGAGGCGCGGCATGCTCTTGCCGACGAGCTTCTGCTCGCTCAACGCTCTCGCGGTTTTTTCTTCCTTACCCTATCTTCACCTCCGTTCACTCGCTTTTGCAAGCTTTTCATGGAGACATGTAAAATTACATCTCAAATCAATATTAATATAAGAATTTGTCTACTCTGTCGAGTGATCAGATCCTTTTCAAGCTGATTCTTTGCCACACAGGTACTCGAGGGTGCAGTGAAAAACACATGCATTCAATGTGCTTTTGAGGGCACGAAAATCTTGGTTGACGTCAGAGGCCAGTGAACCACTTTTTTTGGGTTGAACTGAACTCGAAAAATAGAAGGATGTATAAAGCAAATGGATTAGGCGCACGAGGAGAGTTGAAAGGAAAGTCATTATACTCATGAAGAGCCCAGAGTGAATCTATGGGTGCGTTATGACTCTGTTCAGAACCCAGTGGTCTGAATTGGATATCGCGACCTGAAGTTGACCTAAAGAAGCTCAGAGCCGTGTCAATGTTCAGCCAAGTGTGCCGTCTCGCCAATCACCTTACCACGCGACAGCTCGGTGGATTCTGGAACCTCTTGCTGCCGCAGGTTGCTTGATTGCTCACTAATCTATTCTCTCATGGTCGGTCGCTTCACGGTCGCTTATTCCTTGACCCATTGCGGCCACTGCGGCTCAAAGATACAAAGTCCTCAGCCTGTTCAATCTCGGAGTCTTATGTAGGTGCTTCGTAAGATTCTCATCTAGCGACTTACCAATTCACCTTTCTTTTATCCAGCCAGAGCCGAAATGCGCACTATAAAATCCACAGGCTGGTGGACTTCAGCCTCCAGAAACATTTCACTTCACTTCACTCCTCTCGATCTTGATTCTTCGACATGGCCATCGCAACAAAGTCCAAACTTTTCCAACCAATTAAAGTCGGCGACATGCAACTGAAGCACAGAGCTGTACTCGCTCCTCTCACTCGGAAACGAGCAGACGACAAGCACGTTCCTCTACCCATCGTAAAGGAATACTATACCCAACGCGCCAGTCAACCCGGAACGTTATTGATCACAGAGGCAACGTTTATCCATCCCAAAGCGGGAGGTTATGCAAACGTCCCTGGTATTTGGTCGGATGCTCAGATTCAAACTTGGAAAGAGGCGAGTCCTACAAAATTTTCTCCGTATCAACTGTTTTTCTGACTTGTATAAAATCTGCAGATTACAGACTCGGTACACTCCAAAGGCTCCTTCATCTATCTTCAACTTTGGGCACTCGGTCGTGCAGCCGATCCTGACCAACTCCGATCCGAAGATTCTTCATACCCCTTCATATCCGCATCCAACATTCCCATGGAGGGTGACGATCATGAAACTCCACGTCCTCTAACCAAGGACGAGATCGAAGAATACAAAGGATTATACGCACAAGCTGCCAAGAACGCTGTCGAACGAGCTGGATTTGACGGTGTTGAGGTTCACGGTGCAAACGGGTACCTCATCGATCAGTTTATCCAAGACGTGAGCAACAACCGAACAGATGAATACGGCGGAAGTATAGAGAATAGGTCGAGGTTCGCGTTGGAGGTATTGGATGCCGTGGTCAAGGCTGTTGGACCTCGCAAGACTGGTATCCGGTTAAGTCCTTGGAGTAGATGGCAAAGTGAGCGAGCTCTAATTCTTTTTGAAGCGCGCAGACATTGATCGTTTTATTAAAGGCATGGGAATGCAAGACCCAAAACCTCAGTTTGCGCACCTCGTTAATGAGATCAAGAAAGCCCATCCAACACTCGGACACATTCATGCTGTTGAGCCACGTATCGACGGTGTTTCTACGAGCTCCCACGAGATACCCAAAGACTGTGACAACGATTTCATTCGGGAGATCTGGTCACTCAGTCCTGGTGGTAACGATACTGTGAATGGCAGAAGGTTGATCAGTGCCGGAAACCATGAGAAGACTGGGGCACAGTTTGCGGATAAGAATGGTGATTTGGTTGCGTACGGAAGACGGTTTATTTCAAACGTGAGTTTTGCTTGTTTTCCTTTGTCGGGATGGTGATATTGATTGGTGAATGGATAGCCTGACTTGCCGTACAAGCTTCTGCATAATATTCCTCTTACTCCGTATGATAGGTCGACGTTTTACGTCCAGGGATCTACTGATCCTAAAGGTTACACCGACTATCCTTTCGCTGAGAAGATAGAGGCTATTGCTTAGATCTGGACGTACTCATTGAAATGCGACATCTCATATATATATTGGAATTTGACGGTCAACAAAATCATACCACTATGAAAGATCAGAGCTGCAATCTCGGATCGGTTGATACCGAAAAGCTGAGTCGAACCCGGTTTTCTTCTTGTCGGTTAGTGAGAGCAAGTTCAACCAAGCATCACAGTACCAACCTGGGACACGAGAACTGTCGAAAGTCTGCCTCCCAGGCATTCTGTACGTCGTCCCCTTCGTACATCACTGCAGTAAACTTAGCCTGCCGATAGGGAAGAATCTCAACCACATAAATCGATCTTCGAGCTGACTTGTGTCGACCAATCAATTGGCCATTCCGCCAGTTCCAATCCCATCCTGAGAGGTCCACAGAGTATATCTCCTTAATGATGAACATATCCTCGCGTTTCACGTATTGAAACTGATGAATTAGCGCTTTAGCTTACTGAAGGATTATTGAAACAGCTACCATGGTCACCTCATCGCACCCAGTACGTTGAGTTGTCTCCTGACCAGCAGTGAAGTTCACGATACCCGCATTGATTGTACCATTCACTTGATTCCCATGAACATGATTCAACGTGTTTCGGCCTCGTATATACCTCGACGAGTTGGTGAAACTCATTACCAGCGTCGGGTTGCAATTGAAGGAGATGGTGGTTGTAAAGGTAAATGGGTCCTGACCATGAGGCACTGCGCTGCTGTATATATCAGTCGATGTTAGATTTCATATCACTGGGAGACTGACCTTTCGTCGACGGTAGCGCTGATCACCACGCACAGCATTGATCAGATTGTAGAAGAATAATGTAGCTTTCTTGTATGGCCCTTGGAGTAACGCTGAGGAAAGGAAAAAACTTGCAAAGAGATCCATGTAGCGTACGGTTTCATCCATCACACCTCTCTCTGAATCGTCTTTGTCCACCGGAGATGAGATACTAGGTTGTGTAACCATGTTCTCCTCGCCCTTTTGTTGATTTATAGACTCCACCACGGCTGCTCTTTGCGTCGAAGAGTCCGAGTGCCAAAGAGTCGATTATCACTTCATATCCGTCGGACTTGTGTCGGACCTCTATGCAGAATCTTGACAGAGTCACACAAATTTCTAGAGGTCCATATCCGTTGAATATCCGAGTGATGGTTGACAAGACGAAGAAATGGCTGCTGCCGCAGGTTGCTCACTAATCCATTCTCTCATGGTCGGTCGCTTCACGGTCGCTTCTTCCTTGTCCCATTGCGGCCACTGCGGCTCAAAGATATACAGTTCTCAGCCTGTTCAATCTCGGAGTCTTATGTAGGTGCTTCGTAAGACTTTTATCTAGCGACTTACCAATTCACCTTTCTTTTATCCAGCCAGAGCCGAAATGCGTACTATAAAATCCACAAGCTGGCGGACTTCAGTCTCCAGAAACATTTCACTTCACTTCACTTTGATTCTTCGACGACATGGCCATCGCAACAAAGTCCAAACTTTTCCAACCAATTAAAGTCGGCGACATGCAGCTGAAGCACAGAGCTGTACTCGCTCCTCTCACTCGGAAACGAGCAGACGACAAGCATGTTCCTCTACCCATCGTAAAGGAATACTATACCCAACGCGCCAGTCAACCCGGAACGTTGTTGATCACAGAGGCAACGTTTATCCATCCCAAAGCGGGAGGTTATGCAAATGTCCCTGGTATTTGGTCGGATGCTCAGATTCAAGCTTGGAAAGAGGCGAGTCTTACAAAGTTTTTTCCGTATCAACTGTTTTTCTGACTCGTATAAAATCCGCAGATTACAGACTCGGTACACTCCAAAGGCTCCTTCATCTATCTCCAACTCTGGGCAATTGGTCGTGCAGCCGATCCTGACCAACTCCGATCCGAAGATGCTTCATACCCCTTCATATCCGCGTCCAACATCCCTATGGAGGGTAATGATCACGAAACTCCACGACCTCTAACCAAGGACGAGATCGAAGAATACAAAGGATTATACGCACAAGCTGCCAAGAACGCTGTCGAACGAGCTGGATTTGACGGTGTTGAAGTTCATGGTGCAAACGGGTACCTCATCGATCAGTTTATCCAAGACGTGAGCAACAACCGAACAGACGAATACGGCGGAAGTATAGAGAATAGGTCGAGGTTCGCGTTGGAGGTGTTGGATGCCGTGGTCAAGGCTGTTGGACCTCGCAAGACTGGTATCCGGTTAAGTCCTTGGAGTAGATGGCAAAGTGAGCGAGCCCTAATGGCCCTTTCTTCTTCAAGCGCGCAGACACTGATTGTTTTATTAAAGGCATGGGAATGCAAGACCCCAAACCTCAGTTTGCACACCTCGTTAATGAGATCAAGAAAGCCCATCCAACATTGGGACACATTCATGCTGTTGAGCCGCGTATCGACGGTGTTTCCACGAGCTCCCACGAGATACCCAAAGGATGTGACAACGATTTCATTCGGGAGATCTGGTCACTCAGTCCTGGTGGTAACGATACTGTGAATGGCAGAAGGTTGATCAGTGCCGGAAACCATGAGAAGACTGGGGCACAGTTTGCGGATAAGAATGGTGATTTGGTTGCGTACGGAAGACGGTTTATTTCAAACGTGAGTTTCGCTTGTTTTCTTTTGTCGGGATGGTGATATTGATTGGTGAATGGATAGCCTGACTTGCCGTACAAGCTTCTGCATAATATTCCTCTTACTCCGTATGATAGGTCGACGTTCTACGTCTCGGGATCTTCTGATCCTAAAGGTTACACCGACTATCCTTTCGCCGAGAAGTCAGAGCCTGTTGCTTAGGTCTGGACGTACTCATTGAAATGCGACATCTCATATATATATATTGGAATTGTATTAATAACAGAATAATTTAATGATACAAGTGCAGTATGACCAGATGGAAGGGCTGCCAGGAGCACTTTCTGCGAGAAGTTGTTCTGGTTTGAACGTTCAGGACTTGAAGTGGAAGTTTAAAAGTCGCAGATGAGGCACCACGAGAATGACCGTGAATCTGAAGTGAATGGTTCGGTGGAAAAGCGGCCCTACCTTGAGTTCTGAATTGGACAGTTTGCGACTCGCATCCTGGGATGCAGAGAGGTACGATAGACTCATGGGACGATTTCAGTTTAGCTGGGGGCCCGTTCGTAGTCGCTTCGGAAAGTACTGGACATGACAGTGGATTAGATGCTCATAAAAGATAGTATTGCACCTGATTTCTACTCCTAGCAAAGACGCATTCGGGAGGTACCTTACTTCGATATGTACACGGATTGTCACGTCGTAGAAAGTTTGGCGACACCAGTGCAATGGCCTCTTGACGAAAACTACTCGTATGAGCATGGCTTACTAGAGAACAAAGCTTCCATCGGCTTGAAGAAACATTTAACACCGAAGGAACAAGGGACAAAACCACCCGTGGTTGGTAACGGAAGTTGACGATGGACCCACAACATAATCATCTCTTCTCTGTAGTCGAGCTTCAAAGTTCGAGAAGCATGCCATTACATGCAAGACTGTTGTATGACCAAAATGTTTCAAGGTTAGCATCTGTATTGCTGACACGGAATGTAAGAAGACAAAGCATCTCTACTTCAGGGTCGGTATAGCTGGTACACGAGTAATCATGTTATACAAATGTCGACACCAATGTGAAGGCTTCTTAACGAAACGGCCACGGAATGAGTTATCCTGCCATATGGGAGAACGAAGCTGCCACTGGTTCATTCCCGCAACGATATCACTGAATCGCGAAATCACTTGGTCCGTCTTGGGGCGCTTCTCCGGATCACTTTGAGTCATGTCATCTATGAGTGGCTGCATGAATGCAAAGGAAGTATTGCGTGCCAATTCTCCATCAGGCGCGCCCTAGAGGATAGTATTAGTAAAAAGTAAAGTCGAATAAGATATGCTGCTCACCCCAACAAGTTGAGAGCGTAAAGCGTTCCCGAGACAGTATACGTCTACTGCAAAGGGATCACAGAGCCGCTCAGGGTATCTATACTCTGGAACCGTTTTGTCACCTCCATAGCCGGGTGCTTTTAGTGCTGGCCCATCTGCGGGATCATACTTTTCACAGAGGTCGAAATCAATAAAGTAGTATTTCACCGGACGACGAGTCCGAGTTTTGGGATCGAGCCATCTCTTCCAGTCGTAAGATCTGTGGACGTGCACAGGATGCATGGGATAATTGTACAGAGGGCTGGAGTCCATCATGATGTTGTTAAATTTGATGTCGCTGGGCGAGCCATTAAGGTTATAGAAGGTGGACTATGGAGGAATGACAACTCACTTGTGGGCAATGTGGTGCTCATGCATAAATTGTAGGCCCTATGGGTCGAGATTCGATGTGAGAAGCTGGGACGGAGCAACTCAGGTTACATACCTCGAACACCTGGCGGCAGAATTCGACTACTTCTCCAATGGTATCAAATAACGGGAAATCCCAATCTCTTAAATAAGGCATGACGATAAGAGCTTCCTCATCTGTATTCGGTAGATCCAGAGTCTCGTAGATGGGTATGCAGTGATTTCTGGTGTCCGAAGCAAATGGCTCGGTCGAAAACAACGGTCCCATCTTTAGTTCCGGACCAGACGGATCTCGAGCGTTCACCCTCTTCAGTACGACTATAGCACCATCTGAAATACGACGAGCATCCACCACATTATGTGACTGTAATACTGTGAGTAACGGATCTAGATATAACGACTCCAACGACTCACCAGTGAACCCGGTCCGTCCTCGCAGCTCAAGGGAGACTGCTTTGATTTTATCCATGATGGTGTCCATCCTCGACGATAACGAGGCCGAAGGCCATATCCACGTTTCTCGAGCCATTCCGAATTATCCCTCCAAAACAGCTCGCTCTCGAGAAGCCCACCCAGGAATCCGTCTGAAAGATACTGGAACGCGTCTGGCTGGTCTCCCGCTGCGTTTGCCATGTTTATGCAGGAATTGTGATGGGTCGATTGAGAATTCGGGTGTTGTGAACGAGCAATAAGCTAGTATGTTGAGAACAAAAGACAAGGCCATTCTTGTTAGACGTTGTTGATGGTTGGACCATCACACAAGTGACAGCGGGGACCCACAAAACCCGTGGGAAAACCTCTTGTGCATAATTCTCCGCTCTGACAACAACGACCACGACCACCTTATATTTTGTCCAGTGTAACTCAGTAGCAGGGATCTCGCGTCTTTTTGGTCTATCAATCCAGGCTGGCAACTGCCAAAGTGGAATTGCAGGACTGAACAAAATCAGAGTTACTAAACGACATGCAACCACCGTTTTCATTTAGGAATTTTTTGTTCTATCTCCCGCCTTCAAAAGGATGCTTCACTCTTCAGCACTTTGCTTACCCCCCTATCCTTCCGTCTCACTTCCAAGTCTCCCCAGCCCCAGCTCCTGATCTGCCCCAATCATCACAATGCCCGAGCCTAACGCTGCAGCCCTTGCGATATTGGGCGCCTGCGGTGGTGTCGCTAACATTATTGGTACCGGCCTTCAGGCTGCGGATATGGGACTCAAAAGAAGACCCGGTGCTAAACCTGACACGACTGACTACTTGCTCAACGAATGCATAGACTACACGGATCAAACCCAGTACTACCTCAATATATACTTGGAAAACAGTACACACTCCCTGGAAGGACTTCGAACGTATCAGCATTTTTATGGGAAATTCAAACAGTGGAGTTGATTTCTGCTATAATTTTGATTATTTGTACTGACGCAGTGACCTTCAGTAATATCGCTTTACTCGAGGATGTCTTGGACAAAACCAGTACATCCAAGTCCAGCGGCTCAGGGTTCCACAAGATTCGTAGCATGCTCAAGAAGGCTATCACTCCCCGTGTGCTCGATGAATATCATACAGAAATCATACATCTGCGGGATGGGATCGTCAAGCACCTGAATCAAATCAAGGTACGCACTCTCCCAGGTGTTCTCGACCTCGATCAATAACCATCTCCCCTTTATGGACAGATTCATTCGACTAACGCGCTGGGCCAGAATGATGATGCAGAGTCTCACCTGGCGGTGAATGCCCTTTTGGACCTTGATGCCGCATTAGCCGCAGACCATGGTGTATGTTCATTTCACCGAACTAATCGACACATTAATAACGCCCCTCTCATAGCGGCTTGTGAAGCTCACATTTCCTAAATGTCTGGTGCGTATGTAACTTTGAATCGTAAAAATAGCGTCGCGCTCAACGCTCGTTATGGCACGCTTAGAAGGACGTAGAAGAAAAGGCAAAACAGTATTTGAAGGATGAAAACACGGTGAAAAAATGGCTCAACGCGTGGAGAAGGAAGAATATGCGTCAGTTTTTCTTTTCAGTTACGGTGTCGCCGCTGCCCTACTGACTTCTTTTTCTTTCAGCAACTCCGAGTCGTCACGCTCAGCCTTCTCCAACATATCCGGCAAATCAATCACAGGCATCAAGCTCACAAGCAGAACAAGGTACTAGATCTCGCCAAACTGCCGGTATAGAAATGGCATCAGCTACGACTCGGCGGAAACAAGTGAAGAATCTCGAGAACCCCTTCACACAGTAGCGAGCGTAGGTCGGTTGTGGACACCACTCGGTAATTGACGTTTCTGTATGATTATGTTTTGATAAATGTATCTACTTGAATATTTATTTTACTTGCATGCTTTAATATGTATACCCTCTCTTACAACTGTATCACAACTGCTTTGACGCTTTAAATTAGTGGCATGGTCTTGGGCCGAGCCGCTTTCTTTGGACCCCATAATATTCCACGGGACCGGGTCTATCGACTACTTTTTAGCGTTCGTGTATCTCGTATGTGATACTGGGATCGTCTGGGATTGTATATGAACGCGTAAACAGGTCCGAATGGCCCTCAACCAGGCGGGCCTTGGCAAGGGAAAACTTAGAATGGGCGCCATATAGCCAGAAACGGGATGGCTTACTCCAATTAGCTCAGTTTGCAGAATATTCCCAAGATGATACAAATCGACCGCGAAGGGACCATATTGACGGTCAGGTAGACCTGTAACCGGCCCCAGTGACGGGCAAGCTTAGTACTAAGGACCTTTTTCGATCTGGCTTTGGATTGTAAGCCTTTGAATTGAATATTAGCCTCAATGAAATGGGGACGGGTGGAGATCGCAAAATCTGCCTGCAGAACTCGACCGCTTCACCGATAGCCTGTTTCGTGAATCTGAGGCGAATGATTCGATGGAAAAGAGCGGTCCCATTTTGAGTTCTGAATTAGACGATTTATGACTCGCATCCTGGGATGCGGAGAGGTACGATCGACTCATACGACGATTTCGGTTTGGCTGGGGGGCCGCCCGTTCGCAGCCGCTTCGGAAAGTACTGGACGACTTATGACAATGGATTAGATACCCATAATAATACACCCATGACTCGTAAGTAAAGTTGATATGATTGTATTCGAGAAGTACCTCTACTTCGGGGTGGGTATAGCTGGTACACGTATTCCCATATAGTAGAGCTGGCGACACCAGTGCAATGGCGTCTCGACGAACCGACCCCTGAATGATTTGTACGGCCATGTGAGAGAACGAAGCTTCCATTGACTCAGTCCTTTCACAATATCGTCAAATCTTGATACTACTTGGTCCATGGTAGGTCACTTCTCTGGATCATCTTGAGTCATATCGTTGATGAGCGATTCCATAAACGCAAGCGCAGGGTTGAACGGTTCCCGTATAGGCTCACCCTAGAGATAGGAGACAAATTGTTATCTTCATAAAACAAGGAGAAGGACTGTCTCACCCCAAACTGTACCTTCTCCATGTGGAGTGGTTCTCCGGCAGGCGAACACTAGCGATCATGGTCAGGTAGTTTAAATTTCTCAAAATCAAGCCTCTCACCTCGGCAATGCACATCCGTATAAGGTTTCCAATGCGATATACATCCACAGCGAATGGGTCGCAAGATTGGTCGGGGTGCCTCCTAAACTCGGGCACAGAAATATCTCCTCCAAAAATAGGCATTTTCCTAGGTGGCCCAGAGGCTGAATCGTATCGCTCGCAAAGATCGAAATCGATATAGTAGTATTTTACGGGGTGACGGGTCCTGCCCCTGGGATCGATGTACCTTTTGAAGTCGTAGGTCCTATAGCTGTGTACCGGATGCAGACGTTGACTGTGTCCAACTAGGGTGGTATCGTGATCGAAGCATGTACCCATGTTTCTCGAGCCATGGTTGGTGATTTCTCCAAAACAGCTCGCTGTCTTGAAGACCGCCAGGAAAGACACCTTTGATGTACCGGGAAGAGTCTGAAGACGCGGTTTCAGGTAGAGCGCTATCGTTCATGGTCTATTCCATGAAAGTAGAACTGGAGGTTTAGTGGATCGCTTTCAAGGACATACATAGCAATGAGGAAGACAAAAGACAAGGACATCCTTGTGGGACATTTTAGGAACGTTATGGGTAACATGTCAATGTGCCGCATGGCCATGGTGGACCTACAGCACGCGTGGGAGTTGTTCTCACGCCTCTCCGATCAAACCTTTCGACAGACACTTCTAGACGTGAACAGAGAGTAAGCCCGTTCGCCCTCGCGATCATCACCGAGCGCTAACTCGTGAATTCAGGAACTAGTTAGAAAAATTGCCTCTGACCCGGAATACCCGGGGGATCGCGATGAGGAGGTTGTGAGCAATTTCGTGAACAAATAGGCCGTTGAACGTTCTTCAGGTGAGACCCTACTTACGACTACATTGTTTTCCCGATTTACGAAGCGTTCTGCAGCGGTCTGGGAACTGGAGGCTACACTGATAGCACCCCTTACGACGACCGATGATGCAGGCGCCGCCCACGGCGTTTCCAACTGCGGCGGATCTAACCGAGCTCCTGCTGGCGCAGATATCGAACCCGAAGTTGTCAACCGGTCTAAGAATCACAGCCAGAAGGAGGATCCATTCGAAGGATGGCGCATACTTATCGTGACATGCTGCTTCTGTATTTCTACGATATAGCACATATATGTATTCTAACTTATCATGAATATCCACCATTTGAAAGATCTATCCGAAAGTAGAGTACTGTAAGTTGATCCTGCGTTGGGAGTTTCCAGTGCAATTCAATTGAAGCTTTGAGAGTTCATTTTCGGGACAAAGCATTAAGGGAACAAAAGACAAAACACTCGTAGTCGGTAACGGAAGCTAATGATGGACCCACAACATGATCATCTCTTCTCTGTGGTCGTTCAAGAAGCCTGTTATTACATACAGGGCTGTTCTGTGACCAAATGTTTCAAGGTCAACATCTGTATTGTTGACATGGAACGTAGGAACAAGACAAAGCATCTCTACTTCGGGGTGGGTATAGCTGGTACACGGGTTATCATGTTATACAAATGTCGACACCAATGTAAAGGCTTCTTGACGAAACGGCCACGGAATGAGTTATCCTGCCATATGGGAGAACGAAGCTGCCACTGGCTCATTCCCGCGACAATATCGCTGAATTGTGAAACCACTTGGTCCATCTTGGGGCGCTTTTCTGGATCGTCTTGGGTCATGTCATCTATGAGTGGCTGCATAAATGTAAACGCAGGATTGCGAGGTAGCTCTCTATTAGGCGCGCCCTGGAGGACAAAAAATTAGGACTCGGAAGTAGGATGAAGAGATAACGTCCCCCACCCCGACAATCTGCATTCGTAGAACATTCCCGAGATGATACACGTCCACCGCAAAGGGATCGCACATCCGATCAGGATACTCGTATTCTGGGACACTTTTGTCACCTCCGTACCCCGGCGCTTTTGCGGGATCATACTTTTCACAGAGGTCGAAATCGATGTAATAGTATTTCACTGGCCGACGAGTGCGTGTTTTGGGTTTTGGTTTCCTCTTCCAGTCGTATGTTCTGTAACGATCCACAGGATGCATGGGTTGGTCATACAAAGGACTAGAGTCCATCATGATGTTATTGTATTTGATATCGCTACGGTGACAATAAGTAAAACTGGTACAAGAGCCAACTGTGACTCACTTGTGGGCAATATGAAGGCTGTGTATGAATTGTAAGCCCTGAGTGGAAAGTAAGTGAATGATCTGAAAGAGGACAAACAGGGATCCCATACCTCGAAAATCTGGCGGCAGAATTCCATAACTTTCACCAATAGTATCAAATGACGGGAAATACCACTCCTTCAAACAAGGCATGACAAGGAGAACTTCCTCATTCGTGTTGGGTAGACTTAAAGTCTCGTATATTGGAATGCAGTGATTTCGGGGGTCCGAAGCCAATGGCTCGGTGGAAAACAGTGGTCCCATCTTCAGTTCTGGGTTGGACGGATCCCGGGCGTCGACTCTCTTCAGCACGACGATAGTGCCATCCGAAATTCGCCGAGCATCCATTTGTTTGTAAGGCTGCGATACTGTGAACGACTTGGGAAAGTCTTGATACTATGAACGACTCACCATTGGTCCATCCTCGCACTTGTATGGTGCCTTTTTCGTGCCAGTCCACGAAGGCTTCCATCCGGGATGATAGCGAGAACGAAGTATGTATCCATGCTCCTCCAGCCACTCCTTATGATCCCTCCAGAAGAGGTCGCCCTTTGTCAGACCACCAGACACTGCGAGAGCAAGTTGTTGTGAGAAGTCAGGTCGAGTAGTCCTTGCATTCGCTATGGCAGGTCTCAAGAAGCAAGGGTCGAGTTAAGAACAAGTTTTTTCGAATTCGGTTCAGGGAGATGTACAAGTATGTCGAGAACAAAAGACAAGGCCATCCTTGTTGGACATTTCTGGTTACGGGTTGACCATCACAGGTGACAGCGGGGACCTACAAACAATTACTGTAGATCATGATGTGGGAAAATATTTCCACCTTCCTCCGATCAAACCTTCACGCTTTGACGACCTTCATGCGCTTTGATGACTTTTTGTACTTTGGTACCAGACAACATAGCTTTCCACAACTTGACTCACAGACCACTCTTTCTTTACAATCAGCTTAGCAACTGTCAAAGTGGAAACATAAAGTTTACCGCAAGTACGACGTTCAACCAATGACGGGCACCGAACTCGTACAATTTGGAATCTATTGTCTGCTTCCTCTCAAAAGGCAACGTCACTTCAGATCTACTCGACCTCACTTCCTCGCAGCTTCCTTCTGTAGTGAATCCCCCTGACGCCGATCCCATCCCGACTCTCCTAACAATGATAGATGCTACCGCATTGGCGTTAGTAGGCACTGCAGGCGCCGCCGCCAATGTGGCTGGTCTTGGACTTCAGCTTGCAGATATGGGAATCACTGAAAAACACAATGCAAAACCCAACACAGATGATGACATACTTAATATATGTGTCCAGTTCACGACAGCAGCTCAGCAGGACCTCGAGCAGTTCTACGATTGTGTCGCACATTCTCCAGCTGGACTCGAGAAGTATGAAAATCTATCCCAGGCTCTCACACTGTGAGTTTAAACCCCCACATCAGTTGTACGAGCCCGTTAAGCCTTTGACTTTACCAGAAAGATCGCGAGACTTAGTGCGCTGATGACTCCAAAATCCAACGCACCCAAACCCGCGCTGCATAAAATGGTTAATGCATGCAAAAGGGCCCTATCACCCCGCTGTTTTGATGAGCGCTATAGAGAGGTCAAAGCTCTTCACGCAGATCTCCAGCAATACTCACATGACATTATAAAGGTACGTCTTTCTTCGTTTCAATTTTGAAGTCTTGAATTTATTTGAGGATAGGTACAGACGGCCACCGCACGCAACGAGAACATGCAGGCAAAAAAACGTACAGCTGGAAAAGACCTGAAGGATCTCAACGCCGTTGTAACCGAGGCGGAGAAATCTGGTGTATGTTTACTTCTGCCATTTGATCTAGCGGATAACTATGATAACTATTATCATAGGAACTGGCCAAGCTCACTGATCGTGAGCGTACAGTACGTTCGTTGACTGGAATAATATCAAATCGGAGACTCATCCTCACCATAGGCATTTTTTGAGGAAAAAGCTCAGGAGTATATACCGAACCCGAAGGTTCGGGAGAATTGATTGAACAACCGGGAATCCAAGGATTCTCCGCGTGAGTCTTGAATACGAGCCATGTTTGCTCTGCTGATATCCTTCCGCTTTCGTTTTCAGCACCCAACATACATGTGAGGAGAACGAGTCCCACAGGTTCTGGTGCTTCGAGCCCAGCTAGGAAACTGCAAGTATTGAGCTCACAAGCAGGACAGGGTGAAGGTGGCCACGGAAACACCACATACGAAATTCAAATGTCGTCGGTTAAGACGAGAGCAGAGGAGAACCAGAGCGAGAACCAGAACGAGAATCCTTTCACGCACTGTAGCAAGCACGGGATGAGCGTGGACATCACCAGGTAGTTGGAGTTTCTGTGAGACTATAGATGTATCTGAGTATTTATTCGCTTGCATGTATCGACATATTTATAGCTGTCCATGTATACAGTGCCAGTAGTATAAATTATCAGTTCGATTCTGGTTGATTATGCGCTAGTACGTCAGTTCCATACATTCTTCAACCTCATGTAAGTCGACCTGCAGCCCCGAGATCATATGGCACTAATCCATCGACTACAGTAGCGTGGCACCCAGATCCTCTGCAACATCTTTGGTGAACGTAATCGTTGCTCCAGTTTCATCATTATGGTAGGACTGTTCACAGAGGTATTAGAGAAGTTGTGCATGAAATGACATACGAGTACTCACACAGATGAGCTTGACTTGAGCTATTGAGGAAAAAGAAATTCTCGTTAGGACCCTGGATTACTAGAGGAATCATAATACTTACTGTCAGCATTTTGCCCTCTAAAGTCACCCGGGTTCACGTAAATCGTTTGCAAGGTCAGTCCCTGGTCAATAGCAGGACCCCATGTCGAACAGCTATCCTGGAATCTGTTGACCTTGAAGGTTACTCTCAGATCGGAGCTGAAAGCCTTGAATACCTACTTGGGACTAAACTCCTCCACTGTCTCGCCTGCTGGAACCTCGAATAGCAACCGATTGTCGACGGCTTGAGCGACACCAAAGATTGCAGCGAGGGAAATAAGAGGAAGAGAAAGATGCATTGTATGAGTTTGATTAGCTTTGCTTCGGCACCATTAGCCTTTTATACAGAACCCCCGATTCAATTCTGCGGCGGGTTTCATCCGCGCGTGTGACCGCATAGCAGCACAAGGCCGTGGTACATATGCTTCAATTATTCACCTTGATCAATTCCGGTAAAATTCAACGGGCTTCTTGACCATAATCGACAACAGGCGCTTGTCTGGTTCCTGGCGAAAGCCTGTCAGTATTGCATGTGTCGTCATATGTCCCATACTGTAACAATACTACGTTGACGTTCTCATCCTCATACCGGCTGACCACCCAATTCGACTCCTAATTCATACGCCCCACCATCTTCCTGAGCTTTCAAATAGCTTTCCTTCAAACGCAATGATACCGGGTCAACCAGACTCCGGAGTGCTGACAGAACGGCACTCGCAGTCATCTGCAAGCTCCAGACGCTGACGGTCTTGATACGCCGATTCATGTTAGCCTGTGCTACATGATACGCGAGTGCGTCGTATATCTGGGAAGTAGGAGTATGACCAGATGAGTAATGAGAAGCCTGGCCAGCGGTGGAACGCACTTTGAGAGAAATTTCGTCCATCAGACCGGCTGAAAGAGACAGGTAACAGTCAGAGTGTGAAAAGGACAGTAGCGAATGTATCCGCTCACTTTCCCACATCTAAAATAGAAATAAGATCATTATCAGCTAAAGATGTAGACATAGGTTCACTCACAGTCCAAGCGCCTTCGAAGTCATTGAGAGGCTTGACCACTTTACAATGAATGGGAACCAGGGTCCGATTTGCGCTGGTGAGGGGAGTCAATACATATCTGAGCCAACCTCAAGGAGTACCTACTTCATGAAAGCGACAATCGGCCTGATTAGAGCATTGTTCACGTACGAGAGATCGTTTGTGAAGATTGGCACTGCGGCCTTCACATCCCGGAACCTTAAATCAATATCAATAACGACCTTTGGCTCCGTATTCCCTACACGATCTGCAGCGTCTTCGCTCTCTGGTGCAGATAGAGGTGGTTTCGCCAGCTCTCGTTGGCCGGGTATACGTTGGAGGATAGGATCAGGTGTATTCGAGAGCACAGTGGTCGTGATAGCATCGGTAATCTCTTCCAAAATCGCGCTGAGTGTACCATCACCAGGGTCCTGGGGAAACTTGATATCGAAGACAGCATCGAGTTTTCCGGACGTTATCCAGGAAACTGGACCTTCCATCGTCGTAGAAGCTTGGAGGTGGTCAATATTGACACCGTCGATGCGAATGCGGGACTACACAACACCGTCAACATGGTATAGCACTGGCAGGTTAGGAACTCACCATTCGAGCCCATTCACCATCTTGAAGGTCCATTTCCGTCGTACGTCCGATACTTTGGGGTTTGTGTAAACTGAAGAGGCAATTATCAAATTGCCCAACAATGTTCTCGGCGCAGAGGAAGTCATAGAATAGCCACCGCTTTCTGAATGTCCGAATGTCTGCCCTGAAGATTGAAGCGGTATACGGCCTGAAACCTCCAGGTTGGTGGACCGTTATGAGAACGTCCTCGAGCTGTAATGACTCGAGTTCGAAATCACCAGGGTGTGATTCGTGCCGGAAGAGAGCAGGATCCAGTGGATGGTCTGGGTCATAGCGTACCGACCGCCGGTCTAGGAGTGACTGGTTAGGCCCTGGCAACACGAAACATGAACGCTGTATGACATACCTAATACACCACGAACACCTTTCACAGCAGCAGACTCTATAAGACCTTTTCCATCTAACCACCGCCAGAGCGAGAGTGTGACATCAATCGAACCGATGTTCAAGTCGAACATGGAATAATTGCATTCCTCCTCAGGCGGGAATGGTAGTTCGTCATCGTCGTCCTCAATATGGTGATATGCAGGGTGGTGGGCTACATCGTAACCTAAAGCAGATTGGTGTTCTTTGAGTTTCTTCTGCTGTGTCTGCATCGAAACAGGTCTTCTTGAGATGTACACGTTCTTGAAGGAGATACGGGAGTCTTTCCATTTGGGTACGATGGCGGACTCGAAAATGACTGTGACTCCCGTTTCCGACGTGAGATAGTCGCTGATACCTCGAGCAATGAAATCTAAAGAGGGGCATGAGTCAATGTATGACTTTAACAACCACGTCGACTCACTTTGTAGCCGGAGGCTATTCGCTATTGCAAAGACGACAGAAAAGAACGTCGTTGTCCCAATCAATATCCAAATAGTTTGACTCATGAGAATCCATGTAACGATCCCCGAGATGTCGTCCGCATTGAATTTCCGAAATGACCTGATAGTGAACCATTTAAAACGAATCCGCAACCCTTGCCAAAAACCATCCGCTAGTCGCAGGAAGTCGTCTCGCGTTGGTCTATGGATATGGGGAGCAGAGAGGGCGAGGCGGCGGAAAAAGCTCGAGTAATTTTCGAAATTGTAGGGGAGTACATGAGGTTTCTCGGTTTCTTCAGATGAGGAGCGCGGTTTTATTTCAGGTTCACTCTGAGGTTGAACTAAGGAGTTTTGCTTTGGGTTGGGATTGGTGACAACGGTCTGCAAGTAGTCCGGTTCGGGTACTGGTACTTGTGAGGGATCCGACTCCATTGCCTTGGGAGGTCCTTTATCCTGCTCAATGATGGTCTCCTTCGACCCTCCCTTCTCCACTTCCTCCTGAACCTCCTCCTTCACCAAGTCCTGATTCTTCCGCTTGCGAAACCAAATGCTAGTCGAGTGAAATTGGCGCGCTTGAATAAAATTGGACTGTCGTGTGCCAGCATGCGAAAACCAGTGCACGTTGGTTGTCCTAGGACAGGTTTGTTGCTCCCGAAAGAAGTTTCGAATTGTTCGATACCGGTCGAGGGCATCGCTGACGGGAGTTTGAGAAACACGGGAAATGGACGATAAGGTAATACGGCTGCTGCTGCATATCCTCAGCGTCATTTCGGCTGAACCAGTATCCCGTAAGTCGTAGAGTCGATTTTTCAGTGTTTTAGAGTGCCAGACGATGTCATGGATGATAGTACCGGCCAGACTGGAAGCGCAGCTGGAGCACAGTCAGTCACACGAGGTGCTCACCAAGTTCACACGTTCTGCCCTTTGAATCTGTCCCTCCACCTAGCCTGCAACTTGGAATCGTGGGTATCTCCCACCGTCAGAGGAATCTCTCTCAATACGGATCTCGACTGAGTAACGAACTGCGAGTCGGCGCTTTCGAGTCGGGACACAACTACAGCTTTACTGGGATCAATTGCGAGCTAATTGGGCCCCACACAGCCTAGGCAAGGTGCTCCAAGCATTTCAAAAATAAGGTGTTGATATTCCATTTCGTCGACTTCCCTGGTTGATAAGGTTGGAAAGAGATGCGGAACGCTAGCCTCTGGAAACTACCTCATACTAGCATGGCATTGCACTGCTGTCTTCGTTAATGCGCGGCAAGTGAACCTTCCTTTATTCATTCTGATTAATGGAAAAACTGACAGGCATTCAAATACTTCCTTATCAACGCATAGATGCGACTCCCGGTCTTCAGACGACACCATGCTATCAAAACTCGAACGGTGTATCGTGGATAGTAACCCGTCAAGTCACGAAATTTACGCCCGATTTCTTGATTTCACAGTATTTTGCTATCGAGAAGCACGACAATCCAAGTACAGCATGACTTCTTGCTCGCAGTCGTGGCACTGGCTCCACAGAACTGTAACTGGGTGCAATGACGTTCGGGCTCTGCAAGCTTTCGGGCTGCGCGTCGGGCGAAACCCTCTCAAGTCTTCTTCGTACTTCTCCACTCTTCTGGGGCGGTGGAAGGCTGTGTGATCTAAATCACAAGGTAAGAGCATTCTTCGACACTTCACTGCTACTAATCTGCTTTTCTGGGCTTTGACACCTGGGATAGCATCGTTCCGCGCGATTCCAATCACGGTTCCGCTGCTGACTCAGGCAGATGATTCAACGATTTGATGGATCAAGGAGGCAACTGCTGCCTGAGCTCACTTCTTACCGAAATCTCAGCAACTCGACAACGGGCGGTGAATGCTTATTACCCGGCTCACGCGTTAACCGCAATACCCTTGGTGTTTCGCTCATGTACACACCTTCCCCGGAGCTATTTGGCTGTATTCCACGACATCCGAACTATTGGTCTATGTTGGAATTGTAGTATCCTAGGGTCCGCAGCATATCTTGAACCATCGTACGTGTACAACTCTAGATGTGAAACGTTAATTATATGACTCGCGTTCAGAAATCTGTTGATTGAATGCCATTGCATGGTCGGAGGTCTGACTCGGAGATGTGGCTGGACAGTCCTTGATTCTTACCACTGACTAAATCTTCGGTAGAGTACCGTATTAGCATCGGTACTTAAACGGGCAACGACATCGAACCGTTGAACAACAATGGCAAGACACTCCTCACGACATCCTACAATCACTCTGTACGACATTCCAGGATCCAGCCCTCAACCATGGGCTCCAAACATTTGGCGAATCAGGTATGTACTAGTTCGCTGTCGTTATTCGTATGGCTGAAATGCTCCTCACCTTAGGTTCGTCCTCAACTACAAGCGGATCAAGTACTCGACCGTTTGGGTCGAGTTTCCCGATGTCGAGGCTACACTTCGTGCCATCGGTGCACCTCCCAGTTCAGTCCGCAGCGACGGAAGACCTGTCTACACTCTTCCCGTCCTCGTAGACCCAGGGAGAAATCCTTCCGCTCCTGTGATCCTCTCAAACACCAACAATATCTCTGAATATCTCGAAGCCACGTATCCTTCCCGGCCTGTTTTCCCAGTTGGCTCTCGAGCCGTCCAAACACTCTTTGTTCACTACATTCAAGAGGTTTTTGCGAAACCTCTATTACCTATCATGATCCCTCTCAGCCATCAGCGACTCCCAGGTCGCAGCCAGGACTACCTGCGTCCCCAAGCCGGACTTTCCGCTGGGTACCCTGGATCTTTGCCACCAGGCCCTCAGCGTGAGCAAGCCTGGCTAGCAGTTAAGGAGCAGTTTGACTTTCTAGCCACTGTACTAGCGAAGAACACGGGCGATGGCGATGGGACTGTTGTAATGGGATATGAAGTCTCATACGCTGATTTCGCGTTGTGTTCGGTGCTCATTTGGATCGAACGAATGGCGCCGCATGATGGGTGGTCTAGAGTAAGGACTTGGAACGGAGGGCGCTGGGAGCGGTTGTGGGAGAGGTGCAAGCCCTACATGGGTGAGCATTAGAATTTGGTAGTGGGCCGCAGTTCGACGGTCAGTTAACATTATTCCGTTTAAATTATCCTGAATCTGTTATCGTGATCCTCACGCATGTATCGTATGTATACTAATTTTAGAGTAGAACGTGGACAATTCAAATGTCAAAATCAATAACTTGTCGGTTCTCGAACGATTCGTTAGTAAAAATAGTAGTCTTGTCAGGTATACAATTGCTAAATTTTACAACAAACTAGCTAACTTCTGTCTCTCAGACGTCTAAGACCCGCTATAAAACGACTCTAAGCCGTCGTCGCCACCCCTAGGTTATCGTACAACATATTTTTCACTGCCGCTCCTCCATCTCCCGTACTTCTCTTCTTCCTTCCCCGATATAAAAATGGTGCATGAATCTGCACAAGTGCGAAGGTCGAATGGTGATGATACGAAAATGCATCGCCCAAAAAGATAGTGGTGGCGAGCATATTTTATCGTGGCACTAGATTGAGCGACGATATTCAGTGGCGAAGATAACATATCTAAACACCGAAACTTCAACAACTGGGATCAATGACAGTGGGAAGAGGAGACTCACGATAATCGCACATAGCATAGCAATAAATAACCCAGTGGTTTGACATGCAAACACGGTGGTCATGAGATGACACAGTAGACGCTGCTACCAGAAGAGTTCTCTTCGGAAACTGGAATTTCGGGCAGTGTGATATCGCTGATGCTCTCGGGTGTTGAGTAGGCAAGAGTGGTGAAGGCGTCCATGGCAAGGTGTCGGTGAGGACGAGGGTAAAAGTTGGCACGTCTGCAGATGGCGATGGAGCAGAGAAACTGGTTGAAATCCTTGCCATGAATGCTGTTTAAAACTGGTACGCTAATTGTCTTTGCAATTCCATCATGTGCTGTTGCTTCGAGTTTCGTTCTCAAACTGACAGTGTGGTAAAACATTCGCTACGGGAACATCTTAATCCTTTAGGCTGGATAAAAGACAATAAGTAACGCGACTAGGTTTCGTCCCGTCTGCACAGGGCACTTTCTATCCCAAAGCGAATAACGCTACTCCGACTTTTGACAATAAGAAATTGTGACCCGAGACCGGATATGGGAATTCATATCAAAATCTGGGTATTCACACGATTCTTTGAGCCTATTTCGTCCCTCCGAGAACACGGATCCGATAAGAGCGTTTGATTTAGCAAGAACCTCCGAACTGATGAAGTGTCTTTACAGACTCCGGGGAACAAAAGTGAATGGGTTGAACGTGTCGCCCAACGCCTCACGATGTTGCTCCTCACAAAAAGAAAGTATGAGGACGGGTCCGAGAAGCCGTACTTGAGTTGAACCAGAAGTACGGACAGGTTCAGAACGTGTGCAAGCGATAGCAATTTTGCGCGACCAGGATATCGATGACTGTACGCTTGAACCTGAAGAGCGAGGTTCTTTTTTCTCGACGCCAAAGCATCGGCTCTTTGCGGAACATTGGGTATTTCCGGACTTGTGAACCACAAATGGAGGCTCTGAGTCGGATGATTCGTTCAGACTGTGAAACGTGTTGCTCATTGCTAAAAGCTCTAGATTCACTTATTTGAACAGTGACTGTGTATAACTTACTGGTCTAGCCCACATAGTCTGCAGTGAATCTAAAGGCAGCAGCTTTGAAGAACGAGATGGTGGCCTGAGGTCAACCGCGGTCATGGACATTGAGTATCAGTGTCACGTACAATGTAAGTGTGACGGTTCTTCGTTGTCACTTCGCCCCTTCCAGCTACAGGCTCTACCTTGAAGCACAAAATGGTCTTGACAAATTGTAGTATTCACAACATTCACTCTGCCATGCGACACATCTGCCTCGTTTCATCACAGGACTTATCGTCTCAATACATACATATGATCTCGAGCTCGATATAAATCGCCTTCCAAATCCAACTACCCATGTTACCTCCCACCCTCGCCTCCGTTATTCTCATTACTGGATGTTCAACGGGCTTTGGACGATCGTTAGCGTTGGAGGCCCTTTCTCGCGGGATGCGTGTGATCGCGACGGCGAGGCGGGTAGAGACTATTGAAGATATAGAGAAAAAGGGAGCAAAGGTGTTGGTTTTGGATGTGAATGCGACCAGGGAGGTCCTGAGGAGCTTTGCAACTGAAGCTATAGGTATTTTGTGAGTATTAGATGCCAAGTACGCGTGCAAAGGCTGATGTTAGTATTTATTCTAGTGGCCAGATTGATATACTTGTGAACAATGCTGGATATGTGTTAGCTGGTGCTGTAGAGGAAGACAGGCAAGTGCTAATTACCTTCTTGACTCGCCGTCAAGGTACTGAAAGACAAAGCAGTGAGGAACAGATGAGATCCCAATTCGACACCAATTTTTTCGGTCTTGTCAATCTCACCTGCGTGTTTCTGCCTCACTTCCGCACAAGAAGAACGGGGACTGTCATCAATATTAGCTCGCAGGGTGCACAGTTGGCGCTTAGCGGTGCTGGTATATATTGCGCATCGAAAGCTGCTGTTGATTGTAAGCTTAGATTTTCTGTATTTTTATTCCGTACGATTAAAAGCACCCCCCTTGCAGGTATCAGCGCAGTATGGTCGAAGGAACTAGCACCATTCAATATCCGTACAATGTCCGTTGGGCTTAGTTCATTTCGAACAGCTGTGGCAGGACCGAATACGAAACATCCCGCCAACCAGGTGAGGAGTACTCTACTGTTCCCTGAAGAGCCCGCCAGGACGTAATCATACTGCGGTCAGATCGAGGGATATGATTCTGCCCATGAATTCCTTACCATTTTCAACGCCGGATCCGGAAAAGAACGCGGTGACCCGGATAAAGCAGCTAAGAAACTTTTGGACATCATTGGCCTTGAAGGAGACGATGGGTTGCCCCTCAGACTGCCTGCTCGTTTAGCAATGGGTGAAGACGCAATCAGACACACGCCAAGGATTTTACGCGAGCAATTGAGGGAAGCAGAAGAGTGGCGGGAATATGGGAGTGGAACTGACATTGAAGGTGTAGTGATTCCAGATACTGGGGGCAGGTGGTGACCAAGGCTTTATGCGATAGTCGGTTTCAGGCCCGGAACTGGCCTCTAGAAGATAAATATCCAATCATATACTACTTATACTCATACGCAATCACCTCTGAACGCCTGAGCAGCTACCCACTCAATGCCAGAATGCCACTTTTTTTTATTCGTAGAACCGCAAGTGTTGAGGCCTCCCTGTTAGTCTTGACGTCATTCCTAAAAGGGCCTGTTTGGCGGCACCATTTTGTAACCCGTTTCCCGCTAAAAACAAAATGGTCCATTTTTGTCCCCATTTCAGCCATAGGCGCCCAGGACCGAGAACGGACGGAGCATTTGGCGGCATCACAACGGCAACACATTATTCCCACAATGGCATTTACTGAGTGTCTGCTCGATTGGTATTCATCCCCACTGTGACACTATCTTAAGAGCCTTGTATGACATTTTGATTAATATCAACAGATTTGACACGTCCGGTATGCTTTAGAGAAGCAATACTAGCTTGAAACTTTGCTTGGGACGCGTTGGATCACGCAGTCACATGAGTGTCGGCTAACAATATCATTCCGGACCGAGACCCATCCGGACGACAACCCAGCCCAGTCGTCCGGGTATCAAAGTGGTTGCCAATAAACGGCACCTAACACTAGGCAATGCGCAAGCGTGGACTCTTGCTGAGCAATGCGACACTTCGCCACATGATCCAGCGTCGGGAATATAAACTGTTGAGTAGAAGGATTGCGAGAGCAGTCATGTCATCCCTTGCTCCCGTTATCCTCATCACAGGATGCTCAACGGGCTTTGGCCGATCGTTAGCTTTGGAGGCCCTTTCTCGTGGAATGCGTGTGATCGCGACCGCGCGGCGACTTGATAGTATTGCAGACCTGGGAGAAAAGGGAGCGAAGAAGTTGGTTTTGGATGTTACAGCGACTAGGGATGTTTTGGTGGGTTTTGTGGACGATGCCATTGGTGCTTTGTGAGTCTGCATCTGGCATGAGTACTCAGTGCATTTTCAGAGGTTGACATTGGTGTTTATTGTAGCGGTCAAATTGACATACTTGTGCACAACGCTGGGTATTTGTTAGCTGGTGCTGTTGAGGAAAACAGGTAAGCTCCTGCGATGTTACGATCGTTAGCCTCGTACCAAAAGACAGAACAGTGAAGAACAAATGAGGTCTCAGTTCGATACCAACTTTTTCGGACTCGTCAACCTCACTTGCGCGTTTCTGCCTCATTTCCGTGCAAGGAGAACGGGAACTATTATCAACATTAGTTCGCAAAGCGTACACCTGGTACCTAGTGGTTGTGGGATGTACTCTGCATCGAAAGCTGCTGTTGATTGTAAACTTGCTCACCTCTACTTGTGCTGCGAACCTAATTCTGACGGCGGCTTGTTGGGCAGGTATTAGTGCAGCATGGTCGAAAGAACTGGCACCATTCAACATTCGTACGATGTCTGTAGCACTTGGTGGATTCAGAACAGCTTTAGCGGGGTCAAATATGGAGCTTCCTGCAAATCCGGTGCGTTTCCCATTCCATCCTGTTCTCGGCGTACTCTTTCATTGCTAATGACGACGGTATCAGATCGATGAGTACGATTCCGCACACGAATTCCTCACCGTTGTTCAACGTGAATCTGGACAAGACTTTCGTGGTGACCCGGATAAGGCAGCCAAGAAGCTTCTGGATGTCATCAGTCTTAAAGGCGACGATGGTTTACCCCACAGGCTACCTGCCCGTTTGGCGATGGGTGAAGATGCGGTCAGTCATACCCCAAGGATTCTACGTGAGCAGTTGAAGGAGGCAGAAGAGTGGCGAGAGTATGGGAGTGGAACTGACGTCGAGGGTGTGGTGATTCCGGATACGGGGGGCAGATGGTGATCAAGACTTAATGCGATAGCTCCGAAAACGACCTCTAGAAGATGAATATCCAGTCGATGCAACCACTCCTGAACCTCAATGAGAAATGACCTGAAGCTGTTAAGGTACCTGACGAGATCCGACATATGGCTACGTTTTGGTTATTCACCGCTAGTCATCCATGTCTTCTGAATTGAGACACTCAAGCTAGACAGCTGCCATTGATTAAACAGGCGACGTACCAAAGGCCTCAAAGTCCTTCGCTCTTCGACTTTCCCTCAGTTTCGTTTACGGAGCCGTCATCGTGGTTGCGTCAAAGAAGGCCCGAGATCGTTTACCGTAACGCCGAACACTTCTTTCTTTCTTCCTGACCACCACCCCCAAAACCCAAATGCCCCAGTGCGCCTTTCTTCGTCTTTCAGCTTCGGATTACCACCTGGAAGAGCACGAAGTAGGCTTTGAGCGTATTTGGGCGACACGATATCATCCATCGCCGATTTTCGTATCCAGCTTCCGCCTGTCAAAGCGAGTTCGACTATACAGAAAACTGTCATTCAGTTGAGTTTTGACCCTGTTAACCTAGATAACACATTCATTCATTGCCTGTAACAGATATGCGGACGGGGCCAGCAGTCGCAATGACACATAGGTGACAACGGTTCTTCGTTCATAATCCTAGCCTTCTCCTCTTTCAATTTGACCTAATTCAGCTGGCCTCTGCCTCAAAGCTTTGACATGTTACAACATTTACAACACTCACTTTGTCATGCGACGCATCTGCCTCGTTTCATCACAAGGCTTATCGTTTCGATCTAAATCGCTTTCCAAATTCCAACCAAACGGAACACGCATGTCGTCTCCTGCCTCCGCCCCCGTTATCCTCATCACAGGATGCTCAACAGGCTTTGGACGATCGTTAGCGTTGGAGGCCCTTTCTCACGGGATGTCCGTGATCGCGACGGCGCGACGACTTGACAGTATTGAAGATTTAGGGAAAAAGGGAGCAAAGGTGCTGGTTTTGGATGTGACCGCGACCAGGGAGGTTCTGAGGAACTTTGCAACTGAAGCTATAGGTGTTTTGTGAGTATTGAATGCCAACTGCGCGTGCAAAGGCTGACATTGGTGTTTATTCTAGCAGCCAAATCGACGTACTTGTGAACAATGCTGCATATTTCTTGGCTGGTGCTGTAGAGGAAGCCAGGCAAGTGATAAATACCCCCTTGACTCGCCGCCAAGGTGCTGAAAGACGGAACAGCGAAGAACAAATGAGATCTCAATTCGACACCAACTTTTTCGGTGTCGTCAACCTCACATGTGCCTTTTTGCCTCATTTTCGCGCAAGGAAAACGGGGACTATCATTAATATTAGCTCGCAGGGCGCACAATTGGCCATTAGTGGCTCTGGTTTATACGCTGCAACGAAAGCCGCTGTTGATTGTAAACTGCGATTTCCTGTATCTTTCATGCGATTAAAGGTACTCCTTTGCAGGTATCAGCACAGTATGGTCGAAAGAACTAGCACCGTTCAACATCCGTACAATGTCCGTTACGCTTGGTACATTTCGAACAGCAGTGGCAGGATCGAATACGAAACATCCCGCAAACCAGGTGAGGAGTACTCTACTGTTCCTTGAAGAGCCCGGCGAGACGTAATCATCATACTGTATTCAGATCGAGGGATATGATTCTGCCCATGAATTCCTTACCATTTTCAACGGCGGATCCGGACAAGAACGTGGTGACACGGATAAAGCAGCCAAGAAGCTTTTGGACGTCATTAGTCTTAAAGAGGGTGATGGGTTGCCCCTCAGACTGCCTGTCCGTTTGGCCCTAGGTGAAGACGCAGTCGGACATGTCCCAAGGATTTTACGCGAGCAATTAAGAGAAGCAGAAGAGTGGCGGGAATATGGGAGTGGAACTGATATTGACGGTGTGGTGATTCCGGATACCGGGGGCAGGTGGTGATCAAGACTTGATGCGATAGTCGATTTCCAATCAGGCCTGGAAAATGACCTTGTGGAAGATGAATATTCAGTCATACGCTATCTATACACGATCACTCTTGAACGCCTGAGTAGCTATTCATCAGTTACCAGAACGTGACTTTTCTTTATTCGTAGCCTCAACCGCAAGCGTTGAGGCGTTGAGGTTTCCTTGTTATTCTTGACGTAATATCCCAATACTGTTCGCTCTGTAATGGGCAAGCGTGGACTCTTACTGAGCAATGCGACACCTTCGCCACATGATCTGGCGTCGGGAATATAAACTGTTGAGTAGGACTGCCAGAGCAGTCATGTCATCTGTTGGCCTTGCTCCCATTATCCTCATCACAGGATGTTCAACGGGCTCTGGTCGATCATCAGCTTTGGAGGCCCTTTCTCGTGGGATGCGTGTGATCGACCTGGGGGAAAAGGGAGCGAAGAAGTTGGTTTTGGATGTTACAGCGACAGGCTAGGGATGTTTTGGTGGGTTTTGTGGACGATGCCATTGGTGCTTTGTAAGTCTGTATCTAGTATGAGTACTCAGTAGAGGACTTGGGAGATTCTTGGATGGACTGGGCAGACTCGCACAACGGTCGATTTGATTGGGACTATACTTGACGATGAGCATGTATTTGCATAGGTATACATCAGAATTTCTGACTACATACCTACATCTGACGGAATACGATGAAAGATATACCCTAAATGATGGTGCCCTAGCCAAACCTATTTGATTATCCTCAGAAGGGACGACACATCGACGGTATTCGGGACTGTTGGAGTTTGAGGGTGTTTCCATTGGATACCGTCGGCGAATTGCTCATTAAGCCTGAACGCCCAAGCAGACTCACCCATGCCAGAACACCTCTATAAAGCTCCACTAGCCGCGACTGTTACATAGTCTTAACAACGTTCCCAACATTCAGTCTAGTCCCTGCCCATGCGACACGCCACATTTCGTTATATGATCCGGCGTTGGACGATATAAATTATTGGGTAGACGGAACGTCAGAGCAGTCATGTCATCCTCTCGATTCCACCCCCGTTATCCTTATCACAGGATGCTCAATGGGTTTTGGCCGATCGTTAGCTTTGGAGGCTCTTTGTCGCGGGGTGCGTGTGATCGCGACGGCAAGGCGCGTGGAAAGTATCCAAGATCTCGGGGAAAAGGGCTCGGAGGCCACAGTGAAGGCGTTGGCTTTGGATGTTACGGCGACCAGGGAGGTCCTGGGGAACTTTGCTGTTGAGGCTATTGGTGCCTTACATGCATCGGTGTTTATTCCAGCGGCCAGATCGACATACTTGTGAACAATGCTGGATATGTGTTGGCTGGTGCTATTGAGGAAGACAGGTAAGCGACAAGGTCCTTTGGTAGACTCGTACTAAGAGACAGAACATGTGCAGTGAGGAACACATGAGATCCCAGTTCGACACCAACTTTTTCGGCCTTGTCAACCTCACATGTGCCTTTCTGCCTCACTTTCGTGCAAGGAAAACGGGAACTATCATCAACGTTAGTTCGCAGGGTACATTATGGACGATTAGTGGTGGTGGGATATACGCTGCATCAAAAGCTGCTGTTGAATGTAAGCTTGCAACTTGGATTGTACCTACCTATGCATTGATACCTCGAAAGGTATCAGCGCCGTATGGTCGAAAGAACTAGCACCCTTTAACATTCGTACAATGGTAGTAGCACTTGGTGGATTCAGAACGTCAGTAGCAGGGTCAAATACGAAACATCCTGCAAATGAGGTGCGTATCCTGGTAGCATCTCAGCGTACTCATTCAATATTTACCGTGTAGCAGATCGAGGGATATGACTCTGCGCACGAATTCCTCACCATCTTTCCGCGTGAATCCGGACAAGACTTTCGCGGTGACCCGGATAAAGCAGCCAAGAAGCTTTTGGATGTCATTAGTCTTAAAGGAGACGACGGTCAACCCCATAGGCTACCTGCCCGTTTGGCGATGGGTGAAGACGCGGTTGGTCATACTCCAAGAGCTCTACGTGAGCAGCTGAGAGAAGCAGAAGAGTGGCGGGAATATGGGAGTGGAACTGATGTTGAGGGCGCGGTGGTTCCGGATACGGGCGGGAGGTGGTGATATAACGTCTCAAGCTCGTTCATGAATTCGAACTATTTGCATCACAAAGCTCTTCGGGATTCATAGCGGTAGTCGATAAATACAGCGTACATGCTGTGTGAAGTACCGGTCTTGGAATGGGGTCGGGGTCTGCTGGGACATCAGTCAGTAACATTCAGGGAGAGTGAACGAAGAGATGAGAAAGGAATCGAATCAGAGATCTTGGTGGAAAAAATAGTCTCATAGGGTTGCCCTCTGAAGTAGCAAATATTAAGATGTAGCATCATAAAAGGTAGGGAGCAGTAGGTAAAGAATGGAATAGGATACTCACTTGGGAAAGCAAAGAGGCGACCGTCAACGTCAGAGAAAAAATTTGGCTCGCTTAGAAATACTCGGGCACGGCTTTTTCCGAGTTGTCACGCGATCGTGCAGAGGTACAGGGTCTAGACCCACTTATTTCACCTCACAACGCAAATGGCCATGGCCAACGAAAAGGCCTCTAAATCGCCCTCCACTTCAAATGGATCGGGATATGCATATGCATTCCCCTTAATGGTCCTAGCCAGACTGGCCATATCCCTCTTCCAACCATTTACCTCTTACTTGGTACACGACCATCAACTGTCTTCACCGCTTACTTCGTACCGAAATCGTATGTTCTCTGGCTTGTGTTTTGGGGGATACCAATAACTGAGTGGATGATAGTCCAAGAAGGTATATATCTCTTTCAACATAATGTGGATCCGTATTCTGGGGGTGTTTTTCGACATGTACGTTCACGTTCACTGGTTTTCTCTGTTTCGGTATCGGTGTGTTGATTGGGTATTGGGCAGTCACCGTTATATCTCTCATTGTTCTCAACGATAATACCCTCATCTCCGACTCTGGCTTTGGTGCTATGGACATTATGTGATGTGGTAGGAGCGTATGCGTTGGTACAGATCTATCGCGCGCGTCAAGGGTTGAGTGGGAGCGGGAGTAGTAGGAGGGATGCGTTGGTTGGTGCTTCGTATGTCGTTCTCCTTACTCTTATCATGACGGTATTTTGACTACTGACTGCGTGCGACAGATACCTATTCAATCCATACCTATTCCTTCCCAGCTTGGCGCTATCCACGTCGTCTTTTGAGAATGCGTTGGCAATGGTGGTATTGATGCTGGCTTGTAAACGTGTGTCGCGGTCGAAAACTTCGTCTCGCTCCGTCGTAACTCATAATGTTGCTCACAGGAAAAACATCGCAAGCTCTCCTCACCATGTCCTTCCTAATACACGTAACCCTCAGTTCGGTCTTACTCGTAGCACCAGTCTTTCTACTACTTTTGAGCGCCGGCCCGCATTCACATCTTGCGTCACCAAGAGCATTTACGTTCTTGGGAGAGATGAAGAAACGACTACCGTTACTTTTGGGAGAGTTCTTGTTGTATTTTGGGGCTTTGACTGGAGTGGCATGCGTTGTAGCTGGTGGGACGACGTGGGTTCCTCAGACTTGGGGTGCGAGGTGTGCATATGTGACCTTGGGTGTGAGATATGGTTAATTGACACGCAGCTAGCTTGACGTTACCTGATCTAACGCCGAATACGGGTCTTTGGTGGTACTTTTTCACGGAAATGTTTGATCATTTCAGACCGTTTTTCCTTATGGTGTTTTCGGTTGGTTCTCTCTTACTTTTCTTGCAATCAAAGCTCACTGCGTGCTTAGGTTCATCTTTTAATATATGTCGCACCGATGTGTATCAAATTCCAGTTCGTTTGCGGTTCTTCATACACCTGCCTTTATACAGGTTGACTGATGGGGTCTCTCTAGACATGATCCACTCTACGCAGCGTTCCTGCTCTTTGGTGTCCTCGGAACGTTCAAGGCATACCCGACACTTTCGGACCCGGGACTATTCATCACATTGCACGCGATCTTTCCAGAGATTTACCCATGTAAGTCTCAACACCACACTCGTGTTCCCCATTCGTTCTCTAACACATTACGTTTACAGACATGCGATACCCAATAGTAACCGCCCTCCTACACCTCCACGCATCCCTTCTCCTTCCGTTATTTCATCATTTATGGCTTGGCCAAGGAACGGGAAATGCGAATTTCTTTTATGCGAGTACGTTGGTGTTTGGATGTGCGAATGGAGCGGGGATGGTTGATGCGATTTGGGCTGGGTTGAGGATTGCTATTGGGGAGGAGAAGGAGGGGTGGGTTGTTGCGCAAGAGTAGATTGGATTGGGATTGTGTATGAGTATCTATTTTGGGCGTCTAATCCAAAAACCGGGCGTCGATGGTTATTGCGAGTTTGCAGCGATGGGCAGCAAGCCAAGGCATCATGATTCATAATCCATCAATGGTCAACGTCAAGCCTCGCACTTTTTCTTGTTCTATATTGTATCTAAATACATTTAAGAGGGTCAATGGGTTGTAAAGCGACGTACAAATGCATGAAACATGTCAATACGACTTGGTTACAACGATCATTCATCGATTTAACAATCATGATACATTCCGCACATTACCGGCTGCCGTGTGGGAATGCGGTTTGGGTATAAAAGCCAGTGACACGTTTCAGACACATACTGCTTCAAGCTTTCAAATTTCCTACTGACAGAGTATCTTGTTTTCAGCTCTAGCATGCAGGAACAACTTTCCAGTGTGCCCATTGCCAACTCTGATGAAGAATCGCAGCGTCAGGTCCGTGTGGACTATGATCGCGCTTCATCACCAGATTACACTCTTCAATACCCCGACATCGAGTCTCCTATAAACGCTGGGCCAGAAACCAGCCCGGGGCTGCCGTCATCGCCAGTTGCATTTCTCAGGGATCTCTACACCCGTTTTGCATCCTCCCTCCAACCCATCGACTTGACCACTGCCCTCGAATCAATCACCAAATTCGAATATCTCGCCAATGAAGCTCTATCAGTATCCCAGGCAGCGCGTATATGCGTCGAAGGGCTGATACGTGCTAACGAGGCGAGAGAAGCTACATGGAACGAGTTTAAAGCCGAGTTGGAGGGGTACCTCGAACAACAAGTCTCTTCGGCTGACGATGACATCGATATGTCCGACTCTACACAATCTGCGACGGATGATGAGGATCGTCTCCAAGCGGAAGAAAATATCCAACTACAACAGCTAAAAGAAACAGAGGAGTCGGCGAGGCAGGACAGGGCACTGGGTGAGGAGAAGATTTTTGAGGCTAGGCAGGGAAGAGAAAGGGTTAGACGTGAAAAGAAGGAAGAGGCGGAGAGGAAGCGGAAGGATGCAGAGGAACAACGCCAACTAGCCAAAGAACAAGAGCGATTACGCAAGGAAGAGCGTGCTGCCCAAGTCGAGGAGCAGTGCAAAGCCGCAGAACGTTCCGCTAAAGAGGAACAACGTAGACGAGCAGCCGCTGAGGCACAACGTGCTCTTGAGGCCAAACGAGAGCAACAGCAGATCACGATCAATGAAGGACATAGAAGGGGATTGGATATTCAATCCAAACAGGTTCAAGACTCGGAGACTTTGCGCTCTTCCCCAGCCGCAGAATCCGGTCTTGTGCGTATTAGAGCCTTGACCTCTATATCCAACGGCGAGAGACTGTCTTCGCCTCGCCCGCCAGATCCAGATTCTTCCATGTTGATATCGGAATCGCCCTGTATTTCTGAAAGGGCATCTAGGATCCAGAAGCCTGAGATCCCAGCCCGTTCTTCGTCGGGAGAGCGCGAACCCATCCATTTTTCGATTACGACTATCAAAACCTCCGCATCAAAGACTCTATCTCTTCCTTTAGATGCAGAGTCTTTATCCCCTATCCCCATTCCCGCTACGGCTCTTCCTCTTCGCTCTGTGAACCCAGTTGCTGAACGTACTTTGTTTCCGATTTTCGCAGAACCCAACAAACAGAAGAAAGACCGAGAAGTCGAATTGGACCCGGAGGCTACACTTCCATCTTCACCACACCTACACCTTGATAATGGTGTATCGCCTACGAGCACACCTTTACGAGAGGAACGCGGCTCTTCTATCGCTGCTATGAGATCAGAAAGCTCAAGCCCGAGCCCGTTGATTTATCCAGTCAATGCCGGTACAGGTGATCTCGGACACCCTCTCGAGTTCGAGCTTGTGATTGAGGATGTTCCTGCCAGTGTTTTGGAGGGTTTGGACTTGGCGACGACCCCACCGAATACGATTGCGAATGAGAGTCTGAATCTTGCAACCGCCACCTCGACATCAACACCAATTCCTCACGGGCAGGATCCCAATTCACAGATGTCCCAATCGCAGTCGACCGAAGATGGACCTTCTCCCGCTCCTGATGACTTGAATCACTACTCGCCACCGCATGTATCCTTGCCGCAACCTGAAATCCAAGCCGAAAACTTGACTTCACCGAGTATGAGTACGAGCTTGAAGCCTGCCGCTACTGCTGCCGCCGTCACCGACGCGCAGCCTACTCATACTCGTACTCAAGGTGACGAGCAGGATTCAGGTTTCCAGCCCCAGTCGGTGCCTGAACACGGCCGCGACATGAAAATAGTACCGGTATCGTCCATTGACAGTCCGTTAAGCCTACTCCAACCCCAACCCCAGAGTAGCGGCAACTCGACCTCGACACCTCACGCTCCTACTCAAAGTGACGGGCAGTTGCAGAGATCTGTTGACTTGGATCACAATTGGACTCCTGCCACCGAGCAGATTTCGATACCATATACTACTCATATTCATACTCGGAATTCGAATTTCCAATCATCAGTGCCGTCTCAGCCCGAACACGACCAAGGCGATCCATCACCCAAACCCAAACCCCGAAACCAATCCCAAGCTCTCATTAAACCTCCTCGTTGTATACCTGAGGTGTATGACGAGGACTTGTGTGGACTTAAACTATCTTCCCGTCTTTCGAGCCCTCCTCCTGACGAAGCTTCACCTCAACCCGGGTGTTCCGCTATGCTTTCAAGCCCGGGCACTTGGAAGAAACGTACGCGTGAGGATGATGATGAACGGAACTCGAGGCGCCATTCGCCGCCTGGTGACCGACAACGTGCTCGTAAGCCATGTTCCAAATATGAGCGGCGTAGGGATAGGGGTCGGACGGTACCTCAATCTCAGCAACAGTGGTTTCCAGAATCAAGGAGTCAGATTCATGACGACACCAGTGCATATCACCGTAATCGTGACCCGAGAGGTGGTAAAGAGGTACAGCAGCTTGGAGATCATGTCATTGAATGGTAGGTGGTTGTAACTAAGCTTGAAAAGGCTGCTTTTTTCCCCCTCTTGATACCTTGTAATATGTTTCGTATCTATTTATTTATCTTGTTTGAAGTTGCCTGTTGATGAAAACCTCGGGTGCACTATGCTTTAGAGTCGCTAGTATCGCCGACATCAGGGCGTCGTCACGCCCCCAGCCTCGCAGGTGCTCGTGATAATTACTGGGTTTGAAGTTACGGGCACGTAACGAATACAAAAGGGAGATGCGCACTCGTTTACATATGATAGATTCACTGCTCAGATCAGAAGAGACGCCGTGCGAAAGATTTCAAATTTGTAGTCCTGTTGTCCATCAGCTTGCATCATCTGCTACCCAACAAAATTCCTTGCCTTCTGTTCTCTGGATCTTTGTATGTGGTCTCCAAAGCGATCACTTCAAAACTAAGTTACCATGGATCAGTCCTCCACGATGCAGGATGTCTTTCCCAATGGTCTGAGTCAAAATGAGCTCTTCTGGAGGGACCATCGGCCATGACTAGAGAAGCATGGGTACATACTTCAACCTCGATATCATTTTTGATGGACTCCTTTTTGGATCAGCTCCAACAATTACTGGCTTGAATCTGAAGATGGTCAGACTTCAGTGGTGAGCCTCGTTCACCTCCGAGTTGTGTGATATAGCTGACGACGGATAAGAGGATGGATGCTCGCCGGATTTCAGATGGTGCTTTGGTTTTCCTCAAGAAAGCCGACCCGAGTAGAACCTCAAATCAAGAGTTAAAAATGGGTCTTATTTTTCCAGTAAACCATTCGCGTCAGACCCCCAAAACCACTACGTTCCGAAACACGAAACACCAACACCGACAAAAATAGTCCATTCATGCGATGGCGCCGTTCGAGGCCATCGGAATTTTGCATTGGTGTCAACACCTGTATTACATGACAGCTCGTGTACCAGCAATACCCACTCCGAAGTAGAGAAATTATATCACTTTCGCATTCGAATACAGACATTGGCAGCCCTGGGACGAGTCAACATGTCAAAGATCAATATCATATCCAAACTGGGATGAGGAGATTTTGGTTCGCTACGTCTCTTCTTTTCCTTACCATCATGTTCCGTCGTATTTCTTCTGTTTTCCTCATCGTTACCCTCGCCGCATTCTTCGTAGCCCAACCTGCCGAGGCAGCAGAAGGTCCCAAAATTACCAACACGATCTTTTTTGACATTAAGCAAGGAGACAAGGATCTCGGAAGAAGTATGTACGTGGCACTTTCTCCATCCGAAATCATCCCTGATTTCGACGAATTGCAGTTACTTTGGGACTTTTTGGAGAAGTAGGCGTCTTTTACTAGTCCAGGCATTCGAGTTCGACTTCATGTTTCGTAGACGGTCCCAAAAACTGCTGAAAACTTTCGCGCTCTCGCTACTGGCAAGAAGAGGGATGGGACGGAGCTAAGCTTTGGATATAAAGGCTCCAGGTTCCACCGTATCATCAAGGACTTTATGTGAGTAGTACTTCAAGCTTGCCATAAGACTGTCCTCCTAACGTGCTCTTAGGATCCAAGGTGGCGATTTTAGTGAGTATACTGAACCCTTCTGCGCATGATGAGAGTTATTGACGCTTCTCTAGCCAGGGGCGACGGAACTGGTGGAAAGGTATAAAAATTTTTTGGTTTTGGCTCCGGAGATCTTGCCACTTACACCGTTGAATACAGTCCATCTACGAAAACCGCTGGTTCGCAGACGAGAATTTGTACGTTTCGATGCTTTTGACAGCTTGCGTACGTTGACTCATTGAAAGCTTTTAATAGCGAACTCCGCCACACTGGTCCCGGTATCTTGTCTATGGCTAATGCTGGAAAGGATTCCAATGGTAAGGCCACTGTCATTATGAGAACAGAGTTGCGCGTTGACGAATGATTTCTAGGTTCACAATTCGTAAGTCAAGCAATATGAAGCCGCGTTGACCCGTAACTGAAGTATCCATTTTGTCAGTTCATCACCACCGTTGTCACTGAATGGTTGGATGGTAAACACGTATGTGAACATGTTTTGTTTGATAAATAGTGACTGATCGCCCGTTTACTCAAGGTTGTCTTTGGCAAAGTTCTTGATGGCATGGGCGTTGTCACTGCAATTGGTGAGAATCCTATCCAACTTCGAGCAATGTTATGTCTTACATTCATACAGAAAATGTGAAGAATGGCCCATACGATCGACCTGTAGAGGATGTTATTATCTTCGATTGTGGAGAGGTAGGTTACTACGCGATTCTCAGGGAGGAATAACAACACTCACAACCTTTGTAGCTAGAAGTCGAATTGGAGACGGACGCTGATGGCAACCAGGTACCTCTTCGCACTGGGCTCTAATCAGCCTTTTGCCGTGAAGTACAAACGTCGCGCAAATCGATTTGGTCTGCTTGTACATAAATGGTCTGCTAAATTCAAGTACATGAATCGTAGTATAACTGCAGGTCGGGTTACAGAATGCTGGCAACCCATTTCTGACGATTCTTCGTTGAAGGATGATTAACTTTCCTGGGGAGCTTAACCCGTTCCGTCTGGATCTAAATGCAGAACTTCAACTTGTCGTTGGCTATGTCGAGCACAAGATCAAGGTTGTTGACTCCGCAAAGGCAATATCATATTAATAAGCGCCCACTCACCTTTGCTTCATACACCGACCAGCGACGAGCCCGCACGACACAAGCAACAGTCGGAAGGACCAGTTTGAACTGCTCCAAACTCTGTCAACGAATATGACTGATAGGGTAAAAAATACCACAGGTACGTCCTTCGACGCACTTTCTTGACGTGGCTCAATGGGTTCTCCCTCATCCACATAGGTACAACGATTGACCTGACGCATGAAGCTCTATACGTTCACCAGCTTCTTTGCAATGACACAGCGTGTTCCGTTATTCACCTTTTCTCGCAGTTTCAGGCTATCAGGTTCATTGGCAGCCGGCAACTTTTGACGCCTGGAAACGACTACACGATACCACTCAATCTCTGGCATTCTTTACCATCACGACAGCCGTATAACCCAAAACGGCCGCCTTCTGTGTTCGTTGTTGTATCAACACTTTGCACATCGAGCTCTCCGAGTTTCAACGTATATCTGGGCAAAGTGACCATGGGGAGAAGGAATTGGCGCATATCAGATTCGTCTAAGATCGCCTAGACCTGTCAGTCGTGCTACTATCCATCGTGACTGGGCGCACACCTTGTTTCCGTTTCTCAACCTCCGTATACAGAATGCTGAACATCACCAAGAGAACATCCACTGCTCTCAGCAGCTCGAGCAGCTACGGGCTCACCAAGTATCTGGACTCCAAACTCAAGGTTTCGAGTAGTGATCGTCAAGGATATCATGGTATGATTTTTGCTGGTGTCGTGATAAGTCCAGCTATCCGCCCGTGATAGTAAAGTCCGATGCTCCTGCAAACGTTGTCGGGCCATGTCTATTCGATGGATCGCTGGCGTGCTGTGAAGAAACGATATGTAAGGGGCAAGAAAGGTAGACCGGGACTTGCTCACTTCAAACGCACCATCGGGTCGAAAGCGTATTTCTGAGTTGCCGTCGGTGGGCTAGAAGCAAAGATGTGTTCAGAGTAACGAATCGTTGAAAGGAGTTGCTCATTCCCGAGGTATCTGCAGATCCAATACGTTTCCGAATCGAGATGATTATCTTCAAGGTGCTGGCGTGAAGATAAGGCAGATAACGAAGCGAATTGTCAAAATTTGCGTACTTGGGAGGCGAAATTAGCTCACTGTTACTATTGCAATTGGGAGCGCCTAACGGCAGACAAGTGGTTATATTGCTGAGAGGTTGGACATGGCTTGGGTACCTCGAAATCGAGTTGGGACACCTGTCCAGATACAATGATCAAACGACGTATAACTTGAGAAAGCGGCAGCGTACTGACCTCGGTTGCTGTAGGGGCTGTAGGTGACTGGATCCACTTTGCAATCCCCAGATTCTCCGACTCTTGCGTACAACTAGTCAAACATTTCGGCATGTAGGATGAGATCAGAATGGACTGTATACATACGTTTCCCCTAGAAGTATAACGCCCCAGTTCCGTCGTTGGTCTTCAGGTTGAGGTCGACGTCAAAGAATTTGAAAGCAGGATTCAAGTTGTATATAGTGGATGAACTAGATGATCAGCTGCGAATACTGGCAAGAACACTAAGCTCATTGACCCATGTGACAACCCCTGGGGGTTTTGTTGCTCACACTCCAATGCCTTGCTTTTGTGACTTACCCATTGACTGATGACGAAGGATCTCACAGAGAGCCCATACCTATGTCATTCAGAGATGAAGGCGTATCACAGGTTTGGATATGCGGAGTATGAGGACGACACGGTAGGACACGGTTATATCAGCACGATTAACAAAAGGTATAATTTAGGCTGGCCAAGAAGTTGGATAATGTATATTGCACGCGACATTACCATTCCAAAGTACGACAAAAAGTACCGGGTATCAAGAAATCTGAAAATCTAGCGTTGCAACACATGAATAACAAGACGAAAGCAATCTAAAGGCTGGTACGCACCTACACTCACTCACTGGAGCCGATCAGCCAAATTCATCGACGGTCGAGGTAACGGTTCAGGTTGAAGTTCTATTCGCTGTGCCAGTGCCAAACTCTGGTTCTGGTTTTGCCGATTATTTGCTCCACCGCCAGTGGCGCCGCCGCCACGACCCCTGCCCCTCTTATTGTTGCTATAATCGCGATTGTGGTTGTTATTCCTCTTCGGCTGCGGTTGCATTGGTGTCGACGTTGTTTCCGTAGCCTCATTGGTTAGCCGTTTGAGAAGAACCGGAGACGAGGAGGAAGGCGGTTTGGATTTGGGCTTTGCGGGCGGTGTCAGTGCAGGTACTGGTGGCGGTTTCGATCCTGATCCCGACCCCGGGCCAGAACCGTTGCGGGAGGTTTGTCGTGTGTGTTGAATCTGATTGTTGTTACTAGGCCAGCTGCTGTTATTGAAACGAGACTCTGACTGATGTGGGTACGATTGAAAATGAGCCTGTGTGTAAGGGTACGAGTACGGTGCTTGTTGGGGATGTGTATATGATGAAGTCGATATCGAAGAGTGATCATGATCATAATCATAATCATAACGAGGAGGACTCTGCCTACTCAACCTCGACTCTAGAGGTCGAGGTGGTGTACGCGCTCTATCCCGCGAAGATGAGTCGGGACGGTAATTGGGAATGTAAACATCATGAGACCGGTACTGCGTCCTCTCGCGATCAGCAGGTGCCCAAACACGTCTCCGAGTCGCAGCCCGGTCCTCGTAATCTTCATAACTATGATCATCATCGTGATCTCGCACGCGTTTTCTGCCAAAGCTAGAACCAGGAGGACTACGAGGTGGAGTAGTGGATTCGTGATACATCGGAGGTGCACGACGATCACAAGGTGGCGAAAGACCTCGCCTTGGAGGAGGTGAAGGCGAATAATGATCAACCTCGACAACACCGCGTTGACGTGAAGGACCAGGTGCAGAAACGGGCTCATCAATGAATGGAACAGATGCGGGTGCAATGTCGTGTTGGACATTCCGCCATCCACCATCACCTTGGCCTTGGCTTTGTACTTCAAGCTGAGGCTGATCGCGATGAGCTGGTGGTGCCTGCGCCGCTTGAGAATTAGGAAGCTGCGCAACGGTGACTATAGGCTGCTGATTCGGTGTGAGAGACGACGAACGCCGATTACCCCTGCCCAAAGTATCCGAGGCATTTAGACCGTTAACAGGTTGCGGCTGGTTCGGTGTTGGTGCTGGTGTTAGCGTCAGGATCCTGGTACCGTCCTCTTCTTTTACCTCCTGCTTAACCTCTACTCGCGTCTCCCGGACCGATCCCTTCCCAGTGACATGCCTAACATTCATCATCAACACAGGACTATGCAACTCTTCTTTCATCTCCAAATCCAGGGGTAGATTGCCCGTATTGATTGGATTAACGCTATGGATTAGGGGACTTTCAGAGCTGCAAGTAGGGGTAGGCGAGGCTCTTTGCATGTGTGGGAGTGGCGACGGGACTGGGATATTTGTATCGATCCCAATATCTGGACGCTTAGGCAAACATGCTATCGCTGGCGGGGGTCTCAGTCCGAGAGAAATAGCTCGTGTTGTTTCATGACTTGGGGCCGGACCCAAAAGAACCTCGCCTGATACGGCTTTCTGTTCCTTCCTCTTCTTCTCCGCTAATATAGGAAGCAAAGTCTGCTTCGCCACAGGATTCGTTGTCTGTAGCTGTGGCTTGGATGGCGCCGGTTTTGTCTTTGTCCTGGAAGGTGTCGGTGCTGGGGGGAGAGATGGACTCCTTGACACAGAGGTCGTGATTGCTGCGATGGGAGGATGAGCAGGCTCGAGCTCGGGTTGCTCTCTAGTGTTGACGTGATGCCCCGACTCCCTGCGCTGCTTGAGAGCTTCTCGTAGTTTACGTTCCTCTTCGACCTGCCTCTCACGTTGTTTACGCTGTTCCTCGTCAGCGGCTGCTGCCTGCCTGCGTCTTTCCTCCTCAGCCTCCTGTTGCTTGATTTCACGGGCGCGCTGTTCTTCAGCCTGCCTACGTCGCTCATCTTCGTCTTCAGCGGCTTTTCGACGCTTTTCCTGCTCCTCAGCTGCCTGTCTACGTCGCTCTTCTTCAGCACGACGTTCCTCTTCTGCAGCTTTACGGTGCTTCTCCTGCTCTGCCCGTTGACGTTCTTCCTCTTCCTTATGGAGCCTTGCTCTCTCCTGTTCCTCGGCAAAATTGCGTTGCCTTTCTCGTTCCTCTCGTTCTCTTTGCAGCCTCTCACGTTCTTCTCTTTCTCGCCTTTCGCGTTCCTCTTTCTCCTTCCTTTCACGTTCTTCCTTCTCTCGCCTTTCACGTTCCTGCTTCTCACGTTCCTCTACCAGCCGCCGTTCCTCGGCGAGCTTACGCTCCGACTCTAATCTGAGACGTTCGCGTTCCTGTTTTTCCCGTTCCTCGGCTTCCTTCCTCAGCCTCTCGCGTTCCTTAACTCTCCTTTCCTCAGCTTCCTTCTCCTTTTCACGCCTCAAGCGCTCTCTCTCCAGCCTAGCCTCAATGATATTTTGTTCCGTTGCCACCCTCTCCTGCCTAGCTAGCTCTTCTTGTTCCTTCAGCTGTCGGAGACGAGACTCTTCTTCTGCCTGCAGACGATTTTCATCATCCGTCGTCGGAGAGTTGGTCATATTAGTGTCCCCATCAGCTGAAGAAGACCGTTTCTCTTGTTCGAGGGCAACAATGTACCCTTCCAACTCGGCCAACTGGGACTTGAACGCCTCAAGGATCTCGCACAGCGCAGCCTCTCTGGTCCTGACAGCACTGATGACCTGTTCGACGCGTACTTGCGCATCACGCGCTGCGGAACAGGCTTCTTGGGCTGCATGAAAGGCTTTTTGGGATGCGGCTAAGGAAGTTTGGGAGAGAGATTGTGCTTGGGATGCTGAGTTTAATACGGCGGTGAAGTCATCGACATCGTTGCGGGGTTGGAAGGTCGATAGGGACGAAATAAGCCGTGTGTGAAGTTCTCTGAGCGACGCTAGCGAGGGAGGTGTAGACGATGATTCTGGTTCTGGAGCAGATGATGGTGAAGTTGGTGCGGGTAAAGGTGATATTCGGCTGGTATTCAAAGCCTCCATCTTTATGATGGGCACAGGCTTGACAGGGGAAACTGAACGTGTTTCGGGATATTGAAGAGAATAAGGTGATGAAGGGTGCTCTGGCGAATCCGATCTGAGATGTCGGGCATCGGGAATGGTTACCGGTATAGCGGCGCCAGTAGGTTTCTCCGCCAAAGGAACAGGGGCGCCATGAGCCCCGCTAAAAGCACTTCCGATCGGTGCAGTCGTATTTACGGCATCCACGTTCAAGCCATCAGGCTGAGATAGCGCCTGGAGGAGCGTAGGTCGTGAAAGGGGTATCTGAGGCTCCTCGGTTGGGGAAGAATGATCCTGGTTGTATCCATCGTTTTGGTCTTCATAATCCATTTCCATCTGGTATTCTGCATTGCCAGATAGTCGTTTAAGCAGATCTGGCTCCTTTCCGATGATATTGAATGAGAAATTTGCAAGGCTCGTGGCCATGCTGGGTCCTGAACGGGCTCATGATTAGATTTTCGCTTTCAAACAGGGATACTGTGACGCACCTTTGGAAGGAAATCTTGTTGCGGTTGAGATAAGCTAGAGCTAAAAAGAATAAATTGTCAGTGCAGACAAAGGAAAAGAAACAGAAACAGAGGGGTCAATGCGGCTAGGTTTTGCGGCGGTGCTCCTGATTGGAATGCGTTCCCACGCAACACCTGACTCCAGTGATGTATCGAAAGGCCAAGTTGAACGCCTTTGCTTCACATCGCCTACTTTTAGCTACTCTCCGAGGACCCTCAGTTTCTCGAACGTCGTCATTGAACCCTCACACTTCTTTAACTCCGGAGATCAGCGCAACGCGAGAGATTTGTTGCAGGATTTCAACAGGACAGAAAGAGATGTATTATATTGATACCCGGACGCATAGAATATACCCAAATCTTCGACAATATTTTTGTTTCTACAATTATGCTAACCTGGGTGAATGGCGAGGTAGGATAACACACGATAGGACTCGGAGGCTCTTCATTTTGCTGCCCAAACGTCTGACTCTTTTCTATCGACCAGTCTTTGTCCAAGGAGCTGAGCCTAGATTGAAAATAAAGGCAATCTTACATGGGGAGGATACGAGCACACGGGGGAATCAGCCGGGGATTGAAGATGAAGAATCGCTGAGGTCGTCATGGTCGAATGTTTGAGCTCTGCAAGGCACCGACGCGAAGCATTGTATGTAAACGGCCGCTTGCTTCATGCGCTGACCACTGACCAGCCATAGCAGCTTGAACGAAGTGCGCCTTGAAAAAATAGTTGGCCACGGGCGATTCTGCGGCAGAAACAACAAGCAGACAGGAATCAGTACCCATGTTGATTGCATCGCTGCGGTCACCTCTCCATGAACACGGCTGATGCTAGTAGAAAAAGGAAGCTGTTGGTGAGCAGTATTGACTTTGACACAATCATTCTTGAACAGTCCTCTTCTAGTTTCTAGACCTCACTGCACTGTAACTCAAGGAGTCTTTCTCCCCACTAGCCCTCTAGCGCTGAGTCTGGAGCCTGGTCTGAAGTCGCAGTAACAGCCTTCTATCAAACCTCATGCCTACAACATGTACTAGAAATGCTACGACAGTACCTCATGTCTCCGGCGGTACAGCTTTCCCCTCAACTACTATATTTGACCTTACACTCGACCACATCTGACGACTTGAAATGAGTATCACCAATTCGTTGCAGGTTTCTATCAGAGGCCGAAACACGTTCAACCACGTTCATGGGGATCAAGTCAACCATATTAGCCAGACGATATCTTGGGGAGTTGTTAATGTCTGAGACAGTAGCAGCACAAGCGGTAGGCCGCACCATGTCCAACGAGGTGAGTCCGGAATACACAGATTCTGAGATTTTAACCACTGACTGTGTGTTTGCAGTTCGAGTATGTGAAATGTGGTCACATCACCGGTGTGGAGGATCTGGGCTCTGCAAAGTGGCACTGGGAATTGCAAAGCTCTGTCGACCGATCCGATCGAAAAACGGTCTCCACTGTCAATGTTCATCCCGATTGATAATCCAAGATTACGGTTTTCGAGTACGAAGGCGACGATGGGCACGAGGCCTGGGAGGATGATTTTCAGCAGTTTTCGCGTACAAGGCTCGTTTTCGCCTCCTTCAAAAGTAAACTTTTCGCTGGTCAGTAGACACCCGGACCGGTTCATTCCAACTCTTCGGCACCAATCGATTAGAGTCGAGGATACCAGAAGAGGATGGGGCTTTCCAATACTCACTCCGAGTGGCTGCACTTTTTAGCTGCCCTCATGCCTAAGGTTCGAGTGCTGACGTTCACATTGCAGAGGAATCGAGGTCCGGCTGGTTAGCCTATGAAGCGCATGGACAAACCGAGTCATTCTTTTGAATCGTGCATTACCTGATTCTCATGTATTCGTGGCAATGAGTTCAGTTTATAATGTATTACAAGTATAATAAAATTGTGGGCCAATACGAGCGTATAATTATTCATGTCTGTGGTGAGTTGGAGATCCAAGCGCCTTGGACCTTGACCATCATCATCATCATCATCTCCATTTCCGAATCCGTTTTCTCAATACGACCAACATGCTTTCATTTCGCCGCAAGGAAAGTCCCACCAGATATAGTACGTTATTTACCGAATAATAGGTGCTTTTCTGACTTTAAGCTTTTGCGCTCCGACACCATGCCAGTCTAGGTGATTGGATTCACCGAAATGCTGTGCACACACAATGTCTGAAATCAGACACAATTTCACCGTCAGGCTCGCTGGCCGCGTTAGCCGAGAGTCTAAACAAGACCGTTCAAGACTTCTTGTTCGCCTTGACAAAGCTCGAATATCCACCATCTCTTCGTACCCCTAGGGACTTCATGGAACGTATTTTCAAGATATACACCTAACTTTGCGGAATTTCTCGAGGCTGTCTAGAAACAGTCAAAATCAAGGTCATTTCTGAATCGGCTTGCTCCCTTTTGAAACTATTGGGGTTGAGCGCGATCTGTGGATGCTAGCAAGCCGCTTGGAAAGAATGGGCGAGAAGATCAAGGACTGGGAGCAGATTGGTACTTCCAGGCATCGGTACGTGTTCGGCTAAATAACTATTTGTCTGCAATGTCTGATGGTTCTGTAGGCCGCTCGCTGCATCGCTCCTAGCTCTCTAATACCCGATGAGGACGGAGTAACAGTGTAACTGAATGACTCTTCTACATATGGGCTAAGTATGCGGAGTACTCCAATTCCACATGAATCAGCCAATCGGTCTTTCGCCGAAACCCAAGCATATAAATCCCATTTCCGCAAAACGCAGGCAAAAGCAGCTCACAATGGAACCCCAGCGAGTACTCATTTTCTCTCACCCTCGCTCAATGTGCAATGTTCTGTTTCGGCTCCTGAGCACTCATCCATCCTTCACCCCTACAGTTCCTGGTCCGTTATCATTCTTGACACCCTCGCATTTAGGACCGGAATTCGATAATTGCCAACCAGAGCCATTTTGTTCTGACGAGACGTTTCAAGACACATTTGACAAGCTACAGAAAAGTGTCAAGGAGATTGAAAAAACGGTAATATTCCACAATGTCCGTATAGATTCAGTCTACTTATGTTCGCCCATCATGCACTAGGGCACCATTCCATTGACTATGGAACATCCATACCTCATTCTGCCCTACACTACTCTCAACGAGAAGGCGAGGTACCAACGTACATACCAACCACTCATTCAGGTCACCGAGGGAGAACCGGCGCTCGAGCACCTTCCAGAAAAGAAGAATCCCACCATCTTTCCCGACCGCTTCTTCTTCAGCATCACCTCTCCGATCATCACCATTCGACACCCCGCGCGCATGCTCCCATCCTATATCCGCGCCATGTCAACATTTGGGCTTCCATTGGAAGCAGACTCCTTTTTGCACGATATGGAAGTGCAATCGAGGTACTGTTGGGAGCGCTTGATTTTTGACTGTTTTCGGGTATCGGGAAGGGACCCGATAATTGTTGACGGAGAGAAGTTCCTCGAGGATACGAAAGGACAGATGTACAAGTTGTGTGAGGCGCTAGGTGTAGACGAGTCAAAGATCGAGTATACTTGGGACCCGACGGACGACAGGAAAGATGGGCTTTATTCCCATTTCCCGGAGCCGGTGTTGATGGCATTTATTGGGATACTGCACGGATCGAAAGGAGTGATAGGGCGTCAGGTATAAGCATCACTCTGTCAAAAGTTTGCTGCTAACTATAAGTTTCTCTTGCAGGCTCAAAATGAACGGCTAGACCTTGATGTAGAGGAACGGAAATGGGCAGAGGAGTGGAACGAAGGCTTGGCAGGAACGATTCGCGAATTGGTAACTTCAAGTTTAGAAGATTATGAGTATCTTCTGCAGTTCAGCATCTGAAAAGTAGGCTCCTTTTGCTCTCCTCTCGCTTGGCGTGTATTGTATGTGTCATTGAGATGATATTCTGTGTGTAAAGTGGAATCACCACGCAGTCAGAAACACGGCGGTCTTCATCGTATACGCAGAGTAAGAGCCGTGCACCGTGACTATTTTATGGCACTATAGTTCCTTCCTCCTACTCCCCGTCTGCTCCTCGCCGAGCTGAACATCCAACGTCTATGGAGCTGTATCTTACCGCACTTATGGCATTTGAGGCTTGGGGAGATTTATTGGGAAAACAGGCGCTCTTGTCCGCGTCTACGTCCAGGACCGCCAAAGTTGGCATCGACGTCTCGATACTATGAGCCCAAATATGCCAAAGGTTACTGTTCTCTGACATTTCTAAAATGCAACGATTGCAACACTCTTCCTCTGTCAGTGTAATGCATACAACGTTAGTCGATAGTTGTTGCAGTTGCTGATGGTGCCCGGGGTCCACGACGGAGGAGGGTGTCCGAGGTCTCCAGCGTGGTTAAGTAAGCCCCTACACATATAAACAAAGCCACAAATTTGGTTTTATATCTTCCTGCTCTTCCCCATTCTTGTACAAGTATCACCACTCTCTACAGTAATCAGAAGCCTCTTACCATTCTGATCTCCACAACCACACACATAACATCAGATATCTAGGTATGTTGTTTGATTATAATTTATTTCTTATAGGCTTGGTTGATCTGTAATTTACTCTTTCACTATCTTATTACCTTTCTGTTCCATTATTCTCTTTCAAAAGTAGCCCATTTATTCTGGCAGTACACTTATGTTTAATTGCTTCATTTCAGAATGGCAATAGCTATAATATCTGAAGCTAATGCAGTCAAGATGCAAACTGTTATTAAAGACTCCAACAATGGACTTGATCAGCTGGCAAACTTGCAAAATTGTAACATGCATGCTCCAACACCAGCAAAGACATGGCTTCCCTCTAGTTCATTACATTTGCTTCAGAGCATGCCACAGTCTGAAGGTATAACCAAAGGACACTTTTATCACAGCTGCTAAGCTGACTTCTTCTGTTCACAAAATACAGACCCATGCAAAGCAAAAAGATCTCCATCTCTCGGAATTTCAGCCACTGCTTATGGAAATGTTTCTAGTAAGTTTTCATATGCTTCTTGCCTTGAAGCAGTGGACCAACTTGACCACAGAGAAAGATAGTCCAAATCCCAGGTCCCAAGAACCAGGTAAAGAGCTCAACTTGAGTGTTCTCAAAGCACATACTAACCAGACATTCTGTAGCTCAATTGTGCAAGTCTGCACTGCTGGGAGCCGGAACCGGCCCCGGGGACGCCGGAAACATGTCCGGGAAAGCTGGAGACACCGGCCCGACTCGGCCTAATTTAGTACACGACTTGACCTCGGACCATCATGAAGATCGACCCACCAGCAGTCCAAATAGCGGGTCAGCAATCGCAGACGCGCTCTCTTCTGCCTTTACCAAGAATGCAGCAGAACCATACCCGGAATCAGCAATCGGTGCCCTGAAAACCAGACGAAACGAGTTCAGAGATACGTATCAGCATGAATCTTCAGCGGCCCTCTCAACGAGGTCTAGACAAAAGCTTCAACAAAATGTTGGTGAAATAGTTTTAAAAAAATCCGACATAGCTCACTGAAATCGCAGCAGGAATTTGACGAGTACCTCGATGTTAATGTTGCACCTGTATCCTTTGGCGGCACCGGTGCAAAAGTCGCAGGCCAGGAGGCAGAAGCAGAAGAAGTAGCAGAGCTTGGAGGAATCATTGCGGCATTCAACCGACGCCATATCGCTCGGTCTATCTCAGATTCAAAGTCGACGTTATCGAAGTCATCAACATCCTACGCCTGCTCCAGCGAGTCATATACTGCCGCATATCTGAATCGTGTCAGCGAATGGTTTGGTCCGGAAGGGGCCGACCAAGCAGCAAACATTGACAACCGGCCCATAACAGTAAGTCTATCAAATCACGTCCCATTTGGAAGTGAATCAATGTCTAACGTTACCGCGGTTCATAAACAGATACAACCTACTCCTCAAATTCCACGCGTAGTTCGTCCTGCAAGTCTTGCGAACCCCAGTGACTTTGCCGACGACGACGAAAGCAGTGTCAATGATACGCGTTCAGTAACACCGACATCTGCTATCGTACAAATTCGTACAACCGATTCTCTTTCTTCTGGAGAAAAGCGTGAGGTTGGAGAAATGGACGTGCGGTATACCAAACGGCAAAGGATGATGGCGAGTCTTTCCGATATGGATGAACCCGAACCCGTTCCATCACATACGATGTTTTTGGAGCGGTTGCTAAAGGGAAAGACAAAGTCCAGTGAAGAGGTACTACCCACAATTTTCTTCGCCTCTCGAACTAGCTCATTCTTTTCCACAGAAGGTAGAACACGTCAAGAGTTACTTGGCTGCACTGGGAAGAGGTGAGCAGACGGCTATTTCCGCTGAATTTGAGGTAAGCCATTGAATGTACGAGAAGATGCCCATCTTACTCAGCTATTCCAAGGCGTGTCGACAGGAAGACAAGGACGCTTTCCTACAGACCCTTTACCGGTTACTCACTTCGTCTGGTCCCGGGGTTATAGCAGAGGATCTCAATAAATCCGCCGCCGCCGTTCTCGAGAAATATGGCCTTGGTGATTGAGGCCGCCTCCTTTGTTTTTGGTGCGAGCGCAACTTTTCTTGGACACACTATCGCACACTTTTGATCTCGTTTTCCACCACACTGCATCCTGCGTTTCATTGTTTTTCATTTCATACCCCTGTATTACATACATGTCCACAACGCACGTACACTCCATCTTACAATGCAGATACCACCATACAGCACTAATCATTTGTTTTGGTACAACCGTAGATACTTGAACATGTTCTTGATTCTTGTTCGGCTGACAAGATTTCGAAACGGGTACCGTGAATTTGAGAAGTTGAAGATCAGTAATGAGGTTGACGATAGCCCATTGTCGCTACTTGCTTCTTTACCGATTTCCCTGGGCACGCCAGATCCGCCTAATGATACTTGAAGTTATTCACATTCCGAATGCAGGTGTTTAAGGCCTGTAGCAGAGGAGCGTGACTGTGCTGATCGATTGCGATCCGAGCGATTCTGTGAATTGCGATGAGAATGGTTGTATGGCCCGGAACCGAGATCTGAGAGTCGATAAGTCTGAAGGAAGTGATTGTGGTTCTTTGAACAAAATGTAAAGGAATGGCGGTTCCACCTGAAAATGAGTCGGACATGTCATCGAGACACAAGCTGTAGATAACCATTCGTCTTGAGAAAATTTAGCCATCCGTTCAGGACTGTAGCAACGAGCCAGAGCAGTAATCGTCTTTTTCTTTTCGAGAGTGTCTTCCGCAGACTGAGAGTCGCAAAATCAAGATTGAACACCGGTGAAGACCCTGGCCGTAATCGGAAGAGGGTTTCGGGTTCCGCTTTACACAAGCTGCCGTTGACGCTCCATCGAACTCGCACCCACTCTCTTGCCTAGCCCCAATAATCCCCTCCTTTGCCCATAACATCTCCTGCCTCGCCAACTGCTTTATCGTTTAGCTGATGAAGTCATGTCTCTTCTTGGAGTTGCATTTATTTGATGTCGTTCGAGTCTTCTACATCGAGACCGGGTTGGATTGCGTATGATGAGAAGCCATATCCGCGTTTACATCCCTTGATATTCCCCTAAAGACCCTTATACGCCATCTTTCCACCCCTGCATATCTAAACAGCGCGTTCGACATTCGCAGGAGGAGACCACGACTTACCCATCGTACGGTCGGAATGGTCTGATCACGGCAATATCATGCTCAAACGCGACTGTTAAAGAAGCTTGGCCGTGTGTTCGTGTGTACGTTGAGAGAATCGCACGCGTTGAAGATCACGGTCTGGGGTAGGGTGGTGTGTAGGTCTCAGGAATGGGAGTATTGGATCGGGTGCGGGTACTTAGGTTCGAGTGGTATACTGGAATTTAGCATCGTCTCGGTCTTTGTGATGGAATCCGTAGGAGATGCTGAATGTTGGAGGGTAATCTGGTCATGGATCGCAGACTCACAGTCTTGTCAAGTTTGACACGACGGTAAAGTCTTTGTTAGAGTATGGGGAGGGGGATGTAGGGCGTGAATGAAGGTCCCAGCGTTACGCTAACGAGACGACGGTTGTTCCGAAGCAGGCGACGGAGCTTGGGTTCTGGGTAGAGGTACGAGCTGGGTTTTTATCTTGATGTTCTGATTCATGGGTTAACCATTAAGGGCAGGTTAGCGGCGCCATAATGAGATTTGGTGAAGCGTTTCCGTTTGGTGTACTCGTACTCGTGGCATTCAAGCCAGCAGGTAACCCCCGAGCTCTGGAGCAGCCTAGGTCGTGAAGGGTCATGGGCGTCTATGATCCTGTTCCCGTCCATCATCTCATCTGGCACTCGTAGCTAATCAATTCAAGAATTCTGGCTGCGGTCCTGATCAAGATAAGCGCCCGGGCCTTGCTGAACGCCCATCTTCACGTCGAATGTTGTGTAGCGCCTTGTGCTCCCACGGCCCATCCAAGGCCATCTTGTTTCTCTACCACCATCTTCTATCTCGCAGGACTACGTCTGAATGAATCCCATTGATTCATTACCCATTTCTCCCAAGCGGAAAGACACCCTCAGCCACGATCATGTCCAAGGGAGTCAACTCAATCCGACAACAAGTGCTGGTATCGTGAGCGTCACTCCACCCTTGGCCTCATCGATATTGTCCACGTCCCATCGAGACAACGCTGCGGGTATTGCGGACTCCCTTCTGTCTCAGGCTCCAAGTTCCGGCATGACAATGACCCACGGAACGTTATCCAGTTCAATTTCCCCAAAGTAAGCCAGTTTCACCAGTGACCAGCTTCCGTCCTTATCCTGATCTTTCCTTATAGTACGCCAACCCACGGAGTTTGGGCCAGTCCGATTCCTCCGCCTCCAAAGTAGGTTTTCCCAACAACTGGCTGCCCTCAGCCTCATCTTCCCTTACAGTATGCCGAGGCACGGAGTTTGGACCAGTCCGATTCCAAGTCCAATTCCGCATCCAAAGTAAGCAGGTTTTCCCAACGGCTAGCCCTGCCCTCAGCCCCATCTTCCTGTTACAGTATGCCAACCCAGGGTGTTTGGGCCAATCCAATTAATCCAATCCCGTATCCGTATCCAAAGTAAGCAGGTTCTCCAAATGATTGGCTCCTGCTCTCATCTTCATCTTCCCTTACAGTATGCCAACCCACGGAATTAGGACGAGTCCAATCCCGAATCCGAATCCAAATCCGTATCCAAAGTAAGCAAGTTCGATTCTCTTCATTATCAACCTCATCTTTCTTTCCCTTTCCAGCGCACCACAGCCAACAACCCGTCAAACAGGCAATCCCAAACCACGATCCTCCCCGAAAGTTACGATCACAGGCCGAGAGTTGAGCAACATACTAGGAAATGGGTTTTTTGTAGGAGTCGATCAGGACATCACTATTACAGGCGGAACGTTCAGAAGCATACAGGAAATTAAGATCGTCAGCGTTCGATTCGATGAAGATGGAAACCATACTACTTCGAAATATGTGTTGCGCGTTCCACGATCTGTACAAAGCATTCCATTTAGTACTGGTGAGTTTGGTCGTCTCGGCTGTGGTGTGACTTGACTCTCTCCCTCGCATCAAGGTGCTGTGTTACGATTGCTCGAAAGTGCCGGGATATTGTCTTACAATCAGCTATTGGAGATGGTCTTGTCGCTTGACCAGCGTACTATCAATTGTATACTCCTACGTGCTTCCTATCGCCTGCTTGAGCCTCGAACCACCCAGCTTATCAATCAAGTACTTCCCGTATTGTAGTATATATTAGGTCGATACTCATTCGAAATGATATCCTTACCGAGCCACTACTGGTTCGCAACAGGTTTTCTGTCCGGTGAAGCAGCCTACCATATCAGAGAGCGACGAGACCCTGATTCTCTAGAATGCACACGAATTGAAGTAACTACAGCGAAAGGTGAGAGCGTTTTTAGTCGGAAACTCAAACTCTGGGGTGCAGAATGCCTTCGAGGCGTGTAAATAATACGAATCAATAATGCGTATGAGGGAAACGAGTGCGAGAGTGAAATATAGGGTGTGAATACTTATAGGGGACCATGACCGTAGTACTCGCTAAGACTTGCTAAGAAAAACTAGAAGTAGAGCTGCGAAGCGGGAATGCACCTCATAGTCCCAGGTATATATATATACCCCGTACACTTCTCGTTATAACAAAATTATCTTCGCGTTAGTATAACTGGATCGGCGTTCTAGTCAACGAACGCGGGGTATCGTTTCCCCTTCCTTCCGGCAGGCAGTGGCACTCCGTCTCTTCGTTCAACCATCACAATCCTCCGACTGTGTTTCAATATCTTCTCGCCTACGTATACCTTCAACATTATCTCGAAATGCTTAACCGAGTAAAACTTGTCTTTTACACTTTTGCGCTGAAGGATGCTTACTGAATGTTCGATATTAGCCCCTACTGGACAGATTGAAATCGGAAGCTTGGTCTGGGTCACCAGAGGCTTTGTTACAGCTGCAAGGAATAATGTCAGAGAATGAAGGAAACGCAAAGCTGGTACTAGAGATTTTGCCAATCATCTGGGCTCACCTACCTCTCCCAATCCCCAGCTTCAACACCACAACAGACTCGAATAGGGAACATGTCACCAAACACGCAGCTAATGCGCTGGCAGCCCTTCCAGCTGCGTTCCAATGCGGCGCATTCCGCACCAAGAAAGTGACCACAGAAATCCAGCGGAATTGGTCTCGCATTTGGTCTTGGATCACTTTTCTATACGATTCATATCTCAACTCTTCATCACCAACGCGCTACACCTCAACCCATCTTGATCAGATACATCTCGCTCTTTCAGCCATCCTCAGTGCATCAACCTCTTTTCCATGTTTGATTTCTCTTTGTGCAAAAACACAAAGCTTCGCCCCTCTCGCTACCGACATTGCCCTTCTCATGATCCAGAACCCCCGATTCACGGCCTCCGAACCTGTCTTAATTCACAGCTCGCTTGTGCTCCAGAATGTGTCAAAGGTCAAACATGGGTCCTCGGACCAGCTGGTGAGGAGGCTAAATCAAGTCGAATCCCAACATCTCGCAGACATCATCGTTACACGAATCATGAATGCGAGGTCGGCACTCCAGCCTCATTCCCATCTTATTCCAGTCAAAGTGTCTTTGATCGTGCTCTACTGTTGCTCAATAAGCTCCCCGATATTCAATGCGTGGCTCATGAATTGTAGATCCGTTTACTGGGTCTGCCATACCATGAAACGGCTTCTTTCGTTTGAGACGAGGAGGTTGGATGGCGCCCTACTTGCCGATTGTTTGCAACTATCCTTCACATATCTCATGACTGCTTTCAATCAGTATGGACATACTGTGGTCCTGGAGGCTCTGCGAGCACGGCTTTTACAGTCGATGGCGAGCACCTCCAGCCTATTTGGGGTAGACGCGCTCCTTGACGCAACGCTAATGGAACTATACACCGACTTGCTTCGCGTCATTGGTCAATATACGATGTATCGTTCTGTCTGTGGAGTGGCTTCGAAAGCCCTGTCGCACGTTGCGCACAAGGTTCCTTCGGGGACGAAGTTGGCGCGAATATTCAGAGGTTTCGAGTCGACAGTCCAAGAAAGGATGGAACTCAGGCGTTGTTATGACACTCTAGAAATTGGGATGTGCGCGAATAGGGTGAGTTTCATACTCTTATGTTTCGCGTTGGCTGACTGGTTTTGGACTTGAACTCAGTGTTCCTACAGGACAACTCACATTCGTGCGAAGAACGAACGTATTACATTTTATCGCTGTGGAGGATGTAGGGCTGTTTTCTACTGCTCCAAGACGTGTCAAGGTGAAGATTGGAAACAAGGACACAAGGATATGTGTGCTGTCACAAAGACGAGGATGGGGCGCGGTAGTAATGATTGTCAGTTCCAGTTGATTGTCGATTGCTATGCTCTGATTATTGCCTTATAGACCTGCCACCATGTGCGGATATCCGAGACGTGATGTTCATGGATTGGATGATTGAACAGCATTTGGACGACGAACAATTGCTTCACACTCATATTACCCGTCAGAATGAGTATAGGAACCAGCACCCAGAGATACGTGCTTCAGACCTGGTGGTATCTGTGCTTGACTTCACTGGATTTCCCTTTGAGATATCGGTGACAACCATGGCAGATGCAAAGGAAAAGTGCCCCGATACGGATTGGGATTTGATGTTGCACCAGGCAGAGGGGGAGACTGGGCAGATGTTATTAGTGTTAACGGTTGGGCCCTGTACTCGCGGTTTGTTTTTCAAAATAAGGAAAAGAGTATACGATGAATTATAATGCCTTGTACTTGCTCAAGCTTGTAATACTTACATGTTCAAAGACCGAAAAAGGAAGTCCCTAGTAGATCCGCGTCGCGTCACTTTTTTTTTTTCCTTTCCCTTCACCCACGATAGCGACTTTGCCTCGCTACTCAGGATACACAAACTCATACACATTTATGATGCCACACAAGTGTACTTGTCACTTACGCGGACAGAATGCGAAGGTTGCGGAGGTATGCGTGTTCAGAAAAATCATTCTAGCTCCGATGTAGCTGAAAAACCCTTTTTCTCTTGATGTTTTACTCTATAGGCTCGGTTAAAGCATTTGAAATCATCCGCTCTAGCAGGCTCTCGGAATGCTTTGCAAGACATTGAAACAATGATTTCAGAAAATCTACGAATCGTTCCTGATGTACTGCCAGCGATTCTGCACCATCTACCAGCGCCACTCCCAGACTTTTCGGCCATGGATATTCCACAGAAAACCTCAATCATCGGTCTCGCGCAATCTGCGCTAGTCGCTCTCGGAGAAGCGCTTATTCGGGATCACTTTCATACCCAGTCTGTCGTCGACGAAATTCACCGGTCCTGGCCGCACATTTGGCGCTGGATAGTTTTCCTCTTCGACTCTTATCTCAACCCTGAATCCGATCTCTACGCATCCTCCGTACCCATCGACGACATGGTCGACCATCCTGTCACGATTCACTACGCGATCTCAAAAATCATTTTTGCATTCACGAATTCGAAGGTGACCGGCCTCCCTATACTCACGAAGACCAAGGGCGCGATTTCCCTTGCGATCGAAAACTTCTTGATTTCTGCAGGCGAACTATCCTTTGTTCTTATGGACAGAGTCATGTTTAACCCTGATGCTTTCACATACAGTACATGGGCATTGTTGGGCTTGATGGAAGCTCCGGATGATAAGCCGCTCCAGGCAATAGCGAACAAGTTGTCGCAGAAAAAGAGTGGACGCTTTGCTGTCGGTATCGTTGCACGGCTGATTTTTGCGTCTCGCATCCAGGATGCCTCTGGTACTCCTCGTTCCCTAAAATCCACGCTCAACGTCATGAATCTTCTCACACTTTACTCTCCCGCTTTCAACATCTCGCTCATCCATTCAAAATCAGTCTACTGGGTCTGCACCATCATTCGCGGATTGACTTCACGATTAGGTGCTACCGTCTCATCAGACAGTGCCAATGTTTTGAAGTCCGGATGTGACTATCTGTTATCAGCCTTAGATCACTTCGGGCACCCTGTAGCGACGGAGCTGTTGAAAACGGGACTATTGAAATGCATCCTCAAGTCGGGGCGATTTTTGGATTCTGCGTTTATGATCGAGTCGATATCTGAAGACTCGGACGAGACAAAGTCAACCGGTACTCTACCAGAATTATACATCAAACTCCTACACAAGATCGGCTCCTACACCGTATACGGTTCTGTCTGTGGCGTAGCGGTGAAAGCTTTGTCCCGCGTAAAGATGCTAGAGCCTCCACCACGATTGGCCGAGGAATTCAAACAGTTCGTAACCGAAGTGGAAGGAAGGGCCAAGTCCAAGGCCAAGCACGACGAGAGTGCAATTGCTGTCTGCGGAAGAATAGGAGTGAGAGACACACATCACTTTAAACTTTACTTCGAGTTTCATGCTGACCAGAACTTGTCACGTAGTGTCCCTATCTCGACAAAAATTTCAGCGACCGTACAAAAGGTGATCGGGTACCGACGTTTCGTTGCACCGGATGCGAGGAAGTCTACTATTGCTCCAAGGAATGCCAGAAATTTGATTGGGTTGAACGAGGGCATCGAAACATGTGCAAGCAGCGGAAACTGTCGAAGGAGAGAAACTCACATCACTGTAAGTCCGTCATTTAAGCATGAACTGCGAGGTTGAATGTTGACTTCTTACCAGATAATGGACCAACGCTTGACATTCGCGATCTTCTCTCCTTCAACTCCATGATCATGGACTATATAGAGGACGACGTTGCGTGGTGGCTTTCCGTGGCTCTACTGTTCAAAGTCCGTTGTGAGAGGGACCCAGACATCCAACCAGACGAACCGCTTGTGGCGTTATTGAACTACCAAGAGTTTCCCCATAAAATGGATATCATTACGGTTCGCAAAGCCAAGGGAATGGACACAGGCTACTCCTGGGATAGGGTGGTTGCGAATTGGAGGAGACGAGGGGAATTCGTGCCAATCTTGACAATTGCACCTTCTCCCGGACGGCCAGACTATGCTATTTGGACATGGCCATTAAACGAGATGAACGAATTAGATGAATGAATGATACAGAAAATTGCTTTTTCCATAACGGCACTTTGTAAGTAGTCAAATGTAATATACACTGTTCATGGCTGTACCCGAGCCTGCCCCATTCATCTATATTATGGTGTTCCAACTCCAAGACCTCAAGACTACCATCGTCATCTGGGATTCGCTCGATAAATGAAGTAGCTTGTTGACTTTCATCTAGAGTACAAGTGCACGCCACAACAAAACCAAGCAACTTCGGCTTCGCACCGGATCAACATTCTAATGCCTGGAAGGCTGGATATGCAGCGATTCAAGGGTTGATCCAGTAAGGCGCGTAATCAGGACGACTGACAAAACGACAATTGAGTTCTACCCACTGGTATATTCTTGACTTGGAATGTGTACTCAGGGACATGCCTTGCACACAGGGCGTTCTTGATCGCACTCCATATCTTGGTCTCGGGAGATTTCGTGAGAGGATGCCCAAATCGTATCTTGACAAAGGGAAGAACTCGTTCATGTTTATCTTGTGGACGTCGTTGACCGATGCATATCGTATCGTCAATTCCTCCTTTGGTGAACTTTTCGAGCACGGAATAGATCTCCTCAGGACCGAAATGAACACCGCTTGGGTTTAGTACGCCATCACTGAGGGGAAGATTAGTGTTATGACAGAGGGACAGAGGTCATTAAACGTGCCTTTGACCGAGAACCTTTACACCTTTCATTTCAGGACTGACTTTCAGGAGATCACCATGTTGATCTATCCCTGTACGGCCAAACGGTAAGATACCAAGTTCTATGAATTCACGGCGTTTTTCTTACCTGAAATGTCACACAGCCTCCGCCCGTCCAGAGTATTGCCCCATTACTTGACAGGTAGAGATGAATGCGGTCGAGTGACTACTAGTTCGCCCGGTTCTCCCTTCTCTTCAACGGTATTGCCAACTGGATCAAATACTGCGAGCACTCTTCAATGGTTTTCAACTCGTCCTTGTTCTCTTTCGCTTATCTTATTATCGTCGTTCCTACCGGGTAAGCTTTCAACACAGTTTTGAGACATCTAGAACCTCTGGAATAGAGCCTGGGGTCACGATCTGAAGAGCAAAAATTCAGATGAGTCGAGGATAGAAAAATCAATGATGGACGTACCTTCTCTGGTGGAACCGAACATATTACGAGCCAGAAATCATAAATATTTGACCAAGTACTTGTAAGATGACTCGTGCCCGTCCTCTGAAATGAGACAAGGTCAGCCATGCGTTGAATACTGCAGAACACAGCGCGTACTCACTGAGGTTCAACCTCCTCGAACATCTTCTGGATTCCTTCAACATTAATGTACCGGGGAGTCCGGGTTTCCAGAGCAGTTTTAAATGTTCAAGGGGGTGCTCATCGTCGTGGCAAGCGAGAAAGGGAGCCCCGAGAACTTGCTTCGCGTCCTTGAATTGCAGTGGTACTCACGACGTGTCGCAGGCAATCGAATAATGAGAAATAAAGGAGAGCTGTGCCGAAATGAATGATGAGTTGCAATATCGAAGGCCATCGTCACTGATGAAGGTGGTGGTGGTCAGTACACAAGAGCTAGTGGGCGCCCCCTCCAGTCTGAGTCCCATTGGGCTCGCATCATTCACGAGCACCTATTTTTTCAAGTTCCAAAGACCAGCTCGAGCACACTTGGTATATTTACATCGTACACATACTGAATGAACGAATAAATAGATAGGGAGATTGAAACAGAAGGTACGATGCGATAGCATTACGCCTCATACTCAACCTTCATATCAGAAAAACCGCGCACTCAAGGTGGGAGAACACGCAACCCCATCACGTCCACCTTCCACTGTTCTGTGTCGAATCTATGTTCGAGCGTGGAACTCGCGAGATTCGGCAATAACACAGAATCTTCAAGTGATTGGTCTTTGGGAAGGAAGTGAACGTGAATCGGTCACGGAAAGGTGCACGGATACTGTGATCGGGTCCTAGCCACGACGCGCTATAATCCGAGACCTTCAGTGTAGTAAGAGGCGGTCGCAATCACACCAGAAATTGAGAAAAATTCGGCACCGGGGAAAAAGAGCATAGGATCGCAGGAAACGGACGAGATGTGGGGGGCGAGACCAGGGAAACCATAATGTGAGGCATAGGAAGAACCATGGAACACAGTCAAGAAAAAAAAAAAAAAAAACCAAAAACTCCAAGATGGGATCCATCGACAACAACCGTATGTACTATACGATCACTGTTCAATTCGATCAATCAACGGCTGCACAGAACCCTGACTCTGGCTTTGATTCTGACGTTTGATTCCGCCACCACCACGACCTTTGCCTTTCCCAGCATGAGCATCACCACGTTTGCTTAGTTTGTGATTGCTTTGCTTGGAATCACGTTGATGCTTCCGAATCGAAGACTTGGGTGACGACGAGGAAGGCATGTGTGCAGGTGCGTTGCGGGAGTTTCGGCCTGCGTGTTTATTACGGTTCTTAGGCCGGTTCTTGTCATTGACATGAGGCCGAGGTAGTGGGAGTTGCGATTGTGGGTGAGAAGTAGGCAGGGAAGATGCGTGCGGTTGACGTGATTGATGCGGATACGGATACGAACTCGAACTGGTGCTATTGTTGGCATAAGAAGGATGATTATCACTGTACCCACCCCTCGACTCGAAATCCACAGAAGTATAGGATTGAGGGTGAGGTGAAGGTGGTCTATGTGCTGTATCTCTGCCACCGTGTCCGTCGCCATCACCAATACCACGATCTCCAGGTGGCCGACGAGGTTTGATGTTCCTTTGCTCCTGCTCAACATCACATTTACGTTTCCGTCCACCACCAGACCCAGAGGCAAATAATAATGGTGTTTGTGATGAAGGAGGTAGAGACGGAGGTTGCATTTCAACCTCAACGTCAACACTAACCTTCTTACAAGAGCCGGGAACAGCACCTTCCTCAATAGAAGAAGGTACTGGTATTATTGCATTGTGACCATCGGGAGGTCGTTGCATGGTCTCGTGGTTCAGTGTCGGTGTCAGTGCCGGTCCCTCGGCGGTCGATGCAGGTACATGGAGAGATACATGACTCGCAGGAAGCTGCGTAGTCATCTGCTTCAGAGCTGGGGCCCTGCGCTGGCGATCACCAGAAGATGCGACACCTCCTGAAGGCTGAGGTCCACCGACAACTTCAGACTGAAGCTGTCTAGCCTTCTGATCTGATGTTGGGGTCAGAGTCGACACGAGGCTCGCACTGTGACTATGAATCAATGGTGTCTTGGAATTTGTGGAAGAAGGCGACGACAAATCCTGAGACTGCATGCTTGTGTCAATGGGAGTCGTATGACTTGGGACTCCTGAGACGACTCTGGATGCCCCTGGTGACGTAGGAAGCAAAGTCTGCATGGGATTGTGTTTCATCGTAGGTGTTGGTTTCGGAACACGAGCTGATACTGGGGGAGATGATGGGCTTTCGGATGCAGAGGCTTGTGTAGGCTCCGCCTGTTGTTGCTGCTGCTGCAATTCGGGGTCCTTGCGCCGCTTGAGTTCTTCTCGACGTCGACGTTCTGCTTCAAGCTCCAGCTCTCGTTGCTTGCGCTGTTCCTCAGCACGATGTTCCTCTTCTGCAGCTTGACGATGCTTCTCCTGCTCTGCTCGTTCTCGTTCTTCCTCTTCCTTGCGGAGCCTTTCTCTCTCCTGTTCCTCGACCAACTTGCGTTGTTCTCGTTCCTCTTGCTCTCGTTGAAGCCTCTCTTGTTGTTCTCTCTCCTTTCTCTCACGTTCCTGTTTCTCCGCCTCTCGTTTGAGGCGCTCACGCTCACGTTCTTCCGCCAACTGCCGTTCCTCAGCAAGTTTACGCTCCCGCTCAAGCTGAAGACATTCACGTTCTTGCCTTTGCCGTTCTTCCCTCTCCTTCCTCTGCTTTTCCTTTCTACGTCTCTCCGACCTATCCTGCTCGATCTTCTGTTCCTCCATCTCTCTCTCGTGTCTAGCCAACGCCTCTCGTTTCCTGCGCTGTTCGAGACGAGAGTCTTCTTCTGCTCGGAGACGTTCCTCATCGTCTGTTGCAGATTGTGGGGGGTCGGACATGGGGATGTCTCTGTCAGCTGAAGAAGCTGGTCTCCCTTGTTCAAGAGTAGTGACACGCCGCTCTAATTCGGCAAATCGGGACTCGTACGTCTCGCTCAACACAGCGTCTCCAGTATTAGCAGCACCGATACCCTGTTCATCGCGTACTTGGACATCGCGTGGGGCCGAACACGGTTCTTGGGCTGGTTGAAAGGCTTCTGGAGCTGTGGAGGATGGGTGTTGGAGAGTGGAGGGGGAGAATGTTATGTGGGTATGTGGACCTCTGAGACACCCTAGTGAGGATGATGCAGATATTGATTCGGGAACGGGAATGGGAGACGGAGCTCGGATTGGCGATTTGAGTTGGGGTTCCACCTTCAAGTTTACAGGAGAAACCGGACGTGAGGTTGGGTATTGGAGAGAGTAAGGTGATGAGGGGCGATCTAGTGTGTGTGATCTGGGGTTGGGTGCAGCAACAGGATCGTTCGTCAAAGGGACGAGAACGCCGCGAGATCCGCTCGGTGCACTTGTACTCGTGGGGTCCACATGGAAGGGTGTAGGCATGGGGAGCGTTCCGTCGAGTGTACGATCCTGATCGCATTCATCGTCATTGTCATCAACCTCCATTGGGTACCCAGCATTGAGATCTGGCTCCTTGCCAGTGACACTGGATGAGAAGTTTGCAAGACTCATGGCCATGCTGAGTCTTGAATGGCGCTAGATAAGCTAAATAAAATGATAATTGTCAGTACAGTCAAAGGAAGAGGGAAGGAAAGAAACAAAAGTCCAAGTTTCAGACACTGTTTTTGAATAACTTAGAATGGCTTCCCACGCAAAGTCATATGTTGCCCATAACATGCGTGTAATCTGATGCTAACACTGATCTCTTACACAACGGTACCAGAACGCACAATACCCGATTCGACAGTAATGCAGGCCAAAGCATCCGTTGACTCGAATGTTGCCTCATGGCCATGTTTGCATGTCCCATCTTTGCTATGCTTCTCCCCACCGTTCTCAATCTCACCGGATCATGCCTGAATCATCAGTTACACTGTATCAGGATTTTCATGGGAATTGGTTTCATGGGACAGTAAACGCAGGCGTCATGAACTCAATGTTGGTCGGGAGGTGGCAAGATAGTACGAGGTGAGCTCATTCGCAGCTCCGACAAACTCACCGGGGTGCTTCGTAGTTTCGATACGCGAGACGTGGAGACCTAAATAGTATGATTTCTTGGGTGATCTCCTGCTCATCTCCTGTCCAGCCCCAAACAAACCAGTTATCACTAATTCAAGTTTGGGAAACGTACTTCGACTATTTCTATTTTCGGTCACAATATCCTGCATTGTGGGCACATTTTGAATCTGGAGTGCATTTGAGGCACTCTGTCACCGAACCGGATCTCAGACGGAAACAAGCAAGTTCATCGGTGATTCGCTATTCTTCTCTTTCATCATGTCAATTCAATGCGCGGAATGGGGAGCAGCTCAATTCAGAAACAGCGACCCGATGATAGTGAGCCATTTCTTCATGTTGAAGCACAAGACCTGTACTATATAAAACTAGTTACATTAGTTATTGTCCCTTGTGTCTGTGATCAACTTCAGAACAACGTGTTCTTGTTCTCGGAACTTACGATACCTCTCGGAGCTTGCACTATAGTCATAAGTGCACTCTTTCATCCAGTAGCAATACTGTAGCATAGAATATACACACATGCAATTGAGTAGAACTCATGTACTACACATGTATTTCTCCACTTGCTGACTAGGGCTGTGAGCTGTTACTGTATATGGTAATGGCTGTCAACTTGACAGTAATTTGACAGTGTTCAGCAGACTGTTCCCATACTGTATCATAGTTAGTCTGAACCTTTGACAGTATGGGACAGTAGTACAGACAGCCATATAAGGTGATATAGTGTGTATGGTGGAAGAAATGATATTATTTGGCATAAGCTCAGTGTGCCTAGTGTTTGTACATGGTAGTGATTTAGTCAGAGGGGGTGATGGCAAATGTACATTGCACAAAATTGCAAAAGGTCATAACTCAGTTATAACTAGGTTATAACTAGGTTATGACTGGTTTTGGTGGGTTATAACTGCTGGAACCAGTTATAACCACTGGGGACCTGGGTTATAACCCCCTGGAGACAGGTTATGACCTTTTGCAGTTTTGTGCGATGTATATGGTTTGCTTGTGGATAAGGTCAGTTTTGAGTGTCCTTCAAGGCATATAATCCATGTGAGAATGCATGAATTTTGGCCTGAAGAAGGCTTTATAGTTAGTATATATAGTGTATGCAGCATGCTGAGATAGACTAAGGATGAGATATGCACCTTTTGGAGCTGAGAGTCCCTCAAATTATCTCCAAGCATAGATCATTTGCACCCTTCCCATGAACAAGGCTTTGCAAAGGGTCTAGGACTGGAAGACATGCAATGAAAAGGCTGACCACAACAAGGAATGACATGTCAAGGATCATGGGAATGCACTACCCCATATATATGGCTGTGCTGGCTGTCCATGGTATGGCACTTTACAGTCTCCTTCACCCTTGACACCATACTGTACAAAGGTGCCAAAATTATTGTGACAGTATAGTACCTGTAACCATAAAGCCATTACCATATCACCCATCTGTACAGCAACAGTTCACAGCCCTATTGCTGACTGACAATTGTATTGTGTCTCACTAAGACACATTATACTTAGATACTTTGTCTTACAAGTATTCAGTAGCTTACATCCATAGCTTACTAGGTTTCACCATTTATCCATAGAGCTTATCCTCTAGACCAGTATAAAAGCATGTCTGTATGTAGCTACATTCCTCAGAACAATTTACTGCACATGAAATATGTTTTCTCCCCAAGATAGCTTTTCAAGCTAAATTTCTGGATCAACCTGAGATACAAAAACAGTCCAACCTGAGTTATTTTTACATAAGTAGTTTTCTCCCTGAGATAACAAAAAATTTCAACCTGAGCAATGTAACTCAAGATACCATATTATTGTGCCTCTGACTTATTCTAGAGGACTAACCTGAGTTAAAGTAAAGATCTGGATGTGCCAACCTTCACTCAGTCCACAAATTCAACCTGAGATAGCTCACAGAAATCCATAGTATTAACCCTTAGTATTGCTGAGAGAGAAGTCTCAAAATTCAATGGATTTCATTACATAGGTGCTGTGCATAGCTGATAATATTGTACAGTCAGAGAATCTAATGTACTATTTCACTTTTATACCTATGCACACAAAGAAGCTCCTGCTACTAATGAACCAAATGATAAGTATGCTGCATAGAAAGTCAGACAAGAAGCTGAAGAAACACTATGATTTTCCTACCAATCTCTATCCATCTGCAAACAGCACATGTGGTATAGTGGAGAATAAGTGAGCCAGAAAATAATAATAATAATAATGAAGAATGGGAATAAGATGCTTGATAGAAGTTCAAGAATAGAGGATGATGCAGAGCAATAATAGTAAGGGTCTGGAAGAAAGGTTTAGGAGGGGTAGATGCAATGCTCTTGTCTCTAAAATTCTTACACAATTTATGTCAGGTTGATCTGGACTTGTGAAAATAGGTACACTATGGGTTATCACTGGCAAAGAATAACTTGGGTTGGACTGTTTTCATATCTCAGGTTGATTCAGAAATTTAGCTTGAAAAGCTATCTTAGGAAGAAAACATATTTTGTGTTATTTTTTGCCAGTGATAACCCATGGTGAAGACAGTGGTTTTGTACTGCTATTGGAGGAGACATCTACTGAAGCCTATGTTGCCTGTGCTCTCTACTAAATGAGAGAAAAGGAGCAAGCTGATAGCATATAACTACTACCAACCCACACCCTACAACAACTATACCTAAACACACATAAGTACAGTTACACAGATGCATAAGCACCAATCAATCCTCCACAGAACACCCATCACTAGTTCTTGGGGCTTGAAGGAAACAGAATTCTTCTGCTTCAAGATCATATTGAGCACTTGTTAAGTGTGAAGACTGTGTATAGAGCTCTGACATCAAGATAAACAAGGTCTGAATTGAAAGATCAAGTTCAAAGGGGTTTTGGAGTTTATTTGATTATTTATAAGATTTTTAGAATACTCAGAACAATTAAAATCAAGTTGAACACAACCTAAGCAATGTGTTCTGAAGAAATTAGGTCTGTGGGAGCATACCAATAGTATAGGGCTCTCAAGCAAGTCAAACACTGGTTGAACACAATATAAGTAATGTGTTCTGCAAGGTTTTGGTGTGCAGACACAACCCAATAGAAAAGGACTCTTAATAGACTCCAATACTGAGTGAACACAATGTAAAGCACCACATTCATAAATGTTTTGGTCTAGTAATGTGAACCAGTGGCAGAGGACTCTTGGATCAATGAAACATCAATGAATGCAACTGAAGCAATGTGTTTACTTAAGTTTTGGTGCACTAATGCAACCAATAGTGTGCAGTTCTCAAAAGAATCCAATAATCAGATGAACATGACCTATTGGAACATGTTTGCAAGGTGGTTGGTTGACTTAAGTGTATCTCACACAAAAGTACAGTAAAATAGAGCTTTTGATTGGTATCTTGGCTCATAGAAGAGACAGCTGGCAGATGCCCTGGAAGGTGTTGGTAAAACACTGTTGCAAACTTGCCTGGGACAGCACCAATGTGGTCATCCAGAGCAAGCTGCTATAAAGTGGGGCAAGATGCCAGCTGCTGCTTGAGCCTTGTAACTGATGTACATTGCATCATATACAGTCCAGAAAATAGAATAATATCAAAAACTCAAAATAATAGGAAAAGATAAGATGTTATATGTTTAAGGAATGTTTATGTATCCAAAAGTCCTGCTATACATAGAAAATGTCCAATATTGGGAATATTCATGCAAATGTTGTGTGGGACCACTGGTGCAGTACTGATGTGCAGTCTATGGCATATTCCTTCTCCTCCTCTGGCTTCCTTCCTCTCTATCTGATTGGTAGTTGTTAATCCTCTATTCACATTTAAATGAATGTCCAATCCTACTAATCTGCTATCATACAGGGTCCTGCTAGGCCTAGATGGTGGCTCCATGTAGATATCTATGACTATAACCTAGCTTGTAATCCTTTAATGCTCAATGTATAGATTGGTTGACTAGATATAGGTTTCAATAACCATGTATATAGGTCTTCTGAAGTATTCAATGCCATTCTACATAATGATAATGTCTCAATAGTGTGTTATAATGCTTGTGATTGCTTTTGCAACCAGTCTGGTGCATTCAGACTGTAGATCCTGCTAATATCTATTCCTTTATTAGATCAGAATTGGTGGTTTCTGGCCCACTTATAACCAAGGACCTTCACAGTGACACTTCACTGCAATGTAGTGGACTAGTATAGTCTACTAAGCCTCAACTAGATTGTTTCACAGTGCTATTTGAGAGACTGATTGGTTTATTGACAACTAGTGCTTAAGCTGTGTGTATAACACAGGTCTGTATTCTGCACTAATTTAGGAATTAGATGTGCAAATGCACTGCTATGTGTCTGTGCTGAAAATAGGGCATATTAACAGTGTACCTATTTTCACAAGTCCAGATTAACCCAATATAAATTGTGTAAGAATTTTAGAGATGAGAGCTAGAAAAATGAAAGCAGTTGATCAGGTGAGCAATGATTGTTGGGATTCATAACTTGGAGCATTACTTGAAGATTGGGTGTGGAGTGACAGGTGGAAAAGGGTATATTGCTTATTGTCTGTGGGAAAGTGAATTTGGTCTTCAACATGTTTGCTGGCTTCCAAGTAAAATATGTTCTTCTTTGTCTTTTCTCTTGTCACCTTTGAACATTCTTCAAATTGCCACTCAAACCCATGTTTCTCACACAAGTCCAGCCATCACCTGGTCCAAGTCTGTGCCTTCACTAACTCCTAGAGTCATTATCAGCATATTGCATCTGCCCCTTCTAAACCTTTCTTCCAGACTCTTACTATTATTGCCTTGCATCATCCTCTATTCTTGAACTTTCTATCAAGCATCTTACTCCCATTCTTCATTATTCTTTTTTCTGGCTCACTTACTTTCCACTATACCACATGTGCTGTTTGCAGGTGGAGAGATTGGTAGGAAATTCATAGTGTTTCTTCAGCTTCTTCTTATCATTTGGTTCATTAGTAGCAGGAGCTTCATAAAAGCCAAATAGTATATTAGATTCTCTGACTGTACAATACTATCAGCTATGCACAGCACCTATGTAACAAAATCCATTGATTTTTGAGACTTCTCTCTCAGCAAAACCAAGGGTTGATACTATGGATTTTGGCAAGCTATCTCAGGTTGATTTTGTGGGCTGAGCAAAGGTTGGCACATTCAGATTTTCACTTTAACTTGGGTTAGTCCTCTAGAATAAGTTGGAGGCATGATAACATGGTATCTCAGGTTATATTGCTCAAGTTGAAATTTTTTTATCAGAGAGAAAACTACTTATGCCTACTGCATATTGCACTCTACAACCCACAAGGTTAACAGCAAGTTCTTATGTAAATGTGAGCTGAGCATATTCCACTACACTTTATGTCAACACTTTAGTGATTTGCTTCACCATCAACCTTATCTTCCATTTCAGCATGCCTGCAATCCACCAAATGGATGCTGATATCATAGCCCAATGATGTTTGAAGGAGCCTCAGGCTCTACTGTCACAAGCAGTGGTTCTGACAATATATAAGGAATCCAAACCAACATCAGTCCAGTAGAGAACCACCTTGTCAGACTATATGTGCTGGGTACTCCCTGATCTATCCAGTCAACACTGATGAGTCACTGGTTTCCTGTTTTATTGCCTCATAGAATCCCTTGCCCAGATCAAAACACTCTGTTGTGGTTACTTGAAAAGGTTGTGATGTTTTCACATGCTTCTGGCTTTATCCTTTGACCAGTCAGGTATCAAGTTCTCATACTCCTACTTGCTGCTTGATATTGCACCTTCATGCCCTGAATACCCAGTTACTCAGTAACCAATCAAGTAGTCACCATCTCTTCCAGATGTATTGTAGCATATACTATATCAATACCTATGTGTATAATATTATTGGCATGCAAAACACACCCAGTAGAATTTCAATCCCAAAGCACACAAAGGCCAAAACACATCAGGTTCAATATCTGAATTGCTGTCATGTTACAATAGCTAGTACATAAGTTGTCATGTCTGACTCCAATGCAAAACTTCTTTATGAAACAACCATGAAAACTGAGTCATTCTGTCATGAAGCAGTAGGTTCTTGTTGTCCAAAGGTTTCCCCAGAATGAGTAGTGTCAGGCTTGGTCCAGCTAGAGTTGGGTGTAGAGTGTTTTCTCAGTGTGAAACCAAGAAAGCAGCATCTAGTCTGACAACAAATCCTATGATGAATGAATTTGACAGCTTCTGTGTGTGTTTTAGCTTAAAATTCCTGTCTTCAGAATTGGATGATGGCTCAAAGTAAAACCAAAGCTCAGTTGCAATGACAGAGGACAGTAGAGGACTTGAGTGATATTAAGGTTTTCTTAATGACACTCTAAATGGAACACAGTTCCTATCATAAGCTCTTCTTTTTTAAATCCATTCATCAAGTTGCTACTTGGGGATAAAGCTGTAGACATATGAGAAAGGAGATTTCTCAAGCCAGATGAAACATGCACCATTTTTTCCCTCTCTTTCTGCCTTTCAGAGCTACATCAAAAACTACCCTTTTTTTGTGTGAGGATGGTCTAATGGTCAATAACATTTGAGGCAATGAGAGCAAAGGCTTTGATAGCATTGACAGGAGTAGCAAAAAAAGAGCCTGATGTACAAGCTGAGATGAATGCAATCCAGATGACAGAAGACAAAAGCTGAAAGCTGGGGGGAGTACTGAGGCAAGTATTGAGTCTGTCAGCATATCCAGGGCATTGATGATTCCTTCTACAATTGCTGAGACCCATTCAACTTGCAGTGAAATATGAAGGAAATGAAGGAAGTAGCAGTCAAGATTCAAGGTGTTTGAATCTCTGATGATGTGAGTCCCTGCAGACATTGTAATACTTCAAAATGCAATGTTATTGAACTGGAGATACATTACAGCTAATTGCAAAAATAATGGAAATGATGGTATTTTGTTTTGGATCAATGTTATGTAAAAGTAAGAGTAAATGAGTGAGTGAAAGGGGCCAACATACCATATGTAACAGTGACAAGGTTGCAATCAAGACTAACCTTCAAATGGTGAATGTATGTGCTCATCCACAGTGTGCCTGTGGAAAATTGTGCTACTAGAATTAGTTCTACATGTTCTGATTTAGAATATGTTGTTGATGGTAGGAAGTTTGCAATACACACCATGGTGAAAAATCAGCATTGGGACCTCTGACTGATTGATGCCAAATAGTCAGAATGAACCTATGAGACTGTCTACTGATTAGCAAGAAGATTACTTTTGCAGGAAGCAAAAAAGAACCTGGCAGGTGAAAACTGTTGAAAATCCTTATCCTAAGCCTCATGCACATCACCACCTTCATACTCGAAAACCATGAACTTGGATTGTTGGTTGGAATAGATGTTGACAGTGGAGAGTGTTTTGAGCAGATTTATGCCATCAACTGAACAATCTCCCATCTTGCCATTGCCAATCCCACTCTGAGAGATCCTTTGAGTACAGTTGCTTGATGCCAGTAATGTAGCTACATTTCACATACTCAAACTGCAAAGCACAGTCAGTAATTAAGATCTCAGAATATGTGCATGCTGGACTTACCTCATCAGATATGGTGTGCTCTACTGCTGTCCCATATATATAAATAACCCCTTCTGATATTGTCTGGTTAACCTGATCCCCATGAATGTGATTGAACCTGTTTCAGCTTCTGATTGATACTTGTGACAACTCAGCAATACTCATTACATTGTCAGATGTGGTTAAGTGAAAGGGCAAGGATAATAGTCAAGAGGAAAGCTGTATCATCAGGGCACTGTCATACATTGTGGGCATAAGGTTTGATAGAAGGCTGTTATTTGTAGGTGACAGTGTGATTTGACACCTTAGTGCCTCAGCACTAGAGTACCAGTAGAGAGAGAGAGTTACGTCACTTGCGCAGCAACGACAACAACTCAACAATACCCTAAGGCAATGAAGAATCAAGGTTCAAGTTCAAGTTTCACTCAGAGGTCTTTCTGAGGTTCTGAGTTCCAACAGTTCTTTGCAAGCACAAGGTATGATTAACCAGGTCAAGCTGGAGAGCTACGACCCAGTTCAAAGTCCTTAAATAGGTACATTGTATCTACTCGTTTGTAGTTACTAGAACATTATAGAAAGGTATAGAACAATTAGTAATGCTACTTCGGAGCCGTTTTCAGAGTCATAAGAGAAAGAGGCGCAATCACATGGTAGTACAATCAGAGAATGTTTGCATAGAAGTATACAGAGTAAGAAAAGAAATAAACGTTCATAACACCAGCCTGTTTTTACATAGCAGATCCCATTCTGACTACATGCACGATTCAACCATCCGGTAAAGTTACCTCTTGTGCATCGTGGTCAGGAATCCCCACAAACATTGGTACAAGGTCGTCGGGGTCATCTACGTCACCGCTGATGTTGGTCTCATTGTTCTCCGTCTCCGTAGAGGTCATCGTTGTAGTCACCCCTGTAGAGATCGTAGTTAGGAGGCCGTGTGCTCCCGGGATTGTCTGTTTGAGGAAATCGATGCGGCCTTCGTCGGAGACTGCAATGCCAAGGTATATGCCCAGGCGCAAATAATCTGCACTCCTTGCAACAGTAGCTCGGACAGTTGCAGGCGCGGTGGTATGCCATTCGGCACACAGGGCACAGAGAAACTCGTGTACCTCCTCTACAGTTGCTTGGCATTCTCTCTGTTCCTCAGTTTTGGAGAGTGTCTCGTCGTCCCATACTGAAGCTACTGGCGGTGTATCAGGTGTTGCTCCAATCGGCAGGGCTGTATCGTGTTGGGGTCCAGTTGCCCCAGGCGTTGGTGTACGCTCGTGAATCGATCGGTACGCCTGGGTTGGCTCTGGTGACGTCTCTGATGCTAATGAAGGCTGGATTGAATTGTCCGTTTGCCAAGAAAGGTACTGTGGAGGGGGCGAGGGGTTCATCGTTGACGTCGAAGGGGTTGAAGGGATCTGAGGCGGTAGCAATTGGTGGGGGTTGAGAGTGAGTCGTGGACTGGGGTTTGGGGGTCAGAGATGGAGATGCCGAGGCGACACCGATGGACTGGGCATAGAGAGGGCTGGAGTCGCGGCTAGAGCTGTCAGAGGGATAGAGTAGTTCGGAGGGGGAATTGGTATCAGGTTCGGACTTGACGGGATCAGGACAGGTGGGGGACTCGAGCTTGGGGACCAGGGAGGTGGGATTAGTCGCCCCAGATAGAAGAGACTCTGTTCAGGTAGTACGGGGACAAAAGGAGTGTTGATCGTGGGCAAGCTCCACAGCTGCCCTGATCCTGGCGCAGTACGTCTTTGCTGCTTGTAAGAATTCTGGACTATTTGGATCTGAGTCGCAAATATCCGGGGGGAGGGAACCTGATTGAGACAGAGGAGTGGGGAGTTGTGGTTCAATGGGATCGGAGGTAGTGGGAAAGGACGGTACCGTCATGGGTCCCTGGAGAACTAGTGGGGAGGGTCCCGATGCCGCTGCATTGAATGCCAAATTAGCAGCGTATACATTTGTCTCCTCAATGATCGCATTGAGGGAGGAACGTTGGGCCTGAAGTCGTATAAGACCATCAATGGCGTACTGTAGGTGGGGCTGCCCCACAGACACATCTTGAAGGGCGTTGTCGTGTCTGCCAGTATTGACCAGGAAAAGCAATTCGAAGGGAGAGGGATTAAAGGGTCCCATATACGTGATGTCGTCTGAAAATGGAGCAATTCCAGGGGGAGTGTCGGGGAGGCTGCAAACACTGTAAGAAGTAGAGCTGGAGGCGCTAGATGCATTGGACATGGTGGGTGATGGGGTTCTAGGGCTACAATTTGTTCTTGACTATATAGTCGAGATACAAATCCATCGTGTGTTCCAATTCCTCTTTTGTCTTCCATTCATTATGCAATGAATCGAAGCCTTTCCAGGACACGAGGTATCGCCTAGGTTTCCGCAGCGGCTTGTGACCAATGATTGCTTCTATTTCGAACTCCTCATGACCTTCCACGATGTCTGGAGGCGGTTCCAAGAAGTTCCTTCCATGTGCTTCGGTTTCTTTGTACGGTCTTAGCAGGCCGGCATGGAAAACAGGGTGAATTTTCCACTGAGATGGGAGTTTCAGCCTGTACGTCATGGGCCCCATGACCTTTTCAATGACAAAGGGTCCTTCCCGTTTTGGCGAGAGTTTCTTGCTTGGGTAGCCGAAGTCCAGGTTCTTTCCTTCTAGCCAAACCTTTTGTCCTTCTATGAACTTGTCTGTCATTCTATTTGCCCTTTCGATCATCTTTCTCCATGCTATCTCCATCATCCCTGCTACTTCTCCTCGTAATTTCCGCAGTTTATTCAGTCGTTCTTCCACCGATGGCACTGTAGTCTTTTCGAAGGCCGTGGGTAGGGGTCTCGGGTTGTATCCCATGATCATGAAGAATGGGGAGTTTCGCGTCACCGAGTGAGTCCTGTTGTTATGTGTGAATTCCGCCATATGGAGGAGGGAACTCCATCTGGTCTGTTCTTTCGAGCAGAACATTCGCAGATATATTTCCACTTCCTGGTTAACTCTTTCAGTTTCTCCGTCACTTTGAGGGTGATAAGTGGTACTCATCATGTGTTTTACCCCTAGAAGCTTCATTGTCTCTTGGAAAACCATGGCCACGAATCTGGGGTCTCGATCTGATATGATCTTGTCTGGTAGTCCATACCGTTTGTACACGTTTCATAAGAGAAGTTCTGCTGCTTGGGGGGCGTCCAACTTTTTCGTACATGGAATGAAAATAGCCCCCTTTGAAGACGAATGGTCTACCATGACCATTATCGTATCAAAGCCTTCTGATTCAGGTAGGTCCGTAATAAGGTCCATCGTAATGATCTGAAATGGAGTAGTGTTTGGAGTGCTCGGAATGGGTTGAATACCCACTTTAGTGGGGTGCGTGTTGATCTTTATCTGTTGGCAGACCGCGCACCCGTCCATGAAGCTCTTCACAAATTTCGCCATTCCCGGCCACCAGTAGTCGCGTTCCACGAGATCTAACGTCCCAAATTGTCCTGGGTGTCCAAACGGTTGCCCCTCGTGGATGGTTCTTGTGATTTCCCGCCGCAGAACTACGTCATCCAGTACATAAATCCAACCCTTGCATCGAATAAGGCTATTGTTGACTTCCCAATCCGTCAATGAGGATTTGATCGGTGGTACACTGGAGGTCGTTAATACTTCTAGAGCCATACGGTGAAAATCGTCTGACCCCAAACGTGTTCGTAACTTATCTTGCAGTTCCACATCCACAACGTTGATGAAGAGCCGATCTGGCAAGAGAATCACGTCTTCGTTATCATTGTCAATTCCGTGAACGTGGTCCTCTTGCCTGGAGAGGGCATCCGACTGTACCATATCCTTTCTGGGTACATGTACGAGTCGTAGATCGAACATGGACAATATGAGGCTCCACCTTGCTTGTCGTCGGTTGAGTTTCTGTGCTGTCCTGAAGTAAGTGAGGTTCTTGTGATCACAAAGAACGGTCACCAGGTATGGTCCTTCCAACAGGTGGTGTCACCACGTTTCCAAGGCTCTCACGATCGCAAATAGTTCCCTGTCATAAATCTCGTAATTCTGTTCTGCAGCGTCGAATGCATGAGAGATGTAGCCACACGGGTGTAACTCGCCGTCGGGTCCTTGTTGTCGGAGGACGCCCCCAGAGGCCCACTTGGATGCATCAGTCTCGATGATGAATGGTCGTTTTGGATCGGGTAGTCGTAGTACTGGCTGTTTTTGAAATCTTCGTTTCAGGGTCTGAAAGGCTGCTTCACAAGCGCCGGTCCATTTGAACTGGACCCCCTTCTTCGTTAAGTCGTACAGCGGTTTAGCGATAGCCGAATAGTTTCCGATGAATTTTCGATAGAAGTTCGTAAATCTGGTAAAACTCCGTACTCCCGTGACTGTCGTTGGTGCCGGCCATTCGCTGATGCCTGACAGCTTCGTCCGATCCATGGCGATCTCTCCTGGTCTAATGATGAGTCCTAGGAAGTCGATTTCACGTACGTCGAATTTGCACTTATGGGGCTTGAGGTACAAGTCCTGTTCTTTCAGGCGTTGTAATAGCCGGATAGTCCTATCGCGATGTTGATCCTCAGTCTCCGAATAGATAAGGATGTTGTCCATATACACAAGACACCATCCTTCTGCCATAAAATCTCCAAGGACATCGTCCATAAAGGCCTGAAAGGTGGTGGGACTGTTCATCAGGCCGAAGAACATGACGGTGGGTTCGAATAACCCCCTATTGGTCTTGAATGCGGCCTTCCACTGATCACCGTCTTTGATCTGGACGTTGTTATAACCGTTATGTAGGTCCAATTTTAAAAAGATCTGGGCGTCTTTTAGCTTATCGATGAGATCTGACACGAGGGGTAGGGGATAGGCGTTTTTAATGGTCCCATGGTTCAATCGTCGATAATCCTGAGTTGGCCGTAGTTTTCCCTTTTCCTTTTTGCCTACGAAGAAGAATGGAGATGCCATAGGGGATTTGGATTTCCGAATATATCCCTTATGGAGGTTTTCTTTGAGGAAGGCATCCAACTCCGTTTGTTCTAATGCCGTGAGGGAATAGACCTTGCAGTCACAAGGGGTAAACTCCGGTTTGAGTTCAATGGTGTGGTCATATGATCAGGAGATGGGGAATCGTTCTGCTTCCTTATCTTCAAATTGCCCTTTGTAACTACCCAGGTAGTCGGGTATCATTGCTGTAGTGTCAGCAGTCTCCTTTTCAGCGTTGTGTTCTAATCGTTGTGAAGTAGACAGCTTAGCTCTGATGTCGATCCGATGGATGAGTTCCGCCGGTGATTCAAAGTCTAGTATCCCTTTTACCCGTGGAATTTTAATGTACCGTTTATTCGGAAATATGGTTCGACCTGTGATCCAATCCACATCTGGATTATATTTCCTCAACCATGGTAGCCCTAGAATGACTTCTTCTTTTCCTAGTCCGGAGATCAGGAAAGTGTCTGTCATGCATTTTGTCCCTATAGTGTATGTTGCCGTGACCGATTTCGTAATCCATGCCGTTTTGTTGGCTGTCCCATCCACATTGAAAACCTTGATTCGATGGGGTAAAGCTGTCTGTTGAAGTCCTAGGCTGACTGCCTTTTCTGGACTCATGAAGAGTCCTCCTGCTCCCGAGTCAAGGAGAGCGTTCGTTCCGACTTTTTCTATCTCGTTGTTGTAAACTAATGGAATATGCATAGAGTTTCAAGACTGCTTAGCTAATACAACGTTTGAGATCGATATTGGAGGTGGCATAGAGAGCGTCGGCCTCTTCCGCCACTTTAAAAACCCTCTGCTTCCATAATGTCCATCAACTCCGTCTGCTGTTCGGCTTCTTGTTCCCTGACTATGGCCTGGATCTTTACATAAGCTTCCCGAGCGCTAAGTTTCTTCTTCTCTTCTTTCTTTTCTCCTGTCTTTGTTGGACAATCCCAAGCCAAGTGTCCTTGTTTGGCACATCGGAAGCACCTTCTGTCGGCCATGTACTTCTTTCGTTCCTCGTTGCTCAACTGCTGGTCATTAATTCAATTGATCGTAACCTTCTTCTTTTTGTCATCGGCGATTCGGAACCTCTTTGGTTTTTGAACGGCTTCGTAATACTTGTATTGCTTGTCGTATCAGATGGCTGCTTCATACCAGCCTTCGAGGTCCGTTGGCCTTCCTTGCGGTTGATTCAATATCTTTGCCGACAAGGAGTTTGGTAGCCCCTTTCGGAAGATATGGATGAGGGCCTGGTCGTTGTATCCCGACTCGTCGGCCATAACTCGAAAATTGTTGACATAATTATCAGCTCGGTCCGTCATTTTTGCTTCTTCAATTTTGATCTGTGCTTCAGCCTGTATATCGGCCAGTAGGTAGTGTTTCTTGAACTTATCTTTTAGTGCGGCGAACATCAGCACAGTTTCTCCACTCTTTGGTTCAAAAATCTTCTGACTCTGCGTCTTCTTCCATGCCTCTGTGTTCTTCCCTCGTAGGTATGATAGCAGAAACAGGCATTTCTTCTCGTCGTTGTCGTATTCTGTGGGATGCATCCGGAGATAAATCTCGACTTCCATCAGAAACCTCTTTGTGTCCTTCCTGTCCCCCTTGAAAGGGTCTGGTGATGCTACTTTCGATCCTTTGTTCTTCTTCTTCTCCATCTCTTCTAGAACGGCAGTAGAGATCTCGATCATCATCTGAGTCTGGGTCCGATCTTCCCTCGGCTTGGGTTTCAGGGTTGAGCTGCCACCTTCAGACATCGCTTCTTCTTCGTAATCGCTGGAGGATGACGAGCTGATCAATTCTTCGGCTGATTTCTCTTTCTTCTCTTCTGACGAGTTGGAGTTCTCATTCGTAGGTGAGTCTTTGTCGATGGATTCTGGGGTCGAGTTGTTCGGTGTCTCGTCGGCTGTTAGTCCTTCGGTATCGGTCATTTCTTCGAGCCCAAGCAAGTTGCTCGCGTGTCGGAGGGCGCTCTGACGGTGGTGGCGGGTTATAATTGTATGTGAAGTCGATGTGGGGTTCTCCGGGATTCCGATCCCTAGCTTGGCTAGCCGTTCTGTCAAAGAGATGTCTTTGTCGATCTTCTCTTCTTGCTCCACAGTCAGTGGCGACTTTGGAGGTGTTGTGGTGAGTGATGCCTAAACCTGGATAGGTCGGCGATCAGACCAGCTTGACCTTATGTTACATCACTTGCACAGCAACGACAACAACTCAACAATACCCTAAGGCAATGAAGAGTCAAGGTTCAAGTTCGAGTTTCGCTCAGAGGTCTTTCTGAGGTTCTGAGTTCCAACAGTTCTTTGCAAGCACAAGGTATGATTAACCAGGTCAAGCTGGAGAGCTACGACCCAGTTCGAAGTCCTTAAATAGGTACATTGTATTTACTCGTTTGTAGTTACTAGAACATTATAGAAAGGTATAGAACAATTAGTAATGCTACTTCGGAGCCGTTTTCAGAGTCATAAGAGAAAGAGGCGCAATCACATGGTAGTACAATCAGAGAATGTTCGCATAGAAGTATACAGAGTAAGAAAAGAAATAAATGTTCGTAACAGAGAGGATTGTTGATTTATGGAATGTTATTTGAATACTAGATAAACAAGATCAGAACAAGTAATTGTGTCAAAGTCAAAACCATTCACTTGTGGTATTCATAGTATAATTGAAAGGCTACTTTATATTTTTCTTCTTGCTGTTTCTGCAACAGAAATGCCCATAACAGACCTTTTTTTTTTTCCAAGACACACTGCTATAAGGACTCTATCAATCAGGTCAGTGCATGAAGCAAGCAGGCACTTACAATACATACAATGTTTTCCATCAACAACCTTCACCTCATGTTTAAATTTGAATGGAACAGGTTAAGCTGCTTCTGTCTCTTTTAATCATGATGTTCTGTTACAAGTAATTTCTCAGCACTACCCCAGTCACCTTGTTTCACTCTCTTATTGCTGCACTCACTGTAGACATGTCATAATCTGATTATAGTATGCTCTGTGGCTTATGGAGAAACACTTGTGCTGATCAGAGGGTATAATGTCTGATTACAATGCTGCCTCATGTACAGGTCAAGTCCATTTTACAAAAACTGCTCTTGCTCCATTTTATTCCTTCTACTATCACATACCATGTCTACCCTTCAAGATTCCTCCCATGTCACTATGGAACCATCACACTTCCCTGTCAGCAATATTCATGTCTAAAAGTCAAAAGTATTTCAGCCACACAAAGGAATACAGGCATTGCTTTTTGGAAAAGACATGTGTATATTGTGCATTGTATTCTCATTCTACACATTGAAACATCTGACTAGCACCAATTTCAGATATGGAAAATGGCCATCATGCTCAATGCTAGGACTGCTGGTGGCATTGAAATCTAAAATGTGTTCAAGAGGTGGAACAGGAAGTCAAGAGCAGTTGTACACTTGGTATTGCAAGCATTGGAGAAACTGAGCATCAGATTAGAGCCATTGAGGGTCAGTACACTGCCAGCTTTTCAAGTTGTCTGATGTTTAACCCTTGTATTTGTACAGAGTGTTCTGACCTGATTTCAAGGTATTCAAGTATGCCCACCATGTCCAGCCATTCATCTGCCATTAGAAAAGTAGACCTGATTCTAATTTCCAATAGCAATAGCAAGGAATAATACAATTTCTCACTTTTAGTACATCCTACTGATTCACATACCCAGTACCCATCTGATAGTTCACTACTCAATCTGAGTCAGTTCCATTGAAACTGTGAACCATCATGTACCTTGCTAAAATAATTAAACATTGCCAGCCTATCTCTCCCAGCTTGCATTTCCCTTATATTAACATTACCTTGCACAAATGGAATTTGCCCAGTTGACTAAAAGCCCTCCACTAAATCAGACTAAGACACAAATTCCAACTCTCCCAAGCATGCAAGTTTTGACAATTCACTCTTCCCTGCTAGCACTCTGAACAACGACCATATCAATTCAGAAAACTCAGAAGTGAACAACTATATTCAACAATTCACTATCTTGAATGCATCTTCACCTCCAGCCCACCAATGACAATTCAGAAATATACTTTTCAATCCAATGGTGTACATAAAGTGAGCAGGTCTTGATTCATCTTCCTTGTCCTTAATATATCATTCCTTCATAGCATGCCAGCAATCCACTGAATAGAAAATGCTCAATAACATTTGCAAGAGTCTTGCATCACAGGTGGACAGAACAACATACAGGAATCCAGGTGGTTGAAAACCACTCTACCAGACTCTAACTTTATGTGTTAAGTATTTCTCAGTCTATCTGATCCAATCATTGGCAAATTCAAAACCAGTGAGTTGCACACCTGCCATGTTAGCTTCAGATCTATGATTCCACTCTCCATGTCAAAGTGCTGTTGACATTTGAAAAAATCAGAGTGTTCCTGTATCATACAATCAGGTCTTGCTCCTGGCCTCATCACTCAACCAGTTTGCTATCAATTTCTTACTCTTACTTGCTGCATATTGTACATCTTTTTGAACTCCAGATCACTTGGTTTGCCAGTAGTATACCTGAGCACCAACTAATCTCAGAGTTTGTCATTGAAGAGGCAGTAACTCTGTCTTCTATGAAGAACTGCTACATGCTATCTTCACTCTGAAAATGCACTCTAAAAGGGCTCTGCAACAAAGAGCTGCTACTACACACACACACACACACACACACACACACACACACACACACACCAAAACCCACAATAGAGGCTTCTAAGAGTGATGAAACACCATACAAGTCTACTAGGAGACTGAGTCTATCTCAAGTGCAATTTGGGGTGAAAAGGGGACAGAACCCTTTACATTTCAATTGGCCAGCTTAGTTTGGTATAAGATTGTGGAGTCCAAAGACTCTAGCAAGGACAACTCAAGTGTTGCACTTAAGAGTCACAAAGTATAGGTTTTAAATATGTGGTTTATTGGTTGATTATAAAGGAATGTATACAGTGAGGCAAGATATATATGAATCTCAGCTTGACTAGAAGTGACAGACTGGCAAGTGCATAGAGACTTAGTCTAAGAAGCTGCACAGAGGTCTAAATTGATCCTGTATGAGGCTATAGCATGCAAGTACCAGTTGGTGCTTGAGCCTGCATCTACAAGTACAGCTCTTTATATACAGAATGATAATTGGAAATAACAAAATAAAAGATAAACAAGTGTGAGCTAGTTTTAGAGTATAAATCATACATATTCATGCATAAAAGTCCAATTCCACATAGCAATTAACTATATTGGGTTGGTGACCAAACAGTTGATTTATTATGTTTTAGACCCTGTGTGGAGCATTGCTGGGTCAAACAATTCTTCTGTATAGCCACTGGTTCTAGACTGGCCTTGTATGTGGGTATGCTTCTCTTTCCACTGGTTTACTTCCATGTAGCCACTTTCTACCATTAGATTGGTGGATATCATAGTCTAGACATCTGTCGTATTCAATCTACTTCTGTCCTGTACACAATCTTGTAGGCAATTATCAATTTCCTGCATGCATGTTGCCCATCAATGGTCCTGTGTATGCCTGAGTAGCCCATTATATCTGCCTGAGAGTGTCTTTGAAGCTCTGCATAGAAACAAGTTCCAACTGTGTACCAGTTTTGATAGTAGTAATGAAATGTCAAGTCTATTGACACATTATCATGCAATGTGATCATAAAGCAAACAGTCTAGTGCACTTAGACTATGGATCCTGCTGATATCTATTCCTTTGTATTCAGAATTAGTGGTTTCTGGCCTGTTTTATTGACCAAGGACCCTCACAGCAATGCTTCACTGTAATGTAGAGGACTAGTATAGTCTACTAACCACATCTAAATTGTGTTACAGTGTCAATTATTAGACTTATCAGACTCAGCACTTAAAGCTTAGACACTGTATTAGAGCTCTAGAGTTTTCAAGTCACATGAATATCACATGTACTCTGGGCTCTTTTTCTAGTATTTGACATGAANATCAGAGTGTTCCTGTATCATACAATCAGGTCTTGCTCCTGGCCTCATCACTCAACCAGTTTGCTATCAATTTCTTACTCTTACTTGCTGCATATTGTACATCTTTTTGAACTCCAGATCACTTGGTTTGCCAGTAGTATACCTGAGCACCAACTAATCTCAGAGTTTGTCATTGAAGAGGCAGTAACTCTGTCTTCTATGAAGAACTGCTACATGCTATCTTCACTCTGAAAATGCACTCTAAAAGGGCTCTGCAACAAAGAGCTGCTACTACACACACACACACACACACACACACACACACCAAAACCCACAATAGAGGCTTCTAAGAGTGATGAAACACCATACAAGTCTACTAGGAGACTGAGTCTATCTCAAGTGCAATTTGGGGTGAAAAGGGGACAGAACCCTTTACATTTCAATTGGCCAGCTTAGTTTGGTATAAGATTGTGGAGTCCAAAGACTCTAGCAAGGACAACTCAAGTGTTGCACTTAAGAGTCACAAAGTATAGGTTTTAAATATGTGGTTTATTGGTTGATTATAAAGGAATGTATACAGTGAGGCAAGATATATATGAATCTCAGCTTGACTAGAAGTGACAGACTGGCAAGTGCATAGAGACTTAGTCTAAGAAGCTGCACAGAGGTCTAAATTGATCCTGTATGAGGCTATAGCATGCAAGTACCAGTTGGTGCTTGAGCCTGCATCTACAAGTACAGCTCTTTATATACAGAATGATAATTGGAAATAACAAAATAAAAGATAAACAAGTGTGAGCTAGTTTTAGAGTATAAATCATACATATTCATGCATAAAAGTCCAATTCCACATAGCAATTAACTATATTGGGTTGGTGACCAAACAGTTGATTTATTATGTTTTAGACCCTGTGTGGAGCATTGCTGGGTCAAACAATTCTTCTGTATAGCCACTGGTTCTAGACTGGCCTTGTATGTGGGTATGCTTCTCTTTCCACTGGTTTACTTCCATGTAGCCACTTTCTACCATTAGATTGGTGGATATCATAGTCTAGACATCTGTCGTATTCAATCTACTTCTGTCCTGTACACAATCTTGTAGGCAATTATCAATTTCCTGCATGCATGTTGCCCATCAATGGTCCTGTGTATGCCTGAGTAGCCCATTATATCTGCCTGAGAGTGTCTTTGAAGCTCTGCATAGAAACAAGTTCCAACTGTGTACCAGTTTTGATAGTAGTAATGAAATGTCAAGTCTATTGACACATTATCATGCAATGTGATCATAAAGCAAACAGTCTAGTGCACTTAGACTATGGATCCTGCTGATATCTATTCCTTTGTATTCAGAATTAGTGGTTTCTGGCCTGTTTTATTGACCAAGGACCCTCACAGCAATGCTTCACTGTAATGTAGAGGACTAGTATAGTCTACTAACCACATCTAAATTGTGTTACAGTGTCAATTATTAGACTTATCAGACTCAGCACTTAAAGCTTAGACACTGTATTAGAGCTCTAGAGTTTTCAAGTCACATGAATATCACATGTACTCTGGGCTCTTTCTCTAGTATTTGATATGAAAAGTGCACAATTTCATGTCTAGGCCAAAATTAGGCACATTATTGTCGTCTCTTCTAGAATTGTAGCATGTATTACAAAATCACTATGAGCTGTTTTCACACTGTAACAAAATTTGATTCTATGCCTGGTAAAACCTTGGCAGTCCCTGAGAAACAAAGAAGTACAGCTGGTATATGTCCATAATACAGGTGCTGGCTTGAAATTTGGAATACCCAGGACTCTTTGCAAAATAGCGATGATATGCATAACTTTTACCTTTTGTTTTGCATGCAAATAGAGAATATTTTGCACTTTTATGGTTGAAAATGAAAGATATAAGGGAATTAAGAACTAGTGTAAGCCCTGAGCAGCTAGTCAAAGTGAGTAGTAGAGAAGGATACAGAATATTAGCAGAGTAATGGTTGATGGTAGGCCATACAAGGGTACCCAACCACCACTAGTATGAAAATAAACAGCGAATCTGAACACAGAGGAGCATTCTGAAACCTGTAGAGAACCACACCACATAATACTTCTCTATCAAAAGCATACCAAAGGGAATATTTTCACTTTTAACAATATTTTCAAATTATACCTAACTTGAAGGAAGAATAAAAGCCTTCGATGATACATCAACAAGAATATTACCAAGAAACAGATATGAAACACAGGATGACAAATTATTGGTGGGGGATACTTCAGATACCGATATCAAATTAGACAAATGAAATAGACGATTGGCTACTGGAAAGGTGCCTGTATCACAGAAAGCAGAAGACAAAGCTGTATGATGAGGAGATAGCACGGCTGAGCTTACATGTACACTTTAGAGGAGAAAATGGAAGCATATTACATGTCCACAGAGCAGATGACAATAGATGGAGAAGGAAGGAACTGTGCAGAGTGGCATGGAAGTATAATATTTTCAGACAGTGTTGGAAGGAGAGCTGTTTGATAGAGAAAATTGCAAACGATTAGTGTCAGGAGACTGCACAATCATTATAGAAAAAGATAAAAGAGATTATGGCTATGAAGCCTGACTACAATTGGACACTGTGACAGAGAAATTACCAAACACAGCTCAGTTTATATAATATTTAGCACCTGACTCAGTTTTATTTGTATGTGTGACAGATATATTAGATTATTTATGTTGTAGGGTATATAAGGGGACATGTTTTGTAGGTGGAAGGCAGGAGAGATACTGCCCACCGATTACCAGAGTGTATGATGTTGTTGTTCAGGTAGAAGAGCTACCGGCAATCAGTATTTTTCAACCACTTCAGGCTCTAGCTTATTTAGTTGTGCAAGAGGCGCAGGCTAGTTGAGACCTGAGATTGTAACCCAAACCAGAGATATAAATAAAAGCTAGGAAGAGCTTAGTTTTTAATGCAAGAGGCATGTTTTCCAATAAGAGAAACATTGTATCAGTCTCCTAAGAGAGTAGCTGACGTGCATCAGTATAGTCTAGTGTTTCAATGTGAATCAGAGAGGGTTTCAGGCTAGTAGTATCTAGAAGATTTGTCCTCTTGAGAATTGTTGCAGAACATAGCTAAGAGGGCTATATTCAGGTACAAGAGGTACCTTTGTTCTCACTTAGAAGAAGTTTATTCTTTGGGCAGTTTTCTGGTCAAAATCTATACTAGTATTTGCTTTCAAAGTGATTAATAAAACCACAAAACTGATAAATATTATACAAAAACGAACACCTATTTTCGATCTGAGAAGTTGTTTTGAAAGCAATCATCTCTGAACTACTGAGCAAGACATTGAGAATTATTCTTGACATTGCAGTAACAGTGAACCATGCCAAACCAACTTGCAAACAAAACTGAGAATCAAGAACTTATATATACCTTTTTCAGGGGTATTTTGGCACCACAGGCCTTATGTTTTCATAGTAGAGGCATAGGTTTTTGAGCATCTTCAGCGACTATGGAAGAGCAATCTGTTTTTTCTTTAAAATACATACAAGATCAGCAAGTATCAGTTGGAAACTCAAATATCCAATTGGACTCAAGCACAATTTCTTCTCAACTTGCCATGACAAGTCCTTCAAGTGTATGAATTCAATGCATGTGTGTGAGCTTTGAGTGGTTTTCAGATGACTCTTGCAGGATTGAGAAGAGCTTGGAGTGATACCAAAAGTGAAATAGAATACTCAATATCTAGATACAGCAGTTGAGTACAAGTAAGCCCCAGTCAAATGAAACATGAAACATGCACCATTTCAACTTCCTTCCCACCTTCTGGAACTACATCTGCTATTCTTCCATGCAAGAGTGGTCCAAGGTTTAAAGATTTGAAGTAATGAGAACAAAGGTGTTGATAATTGCATTGATGGGAGCAAAGAAAAAATTCAAGGTACAAACTGTCAAGCATGTCAAGTATGGGATTCAGATGATGACACATGAAAACTATCATTCAGTGCATTACTGAGCCTGTCCCCATTGGCACACCTCAGATGAGACCTTTTCCTTGCAGCAAAATTGAAGGCATCTTGAGGCAACAAATTCAGAGATAGAGATGATGGCAGTTGAGGTCTAAAGTGCTTGGATCCCCAATGATGCAAGTCTCCACAGATATTGTAACACTGTACAGTAGTATCAAAACACAATGTTATTGAACCAGAAATACACTAATAGTCTCTCAATGAACACAAATACACAGAAGACAGACAATGCACATAAGTTGAACAGACATAGTGAATATCCACATGAGCCAGAACCAGCCAAATCCTGATTTCAGACATATGATCAGACCTTGTAGAACCTTGAATTTATATTGCTTCTTGACAGCTTTGAAATCAGGTTGATCTACAGAACCTACTGTGAAATTGAGTATTTGGCTCCAGCTAGATAATTCAGGAATGCACCTTGCATAACCTCTGGTAAAGGTTCAACCATGTCTAAATCTGGTTTATGCTCAACAAGCTCCTCAAATTGACCTTTCTTCTCCTCTGCTCCAATTATCTCAAGCTCTGAATAGCCCATGCTTTGTGCCCAATTGGAAGTAGTGGGGTCAAAGCCTTGAGCAATCTGCCAATCATGGAAGGTGGTGTAGATGTGGATGGGCCATGAATATAGCCAAACTGCATCAGTATATGGATAGATTACTGGAATGTCCCACTGCTCCCATTCCTCTTCCAGTATCTTCAACTGACTGGTCTCATCAAAAGACCAGAAGTGGGTGTGCCCACCCATTCAGGAAATGAATTCTGATATGGTCATTAGAGGAGGATAGACGAAGAAGTAGACTGGTGGAGTTTGTTCAACAGCATCACAGAGGTTGAAAAAGGTGGAAAGTCCATCATACACATCGTATTCATGTTGGGTAAATTATAACCAGAGTGTGGGTGGACTAATTAAAACTAGTATCACAAACAATAGTGAGCATTCTTCTCATGTTCAAAAGGGATGACGCCACATACAGCAGCTTTCCTGGTGTTCCATCATCTCAAGAGCATCAAACATGCAGGAAGACTGTGATAGACAGCCTTTCCAGAATGTGTTCCAATCAAACCAAGCCATAATGAGGCCTTTTTCTCTCTGACCACTCAACTCAAACCTACAAAAGTCAGCTCAAATTGCATAGAAGTTGATTTTGCACTCACTGCATCAATCCACCATCCAACCACATCTCCTTTACCAATCCATGCATGCCTACCCATTTCCACAGCCTAGGTGCTTCCAACCACCTTGCAACAGGCTCCAGCAAAGATGAGCAAACTGTGTCAAAACATAACCTGTCAATAATGTCGATGGGAAGATGGTGGGGTGGATTTCACTAAAGGTGTCTGAGACAGTTGGTCATCAAGTTGGAGAGGGCATTGTCCTTGGCATGATTGTCTTCCATTATATTTGGAACCAAGTTGTCAAGATACACTACTTTTTTAAACCACCATGTGTACCCCAAAAGAAAATGGTCCATGCATGCTCTGAATCAGCTGAAAAATCTGAGGCAGAATCTCTTCTCTAGCATGTCCAGAGTCAAAGGGACATCTTGAATCCCATCTTCCTCCAAATCCAAAGCCAGTACCCAGATGAAGAAATCAGGACCTCCAGGCCCACTGCAAAGAACACCACTACTGGCATCCAGCCATAAACTGTACCACTCACAGCTCTTGCTTCTCTGCAGGATCCTTTCAGTTCAAGTGTGAGATTTCAAAGTTGCAATCAAGACTGACTGTCAAATGGCAAATGTATGTGCTCATCCAAAATGTGCCAGTGAAAAAATGAGCCACTGGGATCAGTTCCATGCATTCTAATTTAGAATATGTTGTTAACAGTAGAAAGTTTGTGATAATTTGTCTAAGTTAGGACTAGTGGAAAACTACCCAAAAAGATAACCTCCAAAAGTCTAACTCAGTTGTTGTGCAAGTGTGGATCAACATGATTGGAGTTACTGCACTTAGAATGCCAACAAAACTCTTAGCTAGGTTGATTCTCTCTTATTGAAGTGTTCTACTTCACAGTGTTCACCTCCAGAGGAGTATAGGTGGATTTAAAATGGGTTTATTGGGCAAACACACACACAAAACACAAAGAACACAGTGCACAAAGCACAAACACAAGAGCTACAGTCCTGTACAAAGACTTGATAGCCGATATAGTCTGACCCTACGGAGTTCAAGACTTCTTCAAGATAACTACAGCACACAGTGTACTGGAAAAGGTCCTAGACAAATTTCTACAAAGAGCTCAGCGCAGGCACACCCCTTGCTAAGACTCTAAGTGTGTCACAACCTGATACACACACAGGCCACACTCCAAGTGCCCAAGGCTCCTTCTTGGTGTAAAGTCTCTCTTAGAAAAGTGCTATAACGCACTCAAGATGTTACTCTTATCTCTTATGACGCAAGTTTGTTATCAGATTTCTATCTCTCTGGAGTCACTCAGGACCAATCTCCAGGGCCTGTAGTGAGGAAGCAAAACTGGAATGGCACACAAATTTATACACCAAACAAACTTGTCATGTATTCACAATCAGAGGGGGCAGAGTTACTTGCACATGTACAAATATCTAGCTGTCCTTATATACGGTCCAAGGAATATATCTACAGAAAATTATAAATAATGTCTGATAATTCAGGAAATGACAAATGAGTGACTGAGATACTAAAAGAGGGATTATTCAGATGTCATGGAGTCTGGCCACTAGGGTATCCAACCATATCTGCATGGGTATCTACGTTTCCAGGTGTTCTAGATTCTATAATTTGTATTTTCTCTTTTCTAAGTCAGGTATCTATGAGTGGATGGCTGTATCCGTCCTGTCTTTTGACAGCATTTCCCTTTTCTAGTATCCACACATCGGCAGAGGCCTAGATGCCAAAGTTTCCAAGGTCGGAACATGCTGTTATTGTTCCTATCTCCTTTGACAATGCATGCACAGTCTTATTTAGGATTTCTTGTGTGTTAGATATTCTTCATATGTCTTGTTGTATCTGTCTGTAGGTAGTGGATGTCCTTCGGAAGTGATTTCTGTCTTTCTAAACAGTCTTTGTACCTAGTTTGCTTATTGCGTATTGTTTAGCTGCCAGTGAATTCTTTATTAAGAGATTGCCTGCTTTGACTCTGATCTGTATATTGACTTCAGAGGAGGATCGTTCTATGATCGTTTCTGTTCTAAGTTGTCTTTCTGTTTTAATGTCTCCTCTAAATACCTCTGTACTGTTTGACTGCAGCTTGCACTTTGCAGATGTCATAGAAAAGTAAAGTAGAAGTTAAAATCCCATTGATAGCACTTTTGAGAGCTTGGTTAACTAGCCAATGTGTTCATTGGGCCATAGTTAGATTCCCTACAGGTTTCAGAAGTGATCCGCTTTGGATCTGATACATAGATAGGTCAGAAAGTACAGCTTAGACACCTCTATATAGCGTATCATATAGCTCTTCGTACTTTCTAAAGTACCACAGCTTCTCTAAGGCAATGACTAGCAGACTGGGCTCACTCTAGTCCTTATTACCCATTATCTCATGTCATATTAAAGTGTTCCAATTCAGAAATAGTGTAAAATGAATAAAAGTGGGTCTTTTCTAGGTTCGACATATTAGCGATACACACCACTGTGAAAAATCAGCATTGGAACCTCTGATCAATTGATGCCAAAGAGTCAGAATGAACCCATCTGACTGTCTACTGATCAACAAGAAATTCACTTTCACAGGAAGCAAAAATGAACCTGGCATGTGAAAACCACTGAAAATCCCTATCCCAAGCCTCATCTGCATTGTTGCCTCTGTACTCAAAAACTGTAAACTTGGATTGTCAGTCAGGATGGATGTTGACAGTTGAGACTGTTTTCCTAGTGGATTTATGCTGTCAGCTGGACCATTCCCCATTTTGCCAATGCCAATCCCACTCTGTGAGGTCAACAGAGCCTAGATTCTCCATGCCAATGATGTTACCACATTTCACATACTCAAACTGCAAACCCACAGTCAGCAGTCAAGATCCCAGAATGTGTGCATTCTGTACTCACCTCATTGGATATGGTGTGCTCTACTGCTTGTGTTACTGTCCCATGTACATGGATGACTCCCCCAGATATCACCTGGTTAATATGGTTAATTTGATCCCCATGAACATGATTGAACGTGTTTCAGCCTTTGATAGAAACCTGGGACAAATTGGTGAAACTCATCTTGAGTCGTCAGATATTGTTGAGTGAAAGGGCAGGGATGATGATCAAGGAAAGCTGTATCATGGGGAACACAGGGCACTGTTGTATGTATGAGGTTTGATAGGAGGCTGTTATTCCTGGGTGATAGTGCGACCTCATACCTCAGCACTAGAGCCAGTCAAGGCGCCGGCGATGGTAGTTTTGAGTTATGCAATGTTATAGCCTAACAAGATGTTGAATGTGAATTGAGAATAGGAAGTATATTGCAGAGACATACCAGCCTAATCATGCTGCCTAATCATCAAGTCCACATAAGAAAAATCCTGGCAAGCAAGCAATATGCAGTGAATCCACCAAATACAGGCAGTACAGGAACAATACCTTCGGAGGTGAAGAATGAGATTGGGATGGTATTGATGATGGTTAGAGTCGTTTGCAGCTGCGGGTGCTTATATAACTGCTTCGCCTCCTCATTTATCAATCACTTGAATCAATGACAGGCTCTGAAGGTGCGTTCTTTGATTTCTTGCACTGAAGATAGCACCAACATTTTGACACCTTTTTTACTACCAGTCACGTTGACGTGAAGACGATGGAGTAATCATGCATGCATCATTTGACTCGATCACTCCGCTTCGCTTCGTGTACGAATTGTGGTTTTGCGGAAAACTTTCCAAAGCTAGCCAGTGCTAATGACGATGAGAGCGAAGCGGGACAACAAAACGAACCAAACAAAACGATCTATCGACATCTATCAGACCACAACTTTCTCACCCACTTATACCTTCCATATAAGGAAAAAATTGGACGAATCCTCGTAAACTCGGACTCGTAACACTTGCAGCTAAGATAGCCTTCGGGAAATCTGCCACGTACAGACATCGAGATGTCCACGCTGCTTTGGTTTCCAACCCAGGCCTTGAGTCATGCTTTCATCGAGTCCATGCTTGACGTTTAGATCCTCACACCTGCTACTTGTGATCTGATGTTTTGCCGCACAATACGCAGTAATGTAATATTTTGCACTCGAAACAGGCTCTTGATTGATATCCATTCATTTGCCTAGCTCTGTACATGATTGTGTACTTCGGTGTTTGTAAATATTTCTAGTCATTGAAAAGCTAAAGGAGTTGGTTTGAGTAATATGGAACAAAGAAATGAATGGTGCTATGTGGACGTACCCGAGTAAAAGCTCTTACAATGACCGGGTTGTGGGCGAGAGACCGCCTTTAAACATGTTTCCAAGTCCATTCAAGAAGGTGCAACCGTTAAAACCGAGGTTGGTATGAGCAATGAGAGGGTGGGCATCTGAAAGTTGCACGCATACTTCATATCCATCTCGATAATGCACGAGCGCAGGTGATCAGTCGTTGTGGATGAATCACATGTCTAGAAGTGCATCTCAGCACACCGAGATAGGACGATACTCGACGGGACTCACCAAAAGTTCTGATGGCGACACCAACGAAATCACGCCAGGTAATACTTGACGATCGCTACTTGCACCCCAGAACCTGGAACCCGTATCTGCCTCCGAATTGTGGGACACTTTGGAAGCAGGGTGTGTTTCTTTCTTGACACCCAGGTTCGGCATTCTAGACACGAAGAATTGGGAAAGAGGACAAGCAACGAAGAATGCAGTGGGCACTTAGTCACGACAGATAGCACGAGGCGAAGGTTGAGGACATTTCCTTGTAGGTGTTAAATCTTCGGTGTTCCATCTTCTCGTCTTGCCATACCTAGAGGAAAGTGACTTGCCATAGAATGTAAACGAAGAACGAAGCTGTTACGTACCAGTACCAGGTCCACAACTTTGGGGCCAATCTTTTTCTCCATGGGTACTTTTGTTGCTGCCCAGATATCAGTTTAACTTTGAAAAACGTGGTGCGTGAATCAAAAGTAAGGTGCAACAAGCATAAAATGCGAGCGTTCTGGAATATATGCAACTGTGATGACCTGGAAAGGGTACCGAGAATTAGGTAGTCATCTCAAGGAGTTGAGAAACTGTCGGTTACTGTTGTCGTCTCAGCGTCAAAGGGATATTTGCCTTGATAGCCGATCAGGACGTGTTGTATCATTGTAGAAACGGGGGTTTGAAGGAGAACAAGGCATGTCGAGGAATTGTGTCCTGTGACTCGTGAGTCGCAGGAGAAGTGAAGGATCGCGGCGGCAGAGTTACGGTCCGTTACATATTTTGACCTTGAACTTCTCGGTAACAGCAAGTCCGTTTCAAAAGCTCAGAGCTGTAATCAACACTTTGAACACACCTTTCCCCCTTCTTCCTCACCCCATATATCCCACTATCGCCTATATCATGTCTACCTTCCTTGAACCCTCCCGCCCTTTCCACATCGAAAGAACTCTGCACGACACCTTTGTCCCGGCACTGGCAGATCTGGTGCAGTATCCAAGCCAGTCGAAAGCAATCCCAGACAGACAGTGTGAGGGAAGAAGGACCGTTTCATTGGAGACTGGAGACTTGCTCGAATGGCATTGGAAGTGGGGACACGGAGAACTCTTTGGAAAGCACAAGTCCCAAGAAATCATATGCACTATCGAGTCAATTGATTGGAGATCCAAGGTCACCGGTGCGATTTGTGAAGGCGAAGAGGTACAGAGGTTTTGGGAAGGAGATTTTCAAAAGTTGTCGTGTTTCAGGTAAACTCTCATTCATCGCTACACTATTCTGTCACTTACAGTTCGTTCAGGAAACCGGGCGCTCAATTGCTTGCCATCAATAGGTCAGAGATCCAGAGGCCGATTTTCCATCGTGGTGCGCATAGCCTCCTCTCATTCATCAATAGCACACTCTGACTACCCAGACACAGGACTTCTTCCCCTTTCCCATTTTTACAGCAACTCATCTGTGGTAGACTTATACTGGTCATGTCTAACAGTCAGTCCGGATTCAGTACTCTTCAAAACCTTGGATTCATCCCTTCATTTTTCCAGGCTCACATGGAGCTTAGCTCGGACGATATATGGATGGATACAGCAAGTGGTACTCTGATCAATGGTCCTGACGGTCCAGTCAGGTGCTTGAACAGTGATATCATTATGCCGCCGACAGCGGATATGCTCAAAGACGACACTTGCCTCAGATTCTTTAGCAAGTTAGGGACAAGTGTGGACGATTATTTTTTAGGCGGCTTATTTTGTGGTGCGTCGCGGGCATATCTCGATGATCTACAGGTAGTGCAGCATCATCAATTCCAGAGCACCGACAATCCTGGCTGGACAATTAAGTATCTCAATAGCCTTTGGAGAAATGCACCTCGTCAACTTCCGATGGATGCCATAGGCAGCCTTCGGTTCGACACTATCTACTCATCGTCCTTGGAGGTTGCTGCTAGATGGCCGACCGAGGCTGGTACGTTACGGTGGTCGTGGTGCATAATAAGTGGCTTAGCGAATGAAATATTGCTTGACAATGGATTGACACGGTGAGCGAGAATATTGCTTTTATCCTTGACTTCTTCTTATAGTTGCAGTTATGAGCTAAAAGCTACTCAGGGAGAAAGGGTTTACCTTTCTTTATTTTTTGGTTGGAAGCATGGCGAGGCGTGGCTATCACAATTCTCGCAAGCCTTCGATGTGCTTGATATGGAAGATAAGAAGAGTTTCTGTGGGTCCTTTCTCCGCGGGACGTGTTCTGACAACTCATTATTTTTTCCTACTGACAGTTTTAGTGAATGCACCTTACCTGGAACTTAGAACCACCTTACACGAATATGAATATGATGGCCCTGCCACGTTCTTAGATGGGATTTCTGAGGACTGTGGTAGCCTTGCTGAGGATGCCCGCCCTATCTACCTGTTTCTTGACCCTCTTCCCATGTCTATATCGGAACTTGTATCATGGAACAATGGGCCCAGCTGCAAGTACTTCTGGTCCTTTAACAAGAACGGTCAATCAAGGCTGTCAAAGGAAGAATGTGAGCAGTGGCATCTTCCGACGCTTTCACTAGAGGTGGACTGCGACACTCAGTTGTTCTCGTGGTCGGCCGACATTTACATTATACTCCGTGACTGGCAAGCAGCGCGAGGCTTTGATCTCGCCACCGCTGATTGGGCGCGTGAATTGGGTTATCCTGAGTTGGAGTTTCCATGGAAAAATCAATCTCGATTCGAAGGTGAATCTTTTCCTTATCTGTTGTCAAGGATACACTTTGGACTCAGAGATTATTAGAGATCATGGAAGGTTTTACAACCAACGATACCTCTGAAGTAAGCCAGTTTTTGATGATTCGCTCAAGTTCTAATTTTATCCTCCTTCCTTCCTTTTCAAGCTATCGAATGGAAATCAGCTCGATTCAGAAACACGACTCGAGTCCCAAGATACTTCGGGAGTAAGTAATCTTCAATAACTCGTTTCAGTGCCAGCCTCATTTTTCCTTCCAGCACACGGACTCACCGAATGAAGACCAGTTCAACTCGGAAGCAAACCCTGGACCCAATGTCACTCCCGAAGTAAGCAGGTTCTCCTTAGTAACTCGCTCCACCCTCACCCTCATTCTTCCTTCCAGGACGCTAACCCACCAAATTGGAGTCAGTCCGATTCCGGATCCCAAGTAAGCAAGTTCTTTCTCAACAATTCACCCTGCCCTCAGCTTCATCTTTTCTTCCGGCCCAACTACCAGTCAAGTGGGGACCATAGGCCGGATAGAGGAATGTTTAACCAGGCCTCGCGATTCACTGTCACAGACGGAAATTTCACCAATGTACAGGGGGATCAGATCACCATTGTCAATCCAGTTGAAAACCACTCCGGATTGTATGTTTTGAGTATTCTTCAATCTGTCCAATTCATCCAGTTTAACCTCGGTGCGTTGGATCTTCATTATGTTCGACTACAGTCATGATTTACTCTACTCCTCACGTAGACCGAAACGCTATGTTGAAGTTACTCGAAGAGGTTAGGACGTTTTCGTACAGTCAGTTATCGTCTCTAGCGTCGTCCTTTGACCGGTCTGCTATCAATGTTTTACTCTTACTTGCTGCGTATCGTACGTTTCAGCCTCAAATCACGCGGCTTATCGGTGGTACACCTGAACGCCAACTCGTTCAGTAGTTTAGTAGTTATCATGCGTATATTCTGTCGAAACCCATATGTATATTACTGCCCTAGTGAATAAAGGTGTAACATGTTTTTTGTCTGATTGAACCTTGATGTTATGGGGGTTCGGTCGCATCCTGGGGCGCTTCTCGAGATTGTCTTCATGGATCATGAACGCAAACACAGGGTTACGTGTCGGCTCTCCGTCGGACGCGCTGTGGGGGCAGTATTAGTAGCAGGTAATGTTGAATGAAGGATTGCTTCTCACCCTAACAAGCTGGGAGTGCTAAGCATTTCCGAGGTAATGTACGCCTACTTCAAGAGGATACGGTCTTCGATGTGATGCGCGTGCGTGAATTGTAGGCTTTATTGGTTGAAAATCAATAGTAGTCTTGTAAACCAAAAGACTGCAACTCGGGCCCAGACATACCTCCAACAGCTAGACTTCCGAGTCGATGACTTCTCCAGTGGTGTCAAGTAACGGGTAATCCCAGTATCTCGAGAAGAGATGAGAAGAGGAGCTTTCTAGTTCATCATCGGTATATTCGAAGTCTCGTAGACGGGTATACAGTGACTGCTAGGGTCCAAAGCAAACGGCTCGGTCGGAAACAACAGCCCCATCTTCAGTACTAGGTTGGACGGACACCTCTTCAATACAATGCACCACATTAGATGACTGTAATACTGTGAGCCAAAGGTTAGCTCATAGTGATACAGACGACTCACAAGTTACCAGCGAACCTGATCCATCCTCGCGGTTAGATTACAGTGGAAGTGCTTGAATGCCCATGAATATTTCAACCTTGATGCAAACAAGACCGAAGCCCATATCCTCGTTCTTCGAGCCATTTCGAATAATACGTTTGAGGAGTCCCGCCTAAAAATATGCCAGAATGCCAGAAAGATACTGAGTCGATCGAGTTCCAAAAGATTAATGCGCAGATACGTCGAGAAACTGATAACGATTGCTATTCATCGCAAGGCGTTAGTGAAGGCGTTACGGTGATTATGCGATGGAACACGACACGCCGCAGGCTCGAAGCTTTGGGATGCGTTCCGTGATAGTTCTGAAGATTGGTTGTTCGAAAAAGCAACCCGGAATTTGGAAGTCGATCGGTGGACCGTCGTATGGAGTGCTCAGTAAGATGATTTGATGTAGGAGGAAGCGGTTCGATAGATGTGTTTAGCGTTTTTTGCATTACAGTCAATGATATGACCAATGATGCAGCGTTCCGTGAAGAGCCAAATTTGTGCCTGTGAAGACATGGTCCCAAACTCGTATAATGGAGAGCGACGACCATAGCGTAGGGCGATATCGTGCCAACGCCGGCAAACCACGGAAAGAGCCGTAACGGGAGGAGTTTCGGACCACTGTTCTAGTGACAATTCGTGATGGTATTTCCAAAGGTATGCAATGAGTCGGCGATAGCGATGAGCAGTCAGGTTCCAGTGCCTTCCTCCACCATAGTCAGCGTCTGCACCCTCTTCAACTAGGTTTCGCATCCCTTGACATCCCTCACTGAGATATCGAGTGATGGCTTGTCACTCCTCGGAGGTGATAGCGTTCCGAAAGAGACCCCTCATGGCCAGTGAAAAGCTGGTGGATGAGATTTTAGCGGCGAGACGAGGCGTTATTTCGGGTGTTTTACATCTAACAACACGTGAGATTAGATCCTGCAGGGAGAATTGAAGATCTCTTACAGACACTGATCCTGTTACAGTAACGGCATGTTCAAGAGGAAAGAGTGCAGCCCTGCGTTACGTCGTACGCGCTGCGCACGGGTCGTCACGCCTGCTAACCGGTTCATCGTTAGCCGCGCCTTTCCCTCGCATCGCAGCTGTACTTCACTGGCAGCCATTGCTCCTCCAAGCTAGCGTCTCCCTCGATACGCCCATCGACCCAACATACTCTTCTTCATCCTCCTACCCAAGTACGGTGTCTTTGAACCATTCCGATGCCGCTGATCTCTTCACCACGCTTGGGCAAGACAATAATATCGCAGAATCCGACGTGCTCGACCACTTCTGGGAGAGGTGACGTGTGACGGAGGAGTCGGAGAGGATGTTGAGTGGTACTGGTATGGAAGAAGAGATGGGCCAGAGACTAGAGTCTACATCGAACCGAAGATGGGAGTTTTTTTGGCTAACAGTGGAGTTCAGCGAGATCACAAAATTATCTACTCAGTACTCACCATTTTCCGTCGCCGCATCGAGGAATTCATCGTTCTACGGTATTGAAACAAATCAATTGAGAATGGTATTGTAACTCTGGTGTGTCGTTTTGTCGTTTGTAGAACCAGAGATTGTTTATTCCAACTTGAAGAAGAACGAGAACAGTTATATACTGCTCACTTTCACGCCGTTAATCAGGATTTGGATTCGCAGCCGTCAGTAAGGAGTTGCCGTCGAAGCAAAAAGAAGGTTGAATCTTGGAAGATACATGTCTCGGCAATCGCGACAGCTGGGAGTAGCAAACAGACAACAGTAATCGCCGATATCACCGAACCTTCGGAATACGCTCAAACGTTTGGGCTTCCACCTTCTTCTATGATTCTGACGCTCTATGCAGGACACTCCGCCTCTTCACAATAACGCGGCTGATTAGTGATACACTTGAACACAATAAATTCAGTAGTCAATTCAGTATCACCGTCAACTACACCGATACCCATGTATATATTATCGACGATATCCCTGGGCATACACAGAATCACTACCATCCGTGCACAACTTACCAGGAGAACTTTTGATCCCGAAGAAAGCAATAGCCAAAATGCTTCGGGTTCAACGTCTGGATTGTTGTATCAATACAGTACCTTTACTTGGGTGCGAGTGCATATAGCCAAGTACACGAGTTGTCACATTCCACTCCAATGTACAAGTTGTTTACGAAGCGGACACTGAATGAATTGTCCCGCCATATCCCAGAGCGGCGGAACCTCGTTGTCCAGAGGTTTTCCTGGAGCGCGTAAAATACCGAACAAGTAATAGCAGCGAGAAGAACCGAGTATTGGACTAGTCCAGCTAGACTCTGGTACAGGGTGTCTCCTCAGCGTAAAGCCAAACCAAGAAGCTACATCCAATCTTGACCATGAATTCTTTGATGAACCTGCGCGTGCTTGAGCCCGAACCCCTTGTTTTGGGAATTAGATGACAAACCCTGCAGGATTGGTGACTACAAGTGATACTAAAGCTCGATGATGAAAGGCGATGGAGGACTCGGGTGATATTGAGGTGCTCTTGATATCGGGATATAACAGTTCAGGACAGAACAAGAACGACTCGAACCATGCATCCCAGTCGTCCCTTGGCCAGTGCATGAGTCTCCTAGAGGCGGTCATTTCCATTACCTAAATTGGGCTCATCCGTCTTGCAGCTTGGAGTATGAGTCTGTAGGCGTATGAGAAAGGAAGTTTACTCAACTCGGACGGTACACGCACCATTCCTTCCTACATCATCTACTATCCTTCGTGTAAGGATGATCTAGTGGTCGATAAGGTTTGGGGCGGCAAGGACAAAATTTTTATAATGGCATCTACAGGAGCAGAGAAGGAAACACTTGGGGTACGAGGCTGAGGTGGGTACGGAATTTGGACAACGGAGAACGAAAACTAGAAGGCAATCCATTCAGTAATAGGTCGGGGCAAATAGCATTGAGTTTATCATCACACCTAGAATCCACCTACGATCCCAATCAGCAGTGAGAATTAAGGCATTTCGAGGGAATAAATCCAGAAATAGAGATGATGGTTCAAGACACGGCGGCACTTGCTTACAGTTACGTATTGTCATGTCAAATCCCAATATCATCAGACTTGTAATACACTAATTTCACTCAACAGCCACGAATACATAGGAGACAGATGATGCACATAAGTTGAACAGACACAACGATAACCCATACACTCCCTAACCAACCGAGTTTTGATTTCTCTGCAACGAAAATATCAGCGCTCGTCCCCGGATTCAGATACGAGTCAATCAGACCTTGAAGAACTTCAGATTGAGCCCCAGGAATGCCGTCCCATTGATGCTTGACAGCTTTGGTATCAGATTGATTTACAGGATCTGTTGCGGTAGTGAGTAATAGGCTCCAGCTAGATAGTTCAGGAGCACACCCTGCACAACCTCTGATAGAGGCTTGATAGTCCCTGAACCCTGTTCATGCTGAACGAGCTCCTCAAATCGACTTTTCTTCTTTTCCGCTCCGATTATCTCAAGCTCTGGACAGCCAACGTGCCGTGCCCAATCGGAAGTGCTAGGGTCAAAGCCTCGGGCAATTTGCCAGTCACGAAGAGTGGTGTAGACATGGGTGGGCCATGAGCGCAGACAAACTATACTAGTATCTGGAGTGAGTACTGGAAGATCCCATCGTTTCCATTCCACTTCCGGTATCCTCGAATGACCAGTCTTATCAAAAGACCAGAAGTGGGTGTGCCCACCCATCCAAGAAGCGGATTCTGATAGGGTCATCGGAGGAGGATAGAGGAAGAGGTAGACTGCTGAGATTTCTTCAGCAGCGTCGCAGAGGTCGAAAGAGGCAGAAGGTCCGTCATATGTATCGTATTCATGTTGGGTAGATCGTAAACCCAGCCAGTATGGATTAACCACAACTAACATCACAAACGATAGTGAGCATTCTTCTCGTATTGAAAAGGGACGATGAGACACCTACAAAGGCTTTCCTGACGCTCTGTCGTCTCAAGAGCATCAAAGGCGCAGGAAGACTGCGATAACCAGCCATCGCAGAATGCTTCCCAATCAAATGTAGTCCTGAGGAAAACCCTCCCCACATCAATCAGCTTGAACCTGCACAAGTCAGCCCAGATTACAGAAAGGCCGAGTTCGCACTCACCGCGTCAATCCGCCATCCAACCACGTCTCCTCCACCAATCCATCCACACCCACCCACTTCCATAGCCTAGATGCTTCAGGCCACCTCGCAACAGGCTCCAGCAAAGGCGAGTAAACCGTATCAAAACGTAATCCGCCATTGACGTCGATGGGAAGATGACGGGATGGATTTCGCCGAAGGTCTTTGAGGTAGGGATGGTCGGTGGTCGAGTCCGGGTGGGTGTTATCCTCGGCATGTTTGCCTTTCATTATACTCACAGCCAAGTTGTTGAAGTATGTTATTTTGCTAAACCACGTTACATACTGCAAAAGATGACGATCCATGCTTGATCCCAACCAGCTGAAAAATCTGAGGGAGGATCTCTCCTCCAGCATATCCAGGGTTGAAGGGATATCTTGAATGACATCATCCTTCAAACTCGAAAATCGGAGGAGGAAATTAGGACCGGCGGGCCCATCGCAAAGGACACCGCTGCTAGTATTCAACCATAAACTGTACCACCTACACCCCTTACTTTCCTGCGAGACCCTTTCAGTGTCAGTGTGGGATTTAAACGTTGTAATCAGGGACTGACGCTCAAATAGGCTAGGTATACGTTCATCCACAATGAGCCCGTGAAAAAATGTGCCACTGGGATTAGTTCTACAGGTCCTGAGTTAGAATCATTGACAGTAGGAGGTTCACGATATACACCATGGTGAAAAATCAGCATTGGGACCCCCGATCGATTGATACCGAAGAGTTGGAATGAACCCATCCGACTGTCTACCGATCAGCAGAAAGTTTACTCTTGAGGAAAGTGAAACGAACCTGGCAAGCGAAAACTGCTGGAAATCATCCTCCCAAGCCTCGTGCGCATCGTCGCCTTTGTACTCGAAGACCGTAAATTTGGATTGTGGATTAGGGTGAATATTGACAGTTGAAACTGTTTTTCGAGCGGATTTGCGCGGTCTACGGAACAAATCCCCATTCCGCCAATGCCAATCCCACTCTAAAGGGTCCGAGTACAGTTCCTTTATGCCGATGATGTGACCGCGTTTCACATACTCGAACTGTAAACCCACAGTTAGCGGTCAAAATCCTAGAATCTGTGCATTCTGTATTCACCTCGTCGGATATGCTGCGCTCTACCGCTTTTGCTACTGTCTCATAGACATTGACAACTCCTCCTGATATCGTCTGATTAATTTGATCCCCACGAACGTGGTTGAACGTGCTTCGACCTCTGATAGAAACCTGGGACGAATCGATGATACTCATTTCGAGTCGTCAGATGTAGTTAAGCGAAAGGGCAGGGAAGGTAGAGAGAAAGCTGTATAGTGGGGAACGTGAGGCGCTGTCGTAGACATGGAGCATCAGACTTGATAGAAGGCTCCTGTAACCTGTCATTCGGGGGTGATAGTGTGACCTCAAACCTCAACGATGGAGCCAGTTAAGGCGCCGGTGGTAATGATTTCGAGTTATGGAAAATCATAACCTAACAAGATGTAACTTGAGAATGAGAAGTATTATGCTGCAGAGACGTACTAGCCTGCTCGTGCTACCCAATCATCAAGTCCACATTCCGAGCGGGTTTTTAGCCACTAAAAAGTCTTTGAGCAAGCAACATGCGGTGAATCTACCGAGTATAGGCGTTACAAGAATGGTACCTTTGAAGGTTGAAGAATGAGATTGGGATGATGATGGTGGTTAGAGTCGTTTTCAGGCGGGCGCTCAAGTGGGAGAAATACTTTGCCTCCTCATGTCATCAGTGACAGTTCTGGAGGTGGGCTCATTGTCGTCGTCTTTGATTTCGTGTACTAACGATAGCGCCAGTACTTTAACGCCTTTCTTTGGGAGATTACCAGTCACGTCGACACGAAGATGATGGGGAAAACCTGCATCCAGCAATCAACTCAATCCTTCTGACTTGCCTTGTATACGAACGCCACCGGGATTTTGAGCCATCGGTAATGGATACTCCGCTGCGTTGTCTTCCTACCTACCAGGGTCGCGTTAATGAATCGGAGGGAGGAACTAAGTATACAAGATCTCAAGGCTTGGATTTGCCAAATTTGGGACATGAACACCTGTGCGCGTACAAGGTGAGTTTTCTCGTCTTCGAATCGCGGAACATGCAGCTACAACACATCTTCACCTCATTTCATAGGCTTAGGCGATTTCGAAACACTCGACCTGCTCAATCGAACCTTGATGTTTGCGGGCAAGGTAGCCTTTCGGAAAATTCATCATGCTCAGGCCTCGAGATGTCCACGCCGCTTTTGGTTCCCGATCTCTTTCTTAATCACACATCCTCACAGCTGCTACTCGCAGCCTACGATGCCCAGTGATGTAATATTTTGCACTCAAAAGATTTCCCTAGTTCTGTACATGATTGTGTACTTCTATAGTTGTAAATATGCCTAGCAAGCCGTTTACCAAACGCGGTGCGTGAATTAGGAGTAGGTGCAGCGAAATAGAATGCGAACGTTTTGGAATATGTGGCTATGACGACCCGAATTTAATCGTGTTGGGGGGTGTAGTCGCCTCGAAATGTTGAGAAGTTGTCAGCCGATGCGACTTGATAGGCTGGCAATGCGAAAAAAGGTGAAAGATCAGGGCATGTTGTATCACACACACAAGCAGTGGGTATGAGCCAATAAGAACGAGGACGGTTATATACTGCTCACTTTTCACGCTGGGAAACGCACGGCAGTCAGCGAGCTGTCGCTTTTGAAGCAAAAAGGTTGAGTCTTGGAAGAGGCAATCGCGACAGTTGGCGGTAACAAGCAAGCAACGAAGAACACTGACATCGCCGAACCTTCGGAATACAGCGGTTTGCGAAATCCTTGCGACACGCATCAAAAGTGCCGGAACAAATAAAAAATGGTTCCAAAAAATCCAAAAAATCATGAACTACGCATACTAGCTTTCTACTGGCCTAGATAAGACTTGTCTTACTTCTCTATATACCTTTGAGATACCTTAGACCTGTCTTTGAGCCTGAAGAATCAATGCGGGGCCATCAAGGTGTCAAAACTCGCACTGGCTGTCGCCTAGCGAAGCATGCTCTCTTGCTGTCTTTCCGTGCATTCTCGGGCTATGGCATGCTCACAAAAGGAAATAACATTGTTGTATGTGATAATTAGTACAGAATTCCTTGAGGTACATGTTAAATTGAGGTGGGTAGAGACCCCAGGAAATTTTTTTTTTGGAGTAGCGTTCACATTTGTGGGCCCTCGGCAGACACATAAGCGTCTCTCTGGGCTCGCGAGTGGGTGGACAGGGAAATTTCAAACTTGAGCCAATTTGCATAGAACCTTAAACCATAGACTGTCATTATGATTAACTTCCCGAGGAAATGCCTTTATGCACAGTGTGTGGGACTCGATGTTCGAAAGCGTCGACTCGTGTCGCACGCTTGGCGCTGTCACAGACCTTGCAATTCTTCTCCTTCCTTACTTCCGCTTATTCACCTATCTCTCCCTCTCTTGTCTGTCGGGCCTTTCGATTCAATACCCACTAAAACCCCGGAATTCGTTGCCCAGTTTTCGGGAAGGGTATTTTCATTCTTCAATACTCCCTTCCCATGAACGGGCTTACGGGTTTAGACTCATACCTTGTGCTTGTAAGCCTTCTATCCAGCTGTAGTCCTTCGTTCATGAGGTGCTCCCATCTGTTAGTGATTTCTTGGACACGCCAGTCATAGGTGCGTTGTTGTTTCTAATGAATCTTTCACACCTTAGAGGCCCCAGGAAGTTACAACACCAGAAAACGGACTCGTACTTGCCATTGGACCCTGATGGCCCACTGCTGCAAGTCTCTGAGGCTTTCTCTGAAGTCGGTTGACTCGCCCGTAGGGTGGGTCGGGAAGACAGAAATTTACCACGACCTGGCCTTAATAATTCGCTTCGAAAAGGCGATGGAGAACCAGGACGGGTTACAGGAAAGGGAATACAACCAAGTAGGCTACGNTAGCGTTCACATTTGTGGGCCCTCGGCAGACACATAAGCGTCTCTCTGGGCTCGCGAGTGGGTGGACAGGGAAATTTCAAACTTGAGCCAATTTGCATAGAACCTTAAACCATAGACTGTCATTATGATTAACTTCCCGAGGAAATGCCTTTATGCACAGTGTGTGGGACTCGATGTTCGAAAGCGTCGACTCGTGTCGCACGCTTGGCGCTGTCACAGACCTTGCAATTCTTCTCCTTCCTTACTTCCGCTTATTCACCTATCTCTCCCTCTCTTGTCTGTCGGGCCTTTCGATTCAATACCCACTAAAACCCCGGAATTCGTTGCCCAGTTTTCGGGAAGGGTATTTTCATTCTTCAATACTCCCTTCCCATGAACGGGCTTACGGGTTTAGACTCATACCTTGTGCTTGTAAGCCTTCTATCCAGCTGTAGTCCTTCGTTCATGAGGTGCTCCCATCTGTTAGTGATTTCTTGGACACGCCAGTCATAGGTGCGTTGTTGTTTCTAATGAATCTTTCACACCTTAGAGGCCCCAGGAAGTTACAACACCAGAAAACGGACTCGTACTTGCCATTGGACCCTGATGGCCCACTGCTGCAAGTCTCTGAGGCTTTCTCTGAAGTCGGTTGACTCGCCCGTAGGGTGGGTCGGGAAGACAGAAATTTACCACGACCTGGCCTTAATAATTCGCTTCGAAAAGGCGATGGAGAACCAGGACGGGTTACAGGAAAGGGAATACAACCAAGTAGGCTACGTGGAATATAATGAAAGCCTATATTTCTGCAGTGGAAGGAGTGATACAAATTTCGCACTTTTTGCACTTTGCACCGACGAGCCACGAGATGACTGGGCGAAACTAGGGCCACATGTAGCTGCGGCGTGTCTGTAGCTATGCCTATGCTGTTGCCTTGGTCTGTGTGTTTGTAAGCTACTATTTGGGGGTTTCTCCCTCGTTAAAAACCTCCGTAACATCCGTTGTCCTCATTCTCCATGTCAGAGTTGTATCTGGTCGGGTATACAATCCAGTGTCGGCGTTCGAATGCAAGTTCAACATGAGACGACATAGCATCGTCGCTGAGATACTATGAGATTCGGTCAGCATGTCATCATTTCAGTTTATGTAATAGTACATACCAACTGACGAATGTTGATAGACCTCCACGCATAAAAGGCTGAAATTATGGTCGTCAGCCTCTCTACAAGGCAGCCGAACTCCAGAGCGCTCACACCACATAGNCCAGGGCATTGATCCCGGGTCAATTTCTATGATGTCATGGATACGCACTCATGTTCTCACTCGGAGAATCCTCCCTCAGTGAGTTTGACGGTATGCTGTGATAGAGAATGGTAGGTGTTTTTTTTTCCTGATTTCCGATCTTTTCATAGTTCTAGTTCTCATTTACGGCAACATCTGTCAGGACTGCTGGCCACAGTTTTGGGCATGGTAAATCATTCCGTGTCTCCATGATAGTACTTCACATCCTAGACATAGGTTGTATACGTTCACAATGTACATTTCACTTTGGATCCAAATGACTGTTATCCAGCATAGCGAGTTGATCGCCTTGATTTCCAGATTGTTTTTTGATAGCACTTTCTGTATTTAAAGTTGTACAAACAAACATGAAGCTTTTACTCAATCTCCATGAATCTACCTTTAAATATCACAACTAGTCTATATTCATCAATGCTGTTAATACAATTTGAAGAGCCTTGCAATTTCTCTAAGTGTTTAGGATAGCGCGTTGATGGAACAAAGTAGGAGAAACTTTTCTAGATGATCACCATGCTGTGATCACCACACATCACCACGGTCGACAACTTACCGATTACTCACCCCACATCCTTTGGGATGGGGCTGAACTGCTTCATAAAGCCACTATGACCAGTATCTGATAGTTCTTATTGCTTTTGTCCACCTCAAATTTATTTCGGTTGAATGGTAAGTAAGACACCTTATTGCCAGATGTTGATCTGCTAATGCAACTGCCCATTCATAGTGCCAAAAATTCTCACCTTTTCAGTCAGCAAGATTTTATTGTTAAATAATTGTTGGCACTCACTGAGCTTATATTCACAGTTTGAAGATGTTGTGATGAAAACAAGACAGTACGTGAATACTTCTTTGGGTCTTGAGTATGATCCTGAGATGTCCAAGGCAATGGTCTGCAGTGCTTTCTCGGTAATCCCTCCCTCAACGAGGCTTAAGTTAAGAAGATACACACCTTCAGTAATGGCATTTATGATTCTCTCTACCATTATCATATATCTGTTATTCTTATGGTCGATATTGGTGCTCAACTCAACACCTCCACAGCTATCTTCATTATGAATATCTGAGTACACTGGAACACATCATGAGCTCCCATGTCTAGGAATTAAATGTCAGCTAGCAGGTTACAGTTGCTCAGGCGGGTGTCTGTACAAGGTATCGCTAATTATGGGAGCTGAAAGGGCCCCAAAACACTGTTGATTGGTCTTTTACTACTGCATTCTGGAATCAATAGGACATGATCACCTCTTGTAGAACTTGAAGATTTGCTATGGGTGCGGGGTCGAATGAGTCTGGAGAGATGTGTATCTGCAGTTTTAATGGGGCCAGATGATTTCCAGATGCAAGAAAATGTAATCAATAATCTGAGAAGCAAGATCATCTCAATTCAGAATGCTCACCAGCATGATTTGTACTAAGTGTTCAGCAATGGTTTGTATCCAAACTAGTATGCTGAAATTTAGTCTTGATGGCTTGGAAATTCCCCCTGCAAAGCCGACATGATNAAGATGTTATTGTTAAATAATTGTTGGCACTCACTGAGCTTATATTCACAGTTTGAAGATGTTGCAATGAAAACAAGACGGTACGTGAATACTTCTTTGGGTCTTGAGTGTGATCCCAAGATGTCCAAGGCAATGGTCTGCAGCGCTTTCTCGGTAATCCCTCGCTCAACGAGGCTTAAGTTAGGAAGATACACACCTTTAGTAATGGCATTTATGATATTCTCTACCATTATCATATATCTGTTATTCTTATGGTTGATATTGGCGCTCAACTCAACACCTCCACAGCTATCTTCGTTATGAATATCTGAGTACACTGGAACACATCACAAGCTCCCACGTCTAGGAATTAAATGTCTGCTAGCAGGTTACAGTTGCTCAGGCGGGTGTCTGTACAAGGTATCACTAATTATAGGAGCTGAAAGGGCCCCAAAACACTGTTGATTGGTCTTTTACTACTGCATTCTGGAATCAATAGGACATAATCACCTCTTGTAGAACTTGAGGATTTGCTATGGGTGCAGGGTTGAATGAGCTTGGAGAGATGTGTATCTGCATTTTTGATGGGGCCAGATGATTTCCAGATGCAAGAAAATGTAATCAATAATCTGAGAAGCAAGATCATCTCAATTCAGAATGCTCACCAGCATGATTTGTACTAAGTGTTCAGCAATTGTTTGTATCCAAACTAGTATGCTGAAATTTAGTCTTGACGGCTTGGAAATTCCCCCCGCAAAGCTGACATGATGGGATGTAGGGACCAGTGCGGGTCACCTTGACTATAGGCGACATGAGAAATGTCTCGGATGACATCAAAAGCTCGGTGGTAAGCCATTGATTGAACAGCGTTGAAGCTGGCCATTAGTTTCCATGAGTCTATACATGAGCCCGCCTCGTCATGGAGGTCAATGCAAAAGGTGAGATAAAATATCAGGTGAAAACTCACCTCATCCAAGTTCCCATACATCCATGAGTAAGATGTCCTTTACATGACCCATCCAACTGCTATCTGCCTAATGGAAGCTACAATGAAAGTGGAGTTGTAATGGTGTGGCATGCCTCCTGAATGAGACGTGTGAAAGAAAATAAGGGTCAGTACATAGAGAAATGACTTACCTAGGACAAAATATATGGCACATTTGATACTTCGGCAATAAATCTGGAAAGGGAAGGGGACACTGGATGGGCATCATGGGCCTGAGGTGGCAGCATCATGGCGGTTTGATGTCAAGAGGTGGATGTTGATCTATATTTATGCAATTAATAGTCAGGACTCGGCGATGGGAACATGCAGTGATGGCAACAGCGACGAAAAGGAAATGATGATGATATTGATAGAACGGGAAGTGCCGGACTGAGAGGTCAGGAAGTTCAGCGAGAAGTTTGACCTTGGAGTGAGCTCTTGGTGCAAAATTCANAGCGAGAAGAGATTCAAGCGGCGAAGTTGGATGTTACCCTCGCGCCAGAATTGATAGGTCCGAGCAGCAGTAAGTACAAAGATGATTGTGTCGTATACAAACAGTGCCAGCCAAATCCCAACGATGCCTGTTGAAATAGGGACTCTGAAAATGGGATTATCGAAGGAAGTCCCTTGACCTACGGAGTGAACTATCAGGTGGTTAGCAGGAAGGGTACAGTAATGACTAGCACTCACGTCTGATAAGACACCCCGACATGACATACCCCTGGTACCGGATAAGGTACTTTGACTTGTCCAGAGAGCGTATACTATCCCAACCAGGGTCAACAAGACACAAGGCACCCTCGACTTTCTGTGCACGTACACCAGCTAATCCGAGGACAAGAACGACCGCAGCGCCAAAAAACCATAAGATTCGCCGATCTGAACAGTACAGAGCATAGATTCGGAGGGTCATCAACGCTGTGAAGCTGTGTTAGAACCAACGAGACACTGCTTGGGTCGAACGGAAACTCGCTGCAAATCACGGATTGCGATATGAAGAGCGATATTTGATAGTAGACAGTCACGGCCTTGCAGCTACGCAAGGGCATGAGCTCAGTAAGTCGGGCTGTAGTGTTCAGCTTACTAACCTCTGTGTTACCAAAAGAGTCAGCATTTTGGTTGAAAAACAATATTGGAAGATATCTACCTCGGTGCCCAAGGGATAAAATGGAAAAATCCAAGCCGGAAGGTTGGACGTCAGGGTGAGATACCTGACAGCAAGGAATATAATACTACTTCGCGATTTTGGTCGCATCCAGATATAAGTGATCTCGGAGTCTGTCATTGCAAAGCAGTCGTCAGTCACTTCATCCCCAGACCCTCAAGAACTCACCCACCGAGCGTGATAATGTGATCCCAAAACAAAATGGCTTGTAATAGACATTTAGTCTGGAGGATTAATTATGGACTTTATCACAGACCCGCCGGAACGACCTGCACTAAGGAATGAATATAACTGGGAATCAAATATCAGTCGAGTCGCCCTCATAAAATACGCCTCAAGTAATCGGAGCTACTCACTGTTCTCGAGCGTCTTCTTGAGTCAAGTTCACCAAAACGCTTGTCATACTGTGTGAGGAAGGGTGAGTGCATTAGAGCGACAGGCTGACAGTGATTCTTAAGATGTGGAGCAACTAGTGTTGGGCAGCGAGCATGTCAATTTGGCTTTCTAACATATCAACACGCTACGACAGATCTCTTGATTCAATACGACTTCGTGGACATAACCTATAAGGTACGAGTGTCCAATCAGCGTCAGTTATAAACACCCAAAATATCTCACTCATTACCAATTATTGGATGTATAACGATTCTCTAGGCGACGTATCGGGCATTTTTGGAATGACAGCACGCGAGTAAGAGAATATGGAGGAACGCAAATAAAAGGATTCGAGAGCCTAGCAGGATTGCTTGGAATCCGATATTACGTTGACGATATGGACTCGGAGCTGGGCTGAGAACGAAGCTGGAGTGTGCCTTGACCAATATGTCAGTTCTGGTTGATGACTTTATTCAAAACTTGCCGTACCTAAGGGGCTTTGCTATAGATACTCGATGGATGGTAGTCACCAGACGCTGACCTTTCGACTCAAACTCCCGCAGGCCGATGTCCCGGGATATCACTTGGTTTGCGCCTATCCCAATCTTCAAGAGTTGAGATAATCAAGGAAAGTAGGATATAAAGTTTACCAAGTGCGTGTCCTTTATATACATGCTTGCCGTCGTCATACAAGGACCATTCAGGTCTAATCGCAGCTTGTGAATGTGACAGGATGAATCTTCCAGGGATTCGCCGAAGTTTGCTCATGGCCAAACTACATTCGTCCTACGTGTGCATCGGAGCTCGTATCATCGTACCGAAGGGATGACTAGGCTAATGGATCCGAGCTGTTAAAAAAAAAGGATGTTTCAATGATCGGCCCTGTTGAGCTGCGCTCGCCCATCCCTACTCATACCGCCCTTCACGACTGGCAGCCCGCGAGGAGTCCATGTAGGTCCGTTTTTTTGTTTGCCACAGCGAGACCATCTCGCTGTTATTTTGTTTCCACTTAGAGTCTGGGTCGGAGCGTCATAATTTTGCTGCATCCTCCCCTGTGGTTCTGCAGCACGGCAACAAAATTTAGTTGGTACTGGGCATCATTATTTTGCCGTCTCTCCCGCACCTGCGTGAGCCTTATAGCACCTTGGATGCGACCGTTTTTTTGCCCCTCCATTGCAGGGGCAATATTTCAATGCGTCCTAATCATTGAACAGGTGCCTTCCATAATTTTGGTATATATCTTGAGGGCAAAATTTTGTGATTAATGCCGAGGATGATCAGCTGTATGTATAGGGTCGATATTTTGGTGCTCACCTGGAACACCGTAATTTTACTGGTCCCGAGACAGATTTGTAGACTCTAGATCCGAGGAAAAAAATTGACACCCTCTGGAGCGTCGAAATTTAACTTTTAGAGGCTGAATTCTCTTCAGTAGTAGGTATCCTGATGAAATTACGCTGCTTACCTCGAGAACCATAATTTCGCTGCCTCCCTGGTGGAATCGCTGTATCCGGGACCTGAAGAAATTTGCTTCCCCTTCTGAGCGTCGTAATTTTGTCCACGACACCTATGAACGGTCAGAAGTACATACGGTGCCGAAATTTTGCTGCCTCCCTGGTGGAATTGCTGTATCAATGAAATTTTGCTCCCTTTCTGAGCGTCAAATTTTTGTCTAGGATACCTGAAGTTGGTTAGAGAAACATACAGTACATTTACTGCTTGTATGAGAATCATTTGAATGCATATTCGCTTCCGGGCATATCTTGTCCCATAGAATCTGGGCCCGAACGGCATAGAACAACAAGGACAAATATCTGGATGAGCTTGCGCGGATACTGTATGGTCTAGGACGACAAAATGGAGAGGTTTTGAGAAGGGACAGGGCACAGAATCTTGAAAATCGTGTGAGAAATCCGTTATCTCGACCTTGAACTTCTCGGCAACGGTATTTGATGCGTGTCGCAAGGATTTCGCAAATCGCTGTAGCTTTCGGCTCTCGCGATTCGAAAAACAAAAAGATCCGATTCGGACTTCCACTTTCCTCTTCGACTCTGAAGATCTGAAGCTCTATACAAGCTGCTGTCTTGGACACTCCGCCTCTTCACGAACTCGTTCTCTCCGAATCGTTCTCCTGCCTAACCCCGACATCCTCTCTTCTGCCCGTAACCCCTTCGGCCTCGTCAACTGATTCTTTTGGCTGGTGGCATCCAGCCTCTTCTTCTTTGAGGCGTCTTCCATTCGAATCGGGATCGAGTTGCATATGATGAGAAGCTACATATCCACGTCCACATCTCCCGATCTCTCGTGCTATCAAGAGCCCTTATACATATATCACATCCAGCGCGCTTTTCCGCCCCTGCATATCCAAAATAACGCGTTCTTCTGAGTGGCCTTTAATGAGGTTTGGAAGCGTTTGTGTTTGGGTGGAGAGAAATAGTGCATGTTTAAGGGTGCACTGGATGTAGAAAGAGTATGTGGGCGATGGGGGTGTAGGATTAGGATAGTATATTGGAGCTTGTCTCTGAACGAGTCTCTACGACGAACCCTAGGAGATGTTGAACGTGCGCCGGGGTATTGGAGAGAGCAAGGTGACGAAAGGCGGTCTGGCGTTGGATATGGCCCATGGATACAGGTGTAGCGATAGGCTGGAACGAGGATGCTGCGATTAGCGGTGCCATGGGATCCGTTCGGCGCACTCGTACTCGGATGCCAGAAGCCAACCAGCAGCAGCCATCAAATAAACGTCCCGGAGGAGACGCATGGTGGGCCGTTCAACGTCTTCGTCCTCGTACCCTATCTGATACTCGGCATTCGTCGCATTCACAGATGCTCGTTTCGAGAAGTCCGGTCCCTTGCCAACGATATGGGATGAAAAAGTATGCAAGGCTCGTAACCATGCTGCTTGAGGTAGGCGCCCGACCCCTTCTTGAGCGCTACGATGCGAAAACGCCCGACTTTTCTCAATCTCCATCAAGCCTCGTGTCAGGGGTTGTACAGCACCCTGTGATCCCACGACTCGTCTTACTTCTCTACCACCGTCATCTTGACCACGCCTGAATGAATCCCACTGGTTCATCGCCTATACCTACCGAGGGGGAGAATACCCCGAGTCATAATCAAGTCAATTCGACAACAAACTTGGTCACCGTGAGCCTCATTCCACCTTCGGCCCCATCGATATCATCCCCATTCCAGCAGGACGATGCTGCGGGCTCCGTGAGCTCCCCACGGTCTCACATTCCAAGTTCTGGCATGGCGATGCCCCATCGAACATCATCCGGTTCAACTATGCCAAAGTAAGCAAGTTTGACTCGCTACGATCCCAAATTCATCTTCCCTTACATGCAAACCCACGGGATTAGTTTCAGTCCAACTCCGAATCCAGTTCCGCATATGCATCCAAAGTGAGCAGAGTCTTTCGTCTATTCGAAGCATTATCGGCCTCATTCTTTCCTTTCAGCGCACCAACGGGAAACTCCAACCCAGCGTCCTCCTCAGGACTTACTATCAGAGGTGGACAATTCAATAACATCCAGGGAACCATCTTTGAAGGAATCTCGGAAATCACCCGGGCAGGCGGAGAGGCACAGCGAAACGAGAACTCCACCCCACCGCCACCGGAAACGTACACAATTGTGTCGAGGAGATATTTTTAGGCGCCCTCGAACCTGCTACCCTAGTATTGAAGATTTAGGACATAAAGACTTGTTCCTACTATGATATTGTCTGGTTAACTTGATTCCCTTGAACACGATTGAACGTATTTTGCCTCTGATAGAATTCCGCGACGAGTTGATGAAACTCACTTCCAACGTATGTACATTATTGAAAGGACATGACTAGAATCACAATGTCGATGTCAAATGAATCTACGATACCTGGAGATTTTCCGCTAACGTCCCATGGAATTTACTTACATACTGTGGGCGAGCAGCACTCAACTGTTCACGAGAGGGTTTCGACTGAACCTGGAATCCGTACTGTATTGACGTTAGTTCTATCAGTCCTCCATAGTAGGCATGGAAACAGATTCATCACTCACTAGAATTATAATGAAGAGTACCTTTCTCTGGCGAGGATATAGATGACATTTATACTAAATTTGAGCGAGTAGAGACAGCACAAGTGACATGCTCACTTGAGTGATAGAAATACGAAACATTTCGCGCGTCCTAACCTATATCAGCGATCATAAAGTCCTGACAATAAATGGCCCCAGCTAAAAGGCCTGCTTCAGTGTCCCCCGTCACTCATCGGGCCCGATGTCGCTTATTGCGGGTGGGGTGATAAGTCCGGAACCGTCCGCATACTTCGAGTCGTAGCGACGTTAAAGACAATATCGGAGACGATTCTTGGGTCCCTTCTTATACGGCCAATAGTCCTTTTTGAGATCAGTCAGCGGCGTTCGAGTCAAAGGATATGAAAGTTTGAATACGCACTCCGCGTCTATAACGCAACTTTGAGTGGTCACATAGGTACTTAGACGCCGTACAGCCCGACAAGCAGCAATCTGACAAACAAGTTATCCAGAACGTATCCTATTACTCAGACTAAGACGGACATACCGAGGATAAAACTGTATCTGGTACGAGGGCGATGACAGACATCGTTGGATTTAGATTGAGGGCGCTAAATATCTAAAAAAGGCATAAGAACTTTGCGGACATCCGAACGCGTGAGGTGTTGCCTACCACTGCGACCGTGTTTGAAAGACACCTAAAGTTATCATTTGTGAGCAACGATTGACAGACTAGGGCATCGGATATCACGTACGCTACGACAAAATACACCAGCCCACCCTCAAACAGTATCCGAATGATCTTGGACCGTTTAGGCGTCGTGCTTCCGAGTTTGTACGCCATCAAGCACATCACAATGAAGTCGATGGCTACAGTGTATGCATAGCAGCCAGTGATCAATTGGGCTTGGTTATGGGTGATTATACAGCCGAAACTCTCAGACCATCGCGCTAAGACCTGAGTGACAGCACCTAGGCAAGAAGCCGTATGTCCTAGGTGAAGAATAACCAGGGCGCCGACTAAATACCGGTGATTCTGCCAGACAGCTATCCTAAATGGTGTACATGTCAGCTACGCGGTCAGGGTGAATCATTGAAATACTCACGTCCGGATACCGAGATTTACAGCTGCTAGCGGAGTTCCGAGACTTCCCATAACCTGAATATAGGTGTATAACGCCTGGCAGTCGATGGGTCTATAAGGAGCAAAGGGTCAGCGTTAGACGTCAACGGCGGGGGTATGTTATAATTTATTCACGATGTCACATTGGCCGCTATGGCGCTAGCGCCATTCATATTAGAATATTCAATACGCTTCTAAGAGCATTGCATGAACTCACAACCCAACCATGGCCCCAAGAATGCAATAACGGTTGAGGAAATAGAAGATCTAGTTCAGCATATCAGTGAAACCAGTCTGTTTATCTGACCATTCCACCTACCAAGGGCCACTTAAATGGTAGTCTACGAGTGATAATTTTATACTCAAAGTCAAGGGTGAGGAGACATTCCCATCTAGGTACCGTTGTGCATCAGACTCGGCTGCAAGTATCCAACAGTACCTACACGTAGATGCCCAGGATGACTTGTGTGAACGCGACAAAAGCCACTGCAAGAAATTGGCGCCGGTGAGTGACTGTATCAAACTAGCGAAGGATAGCGGACTTGCTTACCCTCACTGTGTTGAATTTGTTCAGGAGACATCCAGTCGACACCCATTTTTGAGAAGAACACGGTGTATCGTGGCAAGGTGGGTCAGGGTAGTCGAGGCCCGACAATTCGGTAGCTTTGGCCCGACGGACACGGCTTGGTTACTTACGCGATGCTAGCCAGCTGGCGTTACAGGCCACCATTGCAGAGAAGTATGCATAATACTAGTCGCCATGGTCATGATCATTAGTTTTTCATATGCTCAGCAAACAAACTTATTACTCACCAGTGGAGAAAGCTTGTATGATATAACCTCAACGAAGGACAGAACCTTGCGAGCGAAAATTATTGAAAGAACGTACTTGGGATAATAAAACACACACACGCTGAGCGTATCAAACATATTCCTCTCAATACTAAAAAATCAAGCTGTTTCGAGGTTCTTCATTGGGCGCGTAGCGTCCGTCTATGTAGAATAGTATTTGTGAACGTCACAACAAGTATCAGCAAACAATACGCACCTGAATCACATTCTCTTCAGTTGCGTTTGTTAACCCAGTCGCATCAAAAGCGATCGCGAGTTCCGTATCACATTCCTTTCTTCGGATACGGCCGATAGTCCTGAAGGAAGTCATCAACAAAACACAAAGCGATAGATCATCATTCAAACTACGCACTCCACGTCAATGACATAGCCTCCACTGGTAGCATATGTACTAAGCCGCCGAACGGCTCAGCATGCTGCAATCTGTGGAAGAAAATAAAGCATCCATGAGTCGGTCCGCCGAGATATGACAGGATTGAGCACATACCTAAGCAAAGACCGTTGCTGGTATGAGGGCAATGACGGACATCGTCGGATTGAGATTGAAAGCGCCAAATATCTAGTCAGCTAGAGGTAAAGATTTGCAAACGAAAATATGATTCACCGCAGCAACCATGTTCAAAAGCAGTATGAAGATTTTAATAAGCATGAGCTATGGCTGCACGGATGATACGATAAAATAGAGCAAGCCATTCATAAATAGCATCTTGACGAGTTTGGTCCTTTTCGACGTTGCGATTTCGAGCTTACACGCCATCAAGTATATAATAAGGAAGTCGATGATCATAGTGTAGATATAGGCACCCGTTATTAAGGTCGCCTCACGATTCCCGATGCAATGGTGTACTTGATCCGGAATGCATTGATTGACATCGCTCGCCGAATAGTCCTACTTTTCCGGGAAGTCCAGAAGGGAATGAAAGGTTGGTAATCCACCTGAGCTGTGGTACTGCTCTTGCGGCTCCGCTGAGAACAAGAGATAGTGGTTGAGTCTTGAGAATTGCATGGTATCTATCTATCTATCCTACACGTTCTTCACACGTACATCCATCACGCTGGTCATCTTTTTCTCCAAGGTTTATCCTGGTCCACTCTGTCGAGCAGGACGCTAGAAATTTCGAGCTGGTTAGCCAGCAAAGTCTCAGAAAAAGTCACTTTCAGTTCACTATGGCCAACTGTGTTACATATAACGCAAAGGGACATTCCCCGGAGTGACCATCTCAATCAAAATGGGTCCGATCGACGGAGTAATGTCGCCCATTGATTCTGGAAACTAGGGATGAACATAAATACGGTGCGTTTGTGATGATGCAGAGGTCCAACTCACCATGCTGACCCACAAAATAGCACTTCTTTCAACCCTCGTTTCTTCAGTCATATCGGACCAAGAGCCATTCCGTGTAGACTCAGCGAAGGGAGATGATTGCGTGCGTGAGTTAGTAGTCCTCGTATCATTCTCTGAAAATTACGACTTTTTTCTAGTGCAAAACCCTGAAAGAAGCGCTTCCAGATCTAGTTCACTTTCCCGACTCCCCCGAATACCAGTCTCGCCTCGAGTCGTATTACGCTCTCCAACAACGCGACCTGCAAGCGGCATGCCGACTCATGCCACACTCTGCCTCAGAAGTGTCTTTGATCCTAGGAATTGCACGAAAGCGTGATTGCCCTTTCGCAGTAGTGTCTGGCGGGTACATGCCGTGGGTTGGAGCGTCCAATATTGACGGCGGATTCGTCATTGATCTGGGCAAGATAAATCAGATTGATGTCGTCGAGGATGATAAGAGTCTGAAGTTAGGCCCGGGATCGACATGGAAACAGGCGTACTCAGTGCTGGAGCCTTACAATCTCACTACCGTCGGTGCGAGGGTAGCTAATGTTGGAGTTGGCGGATTTCTGATGGGAGGTGCGTCCATATCTCTGCTACGTTTAAAAATCACTCAATCACCCATCTTAACAGGCGGTATCAGCTTCCTGTCCTTCGAACATGGATTCGGATCAGACAATGTCCTCAATTACGAAGTTGTATTGTCCAATGGAAGTATCATCGAGGTTAATGAAAGCTCACATCCTGAGCTTCACTGGGCTTTGAAAGCTGGGAGCACAAATTTCGGAATCGTTACCCGTTTCGATATGCCTACCTTCCCCTTGTCAAGGATGTGGGCATCTCAACAGACATACCTGATTAGCGAAGAAGGCATCGGCAGTACTCCCGAGTTGCTGTACAACCGGATTTACTACCTTAAAAGTCACAACAACGACAACAAGGATGTCATTGCTACCATTCTTGGGGAAACCAAGAACATTGGGCTAGCAACGGTTGTTCGCGCTTATCTTGGTCCCAAGAAGCGCAAACCACTCACTAGTGCTATGCCCATCATGGACAAATCGGAAATCGGGAGCCTCTATAACGTCGTCGACCAACTTCTTGGGGATAGCTTCTACCCCAAGAGACGCTCGGCGTGGTATACATTGACAGTCAAGGCCGATACGGACTTCTTTTACGATATGTACCTCCAAGGACAGAGTGTATTTAGTGGCTTTTATGGTGTCGATGGCCTGCAGTGGGCTATATTGCTACAGCCTATCACGAGGGGTCTAATTGCCGCGACCTCGAGAAGCCCGTTCCAAAACGCACTCAAAGCTTCCAATGATGTCCTTTTTCGTGAGTGTCAGGCATTTCATCTCATCACACACTGGTGAGCTGACCGTGTATACCTTCACAGTGGTCCCCATCGTCAGTACTTGGACCAACTCAAGACACGATGAAGTCATCGAGGAAGCTACGAACAAGTTAGGTGCTTGGGCAGAGAAGGAGGCTGCCAGACGCGGACTACTCAATGATTTCATTTACTTGAACTACGCAAATAAGAATCAGCCGGTCTATGAGCGTTCAATGACCAGGGAAGATATCGCACGTATGAGAAGAACAAAGGAGATGTACGATTCTACAGGTATCTTTGACAAGCTATGGCGAGGTGGTTTTAAGTTACCGAAGCAGGAGATGGAGTCAAAGGTAGCACATGATCGCACAGAATTGTAGTTTATGAAAGAATTGACCAGGACAATTACCATGCGAGGTCCAATCAAAGATTATTGTGTTACATGTTTCTCCCTCTTCCTCCTCCATGTACGGCTTTTTTCAGTTTCGCATTCTTCATTTCTGTCTCATTTATAACCCAGGATACGAAGGACATCATGCATGTGGCGACGGTTTGGACCCAATAGTAAGCACGGGCTTTCAATCTCTTTCCGACGTCTGACAGGTTTTCAAACTAGGACGGGCCCAGATGAAGCACGGAATCACGGTGCATTGGCGGGCTGACACTAATGCCTTGATATATTGATTCTGCTTTACACATGTATGTCTTATTATACGATGCTACACAAACAATTAGTAGTGTATAAGAATGCTAACGCTACAAAAAAAAAAACAGAGGAGTGAATATAGGTAATTATAAGAGTAAAGGTCCTTGAGGGATTACCGGCGCCACAGAGAGGAAGGAGTGGAAGGTTGTATAAATCAGAAAGAAGGGGAGGAGAATGAATGCTTTCAGGAGCACATTGTGAGTATGGTCTACAAATTGGGAATAAATTTCGTAGATGGCGTGGAATTCGGCGTGTGCCTTTTGCGTGCATGGCGAAAAAGCTGGAGCGGAAATGCATTCGCTCCTCCCAAAGGAGAGGCCTGGGGTGAATCCTCTGTGTTCTCTTTCTGGCTGTGGTGCCATTTCTGCTTATATTTAACGGTCAATATGCAATATAACGAAAAGTCTTGAAGCATTGAGCTGCACCTTTCGGCCCTTGTGTTCCACGAGATGCCAAGGGTCCTAATGTGGGAGGTTAGCAATACAGTAGCATGGAATGGATGTATGTTTACCGGTACCGGTATGGATGGATTCAGAGGTGATTGGGCAACTTGAATACCCGAATCACGTCGGCTTGGAGTCGACATCTTGCTGGGCGAAGACTTACTCTGTGAAACCGTAACCACGTGTTAAAAACTGAAAAGTAGGATTATCTGACCAGGACGTACACTGATATACGATTTTAAAGATTTCTGGAAGTTTGTCAGATCGCTTGAAACGGGATTGATGTGGAATGTGAACACACTCTTGTCATATGATAGTAAGTCTTTATGAATTCATCTCTTCTCCCAGGTACCAGTATCTCTTTCAACCATGCGATACGCAGATCCTCTATGATGTCGTTTAGGATATCGATCTTCTCGCTACTGAAGCGGAATGGAATCCTATTTCCAGACTGATCAGTCGCGTGTGAGCACCAACGACGACTCAAATTCTCCGGTTTCAACTTGATTGGGACTGCGAGAATATATTGGGGGTCTTCACACACCCACCGGGGTTCACTATCCAAAGAGTACTGCGTATTAATTACCTGGTCGCTTTTGGTGACAACCTGCACAAGGAATCTTTGCAGGAGGTTCTCCAACTTCTTGAAACGCTGTCCATTGAATGTGGCCATCGCACAAGCATCGTATTCTTGAGAGGATTTTGACTGCCCGATTATGATAATTGGCCGGGGACCTTTTCTGTCGATCACAGTGACAGGGCCCTTGGATGAGATCCCTAAGAGATTGGCCAACACAGTGTGCACAGAGACCTCTGCAGCGAAGCATTCGCCTATGGAGGGAGAGAAAAATTGAGAGAAGGAAGCAAGAGAGTTAGAATAAGACATGATGAGGCATACGGAAAGGGTATGTGGCTGACCAGCAGACGTTCTTGAACCAGGGACGAAAGGATTTCACAGTAAGACTTTATATCCCCGAGTACTGTAAAGACTGCCACTGCCACGGAGGTTCCGCTCCATCTAGAAACTTGCAATGAGATAAGTGCACTAGAAACAGCAGGCGGCGAATTGGGCTCGATGAAGGGAACAATGAGAAGGTCAGGCGTGGGAACTGTAGACTCGGATCGCAGTCTTTCCTCCATGGTCAAGATTCAAGACTGCCGTTACCGGCCATTGTTCCCTCCTCTTTGTGGTCTTCTGGGTGGCCATGTACACGAGGACTTATAAAGAGGGGCGCGAGATATACTCCACCACACTCGCTGCATTCCCCACAGACAATGGCTTGGCTCCCAACTCAAAACTCTATCGTTGTTCTTCAACTCGACCCCGTCGGATCAGTCGCGCATTTCGAAAACCCAGAACTCACTGCTGCTTGCGCCAATATGCAGACGAAGAAATATGTTGCCTTAGTTGACACGGTACGTCGCAGAAATTTCAGAGTTCAGTTTTGCCTAGATAACATCTAATGTTGCAGATCTTCGGCTTCTTTCTGCCTCAAAATCCCTACCACTCGTACAAGTTCCAACTTTTCTTCCAGGGAGTCTGCCCAGAGAATAAAGATACTGGTATTCGGCCCGAAATGTCTATTCCTATAATCCCAAACCCCGGTTCTCCTTTCCATCAGGCATCAGGTCGCCAACCACTGAAGTTCAGCCAATCCCTTCCATGGCAGGATTGTTACATCTCTGCTGTCCACTCCGCCTATGTTCGCTGTCGGACCACCCTGCTGGAGGTGGAGCCTCCTACTCTCATCACGGTCAGCGTCAAAGAAAAGTCGAAGGTGCGGCCACTAATGCGCGAGGACGCCGAAAAACATGCCGCCCAACTTCAGGCATCATTAGAGGTCCAAAAAGGACAGGATGTCTATGAACAGAGGGGCGAGGTCAACTGGCTCAGCGACGATGAGAGTGATTATGATGGAAGCGTGTCTTGTTCGTTCACAGATACTCAGCGATCAAGCTCTATTCAACAATCGGCACATGTCGAGGACGTTCAAGGTGATGCTGCATCTTGGGACAGTGATGACAGCAGCTCGCAGTACTGCTATGAACACGAAGCCATTCATGATGAAGAGTCGGGTGTTGATATCCAGTGCCAGTTCGATGAACCCGTTTGCAATGTTTCCTTTGATCTTTCCGAAGCTAACCTTGTCAACGATCCCGATGATTACTTCAAAGAAGTAGAAACCCTGAAAAGGTAAGTCTTCTTTGGGATCTTGCGATAGCCGCCTCTCATATGTCGGATTAGATTAGTGCTTCAATTTGAGGAAGGACGCACCGAACGCCTCATTGAACGTGCGCGTCAAGTCGATGACAATTACTTCGGAAATCTACCTGGCGCCCAACCTTGTCAGTCTGCTCATAGTTCACGAACATCTGTAGGACCATTGCTAATATACTCAACCATAGGCCCCCCATCTGCAAGTAGGGAACATGAAAAAGGATTTACGAAGCCGAAATCCCTTGCTACAGGCTTTCGATCATTTGTTGAAAAGTGGCGCGCACTGGTCCGTAGGGTTGTCACGCACTTGAAAAGGTGTTGAATCATGTACTTTCAAGCTCCTATATGTACAAGTAAACACACAATAATTATCTATGCACGTTTAATGTAAACTGGACGGACACGACACTGTAATCAAAGGAAGTCCCGAAACCGCGTCGCGTCGGTGGCACGCACTTCTTTTACCAACATCAACGACTTTTTCAGTGTCGCAATCCTTCATCATCACCCAGGACACGAAAGCTCTTACGCATCATCGATGGGCTCCCACAAGTGTACTTGTCACTTACGTGGACAAAATTCGAAGGTTGCGGAGGTGTGTGTTCAGAAAATCGTTCTCCGATGTAGCTGAAAACTCTTTTTCTCTTGATGTTGTACTCTATAGGCTCGGTTGAAGCATCTCAAGTCATCTGTTCTAGCAGGTTCTCGGAGTGCTTTGCAAGACATTGAAAAGATGATATCAGAAAATCCACGAATCGTTCCTGAGGTACTTCCAGCGATTCTGCACCATCTCCCAGCTCCAGTTCCCGACTTTTCGGCCATGGACATTCCACAAAAAGCCTCAATTATCGGTCTCGCACAATCTGCATTAGTCGCTCTCGGGGAGGCGCTTATTTGGGACCATTTTCATACCCAGTCTGTCGTTGACGAAATTCACCAGTCCTGGCCGCGCATTTGGCGCTGGATCGTCTTCCTCTTCGACTCTTATCTCAACCCTGAATCCGATCTCTACTCATCCTCCGTACCAATCGACGATATGGTCGACCATCCTGTTACGATTCACTACGCCATCTCAAAGATCATTTTCGCATTCACCAATTCGAAGGTGACTGGTATCCCCATCCTGATGGGAACCAAAGGCGTAGTTTCACTCATGATCGAAAACTTCTTAATCGCCGCAGGCGGACTTTCCTACGTACTTGTGGACGGAGTAATACCTGAATCAGACGCTTTCGCATTCAGCATGTCAACTATGTATGACCTACTACGTTCTCCGGGTGACGCCGTTCTCCAGCAAATGACAAAGAGGCTATCGGCACATGGGGCTCAGCGATTTGGTGTTGGTATAGTAGCCCGAGTTATCTTTGCTATTCGAAATCCAGCAAAATCCAGCAAAATCCAGGACCTTTCACTATATCGCATATTTCGAGTTATGGGGCTTTTCGCCATATGCTCTGCCGTATTCAACGCCTCGCTCGTTGATTCCCAATCAGTTTATTGGATCTGCATTGCCATTCGCGGGCTGGTTTCAAACACGCGGGATGCGATATCAGCAGACACTATGCACGCTTTGGAGGCAGGGTGCTCGTATCTCTGGCATACCTTGGAATGCTTTGGGCATCAAGTGGCCACAGAAGCGCTGAAATCAGGATTACTGAAATCTATCTTGAAGTCTACGCGATTCTTGGATTATACGCATTTGATTGATGCTCAAGACTCCGATGACGACACGGAAGGGACTGGAACACTCTTGGAATTGTACATCAAGCTCCTGCGGGGCATTGGATCTTACACCGTGTATGGTTCTGTTTGCGGTGTAGCGATGAAGGCTTTGTCCCGTGCAAGCGGGTTGGAGCCTCCACCAGGATTAGCCAAACAATTTACAGAATTTGTCACCGAAATGGAAGCAAGGGCCAAGACCAAGCTCAAACGTGACGCCAGTGCAATTGGCATCTGCTGGAGCAGCGAGGTGAGGGATGTCATCAGATTTCTCGGAAACTTGCGCTGACTTCTGTTTTGACTCTACTTGTAGTGCCCCTACCTCAAGAAATATTCCAGTGGCCGCACGAAAGGCGAACGGATTCCAAGTTTTCGCTGCACTGGATGTGACGAAAGGTATTACTGCTCCAAAGAATGCCAGAAATACGACTGGAAATATGGCAACCATCGAAAGACGTGCAGGCAGGTAAAACTGTCAAAGGAGGAGGACGCGCGGTATTGTGAGTCATTACGATGTTTTTCCAGCAAGGCCAAGCTGCTAAACGTTCCATAACGCCAGATATCGCACCGAGGCCCGATATTCGCGACCTTCTTTTCTTCAGTTCCATGATCGTTGAATCCTTCGAGGACGTTCGCTACTGGTTAGCCGTGGGATTGGTAACCGAAAGCCGTCGTATAGATAACCCAGACGTCCAACCAGACGAACCACTTGTGGCATTATTGGACTACCAGAAGTTTCCGCACGACGTAGAACCAATCACGATCCGCAAAGCCAAAGATTTGAAAAGGAACTACCCTTGGGATAGGTTGGTCGCGAAGTGGAGGAATAGCCGTCAGAATTTTATGCCAATTTTGACGATCGCACCATGTCCGGAAAGGCCCTTCTGTAACGTTTGGACATTCCCACCAAACTCGATAGATGACATCAACGACTAACTTCTCCATTCATGTTATTGCAAATACCGTTCTTGCTACGATTAGACTATAATGAGTAGTCGAATACGGGGTCTGTCAAGGCTCTGTATATTGTTCCACGTTCCCATCGAGTATAGGCACATTGAACAAGCAAAATAATGATTACAGCTTCGCTCTTGCAGATGATCCCACAACGTTCTCAATGTCCTTGTACTTGTAATACAGTTGCAGCGATTCCGGGTTTGCTACAGTTCCGCTTGGCTTCATCGTAGAACCCGAGACGATTTGTTTGATCGCAATTTCAATCTTTTTCCCATTGACCGTATACTGGATGCGAGAAGGGCATGGAATCAGAACGAGTGACAAAACGATAGTTGCGTTCTACCCACGGGTATATCCTCGACTTGGAATATGTACTCGGGAACATGCCTTGCACTGAGTGCGTTCTTGATCGCACTCCGTATCTCGTTCTCGAGAGATTTCGTGAGAGAATGACCAGGTCGCATCTTGACGAAGAGAAGAACTCGTTCATGTTTGTCTTGTGGACGTCGTTGGCCAATGCATATCGTATCGTCGATTCCTCCTTTGGTGAACTTTTCGAGCACGGAATAGATCTCCCCAGAACCGAAACGAACTCCGCTTGGGTTTAGTACACCATCGCTGGTGGGAAGATTAGCGTTATGACGGAGAGACAGAGGTCATAGAACGTGCCTCCGACCGAGAATCATTACACCTTTCGTTTCAGGATTGACTATCAAGAAATCGCCATGTTGATATATCCCTGTACGGCCAAACGGTAAGATATCAAGTTCTACGAATCCACACAATTTTCCTCACCTGGATAGTGACTAAAGTATGTCTCGCGCAGCTTCTGCCCATCCGGTGTATCCCCCCATAACTTGGGCAGAGACGGATGGGGTCGAGTGACTACCAGTTCGCCTGGCTCGCTCTTCTCTTCAACATTATTGCCGTCTGGATCAAACACCTCCACTTTCATTCCCAGAGCTTTGTATTGTGTCTCTAACGATTACTGCTTAGCAGAAGTATCAAAGCAGGGACGAGTCAACTCACCCCCGGTATACACGGGAAGAGTAGGTGCTCCGGAAACCACTACCAGATGACCATGTCAGTCAGAAGTAGCGACCACGTAAAAGGTATCGGAACGTACGAGAGCAGAAGATATCCGTTCCACCAGAAGTCGATATCAGGAAGATTTTGCGACCAAAAGCATTGAATGTAAACTCGAACATTGGTGGAGTCAGCACGGCACCAGTCACACTGACCGTACGCAATGACGTAAAGGGAGCCACCTCTACTACGGATCGACGTTAGCATACAGCATTCAAAAGGTAGATAGCTCAAAGACACTTACAGGGGTTGATGCCCTGACCCTGCACCTCTGCCATGAACCGCGGACTCGTACCGAAAAAATTGGCGCTGATAGAAAGATTGTAAGTACGTTGGACAGCAAGGCAAGATGGTGCTCTCACTCTTGATCACTGACGAACTTGAGGTAGGTCTTGATGTTAGGATAGAACGGAGAGCCATCGTACAAGACAAGGCGAGCGCCAACCGACAACACGGTCAGCATGTAAGTCCAAAGGAGCCAGCCGGTCTGTCGCATTCTCTCAGTGATCGAGCGATGATCGTTGCGGACGAGACGTACCGTGGTGTACTGAAAATGAACTTCTTCTTGCCGGAGATCTTTGGAAAGCATTGTGTCTTTCTTTGACTGTAATAGAGCACCCTATAAGACCAAACAAGTCTGCTTCGTGAGGTTATTGACAAGAGTGGTTGAGCGACGAACGCCAGCAGAGTGAACGATGCATTTTGGAGGACCCGAGGTTCCAGAGCTGTATAGGATGTACACGGGGTGATTGAAAGGAAGTTGTTCAAATTTGAGCTCGCTATTATCGCCCGTAGCTAGAAACTCTGGGAGAGTGATGCTAAACTACGTCAAATTTAAGAAAAGTTTCAAGTGGACAGTGGCACCTACGTATTCGGAACGTCTCTAAGAGTGACAATCTTGCCTGTGATGGAACTAGGTAGCAAAACGGCGCGCCGCAGACCAATGTCGGAGAGAGACTTGATTACTGCGGAAACTTTCGGGAGTAAGTTGGTCTTCTTGCCGCCATATTGCGTTTCCGTCTCCGAGAATATGACCTTGGGTTGTATTTGACGATATCTGTCTAGGATACCCTTCATGAGCGTTAGCATACGAGTAACGTCGTTGCAGAAGAGAACCCACGTCTTGGCCCATATCCGTAGCGGTTCCGGAGAATATAGCACCTATACTGGTAGTGGCAAGGGCTATAGTCACGGCAACAATAGAATTAGTGATAATAGCGGCCACTCTGTCTCCCACTCCAACCCCGTTCGCCTTCATCGCCGAAGCCATTTCTTGAACTTTGAGCCTCAATTCCCGATACGAGCATTCTTCAATTTTTCCTTGTTCTCCTCCGGCTGTTATGGCGACTCCATCATCGTTCCTCCAGAGTAAGTTTTCAGCATAATTAAGACGTGCACCAGGAAACCATTCGGGGACCTCCGGAATAGTGCCGGGAGTCATGATCTGTGAATCAAGCATTCAGAATAAGTTGGGGGGAAGAAAGTCGATGAAGGACGTACCTTCTCAGGTGGAACTGAATATATTATACGAAGATACTTCCATAGGTCGACCCAGAAATCATAATTTTCGATCGAGTACTTGTAAATGTCATGCCAGTCCTCTGAAATGGAATAAGAACAATTATGAATACTGAAGAACACAGCGCGCACTCACTGAGGTTCAATCCTCTCGACCGGTTGACCATTTTCCGAAATCCTTCCACATTGGTGTACTGGGGATATTCAGGTTTCCACAGCAATTTCGAATGTTCAAAGTAAGAGGTGCTCATCGTCGTGGTAAGCGAGAAAGTGTGCCCTGAGAGCTTGGTTCATGTCCTTGAATTGTAGCAGTTCTCATGACGTGTCGCAGGCAATCAGATGATGAGAAATAGAGGGAAAATCATGCCAAAATTATAACGGATGATGAGTTACGATACGGAAGGCCGCCGTTGTTTGCGAAGGTGGTGGTCAAGGCAGATCAGCGCTGAGCGCACCCTCAAGTTTCTGACTGAATTGTATCTTATTTGCAAGGATGCGTTCTCAAAGCTCAGAAGACATGGATATAGCACTTTGAGGCGTATACGTGTGTCAAAAATGTTACTGCAATGGAATTACGCCTCAGGCTCTATGTCAGAGAACTCGAATGTCAACTTCAGCCCACTCTTTTGGAGATCCTCAAGGCACGAACGATGATAAACATCGAGGTCCCTGGCCGCACACTTGAGGTCGAGAATCCGCAACCGTTTCCACCCCGTCACGCCCCCCTTCCAATTCTCCTGTAGGCACCTTGATTTGACCATGGTGAGAAGGCGTTCTTTGCCGAATCTGTGCCCTTCAAAATCGAGTGTGAGATCGGCTAGAATCGGCAATAACATGGAATCCTCGTATCGCTGTGACTGATCTTTGTGAGGGAATGTGAGTCGGTTAAGGAAAGACGCGTCGATAATTGGATCCAAGCCGTAAAACGAATATGGATTCTGGATGAGGAGGGTTTCTATGGATGGTACCAATGTCAACATCTCGGTGAAACGGCACCCTTCCATGCTATACCCTGAGACCTTCAGGGTGGTAGGAGGCGGTCGCGATCGTGTTAGAAACTGACGAAAGTCTGCATCGGGGAAGAGGATGGATCCTCCGGAAAGAATGAGGTGTTGGAGGCGAGGTAATGTGAGGATTTGGAAGAACACGTTAACGTCATGGCATAGTCCGATCCCTTTGAGTGAATCCAGAGACGTAGTGATATGCAAGTGAGGCTCAAGTGGTATCAACTCGTCGTTCTCATCTTGAGAGAAAGAGTGCCTCGTAAGCCCATTGCATGACCGTAGGATGTTAAAGACGACGGAGATGTAACAGGGCCCCAATTTGAAATGGCTTAACCTTAACGATGTGAGGTCGAGACCTACATCCTCCACGCAGTCGAGCCGCAGAATCCGCAAGCGTGGACTGGGAATAGGGTAATCATGAAATCCGGTCCATCTAAAGGGCCATGTTTTGACTTTCAGGCTTTCGAGTATAGGTAATGCATCAGGAAAGTCGAAAAGCCCTTCTGGATCAGGCATATGGAAGTCTGCTTGCTTCCATCGATGGGAATGCCTGAGAGCTTCTCTCACAAGCGGAACATGTATCCTTGACCGTGACCGGAAGGCACCCGGGAAGGAGATCGATAAAAGCAATGGGTGGTTGATGGATTTTTCCAAGCAAAACTTTTCTTTCTCCTTCCCATCGTCCCAGCACGCTTTGAAAACAAGTGACAAAATTTCTGGTGGTAGGTGATGAATCGACGGTTTCACCATTGCTCGTAGTCCATGGATAGCTGATATCATTCGGTTCCTCCTCTCCAATTTCTTCATCAGCTCTTGCAATCTATCGTCGAAGCACGCCAACTCTTCATCAGCTTCATCAAGTAGATTCCTAAGTTGGGGAAGTTCGCGTTCTGATGGGATATGATTCCCGGGATGCTGCGAGAGGCTCCTATCGTATCGGCGTGGACTGCTGGAACTGCAAAATCATAACAACGTCGACAGTGTTCTGGAGGCTTGGTGGGTCTAATGTTGGCATTCGTGTAATAACTTGCTTTTGACAGGGAAATCGTTCAAAGAGTGGGACCGGAGGAAAGGTCTGCTTGATGATGGGAGTTCTCGTGTGATTACCTAGGGCGTTTTCCGACGATGTTACCGATTTTGACCGATTTTCGTTTGTTACATGGAAACAATGATAAAGGCAAAAAAACTGAATCAGGTTCCAAGTCAATTCCAAGTCAATTCCAAGTTCAAAGTCTTGCCATCCTCATCAAACGGTGGTTCTCTAACTTCTAGTTTTCTTGTCCTCCTCCTCGTTCCTTCCAGCACTCACAACCGTCGGTAGGCGACAATAGACGTCAATATATTCTCACTTACTGGCATTCATCCACGTCTATTGGCGTTCTTCGATGTTCTGGGGGAATGTCGATAATAGTCAGCTGGAGTCAGCGTACGTCATCGGATTTCTGACTGGGAGTACTCAGGCCTCAGGCTTCAGCCTTATACAGTTGCATCTAGGCCCGTAACTGTAACCGTCCTACTTATCTGTGATGGTGGCAAGCATCATAGAGGGAGCAGTTGCAGGTCTAGATTGCATCCTCATGGACTTCCCGCAGAGTGGATGAGGGTATCGCTGATAAGAAACTACGTATATACATGTCATATTCATCATCAGTTACAGGTATCGTAAAAATATATATAGGAAGGCACGAACTCTCTGACAAGTAGCACGCATGAATTATGTATGGGTTTCCTATTTCAAGGCAAATGTTCGAATGTCAACAAGAGCTAGTGGATAGTTCGCTGGAAGAGGAAGAATATTCAAATCTGCAAGTATGTCTCGATTTAAAATGTCATGCTCACCGCTGCCAATGACCATTCCGTACATATTTTACGGAGGCGAGTATCCCTAGCTTTGACACATTCTCGACATGTAACACTCCGGGTTGCATCTAGGATGACATCTCTGATGGCTGCCGTTGACACACCTGCTCATGGTGACAGTGAGATTGTGAAAAGATACCCAAAAGTGAAGCTGCAACGCACCGGCATTCGCGTTACATATGAGAGACGAAACGGCTCGGTTCCAATGACTTTTCAACACCTGCTGGTTATTGAAACCGCACCTTTTAGTTGGATTATGGAGGGATGGTTCCACAGCGAGTAAACTCGACAACTTGGATTTTCTCTCCTCGAGCAGTTCATATAATTTGCCAAGGTACGGGGACCCAATATGTTCTGCCATGAATGGGCTGATGGAGCTGAGATCAATCGTTAGGAGATGCGACGAAGCCGACACAGCTAGTTCGTGCATGTGGTGCCTAGCAGCCAAAGTATACACGTCGAGCGGGTAAATGGGAGCACAAGTGAGCATGTACGCGAACATCTTGGTCTGTGGATGGATTCGAGTTTTCGGATCGAGCCCGTAAAGTGGAAGAAGGCTGATACCATGGACGATAGCCTGAACATCCGCGTAGTTAGTTGGATTTTGCCAGTCAGAGTATGAGTTTTCGCTATCATAGGATATGTTGTAGACGACCTGGAGAATTACCTGCAACTCCCTGGATTGGAGTTCCGCGAGGTAAACTACACGTCGTTCTGGAGGTTGAAGAGGAAAGATTCCGTTAAAGTTGTTTTTCGATACTTTGGAGAGCGTGGCTTCATCAACGTAGAACATAACGTTATCCGACGTGAGGAATGTGAGATCCGTAGGTGGTCTATCGCCCCCATAGGTAGGTCCAAACATCCGTGACACTAGAGGCTGGGGGGATGTGGAGAAGTTCATGAGAGGAGGGACATTTATTGGGTCCGACTGCAACCAGCCCATAGCGGGACCAGTATCCGAGAACTAGGCGCGATAACAAATTAGAAGTGTATCGACCGATACCGTTGTACACACATAGGGATTGGTTGTATCCTGGTTCGATGGGTAATCAAGCCCACACTGCTGGAAGCCATTGCTATATGTGAATGTTAGCGTAAGCGCGAAGTTCAAGGATACTTAACCTTGCTCACTATGAGGGACTCCAGTATGAGGTTGTTTCCAGCTCGAGGTCTGGAGAAGAAGAGGGCATAGGCCATCCCTCGAGGGGTGGGGATATATCGCCGGGGTATCCTTGCATGTTTCGAAGTTCAACGCAATTAGCATTCGGGACACGTACATTTAAAGCAACGATGACAAGTTAGTAAAGATCACGACTACTCTTCCACGCCTCTACCACGCCTCTTCCACTACCACGCCTCTTCCACCCTGACATTGAAGATCCATCCGACCTCGGACTGGGTGTCGAATCTTGTTGGGCTTTCAGGAAAGGATAGTGAAGACATTCTGTGAGCCCGGGTGCTGATACTAATATTCGGATGACTTAAGTCTTGAAGGTGGTTGTGGAAGTAGGGTGATCGAGGGTGATCGAAAGATGATCATGGGGCGACCATAGTGGGGGAACTCTGCCGTGAACGTGTGAACGCCGATGTTCGGCAACATACCAGCGGCGATGTCCTTGATTCCGTTAACCCCATTCCTGTCAGAACTTCTCATGTTTAGAAAATGCTGTTCTGTATTGTAGTAGTAGTGTACATCTGGGCCCTCATAATTTTGCCCGAAGAGAACCTACCACCTTCTCGATGTTGCGGTACTTATAATACAATTGCATGGATTCTGGATTGGCTACCGTCCCACTGGGCTTCAAGCTCGAGCCTGAGACGATTTGTTTGACCGCTATCTCAATCTTCTTCCCGTTGACAGTGTACTACGGTTGATGATGTCATCGATTCAATTCAAAGTAGAAAGAAATAAATGTACTCACAGGAATGTCTTCCACCTCAAAAATGTAAGCGGGAACATGTCTGGCGCTTAGAGACTTGCGAATCGCATTACATATCTCATTCTCCAACACCTTAGTGAAAGGATGCCCTAAACGCATCTTCAAGAACAGAAGCACGCGTTCATCCTTGTCACCAGGCCGACGTTGACCAACACATATCGAATCATCGATATGACTAGAGAACGATTCCAGGACCGTGTAAATTTCTCCGGAGCCGAAACGAACGCCGCTGGGATTGAGAACGCCATCACTATTGATTGACAGTAAGTCGCCGCGTTTCGTTATGAATAGAGAATCTGGTGACCTTCGTCCGAGCATAATGAAACCTTTTGTAACTGGGTTCATGACAATGAAATCGCCCTGCCTCCAAATACCTAAGAAGACATCGGATACTCAAACCAGGTATTTCAAGCAGACGAAGAAATAGATTACCAGAATAGAAGCTAAAGTATGTCTCCCGGAGCTTCTTTCCGTCAGGCGTATCTCCCCAGAACTTTATAGGTAACGACGGATGTGGTCTTGTGCAGACCAATTCCCCAGGTTCCCCAGTGTGTTCGATATTCTTGCCATCTGGATCGAAAACCTCGACCTTCATTCCGAGAGCTTTAGCTTGAATTTCTATCTCCGTAGTCAATAAGGAAGTGCAACTTTTGAATTAACGCCACTCACCTCCGACATAAACCGGGCCACTTGGGTTTGAACCGACCACTAAACACATTCGTTATACAGACTACGCAAAGCTGACAAAAGATTCACTTACAACCACAACAGATATCTGTTCCACCAGACATAGACGTAAGGTGCAGTCGACTACCGAACGCATGGAACGCCCATTCGAACAGGGGAGGCGTCAAAACCGCACCAGTAACCGCAAGTATTCGTAGGGACTTGAATATGCCAATCTCCACTGAGAAGTGCAACAAGTCAATTACGAGTACTCCCATACTCTTGGGAGCGGATCAACTTACTCGGTTTAATACCTTGACCCTGAATTTCGGCGAGAAAACGAGGGCTCGTGCCAAGTTGGGTGACTCTGTTGACAGGTGAGAACTCGGCAAGAACGGAAAGTGAAGACTTGAGCTCACCCTTGATCGTTAATGAACTTAAGGTATGTTCGAGCATCAGGATGGAAGGGTGAGCCATCATATAGAATGATTCGGCTACCGATGGAAAGCGTAGCCAACATGAACGTCCACATCATCCATCCAGTCTGTAACCCTAAATTAGATACGGAACCGATGCACGGCTATAACCATTTTCACTGACGGTAGTATACTGGAAGTAGGTTTCGCCATATTTCACATCCAAACCGAGGTTTATGTCTCTCCGTGTTTGCATAAGGATACCCTATCACGGTTCGTCAATAAGATTTCGTGGAGACATAAAAAGGCTTGCCCCGGCAGAATGAACAATACACTTGGGAGGCCCAGATGTACCCGAGCTGTACAAAATGAAGAGAGGCTGATTAAAAGGAAGCTGCTCAAAGACGAGATCCTCGCTCTTTCCCGTCGACAAGAATTCGTGAAGGGGGACGCTAAATTCATCATCATAGATTCAATATGTATTAAGCTTGAAGATGAAGTCAGGACTCACGCATTTTTCAGCTTCGAAGTTGGTCGTTCTTGTTCGGTGAGTGTACTGGGCAGTAGAATCGCCCGGCTCAGTCCCTTCGCGTTGAGATCCTTAATAACCTCGATGACTTTTGGCATTAGGTCAATGGTTTTCCCGGCGTAAAGGACCTCCGTTTCTGCAAACACTAACTTGGGCTGTATCTGACGGTATCGGTCGAGTATGCCTTGGGTGCCCATGTCCGTTGCAGTACTGGAGAACACGGCACCAATGCTAGCCGTAGCGAGAGCTATCGTAACTGCGGTGAAAGAGTTCGTGATTATTGCTACGCGAAGGTCGGTCAGCACACGTCTTTCGTGAAAGAGATCTGGTGCATACCTGCCACCCTATCGCCTACAACCAACCCATTTGCTCGCATCGCTGAAGCCATTCGTGCAACATCTTCTCTTAACTCTCGGAACGTGTAGTGCACCACTTTTCCCGATTCTCCGCAAGCCGTACATGCAACACCTTCGTCATTCCGCCACAGCAGATTCTCTGCATAGTTGAGTCGAGCACCTGGGAACCACGTCGGAATCTCTGGAATGATGCCTGGTTCGAGTACCTGCGGATTCAATGATTCAAAGATGCTACGTGTTCAATGAGGCCGGAACGCACGGTGCGGGGTGACTCAGAGGAAATGATTCGGAAGAATCTCCAAAGGTCGAGCCAGAAGTTATAATCCTCGACAGAGTACTTATGAAGATCGTGAAAGTCCTCTAATACGACATGTTAGTCTTGCAAACTCGAGAGCTGGATGGAGAACGTACTGAGATTCGTACCCCTGGTACGATTGATCATTAACCGTAGCTGCTCAACATTGGTTGATTCCGGATCCTGAGGCTTCCAGAGTAAACGTGAATGCTCGAAATAATTGTTCATCGTGAAGCGTGAAGGTGATAGCAAGCAAGAGAATCCGGAGATATCAACCTGGGCCGCATGACCTGAAAACTGGGAAGATCAGTCGCAATCTGGAATCTTGAGCTTGAGCCCGACGTACCAATTAACCAATCGCGCGCCGTTCGAAGCACTACTACTATCTCTCGTCTCTCATTGGTATCCCGTGTTATGTCGTGGCACCATTTGCACCAAATGTGCTCGCAATATCATTCACAATAATTACAGGCGGGAAAATTATCTACCGGGGTAAATATTCTTGTCATGAAAGTTGGAAAACCTTACAAACAATGGAGAAGAAAGTCGGGTGTCAGGCGGGGCACGAGACGGGGAGATTGGTCTTCAAGTGTAAGAAGGATGGTAAGTCAGATTCCAATTTCTAAACTCCGCTCCGGAGAGCACTGGCAATTTCTCTTTCCCAGATCAGAGTGGGCATATTGACATCTCTCCAAGAACGTTCATGCGCATATGCATCCATGGACGGAGGCTGCACCTGCAAGACGGGCTTTTCGTAAACGCCTCTAGGTTCCTTACCTGCCAGTGAAGTCTAACTATAGGGCAATCCGTCAATGCTTCATCTGATTCGCCAAGGGACGATAAGTTGCGGCCTTGAAGGGTCTTTGATACTAATCTCTAGATGATGTCGGACGTATAGTATAGCCATATTTATGCGGCCATTTCATGACGCGTCTCTGTGGCATCCCTTTCCTTCGACGCGTTTTTCCTGATCCATCTGTACGATGTAACGGTGCAGGAAATCCTTTCGCGAGCACATCGGCATTCCATGACGCGTCTTTCTGGCTCTTCCGTCCGTAAGATAAAAAGAGCGTTCGCAAACTCAGTGCGTTGCATCGTGGTCCCGCAATGGCTTCTAACACTACACCTGCACCCTCTACACTTCGTCAGCTTGCAGATCTCATATCTACATCTGTTGACCAAATCGATGCTCTTTTTGACAAAGAGGGTTTCAACTATCCTAGTCTCGACGGTTCTTTCAACCCCAAGTCACCCGAGGAGGCTCTATCCATGCGTCCAGAGGTCGTGAAAGTAGCCATGATTGCCATCGCTGCCTGTGGCCAGTTATCTGCCACGATCAATATGCCTGCAATGACACTCTTTGACGCTGTTGGAGGAGTACGTACTTCACGCTCAAGGTCTACGCAATATCTTTACTAACCACTGATTGTGGCAGTTCCATGTTTCCTCTTGCATTCGCACAGTAGTGGCTACTAATGTAGCAGAGATTCTTCGGGGTCACTCGCAAGGACTACATGTCAATGATATTTCTGCGCAGAACGGCGTGGAACCATCCAAACTGGGTGAGCTCCTTTCGCGCGCTTCTCCATACGTTCTCTGGATCTTGAGTCATCAGCAAGAATACTTCGCCTCCTCGCAACGCATCATTTCTTCATCGAGACGGCACCCGACGTTTTCAGGCTGAATCGGCTGTCTTCAATGCTGGATACAATGAAAACTCTTGACGAAATCAAAGCCGAGTAAGCCATTTATCCTGACTGTATCGTGTAAATTCACTCATGAGCTACACCTGCAGCCCGGAAAATAAATATACTGGCACGTCTGGCATCGGAGCAATTGTTGAGCATACGTGAGTTTCCGTGCTCTATTCTTGATCAAGTCAGTTACTTATTCTTAACCAGCGGAGACGAAATGTTCAAGGCTTCTGCATACATGACCGAAACGCTTGTTGACCCGAAGAAAGGCTACTCGGATGCCCCAGAAGACACTCCGCTGGCAGTAAGTCTATTGAGATCTGCTTCACTCCTCAATGCTAACTATTCCCGACCGTAGCGGGCATTCAACATGAACAAGTCAGTTTGGGAGTGGTTCGAAGAACCTGGTAACGAGTATAGGCTAAAACGATTTGCTTCCGCCGCCGAGGGCTTTTACAAAATGAAGCCGGGTGCTATCCTGGCCGGTGCGTCTCTAACTTGTTCGTGGTAACTTGAAATCTTGCTAAGTGTGCCCATAAGGATTCAAATGGGGCAGCCTGCCTGCTGGCTCTGTTATTGTTGACGTGGGAGGAGGTTCTGGTCACAACATGCTCACAATTTACAAAGAGCATCCGGAGTTAAAGTTCGTCGTTCAGGATCGTGAAGCCGTTATTCAGCAAGCGCACAAGGTAGACTCGCTCTCGGATGTCCGTCGATCGACCGTGTTCTAATGATGATCCGGAAGTTCTGGGAATCCAACGGACTTGTTGAAGCGATAAAAGAAGGCAAGGTGACCCTTCAGGGTAAGCAACTCTTAAGCTCTTGACGCGTAGCAATCGTAATTCTAACAATAATTTCAGTTCATGACTTTTTCGATTCTCAGGATATCGAACCGCCTGCTGTATTCTTATGCAGTATGATCATGCATGATTATGGACGAGCATTAGCTGAGAAAATACTAAAACACCTTCGAAATGCGGCCAGTCGTGACACAAGACTGTTGATTCTTGATCAGGTAACACTTGACCACCGTGCTCGACTTCAATCAAAACTAACGAGACTTGCCGCGATGATTCCAGATTGTGCCTTACGCAGCTCCCCATGACACCATTCAAGACATCGGTGACGAGATTCGTGGAGCAGAACAACAACCTGTCCCTCCTCCTCTTCTACCAAATCTGGGAAAAGCCAGTGCAATGACATACTTGGGTGACTTGCAGGTTAGTCTCAGTCCCTATCAACGTTTCTCTAGGAACAGGTTGTTGATAGCACTTTCACCGCGTAGATGTATATCGGTTTGAACGGGGAAGGGCGTACTCTGGGTTCCTATGTAGACCTTCTGAGGAGTGCAGGTTGGAAGATTAATGAAATATATCCAATAACTGGTGCTATTCAGATACAAATTGTGGCGACACCATTGTAGTATTCTCAGTGATAAATGCCCTCATTCCCCACCTAACCTTCCGGTCCCAGTGTTCGGGCCTTTACAGTGTAATGTTCACATGACTAGCCGACGGCACCCAAGCATTCGATCTTCCGTGTGCTGCGCAATGCCAACAGTTCTTGTAGTTCTTGACTTTTCCTTCGGTTCATTAATGCATCACCCGTCACCCGGGTAACTTTCAATGTTTCTCGGCTCGTTCCAAATCTCAGGCTCGAGTTGTCTCGAACTTTTGAACGAAGTTGTGATGCAGTGTCTAGCCTTTCTTGAATGAGCTGCTTCTGGCTCACCTCTCAGGTCGTTGATCGTGACGTGAGAAGCGCGCCGTGGGACGTTGCCCAGAAGGCAACAACTGTCTTTATAAGTGCCCGAAGGAGGTAATGGAAACACAGGACTTGATTCTTTCCTGCTCCACTATCCGTAAATATTTAGTCGGGGGCACAGTATCATTACGCGTACAGGCGACAAGCAGTACTCATTAGCCTGTAACGGGCAATTAGGCTATGAGAATCACCTCAGCACCGCAGAACAGTCCAGTGCATGTACCTTTGCTGATGAACATGATACATTAATTTCCCCTGCATCCCAACAGTCTGCAAATAAATTGACCCCTGCGAAGGTTCGCAAACCGGCAAGCGGAAGCCGGATTGGGGTCGCACGACACGCGGTTGCACTGTTCGCGGCCTTGGTTCAGTCTTCTGCTTCCCAAGGTTATTTATGCGTGTAGAACGTTATAAAAAATGGTACCAGGTCTCTGAAACGTTCAATAAAATAGAAGCAACATGAAGCTGGGGCTTAGGACAGCTGTCATTGCTGTATGATCTCGATTCCCGAGCTTCTTCAGGAGGTGTGCCGGGGAGCAAGTGTCAAGCCAGATATACCGAAATTTCTCACATTATGATGCCAAGGAACCTTTTTCCTCTGACTCTTGTTCATATATAAGGGGAATATGACGATGCCCGGTCGTTTGTTACCACCCATCCCCTACCAATCCGAAAGTTTTCGTCAATGTGGCCAAAGCTTTCGCAGTTCGTGGCAGCCAATCTCGTACTGGCCTCGTTTGAGGGTTGTAGGGCTGCAGTCTGGTTAGGCAACTTGGCCGATTCATACGACTTCATCGTTGTTGGTGGTGGCCAAGCAGGGTTGACCATCGCGTCTCGTCTTTCAGAAGACTCGTCGAGAACAGTGTTGGTAATTGAAGCCGGGGATTCGGGTGAAGCCATACAGAGTAAAATCGGTGCGCTGCCTCTTTCAAGTTTTTCTTGACGTTGCTTATGGCCTCAACCTGGTTACAGACACACCTTCTTCTACATACCTTGACTCAATAACTGGAACCTCAGCCGACTGGCAGTATACCACCATCCCAGAGCCCAACACCAATAATCGAACAATATGGTGGCCACGAGGAAAAGTCTTAGGAGGTTCCTCGGCAATGAACGCGATGTACATGGTTCGACCTCCGCAGATCGAGGTTGACGCGTGGGCAAACTTGATGGCCGGCGAATCCGATGCCGCAAGTCAATGGAACTGGAATTCACTATTCGCTGCCATGAAGAAGTCAGAAACATTCCATCCGCCGGATGAGCAAGCCAGACAACTCGCTCAAATTCAGTATGATGCAGGCAGTCATGGAGAAGACGGTCCTATACAGGTGGCCTATTCCCCATTGTAAGTTGCCTATTTTTGTCTTTGATGGAATGATCGTCTGACCTGTCGATCAGCCAATTCGAACAGAACGGTCAATGGATCCAAGCAATGAGTAACGCGGGGATTTGGAGTAACCCTGATGCCATGTCAGGCAGAAATTGGGGCGCATGGACGACAAACTCGTTCATCAACCCAGCCGGCCCCTGGAAACGTTCCTACTCCCGCTCCGCCTACATCGACCCTCACAAAGACCGCCCAAATCTCACCATTCTTGTCAACTCGACAGTGACACGTATCCTGTTTGCTCAAGATAGCAACAGTGCTACAGGTGTTGAATACGCGGAATCCAGAGATGGTGACAGACGTACTGTCAATGTCAACCGGGAAGTTATCGTCACCTCGGGTGCCATTGGCACCCCGCATGTCCTTTTGGCTAGCGGTGTTGGCCCTAGAGCTGTATTGGAGGCCGCTGGCGTTCCGGTCAAGGTTGACTTGCCAGGAGTTGGTGAACACCTCCAGGACCACTTGGTATGTTCCATTTCATTGTATGTTCATTTCGGTTGCTGATATAGATACAGACTAATTCTGTAACATGGAACACCTCGGCAGATACCGCTGGATCTCTTTTCAAGTCAGGGCTTGTCAGTATTGGCCTTCATTATCTTTAATTGGGTACTGACCCTATCTTCCACTCTATTAGCGTACCCCAGAATTCCTCTCCCACATCAATCCAGGGGTTGCCTATCTTAATGCTTCGTACCTTTTCGGTGGAGACAGTGGACGTGACGAATTCGCCCAGACCGTCGCTAATCAATACTCTGCTTCTCTGTCGACTGTCCCGACCCAAAGCTCGGAGATTATCGAAGGATACAGAGTCAAATACGACGTACTTTCCAGAACCGTGATTCCCAGTGAGGTTGGCATCGTCGAACTGCTGCTTAATATGATGGGCGACGGTTCCATTTCTATTGGCGTTGCAATGCAACACCCCTTCAGGTAATTCATAATCTTGTCTGATCCTCATACGAATGATTCACAATCAACCAGTCAAGGGCGCTTGTACATCAACTCCTCTTCTGTTTTCGACCCTCCCATCATAGAGCCTAACTACCTGGCTCACCCTTCTGGTCTGACCGAGATTCCTAAACCCCATTAGCATTCTAACATTGAATCTTTTCTTCAGACGTTGTCATGCTTCGACAGGGATTAAAGGTTGCCCGCGCGATCGGCTCAGTTGCACCTTTCAACTCTACCCTCGGCACAGAACTCTCTCCTGGACCTCAAGTACAAACCGATGAACAATGGGACGCCTGGATCAGAGGAACGACATGGACCCAATTCCATCCTGGATGCACATGTTCTATGCTTCCCAGAAATCAAGGAGGTGTCGTCGACGCCAACCTGAAGGTTTACGGGCTCGGTGAGTAATGGTTCGCATCGTCATGGAAGCCTCAGCTGACATCAATCATTCCAGACAATGTTCGCGTTGCTGATGGTTCCGTCTTCCCATTCCTGTTCTCTGCACATGTACATCCATTCACTGTTCAACGTTCATTACCCTATCTAACATTCCTCCTTTGCCAGATTGGAGCTCCCACATACGGTGTCGCTGAAGAAGCATCAACGCTCATTCGCAACTCCAATTCCGCTCTCCCGCGAGGCTCATGGTCATGGTTAGGTTTGTTTGCAATCATTGGCATTGTTTTGGCGGTGTAGTTATTAGAACACTGATGACAGACCTCTTTCACGGGCTGCCGGACACTTCTGGGAATGGAAAAGGACAATGACTTGGTACTGACCAGGTACTTCTACACCAACCTGGAACACTCGTCCATCTCACGGAATCTACAATCATCTATTTGGATTTTTACCATACATACGTAGTCGTATACCCTCATACGCATATCAACGCTATCGGAATATCAAAATTGCTTTTGGAGTTTGTGTACAAATGTTCAAGTTCGATATCGGCTCCTGTACGGATGGTGAAGCGTTGGGGGACTACTGAGTTGGTACGCGTTTCCGATTCAATCATAGCGATCCGCTCGCTCATCGGGTTTCCTCGATACTCTGATTGTTCTTCCCCCCCGCCCCCTCTTTCGTGCACTTCGACGTGTCAAATGACTTATATATATTATTAGAACATCGGCTTTGTTACAACATGAGTGTATTCCACGGGAGCTCATCAGCATCAGATGACGTTGGTTGGGCATGGTTCGCCTCCTACCCCCTAAGCGAATGTGCTCAAGAGCATCAGATCGCTGCTTTACCAGCAGTCTAAAGGTATGAATGTGAGACCCAGTTCAATTTGGTGAGTAATCACACTTACCTCGATTGGTAGCAACACCATGAGGACGGAGGACACAAGGAAGAGCGTCGCCGACACGAAAATAGGTCTGATCTACCGTCAGCTTTATGTGGCTATACAGACACATATGGAAGAACCTACCCGTTTGCCGTCGAACTGCTCGCAGATCCGTCGGGGTTGGTCGTGACGATCTTGATTACTGGGGCAAGAATGCCAGTAATTCGGTTGAACGCCGAGCACAACGCATCCCCAGTCCCACGATGGGGTGCCGGGAAAACTTCAGGTGTGTATGCGTACAGGACACCGTACATCTGTTCCTTGATCAATATATTTGCCATGGCAGCTGTTCGAAGGAGCACTTACAGCATTCCTGGGGAAAGCGAGCTTATCAGCAAATGTACAGGGAAAATGGAGAAACCGGCGACATACTGTGTTAAACCAGAGGCACAGGAGAATCCCAGGACAGCTGCCTGGGACTTGCTAGTTGTGAACAAGAACAAGAAGACCCCATTAAGAGCAGTGGAGACCGCCATCGTTAGCTTGCGACCTCCCAAAGAAAACCTGCTGTTGGTCTTCCGAGTCCAGTCTACAACGAGGCAGGCGATGATGGAGCCAGGTACACCAAGAATGGATATGATGGTGTAGTCTCGATATGTACGCGACACGGTCGAATTACTGTCTGGAACCTGAGTAGTGAGGTACAGTGTAATGAAGCCATTGAAGAGCGGATATGCCAATCCAATCAATCTGAACAAAAATTATGAGTGATGATTTCAAGCTGTACAAAGCCTCGGAATTCACTGACCCCCAGAGTATGATGGTGATAGAGGTATTGATTGCTAGGCGTTTCGTCGAAAATAAGGGCGTGACATGAGACCTTCACAAAAAGGTGAATATTACAAAAGACAGAAAGATATGGCGAGAAAACCGTACAGGGAGACTTTGGAGAATGTATTCTTGAGAATCTCAAGCGTTGTGAACCGAGTAGTAGGTGCATTCGTCGTGTCGCCAGAAACGCTCCTGAGTGCCTCAACAGTCAGCGACACCTTCCTACCGTTCTTCTCTGCAATGTGTTCCAGAATCTGTAGGGGAGTTGATATTAGGTATTAGAGGACGTAGCAAAAATGTGGTGGGCATGACCTTGACTGCTTCCTCGTCGCGACCCTTTGCAATCATGTACTTTGCACTTTCCTGAAAAATTTCGGGAAACGGCATCAGTAAGTCCACTTGTGCAATCAGCCATGATAACAGTACAGACCTGCAGATCGAATACAACGAACCGCATTATCCACATCACCATAGTGACACCACCACTGATCGACGTTATAAATCTACTAGACTCTGAAAATGTGATAACATACAGGACATATCTGATGAGATGTTAGTTCTTTGAACTATAAATGGAGAATGCGCTCGACTTACAAGGTGTATCTCCAGCCCATATTATCCTCTTTCAAACACACTGTCGCTGAAGTGGGACATGAAAAGTTTCCAATCAATGGCCACGCTACAAGCGAGGCGAAGAGTTGTCCAAGCGCCCACCATGCTGAAAGCAGGGTCAAAAGCCACTAGACTGACATTGGCATCGAGCTTCCGCATGCTGAATATCAATACTTACCTGATGGGACTTGGGTACCGACTCAAGAAAAATGGCCCCTGAAGTCAACCGGTTAGCTCCCGAGGTGATCCGCTATGTTTTCTACCGACCATCGACAGGCAAACTATAAGGGACAGGTACAAATTTTAAACTACGTCAGCGGGGAAAGTGACGACACGAGGCGATCGGAACTCACTTTCCACCTATTCCAAAACCAACACATGCTATGAGTGCAGCAAGCGTCGTGAAGTTGTTTGCGGCGCCCGCACAGACACCAAAGACACCCGCTATGAAACTAAAAAAGTATCGTTGAGTTCAGTGAACAGTATACAAGGCAAGGCATGGACAACTCACAGAGTGATGTTGAAAGAAAGCCTTCTGCCAATCAAGTCGGCGAGAATACCCCACGTGGTTGCACCAAGAATAAGTCCAACGTATAGGGCGAGCGTTGTATATTCAACGCGAGTGGGTTGCAATTCACGCTGTATTTGCGGAAGGATGATAGCAACGCCTTGCAACCAGATATCTGGAAGAATGTTAAATGGGCATACCTAGCTGGCCGTTGAGATGGAGACTCACTATCGGCTGCCCAACCCAACCCAGTCAACAGGAAGAGTTGAAATTGGTAACGTCCGAAACCGACTCTGAAGGCACCGAGCGTTAGGAAGACCGGGGAGAAACAATGTACGGGACCTACTCGTTCTGCATGTGTTCGTTGACTGGAAAAGAGTGAGTGAGTGGGCAATAGTTCAGATGGAGCATCGGGTACGCACTCAATCTACTTTTGGCGTCATAGATTGCTGAAACGCCGTCTTCACGGGCAACATCGCTGGCGCTGTCGTAGAGGGCGCGTTCCTTCTCCAGGTCTAGGGGGATCGAGGTCTGCTTTTCGCTGTTCATGATGATGGGAGGGAACAAGTGAGCGACAGACCCACGATCAAAAATGCGAATACCTTAAATGATGAAAATTTATATTCAAATTGAGAGGTATCCACGAGAGGTGCGGCTTGGTCTCTTGAAAGTTTGATCAATTTGCGCGGAGCTGTGAGTAATTCAACCTGACGATTGACTCTCATCACTCACTGCTCCCGAATATAGGTCGTTCTACCCGTCATGATCCATGATGTGCCACAAGGTTTACCGTTTTGTTGATAACGGTGTGAAAGGAAGAAGTTTAGAATTTTTTTTTCGGATGAGCATTTACCGGTGCAAGGCGCCGAAATTTACGTCAGCATCGGAGTCAGCGCTGACTTTGGCTCCGACGAGCGTCCTTATTGCAAACAACCGGCAAGTCTTGCCATCCTTCGTTATCCTCCATCCTCGTTATCCTTCCATACCCTCTCAGCACCAGAGGGTGATAAAAATATCTGCTTCTAACAATCCAACAATCAATGACTGCAACTACCATACATCAAGTTCTGTTCTCTTCTTTGATCGTCACGGTCCTGAGCAGACAACTCCCGGCTCTGGTCCCATGAATACTCCCACCTTCCGAAGATTTCATGTGCAGTTTAATACTTGCGCAAATATGGAAAGCTCCAAACCTTGATGATGCGGACAACTCCGCCGCCTTGCTCTTTTCACAAAAAAAAAAAAGAACTAATATTCTTTGAGCGGCAGTGTTTGGAATCAAATATATGCGGATCATACTCCAGTGTCCAAAACCCAACTAACCCCGTCTTTCTACCACCACCACAACGTCCAAGTTTTCGCAGCATGGCTTTCGAGTTTACTAATCGCATGGCCACCATTTCGTACGAACATTTATCCTGTCGTTACCCGGAGCATGCTGGTAAATATTCATTCTGCTTTGTCGTATAGGAACCAGTTGTGGGCTATCACCTCGGCCGTGGGCGCTGGCCTTTGCTTTCTCGTCCTCCTGGTGATTGCTGCGGTTTATACCCATCCCAAGTCCCGAGCACACCTCGATCGCGTCAGTTTCCGAATTGTGGTGTACGCCCTCATTGCCAAGTAAGATCTGTTCTTTATGCCACATACATCTATATTCACCGATTCTGCAGCATGATATTCGGTATCTCAAGTGCGGTTGGCGGTACTCGAACAGGACCTGGCTTTATATGTGGATTTTCAATCTTCGTATTGCAGGTGAGGCTTGGAACAGTCTACTTGCACGGCATGACTCATTCTAACATTCAAAGTAGCTGACTTTACAACTATCGAGCTTTCTTTTGTTTTGCATCGCCCTCAATCTTCAGTAAGCAAAGAGACACGCACACAGACACCAAAACACCTATCTTACAGATCGCTAGGCTTGTAGTTGTCCACGGAGTCAACGGACAGAGAATGGAAAAATTTTACCTCGTTATTTCTGCTCTGTTTACGATCGTCTTAGTGGTGCCACCATACGCTGCCGGCCAGTACGGGTATGTCCAGCACCCAGCCGTCTATGTATTATTTTTTTCTTAAAGCGTCGACAGATGGGATCCCCTCGAACAAGACTGTTGGTATACAAACGACAACCGAACCGAGAGGATAGTATGGCAGGTGCGTATCTAAATTTCTGCCTTTCACTTCCAATGCGAAATAATCAGCTCCTAGGTCACAACGCAGATGGCGTGGACTGCGTTGACTGTCGTTGGAGAGGTTATATGTTCAACGGTCGTCCTGGTGTTCATGCTAAAGCACAATGTGAGTAATGCCCGCTTTAGCGCCAAACTGCTACTCAATCCGAGTCATACAGGTCCGTACTCGGCGCATCTTCGTGCCAACAAGCTCTTTCTCGCATGCGTCTTCCGCACCGCAGGTCCTTCATGCAAACAGGTACAGAAATATTATACTGCGTGTTGGTGAGTCCAACTATCACCTTGACTAGGTGCATTGACTCATTTTTGCAAAGCGCTATATCCGACAGCCTCGTGCTGTGTCAATCTTCTGAGTGTAGTCACGGCGTTACATTCGACTGTGTCTCATGGCATACACGATCAAACTGTGAGTCAAGCCACTCCGAATCGTAGTATGAATTACAATAACATTTACCTCTTCCCCTTATCAGGACTACAACGTCCTTCTACTCAGTATGTGACACGAGCCTTGACGTTCAGCTTTATCTCACCTTATGTGCTAGGTGATTTTCTCTACGGTGGTCGTGCCATAGTTTATGCTTTGCTCGCAGCTTCCGATCCCGTACGTGGGGTTTAGCCACTCTGTTGCAACCTAAACACTGACTAATTGCCCTTATTCATAGGCGCTTGTGCGTGGTGTCCGTGTGTTATTTTCGCAAGTTATCTACGGTACACAGGGTTCGATAAGCTCAACGGGGAAGACTGTGTCCTCCCAGCGGCAGACTGAGGTCTTTGTTGAGTTATCGACCATTCAGGCCGCAGATATACCACCAACGACCGATGTGGCCGATAAACCTGTGGACACATCGTCTATCATACTTCCTGACACCACGGACCCGAATAAGCACCATACTTCGAATCGTGGAAATTCACCCGATGTGGAATTCGAGATTGGTTCCCCGGATCCGTCACATCTTCCGCCGGAGGGAGCGCGCCCCATGAACCTTCAGAGACGGCGGGCGGAAATACGGAGGAAAGACCGCGAGGAAGAAGAGATTTTTAAGAAGCAAATTTAATTGCTATCCGATTGTTACAAGGTTTGTGTTACTTACAAGGAGCGCCATGTACTATATCTCAATCTTATTCTATGGTGCTATCGAAACACGGATCTCCCGCTAATGTATTTATTGATAATTATTATTGCGTACAAAGAGAATCGAAGGGCATTGTTAACAAACATGGGCTTTCCTAGTTGTACTCCTTGACAGTGATACCCAGAATAATTTCTTCTTCCATTTTTCCGTCAGCTTGGGCTTGTTTCATTGTTCCCTTGCCATATTTCCCGGTGCGTTCCTTTCTCCAATCAACCATAGTTGGAGCTGCAATCTTACTATCTTCATCACTTTTGACAGAAGCTAATCTGATATCATCAGCCGCCATCGCAAAGTAGAAGACACCGAGTCGTTCGAGATCAGTTTGATCTTTGGGCGGTTGGATAACGCGATGGATCGTGGGCTTGTAGAACCCTCCTGAAAGAAGTTGCATAACGTCGCCGGTGTTCACCACCTGTAAAATGAATTGAGTATCACAGAAATGAAATAATATGAGAAGGACTGCGGTATTAGCACACAGTGGTAATGATCTATGTTGAGAGCCGGAACTACCTCTGCTCCGCCGAAAACTGGTGAAAAGAAGGTTCCGACTTACTAGAGCGTTCTCAATATGCTTGATGTAGCGCCATACGCCATCGGGAGACAAAATCTGAAGCCCAGATATGGGTTGACTCCACAAAATCGTTATACTGCCGATGTCTGCGGGAAAGAATTGCGTTAAGCCGTTTCTAAAAAGTTGTGAAGATAATCTGAAAACACACCTGTGTGACCTTTTAGCCAGACGTTCCTGGTTAACGTTTCTTCGGCACCCGTACGCGGGTAACTACGGTGGAGGTGTCAGCATCATAGGAACACCGTATGATGAGGCGTTCAGTTGAAACTCACTACTTCATGAATCTGACTATTCATGTGGATTTCGAGATTGTGAATAGGATCGTGTGAAGGTGCCTGAGAAACGGACGAACCTGAACTCTCTCCTGGGGATTCGAAACGGTGCATCTCCACAAATGTCTCTTCAGGTAGATCCATTCCAATGGCGAGAATGCTGGAGAATATGTGAATACCGATACACTGTCATGTTTTTTGCCGTTTCGCTTCTCACCGTAGAATAGTGTACAGAATGTGATTGTGGTTGTGTTGCGCAAAATCTTGAATCTCATCGAGGTGTGGCCTCAAAACAGTAGGGTGGTCTCGTTTGCGAATCGAGCGATTGACTGCACAAAGATAAATGAGTCTAAACGACTTTGGTAGAGTCCGTCTTACTATTGTAGTGCTCGATTTGATCTGAAACCCCGTTCTCAATTTGCTGCAAAGCGATACTGTTTAATAGCGGGACGGTTTAGATTGGCTGGATGCTCACCCATGTTCTCCGCGGTTTGTATCCCTCGTAAACGTCTTCTGATTGGCCAGTATACAAACGCTTCTCGTCTTCTTCAACGAGATCAAATGTCGCGTTTGCAATACTGAATAAGCGTCGTGTCTGTGATATGCATGAAAATGATTAATTGAATGACATCCAGCTGGGTAGTAATCACCTGCTCGGGCGTGTATCCATGATTGACAACATAAAAGAAGCCATGAGAATTCATAGCCTGGCGGACTTGCTTTGCCAATTCCTGACGACCAGCTGGGGTACTCCCTTGCGAAAGATCGACTATGGCCAGATCCGCCCAATCGACTTGAAAAAACAACCAACGATCAAGTCAAATTTAAAGAACGCGTTACGAGGCAAGAGCGGCTTACGATCTTCGCTCGTGGGCGACGGAGCTATATATTCTGGGAGCTCAGGCGCTTTTACATGACCAGATGGTTGTTTGCGGAAGCGTTGTAAGATGTGATTGAGATATTGCGAAAGAAACATGTCGGGTCCTGGAGTACTGAGTGAGTTCCGGAGGGAGGTGAAATGTATGAGTCAATGTATCTTACCTTTTATCCTTGAGCGGTACGCTTGCTCCGTCCTTGACTCTGTTTTTAGGCGTAACGCATGTCAGACTTCTTTCTTCTTTCGCTCAATAGGATCACGGGCCTCACCTGAACCACGAAAAGTTCGATCAGCATCAATATCACTTCCATTTTTCAATGTTCGGCGGATCTATATATCACTTGGTTTTTTGAGCTGAGCTGTTCAGTGTTCGAGATTCAGAGGGTAATGCAGCAGAACTTCTCCTGGAACTGGATCAAGGCTACTCCCAGGGAAGATGATACGAATAGGAGGTGATCCCCCTCAAGTCTGCCGAAATCGTTCCGCGGTTCGAAGGCGTGACTTGTTGGAGTACATTTTGCAGGGAGAAGCTGGTCCCCGAACCCTGATTCCTACCGAAGTAGCTACCTTCGATGTATAGGAATCATAGGGTGGCGGCTGCAGATGATGCATTGATGTTTGAAAGTGGTATTGCCATCCTGGGCAGTAACCTGCCCTCACAAGCACAGCGGTTTCTGATTTTCGGATCTGTGCGCAGAGTGATGAAAGATCGTGTCAAAGTCGAGAAGATGGCTGTCTTGTTTTTCCTTGACGTAAAAGACTACGCAAGGAAGTACTGTAGTGTCAGGTGCAGGATCGTTCGTGACGTTTGCACAAACAGTAATGTGATATGCGATACGACTCCCTGAATTCAGATCTGGCGCCTGAATGTGGCAACCTGCAATAGGTCAAATGGATGTGAAAGGTCGAATTCTCCCGCTAACCGAACTTGCTCGTTAGCCAGTGTGAAATCGTATAGGCGCATATCATCGGCGTACAGCGTACATAGGGGTGCCACCTGCCGGGCTAGAAGCTGCTTACATCAGTAGATTGACAACTCACCTTTTGGCCTTTTATGGCATTTATGGCATTTCCGGCATTTCAAAATGTTAAGGCCAGAATGACCACGGGGCGACACATCTGCTGCTAGTTTCAAGACCCCTACTGCCCTGGTAACACTACTTCCAGACCTTACAGTAAGTAAGTGTACTCAGAAGATTTTCTCCTGGGTGATTTTTGTCCAGTAATGGTATCACATGGTCTTCTCACTATGTTTGATCAGCTGTCTCTGTGATAGGTGATTTATAGATGGATTTGTCTCGTAGAGGATCTATATACACTCACCAGATGGTAGCATAAACCTAATTGTGTAGCTCCAATGACTCACCACGTCTGGATGCGACTACCTGCTCCAGTGGACCTAGCCTTTTGGCCCCGGTCCACCCAGCCTTTTGGCCTTTTTGGGGTCGGCTCCAGCCCAGAAATACTGACTGGCATTTCGGTAAACCAGGCCTAGCCTTTTACCTTCGGCATTTTGGGCCAAAATGCTGGTGGCATGCTGAAATGCCAGGTGATGTCATCCTACCGATGTAGCTGGCTACGGCTACAAGCAGCTAAGCCGATAAGAATTATCAAAACATAGTAAACTCACCTCAGACACTTTACACAGCTTCTAATGGGTTTCTAACATCTTCAGTGACTATTTCCAACTGCATGCAGCAGATAGAACACTAGTGATTTCACAGTGTTGAGGGTCACCGGTAGCGGGTGCCTAATGCACTGCCACATTCCCAGGGTTCCGGACCAAGCTGCAGGCTTACCACTGCACTTGTGCTGTGCTATGCCCAAGTTCTTTTGGGTTCAAGAGGGTCCTGGACAAACATAGGTTAGTAATGAGCAAGATAAAAACAAATGTAAGTCTTTTCAGAATTTCCCCCAAAATTAACAGCTTAGCTGCTATTAGCCATAGCATAACTTAGCAAGCCATTAACAGCCCTATGTCATGATCCGGGCTCCATTTCACCATAGTCCCACATCCAAAGTATGCAAGCCTCATATTTCTTACTTCCTTTATCCACATTATCTGCACACTTTCTGCTAATGCCTATTTCACTTGTACTTACTATGTTTCATACTCATTTCATTCATATTTGATATCCTAGCTACAGTATTTAAGAACATTGTAATCACCTTATTCCTTAGTTGAATCAACTCCATTTTCTTCCCCTTTGTTTCTCTCCTTCACTTCTCTCCAAAAAAAGACAGGTGGGGTCACACTCCTGTAACAGTTCATGAGCTCACCTGATAGGCACACATTTTTTTTTTTGTCTTTTTTTTTTTTTTTTCGCTTGTGCTTTGCTGTGTTTGCTGACGCCAAAATCAAACATTGCCTCATGGTCCAATTTCCTGCCACTGTTGCTGTCGCCTCCATGGTCGTTCTGTCTTTCTCAAATTTCTTTTTGCCTCTTCACATGTGCCAGCCCACTAACTGTCATTTAGATCAATCTTGGATGGCGGCATTGCAATGAACAGCTCTGAGATGTCACAACGTTCTCTTGTCCTCCCTGCTCCCTTCGACATTGGATTCAGCTTGAAAGCCTCGCCCTCCATGCTCAGAAACTGGTTTCTTTTGGGAATTTTCACCTTTCTCTTCATTCTCTGGTGTTAAGTTCACTGGGAGCCTATGAAGATTTGCAGGATGTTGACTGGAGCTGTTAGTGATGAGCAGGAATCTGGGGCTCCCAAGGGCAGGAAGGGGATCTCAGAAGTGGAGATGCAGAAGTGGAGATGCAGAGGGTTTTTGACTTTCTGGGTGCCACAGGAGATGAGATTGAGCAGCTTAAGATGTGAGTACTGTTTGATATGAATGTACTATTGGAGACTAATGTTCTACTTAGATACACTTTCAAGAAGAATCAGTTGAAGGAACTTTGCTCAAAGTATGGACTTTGGAAATCTGGAAATCTGGACATGCTATGCACTTGCTTGGTTGAATTCAGTGAGAATCGGGACCAATGGAGCAAGTAAGCATCAAACAAGTCTTCTTGCAGCCAACATAATTAAGATAAGCCAATAGGAAACCCAGTGCTTGTTGTACACATAAGGGTCCTCAGAAGTCGAAAGAAGGTGGCAAGAAGAACAGGTTGAAAAGCTATAAATGACGTCGCACAGAGAGGGAAACAGGAGCAACCAATTCGTCATTGCAGACTATTGAATATAGTATGAAGGACATGCGCACCAAAGAGCAGAAGTGTGCAAGGGTTGAAGAAGTGAATGGATAATATTATTGTCTGATTAGGTTACTGACTGTCTTGCAGGCCAAGAAGTATCGGCTTGCACACTCTGAGTACCAAACACTGTCAGAACAGTGACAAACCAAGAATGAGGTATGTTCCATGAATATCTCAATGCCATATTTGATTAATCATTATCTAGACCATGGCAGATCCCCTTGCAATACTTCAATGCATTAACAACAAGCTTGATGTTGTTGTTGGGCAGCAGCAGCACCTCAATCCAACCCTCAGTACTATAATCTCACCTCTTACAGTGCCAACAACACATCTCTCCACCAATCTGATGACTCCAGCAGTTGATTTCACACAGCCAAATTCAACATTATCAGTCTTGCTAATTTGTCTAAGATAAGACTAGTGGAAAACTACCCAAAAGATAACCTCCAAAAGTCTAACTCAGGTTGTTGTGCAAGTGTGGATCGACGTGTTCAGAGTTACCGCACTTAGAATGCCAACAAAACTCTTAGCTAAGTTGTTACTCTCTTATAGAAGTGTTCTACCTCAAAGTGTTCACCTCCAGAGGAGTATATATGGTTTTAAAATGGTTTATATCACAAATACACACACAAAACACAAAGAACATGGTGCACAAAGCACAAACACAAGAGCTACAGTCCCGTACAAAGACTCGATAGCTGATATAGTCTGACCCTATGGAGTTCAAGACTTCTTCAAGATAACTACAGCACACAGTGTACTGGAAAAGGTCCTAGACCAATTTCTACAAAGAGTTCAGTGCAGGCACACCCCTTGCTAAGACTCTAAGTGTGTNCCTCCCTGCCCTTGACAATAATTTGTCTAAGATAAGACTAGTGGAAAACTACCCAAAAGATAACCTCCAAAAGTCTAACTCAGGTTGTTGTGCAAGTGTGGATTGATGTGTTCAGAGTTACCACACTTAGAATGCCAACAAAACTCTTAGCTAAGTTGTTACTCTCTTATAGAAGTGTTCTACCTCAAAGTGTTCACCTCCAGAGGAGTATATATGGTTTTAAAATGGTTTATATCACAAACACACACATACAAAACACAAAGAACACGGTGCACAAAGCACAAACACAAGAGCTACAGTCCCGTACAAAGACTTGATAGCTGATATAGTCTGACTCTATGAAGTTCAAGACTTCTTCAAGATAACTACAGCACACAGTGTACTGGAAAAAGGTCCTAGACCAATTTCTACAAAGAGTTCAGTGCAGGCACACCCCTTGCTAAGACTCTAAGTGTGTCACAACCTAATACACACACAGGCCACACTCCAAGTGCTCAAGGCTCCTTCTTGGTGTAAAGTTTCTCTTAGAAAAGTGCTATAATGCACTCAAGATGTTACTCTTATCTCTTACAACGCAAGTTCGTTATCAGATTTCTATCTCTCTGGAGTCACTCAGGACCAATCTCCAGGGCCTGTAGTGAGGAAGCAAAACTGGAATGGCACACAAATTTATATATCAAACAAACTTGTCATGTATTCACAATCAGAGGGGGCAGAGTTACTTGAGTATGTACAAATATCTAGCTGTCCTTATATACAGTCCAAGGAATATATCTACAGAAAATTATAAATAATGTCCAATAATTCAGGAAATGACAAATGAGTGACTGAGATACTAAAAGAGGGATTATTCAGATGTCACAGAGTCTGGCCACTAGGGTATCTGACCATATCTGTGCAGGTATCTATGCCTCCAGGCATTCTAGACTCTATAATTTGTATTTTCTCTTTTCTAAGTCAGGTATCTATGAGTGGATAGCTGTATCTGTCCCGTTTCTTTACAGCATTTCCCTTTCTAGTAGCTGCACATCGGCAGAGGCCTAGATGCCAANTCTTTCTGTTTTGATGTCTCCTCTAAGTACCTCTGTACTGTTTGACTGCAGCTTGCACTTTGCAGATGTCATAGAAAAGTAAAGTAGAAGTTAAAATCCCATTGATAGCACTTTGAGAGCTTGGTTCACTAGCCAATGCATTCATTGAGCTATAGTTAGATTCCCTACAGGTTTCAGAAGTGATCCGCTTTGGATCTGATACATAGATAGGTCAGAAAGTACAGCTTAGACACCTTTGTATAGTATATCATATAGCTCTTCATACTTTCTAAGGTACCACAGCTTCTCTAAGGCAATGACTAGCAGACTGGGCTCACTCTAGTCCTTATTACCCATTATCTTGTGTCATATTAAAGTGTTCCAATTCAGAAATAGCGTAAAATGAATAAAAGTGGGTCTTTTCTAGGTTCGACATATTATCGTACTGATAAACCGTCCTTCTGCTTCTGAATCTAATAGAGCTTGTGTTTTGATGATTTGGGTTCCCACTTTGTATTGGAGAGGAATATGCATAGAATTTCGATCCATTTTGGCTAATACAAAGTGTGAAATAGTTATGGGCAGTGGAGACATCATCCTCTTCCACTACTTCAAAAACCCTCTTGCTCCATAAGATCGATCAGCAGGTTTTTCTCTTCTTCCATCTGATCATTCACCAGCGCCCTAATTTTGGCGAACTGTTCTTCCTTCAAAAGTTTCTTTGGCTCTTCCTTCTTCTTCTCTTCCTTCTTTGGAGCATCTGGACAGTCTCTAATTTGGTGTCCTCCCCTTCTGCATTGGAAGCATAATCCTTTTGCCATATATTCCTTCTGATCTCTGTCTGAGATCTGTTTGATGGTGACTTCTTCTTTCTTTCAAAAGTTCCACTGAGGCCTTCTTCTATTATCTTCATCCCATGTCTTTCTGTACTCTTGAGCCTGTTTGTAACTTTCATCAAAGAGGATTGCAGCATTCATCCAGTCCTTGATGTTGGTAGGTGTACCTTTGGGTCGGGTCATAATCTTCAAGACTAGGCTTTTAGGCAGCCCTCATTTGAAAGCTATGATCTGTGCTGCATCATTATATCCCATCTGCTTGGCCAGATACGAGAATTGGTATGTATATTCATCAGCTCTTTCCTTCATCTTCAAATCCTGGAGCTTAAGCTGAGCTTCCAGGGCCATATCTAGCTGTTCTTATATATAGTCCAAGGAATATATCTACAGAAAATTATAAATAATATCTGATAATTCAGGAAATGACAAATGAGTGACTGAGATACTAAAAGAGGGATTATTTGGATGTCATGGAGTCTGGCCACTAGGGTATCTGACCATATCCATGCAGGTATCTATGCCTCCAGGCATTCTAGACTCTATAATTTGTATTTTCTCTTTTCTAAGTCGGGTATCTATGAGCAGATGGCTGTATCTGTCCCGTTTCTTTACAGCATTTCCCTTTCTAGTAGCTGCACATCGGCAGAGGCCTAGATGCCAAAGTTTCCAAGGTCAGAACACACTGTTACTGTTCCTATCTCCTTTGACAATGCACGCTTGGTCTTATTTAGGACTTATTATGCGTTATATATTCTTTGTATAGCTTGTTCTATCTGTCTGTAGGTAGTGGATGTCCTTCGGAAGTGATTTCCATCTTTCTGAGCTGACTTTATACCTATTTCACTTATCACAAATTGGTTAGCTGCCAGTGAATTCTTTATTAAGAGATTGCCTGCTTTGACTCTGATCTATATATTGACTTTGGAGGAGGATCGTTCTATGATCGTTCCTGTTCTAAGTTGTCTTTCTGTTTTGATGTCTCCTCTAAGTACCTCTATACTGTTTGACTGCAGCTTGCACTTTGCAGACATCATAGAAAAGTAAAGTAGAAGTTAAAATCCCATTGATAGCACTTTGAGAGCTTGGTTAACTAGCCAATGCATTCATTGGGCCATAGTTAGATTCCCTACAGGTTTCGGGAGTGATCTGCTTTGGATCTGATACATAGATAGGTCAGAAAGTACAGCTTAGACACCTCTGTATAGCATATCATATAGCTCTTCATACTTTCTAAGGTACCACAGCTTCTCTAAGGCAATGACTAGCAGACTGGGCTCACTCTAGTCCTTATTACCCATTATCTTGTGTCATATTAAAGTGTTCCAATTCAGAAATAGTGTAAAATGAATAAAAGTGGGTCTTTTCTAGGTTCGACATATTACTGCATCAACACACCAACATGGAGAGNACAGCATTTCCCTTTCTAGTAGCTGCACATCGGCAGAGGCCTAGATGCCAAAGTTTCCAAGGTCGGAACACACTGTTATTGTCCCTATCTCCTTTGACAATGCATGCTCGGTCTTATTTAGGATTTCTTGCACATTAGATATTCTTCATATGTCTCGTTGTATCTGTCTATAGGTAGTGAATGTCCTTTGGAAGTGATTTCTGTCTTTCTGAGCAGTCTTTGTACCTAGTTTGCTTATTGCATATTGTTTAGCTGCCAGTGAATTCTTTATTAAGAGATCGCCTGCTTTGACTCTGATCTGTATATTGACTTTGGAGGAGGATCGTTCTATGATTGTTCCTGTTCTAAGTTGTCTTTCTGTTTTGATGTCTCCTCTAAGTACCTCTGTACTGTTTGACTGCAGCTTGCACTTTGCAGATGTCATAGAAAAGTAAAGTAGAAGTTAAAATCCCATTGATAGCACTTTGAGAGCTTGGTTAACTAGCCAATGCATTCATTGGGCCATAGTTAGATTCCCTACAGGTTTCGGGAGTGATCTGCTTTGGATCTGATACATAGATAGGTCAGAAAGTACAGCTTAGACACCTCTGTATAGCATATCATATAGCTCTTCATACTTTCTAAGGTACCACAGCTTCTCTAAGGCAATGACTAGCACACTGGGCTCACTCTAGTCCTTATTACCTGTTATCTTGTGTCATATTAAAGTGTTCCAATTCAGAAATAGTGTAAAATGAATAAAAGTGGGTCTTTTCTAGGTTCAACATATTATCGCTTCCTCAACCAACTACTGTACCTGATTCTGATTCTTACCTTTAGTCACTTCTGACTCATATCACCACTGTCGCCCAGCCTACTGTGTCACAGGCCACAGCACAACAGGCCCCTTCGGTGTCAAGTAGCTCAGCATCTGGCTCTGTGCAGCCAGATCTTGGGCTCACACACCCTAATGTGAAGTGGAAGTGTATTTTTCTTTATGGTAAAGAGGTATTCTTTCGGCGAGTCGATGTTGTCAATCCAATCATGCCAAAATTCACCAAGGACTTGGACAAGCTCGGACAGATGTGGGATGACAAGAACCCTGACTTTGATGAGAAGGAATGCTTACTTCACATTGGCAACCCAGAGCATGGTGTTCCGATGAAGTACTGGGGTGATGTTCTGAAGCTGGAAAGTCTGGATCCATGGGACAACCACTGGGAAGTCTGGAAGTGCAAACTTTATCTGTGGTTGGTGCATATTCATGTTCAACTATCTTTATTTACAGACTCTGATTTCTCCATTATAGCTCATCAGAGAATACTACAACAAGGTTGGAAAGAGTGTGTTCTTGAAGGAATTCACAGTAGACGGTTGCAAGCTATGCCAAACTGCTATCTATTAAGACTTGCTGAGGCAACAGCCGAGATATAGAGGCTCATGTTAGATACACACTAATTCTTGGACCATACATATCATAAACATTTCTTGGTTGTATACTATAGCAGAGTAATCAGATGTGAATAAAAAGTATTGTTCTGCCTACTATTCACATTGTCAAGTTAGATCAATAATTTCATGGCTACTTGAATACAGCTTGCTGAACTCAATATCTGAGTTGTTGTCTCCTGATTGACTCGAGTGAGAATCTCTAAATCCAATTTCCATATTGTTGTCATCTGATACTTGACCTTCAGCAGGATGTGATTGGTCACTAGTCCCAGTCTTCTCAGTGGCTATCCAAGAATCTGAAGCAGTGCAGAGTAAGCTGCAACCAGTAGTGACTAAACCACATCAGGGCTCGGGCGTAGTTGCTGCTGCCAGAACAGAAACAGGCACAGACACTTGAATTGTTTGCAGGGATTGGTATTTGACAGCTTCCTCGCCAGTGAGCTTGGCCCATGCCCAAGTAAAGTTTACAAAATCCGCTACTGAAAATGATAGGTGGACCCGACCTTTGCTTCTCATGTCAAGCATATGGGGAACAGACCTGACAATTGAGGTATGAAGAGTTGGGATGTAGTTTGTGTTTTCATTAGTTATAAAGTTCAGCTGCAAGCAGGGGCACAAGAATGTTTGGGTGTCGGGCTGGAATACAACATATTTCTTCAAGAGATGGCATGAGAATCAGTGGTTCAGGGATCAAAAAAGAAAGCTAAATACCTACCAAATGCAATATTGACTGTTACAGAACAGACAATCTTTTCTTTCTTTCCATCTCTTGCTTTGACACTTTAGCGCCTCCAAGCGCTAGTTTTCTCTTTTCTACCTATGCTTCTCATTGACATCTGGACACATCCACATTCCCAGTTCCCTTTTCCGACCTTATGCCTATTTCCATATTTAAGATGTCATCACTATGTCAGTCATGACATCAGTATGATATCATTATTCTATTAGTTTCTTTCTCTTTCTATTTATGATGCGATGTCATTTCTGACGTCGCTTATTGTATCATTATATTTATTTTTACTTCCTCGACATCACTTCTGATGTCATGTTCCTATTTATCAAGTCGTTAAAGGCACACTCTGTTTGCTAAACAAACAATGTCGCACTAGCAGTTTGTATGCAACTAGTAGACTACAATCATTGTATAAGTAGATAGTTTGCAGGTCTAAGCTACTTCAGCTTGACCTGGTTAATCCTTTGGAACTCTTGCTCATAATGACCGATCTCTCTCAACTTTAGTGAAAGCTAGAGAACTCGAACTCAAACTTGCCTCTTATTAACTTAGCGCCGCTATGTCATAGTGGTTGTTGAGTTGTTGTCGTTGCTGCACAAGTAACGTAACATTGACAGAATCATTCCAACCCAAAGTTTCTCATGGAACTGCTTCAAAAGTCTAGTCCCATCCCATCCAACATGTTCACAACAGTATCTAATAATGCCCTCAAGATCATGGATGCTTGCTCTCCAGTCCTGAATCTGAGGCGGCACCCGTCCTTCTGACCAAGATGTCAAGGGCAATATCAAAGTGCAGAGTGGTTCTGCTGGTGGGAACTCAGAAAGTGCTTTGATGTATGATGCGAGAGAGCCATATGTATGGCTCAGATCTGACCACAGAACCTCACACATCTTCTCCCTCAACACTGCCATATGAACCTGACAAGTGTTGCTCTGGTAATCAAAAACCAGTGAGTCTGCAATGCCAGTAAGTGCCAGCTCCATTCCAATAGTCTGGCCAATTCCATGTACACCTCTGAGGTCAGTTCCAGCCAGAACTGAATAGAAGATGAGGCAGTTGTGGGAAAGTTTGAGTATCTGTTCAATTTGAGCTGCAGAGTATATTGTGACCTTCAGGCTAACAGCAGTGCTGTCTTTGCTGTTAATGGCATTAACCTATATTCAGAAATTAACAAGAAAAACATACAAATCTGGGACAAGGATCCATTGGATGCCTAAAGGTATAACATTGCTGTCAGTTGTCATAACGGCATTGACTGCACCATGCTTCTCTAGAGCAGCAAGCTCTGCCTCTCCTTCAGCAGGGGCCTGTCATTGATTTAGCATGAGTAATCTGAATATGTCAAAAATCAAAAGACATACATTATGGAAGCCAAAGCCAAAGCTATTGACAAGAAGTCTTGACTGTTTAAAGAAGGGTGTCTCATCTTTCAGCACTTTGATTCCACGTTTCTCATCTGGTCGTTCTTTGCCATCATATACAAAATTACAGCAATCCATCACTTGAGCTATTTGGCCACAAAACATGAATAGTTGAGTATGGTTGGCAGCACTTGGTGCATGTTTACATTTGTGGGAAGGGCATGAAGCACTCGTCTTGAATATGGTTAGAATTGGGCTGCAGATAAAAACATATGAACTCATTAGAACAGACTGAGTAGTAGGCATGCACCCAGCATCTACACCAAGGGAAAGTTTGTAAGTATGGAGTGCTGATACTTCTTCCTGATGTTCAGCCACAAATTCTTCTAATGTCAATATGCGAGCAACAGGTTTAAGAAGCTTATGATAATATGCTTTAGAACATAATTTGGCATCAGGAAAAGGACTTACATCCCACAAGTCATTGATACCCATAGTAGACAAGAAAGAGCAGGTACTCCTGTTTCAGATAGTCTAACACAAATAACATGATTAAGGAGACTACTCTTGGGTACAAGGTACATAGCATAATAGCAAACAGAATGCCTAGTGACTACTTGGGAGCCTTCTATAATCTATATAATCTAAGAGGTGAGCATTAATGCATAGAGCTGTTTGCCATCACCGTATATATGGTGGTGACAGTAACAGTTGTACAGCTATCATATCCATACTGGTGAGCTATTTTCCATTCTATATATAGTACAGTGGATGGTATGGGTTGATGCCGTCTTGACAGCCATATGTACAGCCATGTACAACACAGAACTGAATGTATAGTCACTGATATGGCATGGGCAGGGTGCATGCACACTGCACACTGCATTGTGCACATCAATATCAATGAAGGCATGTGACTATTACTATAAAAGGACACCAGTTATCGGTTGCTTGCATTGAGACTTAATGATTGCTGGAGCAGATTGTAGCAGAAGATTCTATTCAACTAATGGAAGTATATAAAAACTAATACTAAAGTTTAGCTGGCACTGAGCCATAGCAAAGACACTTGCGTCCACACATCACACATGCAACCTCTGCTTTCTGGTTCATAAGAAAGAAATTTTCCCATTTGAATCTTGGATTGTCGTTCCAAGAGATCAGATACTTAACAATAGTTAAATTACTAAACTCTTGGCTCCAACCCCCCCACTCACAAATCTTCTGAAGGGGCCATCGACATTCAATGTGTAACCACTGGCAGCCACCGTGTCGAAAGGAGTGGCCTCCATATTGCATAGCATCAAGGCCAATTACAGAGAGATGGTTGTGGAAATGAACAAGAAATTGCTGAGATGACTGTTAATGACAATCATTAGCACAAAGTATAATATTTGGGTTGGCTGAGCTCACCATTGGTTCTATACCTTGCACCATGTCATTGGCCTGAACTCTTTGGCAGAGGTATCCCTCTTCGATATTACTAACAGAAACCCACTCCATATAGGCTCTCACTGGACAGATGTGTTTGAGCTCCTCCAGAAACTCTTGGAGATGGAATGGTTTGATGTCTATATTACAGTGAGTAGCGGATCTGTTGAAGGACAGCAAACAATGCTTACTACTGAACTGATGTGTTTTCCGAAAAGGAAGTGTCAGAGTCAACAGGAGACTATGTTTATCATACAATATGTCAATGTCCTTTGCTTGAATCTTTAAGGCCTCATCAATCCATAAAAGGCATATAAATGATATGACGTAGATGAACTGGAGCTGGCAAAACAAGCAATAACCACTCCAGTTGTCATGATCTGGATTCTTTTGCAACTTTGAGGGAATTGACCTAGATACCAGTTTGTACTCCTGACGACGGGTGAAGTTGTACAAGAGATGTATATCCTCCTGGAAACCTTGCCTTAGAAGATAGCATGTACAAAGGCCCTTCATAGGCACTCACCTTGGTAAGAGCCTGTGAACTGGTTGGTGTTTCACCAGATTGGACCTACCAAAAGAGCCAACTCATTAGTCTTGACCTGCAAAGACGTAGAGAAAAAAATACTTACCTTATGACACTTTAGGCTGCTCATATACTTTGACACAATTGGTGAGGTCATCAGATTGCCAAGCATCTTTCTGGTGACCTCACTTTCTTGCCAAGTGTCCATCAACCCATGCTGCTTATAGCCAAACCTGTAGGCAGCATGCAGCTTCTCAGCATGTGAATAGCTGGATCTCAGCTTGTCTGGAGACTTTTTTGTGCCATCCAGATTGGTATCATCACACCTGATAATATAGTCAAAATATAATACGAGGATGAACCAAAAGAATAGCACTTACAAATGCATAATTGCAAGTACAGCTAGCTGCAGTGCATCAACTCAAGGATTCTTGCAGATGAACTCCTCGTCAGGTCTAAGGATCTTGTGGTCCTGAAAGAACTTCTCAGCCTTCTTGATAATACTAGATGAAATGTAAAAACATAATGAGCTGGACATTTCGGTACAGAACCAAAGTAAAACCCACCTTTTGTACATGCTCTTTGTATCAGATGCCACATTCTGAGCAAGCTCCTTGACGGTCATCTGGTATGCTTTGGGAAGGCCACTACCCATCTTCTTCTCATCTTCAGTGCAGCTGCTAGCCTTTGCCTCCCTCACATCTTCTGGTACCTCCCCTATTACAACATCCTCATCACTGACATGCACACCTGCAGAAGGCTGCAGGCAGGTGGATGCAGATGAATGCAAAGGTGGTTCATGGTGGCTGTGACATGGTGGCGGGATATCATATTCCTCATCCTCATTGTCCTTATCAGAGAACTCATCATCTGAATCATAAGCTTCAACAAGGTCAGGCACATTGTCATTGTTATCATCCAAAGGATTACCCAGCACATGTGCACCCTCGAGAATGGTAGCTGGCTGTGCAAGCTGCTCACTCTCAACAATGACATCTTGAAGATCTGGAAAACAGTCAATGACAGAGGCAGAGGCAGTGGAATGAGAAGACATAGTGTTTGTACTAAGACAGAAGGACCGGAGAACTTGTGGCTAGAGGTGCTGGTACATTGGAATATATAGCCTTTCTGATACCTTCTAAAACTCAAGATCAAGGCAGACCAAGCTGCAGCAACCAAAACATACCATAGGAGTACTCCTTCCAAGCTACACTCTCAGTGACAGCTCTTTATTAGTCCCAACTTCCATCCTTGAGAGCAGCAGCCATATACATGCTTGAAGACCTAGTGTGCTGAGAAATACTAAGAGGGAGACAAATCTGGATCTAGTAGAGCATTGGGCAGCTACTGGGTGGCAGTGGGAGCCTGAGAGGTAAAGGTAAGGACACGATGAAAAAGGAATCAACAAAAGACGTACTTTGTGTTCTCACAGCACATGAGAGCTGTCTATTTTTCCAGCTTGAAGGGCTTTAAGGCTTTTTTTTGCTGGCTGGAAGTGCTCAAAGATGATCTGACTAAGGAAAAAGACAATGAGATAGCAGGAAAAGACAATGAGATACCGGGGACTAGCTTACTGCTATGCCTCATGTTCACTCTGGGTCTATGGAGTCCAGCTTGACCTCACATCAATCTTCATGTAACAGAACCAGAGCAGCATGCAGCCTTTGGCTACTTTTTTTGTGCTTAATGCATGTTCTTAATCTATCATTGCTCTTTCTATCACCACCACCTTCCAAATGGCTCCTCTTCCCTTTCCATGACTGGACATGGAAACTTGGCAATTGTTTTTCATCCAAAGCCAGTGAGTGCTATCTCCATCGATATTGTTCTTCAGTCCTGTGAATCAGCCCTTTGTATTTGGTTATTGTTACACACAGCACATCAACACTGTACATCTCATCATTCACATCTCATCATTTGGGCTGATGATGTCAATGGGAGCTCAGAATGCTGGTTTCTTGGCCCAGTATTCTGTCATCGGACCTAAAGTCTCATCCCTTGTTCCTCCTCTTCGTTACTCAGCTGTTCTCTGCATTCTGCTTCCCCTGTCTCATGAGACCCTCTCCCCCTTGATACTGTCCCTTGGTGCACTATTTTTTTTTTTGCCTCCACCTCTGTCTCCCTCCTCCTTTCAGCGCCAGACTTGGGCTCAAGGCCCAACCTCCTTCTAAGCAGCTTGCATCAGCTGGACGTTGTTTGGTGCCAGCTCGTGACTGGTTCATGGACATTTGTCCAGTCACAGACATAACCATTCATCTTTTTCCTGAATCAGTGCTCTACTTCAGTTTGGAAACTCGTGTGGTGCACGAGCAACACTGGGAAAAGGAATGAAAGGACTGAAGGTCACACAAGACAAGTAACTAGCGAAGCGTATGGGATTGTGCTTGTGTGATTGAAGTACAAGGAAAAGAAAAAGAGATGTCATGACTATCTACGGTGGTCATATATATATACCTGTCAATGTATGTGGCATCATATATATATACCTGTCTATGTATGTGGTGGTGCTGCAATATGCTTGCACTCTCCCCTGTCCTGAAAAGATTAGCCTGTATCATAAGCATAATAGGAGAAGTAATGAAATTAGTGAGGGTGCTGTGAAAGCCAAACATCGAGTGTGGTGCACTCGTCCAACTCTTTGCCAGGTAGCCATTCGTTGTCCTCTGCGGCATATCCCATCCATCTGACTAGGTATTGGTATCCTCACCCATGCTTATGCTCATCGATGATTTTGTCAATGAAATACTCTTTGATCCTGTCCTCAGTAACAATTGGGCCAGGGCGCTGGTGTTTCCTTTGTGGAAACAGATCGTCATCGTTCGGAGTCCAAGGCTTGAGGAGAGAAGAGTGGAAGGTTAGACAAGTGTTCTTGTGAGCATTGGGAATGTTGAGTGTGTATGTCAATAGCTCAGAGTGAGCTTTATCTACAATGTACAGCCCATCGAACCAGGGAACAAATTTAGCCACCCGATCCTTCTTTTTTTGAAGGAAGTCACGCCGACGGTACTTTGTAGAAAGCCAGACCTTATCGCCAGGGGTAAACGTGTGATCAGGTGCACGGTGTTTGTTGATTTGGTGAGCCTGCAAAACCTTTGCACGTAACAATGCGTCTTGGGCCTCCATTGTATCAAGCCATAGTGTCTCAATCACGTCAGCTGCTGATTTAGCATCGCCGTCCAGGCTGAGTAGCAGGTCATCAGTCAAGGGGGGAATGACCCAAGGGCAACGTCCCAGACGAAGTTGGAAACCTGAAAACCCTGTAGAGGCGTTCATGGTGTTCATTATAGCGAACTGAATGTGTGGAAGGATCCGGACCCAGCCATGTTGCACACAGTCAACATAAAAGCGGATTGACTGTACCAGTGTCTTATTAGACCGTTCTGACGATCCATCTGTTTCTGGATGAAAGGATGATGATAGCGCAAGCTGGACCAAGGGCAAGCCATTTTCGCAGTACCAGTGGTCAAAGAAGAGAGCGACAGCTTCTTCGGCAGAGATATTCGTGCGGCAGGGCACAAGACGAATATCCAAACCCAGCCTGCAAGTTATACTCAGCAGACAGTTAAATCCGTTTTCCTCAGGCAGCGGTCCAACAAAATCCAGTGCTACTGATGTGCAGGGGTGTGCTGGGCCTGAAGGCTTGGTCATTGAGGATTTATTCCTAGCACAGGCTTCACATCCAGGAATATAGTAGTGCTGCAAATCGCATCTCATGTTGGGCCAGTAGAAAGAGTCCCTGAGGACCTCATATGCCTTGTCAGGGCCAGAGTGATTGAACACGTCATGAGCAAGGTGGAAAAGATCCTCCTGAACATTGCCGCAGCAAGGGATGAGCAGGCGTGAGCCTAAAAACCAAAGTCCATTTTCTTCACGGACAGAAGGAAGGATCCTATGTCCTGTATAGAACTTCTTGCAGAACTCATCAGTGAGGTAGCCATCCTGAATGGATTTCAGAAGGTTTGCATCTGCATGAATTGATATGCAATTCACAGCAGCAGAGGTGCCACATAACAACCATGCCTGCCAGTTACAGATTTTGATGTCGTCACAATCTGGTACATTCTCCAGGTCATCCAGGGGCAAACGTGAAAGTGTGTCTGCAACAGTGTTGTCCTCCCCCTTGATGTAGCATATCTTCATGTCAAATTGTGACAGTTCCTCCAACCAGCAGGCTTGCCGGTGGGATAAAGATTTCTGGGTANTAATACAGCACCTGTGCGCCAATCAGAGGCATCTGTTGTCAACCAGATCTTGTTGTCACCAGGGTTATCGTGATCAATAACAGTTAAACACTCTGCAGACATCACTAGATCCTTAATACTAGTGAAGGCATCAGAGTATATCTGGCTCCAGCCAGGCCATTCATGGTCTTGTAGCAAGGTGAGTAGTGAGAGTATACGAGTATGCTCTGCAAGATTATGCAGGAACGAAGTGAGATAGCGAGTAAGTCCAAGGAAAGCCTGAACGTCACCAGGGCTCTGTGGTGTAGGCCAGCTCTTGATATGGGCCACCTTGGACTCATCAGGCTCAATGCCATGGGTGGAGATGACATGTCCTAGGAAGTGTAGCTTGAATATGAAGAAATCAGATTTCTTCTTATTGCAGTATAGACGATGTCCATGTAGGGCTTCCAGGATAAGGTGCAGGTGGCGTTCATGTTCCTCAAAACTGTTAGACCAGATGATAATATCATCCAGGTAAATGTGACAGAATACACCAATGTATTCCCTTAGAGCGTTACTGACACGTCTCTGGTGTACAGATGGAGAGTTTTTGAGACCCTGGGGCATCACAGTCCACTCAAACAATCCAAGTGGGGTGGTGATGGCAGTAAGTGGTATGCTATCATCTGACATCTTTGTGTGGAAGAAGGTGTCCGTCATGTCTAATTTAGACCAGATCTTACCTTTGCCTGCATCTGCGAGGATATCTTCTATACAAGGCAGGGGATACTTGTCTGTCTCAATTTTTGAGTTTAACTCGCGGTAGTCATTGACCCAGCATGGCAAAGCACTGGGATCTGATTTGGGTACAATGAAGGCAGGTGAGGCATAGGGAGAAGACGAAGGGCAGATATGACTAGCATCTAGGTGGGATTTGACCAAGGTTCTCCAAGATTCCATATACTTGCGAGGAGAAGGGTAACTTCATCTAGCAATGGAGGCGTCCACAGACTTAAGCTTAATAGTGCAACGAACATCCCTAGGCATCAGGTCGACATGTGGAAGTGGTTCAAATATGTCAGTGAATTCATGCTTTAACTTCCTGGAAGCATAATGACAGTGCTCCAACAATGCCAGTTCTTCAATATGTGAGTGTAGCACCGAGGCAACACAGGCTTCGCAGCCATATTCAACTGGTCCATAACATTCTTCAAGGTCTGATGATATCAGTGGGAACTCTGAACGGAGCTCAGTCAACATTGTATTGTAATGGTCATGGTAATGTACATCATGGGCCATGGATTTGGGGAAAGAATTATTGTAGTGGTGATAGCAAAGGGGAGTTGGATGCAGAAGGTCAAAACCAGTACGGCGATCTACGATGGAAGGAGTGTTTACATCGGTTACAAGAAAATTCAAATGAATGAATGGCATGCCAAGGATCATGTCAGCGCAAAGAGAAGGTGAAATGATTGCAGTGAGAGAACAAGAAGACCAGCGACCACGAGGGTCATGGAGAATGAGGTTGATTGCTTGCGTTAACATGACAGGGCTGTCAGAAGACAATGAGGAGTCTGAGAAGGTGTTGTCTAAAATCATAGGGTCATCAAGGCAGAAAACAGGATGGCCGGTACATGCGGCGATCAAGTCTCATATCAAAATTACTGCAGAACTGTGATCAATTAGTCCATTGATGACAAGGTTAGGAGAGCCAGGAATGAGGCTCATCGTGTGGCAACGCCAGGATATAGGTGAAAGACAAATGGGGGCTTGTACGGCAGAGGTTGTGGTAGCAACATGTAAGGAAGGACTTACAGAGGACGTAGAACCAGAATCATCAGTCACTGTCAGATTCTTTTCATTGACTTCACCAGTAATGACAGCAGCTGTCCTGAGCTGGTTAGCCACTGGAGGGGCAGTAGCAGCATGTTGGCTGTGATCAGAGCCAATTGTATTCAATGCAAGAGGGGAAGGGGGGGCAACCTTTGATTTGATGTATCGAGCAGGTGGGGAATCTTCCACCAATGTGTTGTAGTCTGAACCAAAAGATCTGTCCTCAACACCAACAACAGATGAGGAGGCAATAGGAAGGTACCGAGGAGGGAAAGATTCACGGCGCTGAACCTGTGCGACATATCCACTAGGCACTGGAACGGCAGCGACGCGAGCACATAATCTATTTGCCAGGGCTGGGAATTCACCCCAGAAGGCAGTGAAAAATTCATTCCAAGGACAGAGACCCATCACGTTACCTTGTCCAGTGGAGTTGTGGCCATTAGGATGTTTCTAGTAGAAGTCATGAATGAAATTGATGTCATGAGTGACATACCCATCACCAGGGGGTGTAGAGCATATGGGTGTCTCTCCTTTATGAGTAGATGTATGTGTCTGGAAGGGCAGTCGACAGCTGTTACAACCGGAAGTGAAGTTAAGGATAGTGCGCTCTTCTGTTGTCATCTTGGGTGGGAAGGAAGGACATGGCTGGTTCGTGGTGTCCAATGAGAAAGGGGGCATCCATTGAGATGAGGAACGTGAGTTCATGTCTCTACGAGGAGGAACCCACTGAGGAGTGGCTGCCATGGCAGCTGCAGACTTGCCAATCCCAGCAACCTCAGTGGATCATTTCAAGTCATGTTGATCCACAGCAGCTATCGCAGCATGGAGCTCACCAAGTCGTGAGTGGTGATCTTCGTCAATCTCGTGCACAAGGAGAATCCATGCCTGAAGTGAATCCACAGTAGGGTCACCCATATTATTGACAATACAGTGTCCCAACTCTGTAGCTTTACAAGGTTTATCTTCGTTTCTTGACAGGCAGATTTTAAGATGGTCCGCTATAGAAAGTTAGAGGTGCTGACAAAGGACTGTGTCAGTAAGGAATGGGGTATAGCCACAGAGGTGCATATTATTGGTGGAGACAACATTCTCAGCGAATTCCCTGAAGAGGGTGGAATGGTCCTGGGTCATCATGCCGATGGTCTGGGCAAGGTCATAGGCCCACGTATCTCCAAGGAAGCATTCACGAACGCGGTCAAAAAAGGTGGAGAGGGAGAGAGTGTCAAGTGAGGAAGAATTTGCGAGATACCAGTCTAAGAGCGATGCATTTGCCAACCAACCAAGATGTAAGTCAGCGGCCAGGTTGACGTCTTTATCGACATCGACATTGGTCTTTCTGGAACAGAGCCAAGCCTTCGCCAATGTCTCGAGATGTCTGATGTTGTGGAGCGTGAGCTTTCCAGCCGACAAACGAGGTGGCTCGCAACTACTGGAAGTATTGACTTGAGCTGATCCATTGGAATGCGGTTGAAGCATGGTCATAATAATAGTCGAGTTGTCATCTAAGCCATCAAAGAATGACAATGGGTCAGGGCATGAGTTTGAGGGCGGTGGTGGCTGTGGAAATACTCAGGGAGGTCGTTCGGGAGAAGTCAGAACTGACTGCGAGGGTTGTCTAGGGCTGTCCAAGGGCGAGCTAAGGGCGTCCTGGTTGGTAGCCACTGGGTCGTCAGTCCAGTTGGAGTTCTTTGTTTGACGATGATTTGTAGGTCTAGTAACCGCCAGCATGGTGAACGGTGTGGTAGTGAGAGTCAAGGGAGAGGGAGAGAGAGCAGGGGTGGGAAGAAAAAGGCAAGAGAGGCTTTTGAGGTGATTCTTATTCGGACTCTTGTTCGGTACCAGTTAATGTCTTGCCTTATACGGTTTTCTCAAAGGCAATATATTGGGCAATAGTCTTCACTGCAAATGTTATTGGTGTTATAAAGTCTTTGGGCATTTTGTCAAGTTGTCAGGCGTTGTTTATGGCATTGGGCATTTTTGTCAAATTGTTGGTTGTTATGCGTTAAATGTTCGTTTTTGTTCATCTGAGTGTTACGTTGAAATATGTGTAATGTCTACAAGCGAGAATCCCAATATGCTATTCTCGAGTTAAAAAAAAAGTGGAAACTCGTGCGGTGCATGAGCAACACTAGGAAAAGGAATGAAAGGACTGAAGGTCACACAAGACAAGTAACTAGCGAAGCGTATGGGATTGTGCTTGTGTGATCGAAGTACAAGGAAAAGAAAAAGAGATGTCATGACTATCTACAGTGGTCATATATATATACCTGTCAACATATGTGGCGTCATATATATATACCTGTCTACATATGTGGCGGTGCATACCTGTCTACATATGTGGCGGTGCTGCAATATGCTTGCACAGTTTCTCTCAACAAACCTCATAGCCTTGTCTTCAGTCCTTAGCAGAGGCCTGGACCCCTTGCTGTCTCGTGGACCAGTCCAACTCTCACACTCTAGGTGTACATGGCACATCAATGGACATCAGATTTTCTAGTAATGGTCTAGAGCCCACAACTATTTGAAGTTTTGCATCACCTCCATCAGGGCACAATGGTGACAGTTGTATCTCTGAAGATTTCTGACAAGAAAAGGAGGATGAAGTCACCATGAGCCAACTTGGGGTTACAGCAAGGCGTGAAGTGGACGATTGAGTGACATAATAATGATAATGTGAGGGGTACAAAGGAGTAGGATCCTTCATCTTCCTCAGCAGCTCCCAGCACAGTTGCCACTTTGGCTGAATTCTGGATTGCATGCAGAAAGATTGATGTATCAGTAGTAATCTATCATGTCTTGAGAGGCATGATTTTCACCTGAGACTTGTAGAATAGAGAGCCCCAGAGAGGATCGTCACGTGTCAGAAAGATGAACGGCACGTCTGGGTTGAGGGAGTTGTCCATCATCAGATGTCAGATTCATAAAGCAGACTTGTAGCACTATTGATGATACTGAGGAGGGAATTTAGGTTGTACTGAAGCATGTTCTGAACATTGTCTCCTTTCTGGATGCATCTGCAAGAGAGTGAGCAATTGAACAATACCAAGAGGCTACATCGTCTTTTTGAGAGTAAGCACAAGGACAATGATGACAGTAACTGTGGAAAGGACCAATTTGCCATTTTTTCCTAATCTTTCAGGCCAGAGATGAACCCAGACCACTATTCAAGTCAGCCCTTGGGCAGTGCTCTAAGGCAGCACAGAGGAAGATAGATGGGTATATTGAACTTTGGGGATTAGGAATATGTTGTATAGATATGAAACACAGCGTGAAATGGCAGAATTCTCCACTGGGGAATTGTGAGAATTTCTGACCAAAACTGAGAATCCACAGACAATTCACGACTTCACCTGCTATTATCTTGTGCATTCTCAAAGTCTACAATTTTCCAGAATAAACCATACATTCCCCAGAATTTGGCGGCCTCTCAATGAAAAGAACTTAGCAAAATTTTGAGTATAAGTGTTACATGGGTGTGACATCTGCCCCTTGACCTCTGACATGCTACATTATCATCAAGTGTCATTGATGTAGAGGGCACTGGCCCTGCCCTCTGCACTGACAATACTTGATGAAGATGCCTTACTGACATATTTCTCACAGATAGATCTGGAGAGGACTAAAATCACAATTCAACTCCACTTAGTTGGGAAGAATATATGGGCAATAAGGTGTGTAAACCTATGCTTCCCTCCAGGACTTGTCACTGACCTTAGTACCCAGATCTCACTTGACATTAGTTCTGAATCTATATCACACCCGCAACCCAGATGGCTTTCACAACTCATCAAGTCTTAACTCTGATGTGCTGCCAGACCTTGTTCATCAAGTTATCTTTCCACTCTATTCTGCCTTTAAACACACCCTGACTCTGTTTCATGCAGTCTACAGGAGAACACACTGAAGATGATTGATTGCATGAGCTATATTAGTTGCAGCTGTCAATACATCTAGTCTATTTAGCTACGCATCACATGTTCATCAATAATGTCAATATATCTGCATTACTCTCTTTACTATGTCCTTTTCATACATTAATTAGAATAATTATTGCACCCACATGATATGTAGAGGCAGGTACCAAGCACAAGGAAATTTTCAGGGAATTGTCTGGTTCTTCTGGTCCTGCAGATTCTGGTAGATTCCCAACATATTCTGCAGTGGATTCTCAGTGTATTCCTGGCAAATTGCATGAAAAAACCATTCAATCACCACTGGTAGTATTCTCAGGGTTTTTTCAGGGAATCCTTGGTTTTTCTCATATTTTCCACAGCATTGCTGATCCGTCATTTTGACCATCTTACCCTGTGAAACATGTTATTGCTGATTTCACTTGAGCAATTTCTTATTATTGTGACTGTTACAATTTCATTACAAACCAAGTATTACGGACACATTTTCTTTCTTTCGTATCAACTGTACTACCATGTGACTATGTTTCTTTCTCTCTCTTTCTATTCCTTTCTATATGACTCAGAAACAGCTCCGATGTAATGTTACTAATTGTTCTATACCCTTCCATAACGTTCTAGTACTTACAAACGAGTAGATACATCTTGTGTATTTAAGGACTGCCAAACTGGGTCGGAGCTCTTCAGCTTGACCTGGTTAATCTATAGCTTGTGTTAGCAAAGAACGGTGGAACTCAGAACCTCAAAGATCCCTTTGAGCATAACTCGAACTTGAACCTTGCCTTGACATTGCTCTGGCTTTGTTAAGCTGTTAGTGTTGCTGCGCAAGTGACATAACATAAGGTCAAGCTGATCATCGCCAACCCATTGAAGGTTTAGGCATCACCCACCACGACGCCCCCCAGGTCACCGCTAACTGCGGAGGATGAGAAAAAGATCGATAAGAACATCTCTCTAACAGAACGACTAGCCAAACTAGGGATCAGAATCCTGGGGAACCCTGCATCAACTTCGCGTACAATTATAACCTGCCATCACTGGCAGAGCACTCTCCGACACGTGAGCAGCTTGCTTGAGCAAGAAGAAACGACAGATATCGAAGAACGACCAGTCGAAGAGACACAGAACAACTCAACCCCAGAAACCACCCCCAGACATCATAGACGGTCACGAGGAGTTCGAAATAGAAGCCATTATTGGTCATAAGCCGCTGCGGAAGCCTAGACGCTACCTTGTGTCATGGAAAGGCTTCGATTCATCGCACAACGAATGGAAAACAAAAGAAGAGCTGGAACACGCGATGGACATCTACCTCGACTATATAATCAAGAACAAATTATAGTGATGCCCCATTCCCCTCACATAATGTCGAATGCATCTGCTTCCTCTAGCTCTGGTTCTTACAGCGTCTGCAGCCTCCCCGACACTCCCTCTGGAACTACTTCATTCTCCAATGACATCACGTATTCCGGCCCCTTCAATCCCTCTCCCTTCAAGCTCCTTTTCTTGGTCAATACCGGCGGACACAACGATTCCCTTCGAAACATGTCTGTGGGACAGCCCCACCTACAATACGCCATTGACAGTCTTATACGTCTTCGGGCCCAATGTGTCTCCCTCAATGCGATCATTGAGGAGACAAATGTATACGTGGCTAATTTGGCATTCAATGCAACTGCCTCCGGGCCAACTCTGTTGATATTGCAGGGACCAATGACGGTACTGCCTTTCCCCACTAATTCTGAAAGAATTGAACGACAACTCCCCACCTCTGTGTCTCGACTAGGTCCCCTCGCCTCGGACATTTGCGACACAGATCCAAACAATCCAACATTCTTACGAGCAGCAGCGACGTACCGCGCCAGGATCAGGGCAGCTGTGGAGCTTGCCCTCGATCAACACGAATTTTGCCCCCGTCATTCCGGAACAGAGCCTGTTCTATCTAGGATGGCTAATCCCGCCCCCATGGTCCCCAAGCTCGAGCCCCCCACCAACGTTGATTCCATCAAACCCGAACCCGATTCCGATTCCCCCTCCGAACTCCTCTACCCTTCAGATAGCACCAGTGAGGACTCACCCCCTCTCTATGCCCAGTCCATTGGTGTCGCCTCGGCATCTCCCTCTCTGCCCACCGAACCTCAGCCCGGACCTTCATCAACACCCCTTCCAGTGCCCCCCATCAACCCCTTCGATGTCGACAATGAACAACTCGCCCCCTCCACAGTACCTTTCTTGGCAAACAGACAATTCAACCCCACGTTCGTCAGTATCCAAGACATGGTCAGAGCCAACCCAGGAGTACAGATCGATACTAGAACATTCACCAACGTCTGGGGTGACTGGACCCCGACAAGATACAGCCCCACCGACTGGAGCTCCACTAGACACGGCCCCTCCAGCTCCAGCTTCAGTATGGGACAACGAGACAGTCTCCAAAACAGCGGAACAGCTCGAGCGGAAAGCAACCGTGGACGAGGTCTACGAATTTCTCTGTGCCCTGTGTGCAGAGTGGCATACCACCGCGCCTGCAACTGTCCAAGCTACCGTTGCAAGGAGTGCGGACTATTTGCGCCTGGGCATATTCCTTGGCATTGCAGTCTCCGATGACGGCCGCATCGATTTCCTCAAACGGACAATCCCAGGAGCACACAGCCTCCTAACTACAATCTCTATGGGTGTGACTACGACGATGACCTCCACGGAGACAGAGAACAATGAGACCAAAAACAGAACTGAAGTAAGCGACCCCGACGACCTGGTACCGATGTTCGTCGGCATCCCAGACCATGCTGCGCAAGAGGTAACGTTACCCGACAGATGAATTGTGCATGTAGTCAGAATGGGATCTGCTACGTAAGGACAGGATAGTGTTACAATTTCATTACGAACCAAGTATTACGGACGCATTTTCTTTCTTTCGTATCAACTGTACTACCATGTGACTATGTTTCTTTCTCTCTCTTTCTATTTCTTTCTATATGACTCAGAAACAGCTCCGATGTAATGTTACTAATCGTTCTATACCCTTCCATAACGTTCTAGTACTTACAAACGAGTAGATACATCTTGTGTATTTAAGGACTGCCAAACTGGGTCGGAGCTCTTCAGCTTGACCTGGTTAATCTATAGCTTGTGTTAGCAAAGAACGGTGGAACTCAGAACCTCAAAGATCCCTTTGAGCGTAACTTGAACTTGAACCTTGCCTTGACATTGCTCCAGCTTTGTTAAGCTGTTAGCGTTGCTGCGCAAGTGACGTAACAGTGACAGCAGGATCCACCTATTCATATCTGCTCCAGGCACTAATCTTCCTAACATCCTTTCTGTCATTAGTCTTGAATACCAGACTGATGATACAATCTGACAATCACAAGTGATGTGGTTGTATGTAGTACTTTCTTTAGTGGGGCGCATGGCTCTAGGTTTTGATTCCCATGGATAGAGAATACTCCCATGGCCTCTGCCTCTATTCCATGCCTCAGATATCTCCAGATGTATCAGTAAGGGCACAATGACTTCCCCTGACCCGTTGCAGTAATAAGTGAAAGTCTATTTCCAGCCAGAACAGCTGGGATGTGCCCTAGTTGATGTTCCCGGAGGCCACTAGGCTAGTGTTTGATGCAACGTTCAACAATCAGCTTGAGAGCATCTCTACCAGTGATGTTGGTCCAAATAGGATTAGAAGACATAATGGAGGTATCAATCTGTTTATTCGAGAGTATATGGTATTGGCATTAGTATATTATGGTTTGGGAACAAGAGATGTGACGTGGCACCTGCAAAATTTTGGCTGGGGAGCCGTGGGACAATTCTCTATGCGTGGGAACTAAATCCTAGCGCGCCCAGCAAAGAAAAAAATCAGACTATTCCGTCATAGAGTACAGAACTCAGCCTACGCAAGAAATCTTCGTTGTGCGAGGTTCGATCAGCGTAAATCTTGTTCCATTCCCGAGATGCTTGCCGCCGACCAAGTACAAGTTCATCAATAGAGGGTTGTGGAGAAGGAAGATATCAACCTGTTGAAGAGTTTTGTACTCCAGGTATGAGACGCATCGATTGGAAGATTTTCCGTGTTCATCAATAAAACTGGGGTGATACGATAGCTTACTTGGATCTCCTTGGGAACGCCAATGTACATGCTGCACGCACCAAGTGCCCCGTCTCAACTCCCAGCACTTGATCTATAACACTTGAATGGATTAGATCCATACGCTGTACGCCTGCTGCACAAGGTGCACATCATGGCATTAGATCTCGTTCCCTTCAATCGAGTTGGTTTGGAGGTCATGTCTGGCTATTAATACATGCTTATACAGGGATCGCAACGGGAAACAAGCGTACGTTGTCTGTTGAGGCCTGATGACTTCGGTGATCGGTGAGCGGCCTAAACCGTAATGTATCTTTCTGTTCTCATTCATTAACAGGCAAAGTCTGATGAGAAGTGTTGATGGGGTCGAAATGTACCTCCAGTCTATTGAGGTGCAAAGGGGAGACCATCGATTCCCATGAAACTAACGAGTGAAGATCCTACTGGTGAACAGCCTACTGGTGAACAGCCAATAGCCCCTGGCGAAGATTCCGACATTCTGATGTGATAGCAGAGTCCTATCAGCTACATCAAGAATGAACTTCACAGATCACAAGAAGAAACTAGCAGTGGACTGTCTGGGGGTAGGAGGCATTACTGTGGTACGCAAGTATTCCGACTCCACATGTATTACGCGATTGAAACACCAATCCGATACAGTGATATGAATATTTTTCCAAAAGACCTGTACGACTCGGTGTCGGACTGATCTTCTTGATATCCTCGTTCGTGCTCAACTCCAAGGGCTGGGGCATTGCATACATGTGTCGAGATAAGGTTCTGCCTATCATCTTGGCTATAATGCGGACGGAGATGTACATCTGACGCGAATCATTACAGTTCGTGTCAGCTGTGTACCTCTATCTGCCCGGTGTTCCCAGCTGCAGACGTCTGAGTATACAACATTAATGTTACTTGCCAAAGCCGATCAAGAAAAACAAAGGTTCTCTTTGTCTCTAGGTGGTGGTCATCGTGCACAGAAGGCGGTTACCCTGGGTAGTTCGGGGTCTTTCACAAGTTAGCTGAATTTTTTGTTCAAAGGCACTGAATAGTGAGATAACTCATCAGTTGCGTTGACACCGTGATCTATCAATCTGCGATACCGGTACTGGCGATACACTCCTAGGCCCTCCTCTTTCCGCACTTTCATCTCACCCACCACGTATAAGGAACACTGCCTCAAAGAGTACGGGGGGATGATCACTTAGATGGGAATTCAGTGACGCTGATCAGCTTCCTTTGTCGTGATATCAAGATTGCTTAAATGGTCGACCTTTGACAACTCATTGACGACGACAGCCGAATTGATTCCTCATCCCCATTTTCAGCGAGACCTTACTCGTGGCATCGTTCAAAGGCGTCTTGTCCTCTGGCGCATTTTCAAAGCCTCTTTCTTTCGCCTTCATCGCTGAATCCACTTGGGCTGGACTAACCACGAACTTCGAACTGGAAATATTCGGTCAAGATACATAATGGACCAAGCAACGTTAGACGAGCAACGTATCTTCGCCGCAAGTTGCGGAGCAATGATGGTCGGGACACTATTGGCGGCTTTGTGTGTTCTACATGCCTCGACATAGTCCTTGTCATTGATACTCATTGATACCATATCGTTCTAGCCTAGGAGGACTTGCATCTTTACAAACCGCCTTATTCTTCGGATCTAGCAAGGGTGACCATTGGGGTCACAAAGCGTCTGTGAGTCTCAACCTCAGCCTAAACACTCGCACTATTGATGAAACGTTTTGTTTAGGTCTTCCTTCTATGGTGCGCACTCGCTGCTCCCTTTATCAGGTCGGGCTTGTCTAACTCGCGGTCACAGGCTCATTGACGTCCTTCAACTCTGCTTCATTTTCCATGCAACATACTATTATGTGATAACAGAAGGAGTCTGGAGTCCGGGGCATGCTCAGTTCATATGGAGCCTCAAGGTGTGGTTCATTTGTTAGTGCCATTATTAAAACTTAAGGGTTACCTGCGATGAACAGCTGCAAATATTTTTGCAGGTACGTCCTCTTGTCACTGCCATTCTAAGGACACTTGTTCATTGTCACTCGTAGACACTGGTGATGAGCGCAACCAAGCTGTACGTTGCTTTGGTTGCTGCCGTGCTATGCATCGCTAACTCCTTAACAGGCTCTATACTATTCGTATGTGGAAACGTGGGTACCCGAGCGCTCCGTCTCTCTGATAGCGGCTTCTGATGTCGATAATGAAATCAGTTCGACGGCTTACGCGCAAATGGATACCTATCGTACTAGTGAGTCCGTCAGTAATTCATCATCTTGCCGTTGTTCAATAGTCTTCGCAACCAGTTTATACTGCTGGCAGCTGAATATGGTACGTTTTTCGCATTGATATTACTGTATCTAATGATTGAAGTGAACTTCGACAGGTCTTGGGTCTTGTATGTAACGATTTTACTTCAAGAGCTGCCTTGCGATTTTGACTGGCTTTATATTGATCAGACTTTGCGTACGAGGTGTAAGTGTCCGAGTTGGTTGGACATGATTTATTCTTATCTAGTATCGTTGTAGTACTACTGTAGACTTGCTTCAGGATGTGTTTCTTGTCCACTTCAAGGTGAGATTCCCTCTTTCTAGGAACTTCGACACTCTTGACCCCTTTTTTCGTAGACTTATATTTTCCTTGCAATGGCCTTCAACTGCGCAACAGACATTATCATTGCAATCGCGCTGGTGTACACTTTAGTGAAGTCTAGACCCAGTTTAGAGTGGTGAGCCTGTGCATTTCTTTGTCGCCTTCTTCTTACCTTCTTCGAAGGACGAACTCGAATTTCACTATGCTGGCTGCCTATGTTATCAACACGGGCGGAATAACTGGGTGAGTCCACCCTCTAGTGAAATGGAATGCATAAGCCAATTCAATCAATAGGTTCTTCTCACTAGTGGCTTTGATTGGAGTAAGCTGCCTCCCCATTCATGATTACCGTGGACTCACATTGTTTTTCCTTGAAGTTTGCCATCGGAGTCACGAGTCCTCTATACATTGTATTCGTGATGGCCCTCCCTCAGTGTATGTCCTTGATCGTTGTTTCAGCTTGTCGTTAAACCGACTCTAACATTCCTACGCAGTATACGTGAACTGCTTCCTCTCGATGTTAGTTTCCTTCCTGTTCACTCTGTGATACGCCACTGAAGGAAGATCGCTCCAGGTTGAACGCCAGTTACTATTTCCAAACGAAAAGCAGCCTCGATCTTTCCATCTCCTACCGCAATCAATCCACGTACAACCTCGAGATACCACGGGCTGGGTTTGGCAAAGATGGAGGCTCGCTTCTCCGACGACCGACAGTGGACTCATTCGAGTCGATCAATGGGAGCGAAGTGACTTTGGGAATGACAAAGAGTGCCGATACGATAAACGAAGTGGGCTTACCTCTCTTCCGAAAGGGATCCGTCAAACCTGCAGTGAGTTTTTCTTGAGGTGTCGGCCTTCTTCCTTTTGACAATCACCTTTCGAAGGTACCAATTAAAACAGTTCCAGTTGAAGTGACGGTGCAGACTACACAGTCAGAGTACAGCATAGATCGTCGAATGATGCACCATGACCGTATAGGGCCGATTGGCGATGTAGGGCGAGGCTTCATGTGACGGGGTGAGGCTATTGCTTCGAAAAGCGACTCGTGGGGTATTTTATCCTATGTATTAAAATTGGACTGTTTACGATGATTGTCGACCGATGTAATTCTATGATGACATCAATATCTTAAAGACGCCGTTCAAACTATAAGCCCGAACATATGAGAATCCGCTGAATTAAGGCGTAGCTAAAACATCCAATGTCAAAGGGAACCATGTAAAGCGTTTAGAAATGTTGGCTTAAATATGTGCGATCTGAAGTACGAAAAGCATGGGCATTGTCTATCATATTATGGTTGTCCTTCATCGCCGTCTTCTAAGCTCACTATCGTCGTCGTCGATAGATCGGGCACGGACAGGTGGTTCAGGGATAGGCTGGGCAAAGTGTTCTCTTAGCCGTTCCGTGGCCTGATTTCGGACCTGTGATAGGAGTGAGATTGCGCTCGATGACCCGTGGGTTGAACTGTACCAACCTCATTCGCAACCGTTTTTCCGACTTGGATGAGTGGGCCTGCAAGGCCAAGTTGGAGTATTACGTAGCTAAGATAGTACAACATGATGAGTCAGGAAGATGTCAAGAGTAGTATTGAACACTCACGCAGCACTCGCCATACCCAGAAGCATAACAAAGTAAAGTGGGTTGAAGAGGAGCATCATCGCTTCGTTCCAACCCAATACGACCATGACGCCGTAAATCCAATAAGGGATATGAGCAACGCTCGATACCGTGCTCCTCTTAGCCTCAACGTAGTACGCGTCAGCATCCTTCCGGAACCTGTTCGTCAAGTCCAGAGTCTTCGTTTCTGATAGCACGGTCAATGATGCATCAAAGTCGTACTCTTCTGATATGCCGGAGGCATCCGCTAACGCCATGGTAGCATCAGCGGGAAGGGTATACTCTAGGGATGCATCCACAGGAGAGATTTTTGAATATAGAGGAATGAGTTCAAGTGTCTATATGAATTGACATAAGGTAAATCAAGGTAACGATTAATTGTCAAGGACCTACCTGGTCCTTCGCTTTCTTGAAAGCACCATCGATATCATCATCCGGTTGCCAAACCCTTGGGACGCCGTGATCGTCGTAGCGGAAGCGCTCCTCAAAGTGACCACGTAGCTTGCCGAGAATGACAGCATCGGCAGTTTGCTCGTCGATTTTAGCACGTAAAGCCTGCCATGCCCGTCGTCGAAGAGTGGCCAAGGCAGTAGTGTTCTCTTCCTCCGTACAGTTGAAGCCTACAGCGAGGACATGTCAATGGCGTGAGCTTGCCTTTAAAAGCAAGGACCTACTGCGTGCTTTCGACAAGTATGATGATTCTGTCTTCTCTAGCGTCTCTTTGAAGCTTCTGAGAATGTGATCCCACATTGTTGGCTCAGCTTTATGTAGTGCCACCTCGACTGGTTCCGAGACTTGCTTCTTGAAGTTGCGCTAAACACCGATTCATCAGCCTCTTCCCCCGTAAAGTGCTCAGCAACGTACCTCGATAGCATTGAGCATCTTTTTGGTTTCATCCTTCCTGCACTGGTCAGCAACACTTCGGATCTCCTCCTTGAGAAGCTCCAATTCATCTTCCCAACTCCACTGCGCCGACTCGGGATCGACGACAGCTTCCTTGGCACCTTCGACAAATCGCTGCTCCCACTTCGTCCTCGACTTGCTGACAACGTCAGCGAAGTTATAATCTTCTCCTTTCAACCCATCCAGGATCTCCTTCTTGAACGTGACCAAACACGACTTGTGGAGATTCTTGAGCTGACCAAGGAATAACGGAGACAGTGTCGCATCAATAGAAGCAATGAGGTCCGCTCGTTTACGCTTGTAAACGCCTTGATGATACCGCGAGGCATCTCGATCATAGCGATCCAATGCAACCTTTCTCCAGCTCCTCATCATCTCACCGAGCCCCTCTACAACTTTACCAGCTTCGATAGGTCGCTTCTGCGACTTAGCCTGCTCGTTAAACTCGAATAGAGCAACTGCCGATATTTCGTCGCATCTGAATTGAGCCAACAGCTCCTGCTGCGTCGGCAGATCCAAATCCTTGTTGCTCTGTACCTGTTCCCAGATGTTTTCCATGTAGAAAGCCACGCCATCTGCAGGAATACGTTTGTGGTACGCCGGTTTGAAGACGTACTCGGGGTCTTCCTTGTCCACGAAGCGACCACGCAGCTTCTTGACTTCGGATTCGAAAGCATCTGCGGCAAGAACCTTGTGAGGGAGTGCAGTGAACGCGAGGTCAAAATAGTCTGCGAGTTGACGGTCTGCGAGCTCTTGTGGCTTGGACAGTGAGTCCCATATCCGTTGGAGGTCGGCGGTGAGGGTAGCCTGTAGGTTGGCTAGAGGTGTTGTGCCAATATGGTCTCGAATGACGAATAGAAGCAGGGTTCTCCCACTTGTTCTGCCATCACATCAATGAATCTTCAATTTTTGATGGCCGCCGAAAATGAAGAAACATACCCATCATTGGCTTTTTTACCAAAGAGACCGAGGTTCACTTCGAACACGGTCTTGAGGAGACCCATGTTGGCACCCTGATACAGACCCACTTGATGCTCCCAGAGGTTAATAATGAGGACTTCAGAAGACGCCAGGGAGAACAAGGCCGATTTTCGTTCAAAGTCCTAGACTGGACCATTCACATCGGCTACTAGTCAAATGAGTGGAGTAACACACCTGGTCTTCGCCTCGTTCCCTACCGTCCGTTCCTTCGACGTCCATCACCATGACGTTCATGCCTTTTCCTCGACACATCCATATACCTAATAGGCAAATGAGAACCTCAAGCTAATTCTGCCAGGCTGGCAACTGTAATGGGCACCTTTCGTAGTTTGCTGCCGTTTCGTTTCGTCCATAACGTCAAAGTTCGTTCCAAACAGGCGGTTCAGCAGGGTACCTTGCATGAAGTCAAAGAATAAATAAGGTTCCTTGTGGAACTTATTGAAGACGTACTCTTTCCAGTCGACTGTGAGCCAAACACAGCGACAATGTCATATGAAAATCCTGCATCCCGCAGACCCCAACGTTCAATCTGAGCTCCTAGTTCTTGTCTATCGATTAAAACATTTTAATATGCATTCATCATACAGAGAGGTAGAAAACATACGTGAAGTTCTTCTCCTCATTGACGATTTGGACTCGTTCCGAGCTTGCGTCCCCATTAACTGCATGTCCATTTACTTGCGGTCGTGCCAGCACATTCGATTCAGCCATGGCTGAGTGGTATTAAGAGAGGGAGAAAGGGGAAAATAAGGATAAAGTCAAGAGGAGGTAGGAACAAAAATGGGGAGTGGTAACAGTGACGTTGACACGTGGGCGCTTCCCCCCGAAATTCGATTGCCGCATGAGGCTGGCAACCTTTCATGGTTCTAGAGCTATCGAGCGACTCTGAATATGCTGTATAGCACCGAGTACATATATACACTAGAGGCTGAACAAGAAAAGGACCAAGGTACTACTTCTTCCTTCCTCCCTTTCGATTGTTGCTGTTCATCTTTGCCGCACACACAGAACAATACCAGATCTCCGGAAGCGGTTTGCTCAACCCAACGCAAGACAGATGGAACTATCGGGAACGATAAGCACAAAATATGTAATAAATAGATAACCCAAGAACGTACCCATTCGTACGGACAGCTGCCTTCGTTGTCGCAAGCAATCATCTGAATAAAGAGTCAGTACGAGCTCCGACGAACAAGAACGATAGGCTTACATCGCCGTAACTGGTCTTTTGGCAGAAACAATAAAGTTTGTCGTCTGCGTCATCATCATCTTCGCCCTCAGCTTCGTCGCCTTCAGCATCTTCATCTGCATCAGCCATCTCCGTGTCTTCTGGTGGCGGGTGAATTTGGCTCAGACGAGAACGCCTGTGAGAGCCCTTCGTGGTCACAGCCGTTGCCGCAGGAGAGATAGATCTGCTCTTGTTTGTGGGTGGAAGTTTGATTGATGGTGACGCTGAAGTAGTAGCAGCCGTCCGACGTCCTGCAGAGGGAAAGAAAACGTTAGTCATTGTAAAAAGTCAGGGAAACATAGCACATACTCTTTGTTGAGGGTGTAATAGAACCATTTTCCGTAGCTGCTGCTGCCTTCCTGCTTTCCGAAGCTGGCACATTAAGCGCAATCCTCAAACTCTCGCTGAGACTTGAAGCTGGGTCTCTGCTACTCATTCCGCCATTCCTCGTAATCTCTGATGCTGTCAATGTCGGTACTGCGGATATCCCGCCCTTTGCGCTGTAAGGTTCGACTGGGTGAGTATCTCCCTGCAGTTGCCGCACTTTGTTCAGGTCGACGTCCAGGCGTGCGGATGTCCGCGAAATGAGTTCAATGATTCTTTGAGCGATGGCAATCTTCTCGTTAGAGAGTTGTTCGATTTCTGCATAATTCTGTTTGATTCTACCAGGGAGATGATTGACAGATTTGGTCGAGGATGAAGGTGACGGAGACGGAGACGCGCTGACGGAACTGGAGGGGGTATTGCCACGCAGTGAATGCTTGATCCATCGTGCACTGTCCGAGTCAATTTGCTGCTGTAGCTCTGGGAAACTTGAGTTTGAGATGGTCAAGAAGATTGTCTGCTGCACTTACGCTGAGCTTTCGTCTCCTTATACAGGATCTCCTCAAGTAAGTGCTTCACTTCGTGTGGAAGATTTTCCAGACCTACGCGCAGAATTTTAGCTCAGTAATGCAAAATATTCGATTAGTGTCCCACTATAAATGAATTCTGTGGCAATATTCGCAGCATCTTCAAGGTTTTGCGCAGATATCGAGTTCATGGTTGTAGGTTAGAGGTGACAGCTGAGTCATCCGAGCGAATCGGATGGGCGCCAAGCTTTTTCATCGCCCACTTCGCCAAATCATTATTTTTCACCTGGAAAAGTCCCGCTGTTCAACAAGTCCAATAGAACGATATGGTGTGTAGTAAGCATACTGGTTGGCGCTGTGCACTCGTCCAAGGAGATGACCGAAGGCTACGTGACAAACCTCAGTCCAACCACTTACTCGGCTTGTGCTGCGGGCTGGTAACAGGTCTAGAGTGGTGCAAAGAGATGTTTCTGTGGAATACACATCACATGCATCAAGGAGGTAGAGCTAGATTCCCAGTAGTCAGATCAGGCTATGCGTAAGTTGAGCATCCAAGAAGTCAAAGGGACTCATTATAGGGACGATGGGTCCATAACCTGTCGCAGTGTCGACCATCTTCAAGTGTTCGAAGTCATCTTCCTCCATTACTTTGTCTGATTCAGCTTTCCGGTACTTGCACCAATCCATCGCAAGTCGCCGCCATTCCAGAGGGAAGTGAGATTGCGTGGCCCATTCTACCATACCCATCGTCCAGTATGCCTTTAGACTACCACACGTTACGGTTGAGTAGTTATTTGTCCTCCACGTCGCAAACGGCGACACCCGTACCTCTTTCCCTTCCTTGTTCAAGCAGCCATTATCCGGAAGAATGATTCAAGTCGTAGCGATATTATGCCACGCCGACCCTTCCTCGTCAATAATTCAAGAACCACGAGTGGAACCGTCCCTGTTCTTCTATACCTACAACGTGAAATGATCTCACGTACTTTGAACAGCAATGCAAAATCATAGTCGTTCATGAGCTTATGTTGCCATGGCAAACCCCGATTTTCCATTGTAGAGCATAGCTTGGGAGCACCACTCACAGCGTTTGACATCCCAATGGGTGCTCTAAATCTGGTCCGGAGAGAAAGAGTTGATAAGTTTGGAATGTCCTGTCCACGCGGAATAGGGGAGACAACCAAGAAAAAAAAACTAACGAAGCGGACCCGTGCCGAGTCGCTTTCGCACTCGTCGCAGTTCCACGAGAAATAGCATTTATTGTATACTATATATTTATATATATCCAAGAGGTATCAAGAGTTATGCACGGTACTTTCAAAGATACAGCGAGTGTGAAGGAGTATGGAAACAACAATAAGTAATCACAGTCGAAACGCCGAAAAGACTAGATATACACCTAAACGGATCTCACCATGGACATACACAACGAAAAAAAGTCTGAACGAATCAAGATCCCGGCCCAAAGCTCGTCAACGCAAGACCTCCAATCCACGCCATCTCCATAACTGCCATTCCAATGGGTGTCAACTTTACTTGATGCATTTTTAACCCTTGTTCTCCCCATTCTTCTGCAACAGTTCCTATTGGAAGTGGGTTTAGTACTGTGCACAAGCCCAAAGCAACGAGTCCTTCTGGGTCAAATTCGACGCCTGCTTCTCTCGAATGACAGGAGCCCAGAACGTATTCCAACAATCCACCATGAACATCATCGCTGGTACTACTCCAACTAGCTCTTCTCCTTCCAAGAGCCGCGTAATCATCCGTTATCGAGAACGGCATTTGTCGGAACGCATCCTCGAGTGGGCCAGTGACCGTCAGACCCTCTTCTGGCATACGAACACCAGAGCCTTGCAGGTCAGCATAGGACACTTGTCGTGCTGTAATGACGAATCCAGGGAGGAGAATGTTCTTGTCATCATGGTGATGATGCGCCTTCTTGGTCGCCGAATCAGTACTCGAGGTCGAAGAGAGTTTGGACGTTAGTTTCGATTTGCCACGGCTGGCCGTGCTAGAAGTGCTCCCAACCCCTTTATCGCTTCTAGTCCCAGCTTCCCTACTGCCAGATCTCGACTTTGCGTTTGTCTCCTGTGATATCGGGAACAATGGTTTTCGAGGCGTCTTCTCCTCCTCCGGATCCTTTGCCTTGTAACATACCAACAGAAACTTCCTTTTCTCTAATGGTACAGCTGGCCTCTTGTACGGATACATCTTTTGCGACTGATGATCCGTCTCACCCGGCCAGAGTGGTAAGAGCATATACAACGCTTCAGGGGGTATATTCTCGAACACGTCTCTCTTCTTCCGCATCGCACCACCTTTGCCAACGACAGTGGTAGAACCACCCAATCTTCTCTTTCCCCGTCCGAATCTATCCCGATCCCTAGGTGTAGAAGGTAAAAGACCGACATCCTTGAACGACATGTTAAGACTATCCACTACTCTCTTCTGTTCCTCCTGTTTTCCGCGGGGTTCAAAGGTCATCCATGGTGGATTGAAGGGCTGTACAGCCCCCATACCGAACCCTCCACCACCACCGGGGTATCGATTCCTGCCCCCTCGAAGACGATCAAAAAAACCAGGTTTCCCATCAATCTGAACGGACGATGAATGGTGTAAAAGTAGAGCATGGTGTCGCTCAAGCGCGCTGAGGTCAACGGTACCATACGTCTCACTGTGAGGCGTCCGAAAGGGTAGTTTGGGTAGATCAAGGTCCGAATCGTCATTATCCGCATCATCTTCAGAGTACTTGTCATGCTCAGTTGTTGATGTATTTGGAGTTGTATTAGGAGAGTGAAAATGGTCGTTAGAATCGTGAGAGTCGTAACCATCATCGCCGCGACTACCAGGGCGATCTCTGCTACCTGATGGTGAGGGTGATATTTGGCGACTGGAGGCTGAAGAAGATGCAGTTGACGTCGATGCCTCGGTTGTCAAAGCGAGTGGGGTGATGTCGGGAAATTGGGAAGTGGAGGCAGGCGCTGATGGAGGTAGTACTTCGAATGCAGATTTTACTGCGGTAGGTGTAGAGTGATCTGTACTAGGAGTAGGTGCGGTAGCAGGCGGGGGAGGCAACGGAGGTATAACTTCCTCTTCCGAAGAATGGATCTTCTTTCCCTTACTGCTACCGTCAGGAGCGCTGACGCTTTTACTTCTCTCTCGCAAAGTGCCACTAGCACTTGATATTGGAGTAGCGCTACCGCTAGTAGTAGCGACGCTTTTCCTCCTCCTTGGGTCCCTGGATGCCTCATCATCAGCACCACTCTGCAATAGACCATGCTCGGCGAGCATTTTGGTAGTCGTGGTACTAGTAAAGGCTTCTTGAACCTTTCTTGGTGCAAGTAGAATGACCCTGGTAGTGCTTCTCTGCGATGGTACTACTGGAAGCACACCACCATTTGCAAAGCTTCTCCTTGGAGTTCCAGGCCTTCGGGTCTCAGAGGTGGCGGTCGTATATGTAGATGTTGATAATCGGTCATGTTGCAGAGCGGTTGCAGGAGGCGGCGGTTTGTAGTACCTGCTCAATGAGAACGCCAATGCTTTGGAGTGTTTGTGAACAATCACGGGTGGGTGCTGAGGATCGCGTCTACGGGCCTCTGAACTCCGACGTTCCCTGTCTCGACGATCACGAATGAGAAGTCGTTGCTGAGGCGCCTTGACAGTACCCTCGTCACCTGCGATGAAATATTATCAGATAAACCGTAATGAGAAGATAAATGTGTACTCACCAACGCCTTTTCGACTGACTTCCTCACGACAAACGTTGAACGAACCAACGAGATCATTGTGCCAAGTTTCCTCCCAGCCAACAGCCATACCACGCCAATTTTCTGGAGTTCTACGTTCGAGCTCCTTGGCCCGCTGCTTCTTCTTTGCAGCATCCTTCTCTTCTCCAGACCCGGAAATGGTTGAATTTTCGCCGTCTTCGCTCGTCTTGCCCACTTCCACATCATCATCTGGCGCTCGGCGAAAACACCATATTTTGCGTTCATCTCGATAGTGATCTCCGCCCCATGTCAGTAGACCTCTGGAGAAGGAGTCGTCATACAAAAACATGCTCCCTCCATTGCCTCTTTCCGTTCTACCTTCACCGCCGCCAGTACTGACAGCCGAATGACGCCGTTGAGCAAATGGCCAATTTGACCACCATTTTGTATTAGGTTTCGAGATGGACGTAGTAGAAGGTGTGAGAGAGGGCCGACGAGCGACGAATTCGCTGAATTGTGGGCTAGGATGTACTGCGGTTGCCGTCGGTGATATAGGTGATTCCGAAAAGTTTGTGATGCCCTCGGTGATGTACGCAAGGTTAAAACCAAAACTTTCGTCCTGAGAAGTGGTGGAAGGAGCGGAGTGAGGTGGAGGTAAGGGTGTTCTTGGGTCGATTGATGGTGAGCTCTGAACTCTGACTATGGGTTCGCCGCCACCAAAGGGAGATGTGAAGACAATCGATGGAGTTGTTGTTGAGGTTCCTGTATACTTTGTGGAGCGACGAGGAGGATCACAGGGAAGCGGGGTTCGCAGGTCGTTATCCAAACTTCTGCTAGGTCGTCGTAGAGTAGAAACGCTGGCTTCCCTGTCTCTTGCTTCACCGCTGCTACTCGCATTTTCACTATTGCTCAATGCAACTGGACCTGGTAAACTGCCTCTACGCCATGACCGAACATCTGCTGGCATGGGTGCTTGACCTTCTACAATGGAAGCCAAGCCCTCTAAATCGCCAACACGAACATTTCTGCCGCTAATTGTTGACATTCTTGCTGAACTGATTTCTATCCCGTCGTCTTCATCGTCATAGTCGTAACCAAAGTCATCGTCGCTGCTGAATTCAACGGGTTGGTTTCTGTTGCGAGATGAGGCTGAGGTTGATTGAGATGGCGAGGGTGAAGGTGAAGGTGAATAGCCATTTGCATTGGAAGGTGACATCTGGTGGTGTGGAACGGGTCCTGTAATATATATATATGAGACTTTTTGTTATAAGACACAAAAATGTGGTTGCTCACCAATGACACTGGGCCTGGGAGTTACATCGAAAACTGGAGAATCCTGGTCAGGGGTGACGGAAAGTGAGGTTGAGGACGAGCTAGTTGGTGCATTTCCAAAGGAAAAGGTATTGAGTGCGTCAAGGGTATAATCGTCTGGACGATGATCGTATGTCCCACTCATCGGTGGGGTGGATGATGGTGGGACTGCAGCAAGTTGAAGGTTGTCGCGAGCAAACTTTGCGGCTATCATCGTTACCGTCACAGCTGCTCCTGTTTTCGCACCTGCTCTGGCTTCTTCTCTCCTACTACTCTTCATCTGCAAGAGAGTGGAAAGAGAATCGACTACGTGTCATGAATACTGAAGGAAAAAGCTACAAGAAATACAAGGACTCTCTTATTTGGGTGGTGAGTACCCGGGAATCGGCTCAAAATACAAGGTATCGTGTCCACAATGTCCACAAAAGCCATATACAGAACAAACGCCCTATAACGACTCCGATCGGGTCGTCACCCAGGTTCACACCAGCTCAAAACCTCGCTCACACCCCCGGATCTCCTCAATTCTAAACCCGAGCAATACAGGTAATTCGGTATTTTGAATATCTTATATCTAGCAGCCACCAGGCCGAAGGGAATCGGGATCCAAATCCCGGTGACCTTCAAGGTCTTCGTAACGCATCATCCATCAACTGGGGCAACAAGGCGTGCAATCAAAACAGCGGCAACTCCAAAGCCGGCGGAACACGTAGGAAAGCGCGAGTCTGCAAGACCTATAAAACAAGTGTGCCCGGGACGCTTTCGCAGATCCTTCTGCAGGTACTACTGGTGCTGCAGTACAACCTGCACAATTCTGTAAGAATGGAAGTAATTAGCCCATACAGGTTTTGCGGATGCGGTTGAACTCGACATACACCAGGACTGCTGTCGATGATTAGCTGAGCAGGATTCGGTTTGAACTCCCTCCCCGATGCAAATCAGTCATCATACATTCTCACTCTGAGTCAAGTCCTTTGACTGCAAACCATGCACAGCGCTGATATGGGATCGAACGACAAGCAGAAATTATCGTCGTGAGGCTCATTGACACCAGTCAAGCGGCTCAAAACGGTTGTACCACCCAAGAAGAGGGGATTCCAATCTGAGTCGAGCGTATCCCGCCCTCGGTGGACGGTGGACGCCGAGCAAGCCTTACCCAACCGCAGGGCAACACACGAAACGCGAATAACCCAATTAAAACTCTTCAGACCAGAGTATTAGCGCATGCTGCGGATCCTGGAAAGACCAGTTCGTACACATACCACCCGTATGAACCTAAACCCAACAACCCTGTCAAGCACGGCAGTTCGGGGGGTTGTCAAACGGAGCGCTCTACGAGTAAAATCTTGTTGAGCTCAGCATCCATATCTATCGGATTTTCCCTCGAGATACTTGACCTCCATCCACTTCGCATTTAAATCCAAACCGAACAACCCGTGTCTACCAGCTCGCTACGAGCCCACCAACACAGCACCACTACCACAGCCTTTCGGGCCCCGCCACGAAATTTATCTGTCATGCGGACGATCCATGCTGCGGTACCGAATAATCAACCGTGTGTGCTTACCATGAAATGCACAATGGTGCACCAACTATGTACTCCAAGACGTCAGCAGCTGCACTCCCAGAAACCGCAGTGTTTCATATTTCATATCTTCTTGCTACAAACTCGACTCGGAGGAACCTGCTGATAACAATGGGATGATCAATGTAATCATAACTGAGGGTGTATCTCGCCATGGGTACATAGTATCGCCGAAGCGAGGGAGTTTGAAGGGAATCGCCGTTGTGCCGAGAACGTGATTCAGTTCGTTCATCCGGAAATCCTGACCTACAGAATAGGTTCGAATTGAATCGTTATGTACAGACCCTTGAAAAAGAATAAATAAATCAACCCTTGATAACGCCTGGTCCGCGATGGAGGAGAGTTATCACCGTAACCGTTTGAGCACCACTGGCCCACTGCACTCTCATCTTCGTTCCTTTCACGAAATGATACTCAAGATACAACCAAGACATGAGATTCGGCCTCTAGAAAGTTCTGTCGATAGTCTAAGAGGTCGGTCCTAGGCAGAGAAGCTGCGAGACGATAGACACCGACGGGAAGGTCAGAAAGGTAGGGTCTGTGGGAGAGCCCGTACGAAGGGAGCGAGATCAGGGGGTCTTAGATCGCATACCAAAATCAGCACTTCCATCTGTTTCCAAAAGTACACGAGCTGTATCAATTTCCCTGTGCAGGGTGTCTCGTCAATAACGTATTGTCTGAGCGCAGTGACTTCCCGCCCCAGGGATCTACACCTCCGAATTCGTAGTACCCTGGTTTAGCCAAGCATCCACCCCCTTCGAATTCTCCACCGAAATTACCTCCATCCACTGCCCGGGCAGCATTATACCAATCCAAGCTAAACAGTCCCTCCGTTTACGAGCCCACCAATGATACTGCGTATCCAACAGCCCAAGCATCACGCAGTAGTAATACAGTACCACCAAAGCCCTTGGTCTGCGTTCCACCACCAGCAACGTGCGAAATCTATCCGTCATACGGACAATCCAAGCTACTGTACCGGCTAGTCCAGTGTTAGGATTATACTGGCACATGTACCATGAATCACGGAGTGCACTGATGCACTGTTCGTATACAGCTGACACCCCCGAGTCGAGCAGCTCCTCTGGTTCTGGATAGGGAGCTGTAGGAAGATGTAGTTGTTTCAAAAATGGAGGGAATATCCGCAGACTTGGAACACCCGAGTTCGAAGTTGAAGACGAAAACGCCTCTTCCTCAGCTTCGGTTGGTACAATCTTCTTGCCATAGAACGGCCAGTTTAATGGCTGAAGTTGTTCGTCGCGATAAAAGTACTCTTGATCACGGAGCGCATTGCGCACGGTGTCAATCAAGGAGAATATCGTTGGAGGACCATCGGTTGCGCCCAGGGATTCTGCTACTTTGTAGATGATGAGAAAGTTTCGGGTGATCATGCGTGAGTCTGGCGATGAGGGAGTGTAGTTGGGTGCGAGGCTGAGAGTGAGGGCTTCGTTTTTATGTCGTTGTGCAAGACTCAAGTAATCTTGGTCTGCTACTCCGAGGGGGTGATAGAGGGCATGTAAATGGATGGAAGTGAGCGCGAGTAACGCATGCATGATAGTAGGTTCTCTGAATGCCATACTCGGGATGACGAATTGGTTGGCGAATAGTCCCGAGGGGTTGTGATAGAGCGTCGTTGAGGTGACTAGACTGTAATGATGCATGAGCTTGAGAACCGTCATGTCTAAGGATATGGACGGTATTAATGGGGATGTCGATGGGTTGTATGACTGGCTAACCAGGGCCAGGCTTGGCTCCTCTGACTGCGAAGCAGGAGAACCTGCAGGCTTAATAGAATCTGGCCAAACACAATCAGTGTTTCTGCGATTGCAGCTGCCGCAAACGGGGTGTACTTCATTGCACTGTAAAGGCGATTAGGGAACTTCGTGACAAAGGCATAAATTTATTCGACTCACCTTGACTCTCCGTTGCTTACATGTCGAACAGCCCAATCGAGACTTGGTATGGGACTTGACAAAGCGTTTTTTTGGACGCAACCCCTCCATCGTAGTATCCCCCTATTCTTGTACTTCGTCGGAATATCCGAATCGTAGCTGTCAGATGCACCTACTGTTTTTTGATTTATACTTGGAAATAAACGGGGGTTGAGCAAGGACAATGGACGAAAAAGCTTTACATATGACAGTGGTTGGAAGCATGGCTGCGGGCTGTGCGCCTTGCGAAAGATCAACATAAAGTAATTGCGCGCAGCATCTCAATAGTGCAATTCAGAGCAATGACACTTTTCAGAACAGTAGAAATTACCAACATAAGCAATATAATACATGATAAGATACAGAGAAAATAACAGCAGATCAGCAAGGATAAAAGATAGTCCCTAACATAATATTGCACGATCCATATCAGCGGACATGAACATTGGCATAGGCATCGGGATTTCTGTCCATAAATCCATTCAAGTAGGCCATACTCTCAATATAGTGACCCACGTCTCCGAAGCTGCGAAAAAGAGTCAGTCATGAACGTACGAGACGAATATTAGCAGGTTCCTCACTTGTATCCACTGTATCCACCCCCTTGGGCAGGAAGCTGCCCACCTGGTTGCCAACCGCTTACATTCATCTGCGGATGTTGATCGTGGTGTTGCATAGCGTGGGGGTGCGCATATGTCTCCGAAGGGGCCATCACAGCCTCTGTCACGTATCGTGCTTGGGGCGTTTGGTCTTGAGGAATACTCCCAGGATTAGCGGCACCCATACCGACGGTATGATATCCAGGTTGGTTTGAATATCCTCCTTGGTCGTAGTGCGTCGGATTGTTCATGTCCATCTGAGTCGAATCACTCGAACTCGAGCGTGAATATGTGGTACTCTCCATTTGGCCGCCATACCGCGTATTCACTTCCCGACCACTCATCTGAGTAGGGGCAGAGGAGTAATCGTACATGTATTGCCCTTGCCCTTGACCGAGAGATGCTGGCGGTTTGCGACCGACCTGGGATATCGAGGGAATCGAGGGATGATGATGGTACCGCGGAGGCGGGGGCTGCTGGGGTTGAGGATAGAAGTTGACCTGCGACGTGTACTGAACAGGTGACGAAACTTCAGTCTGCATCGGGTAGTAGTCGGTAGTTCGGGACTGATCCAAATTCCAAGGTTCTCGGATGTCTTTTCCTTCAAAGCCTTGACTAGTCTGTCTCTTTTGCGTGACGGTCGCAACTCCCGAAAACTCCAGGCCTCTAGCAAGATCGCCGAGGAAGTCACTGTGATTATACTGTGAGCTTGCGTCGGAAATAGTGGAAAAGAAGCTCGTCTTACCGGAATCGACCAGATAATGACCACCTGCCGGGCGAAATGTTGAACGATGGGGCACGCAAAAAACCAAATACCCAGACCTTACCTTTCTTCTGAAGCCTGAAGTACGCCCAGTGCTTTCTCAACATCCCCCATCATCGTCGCAAAATCAATCTCCTTTCCAATACTTTTGTTTCTCCAAATATCAGTGAGTAATGCAACGCCGGCATTGAAGACCGAGCACTTCAGGAATCGGATGTTAACAAAACAACGCCTGTTGGGGAAAGGTATAGGTAGACGTACGATAGTCTGAGGCATTCCTAATGGACCATACTCTAAATGAGAGTCCAGGACATTTATGCAAAGCTGTGCTGCGTCAGCACACTTGCGTATCGAGGATAATGACAACGGGCTTGGTCTGTCACAGAAGGCCTTGTAGATTTGAATCTGGGTGTCGTAGTAGATAGCATGAAGATAAACAGTCTGCGAGTAGAAGGGATCTTTGGTCGGTTTCCGTTCTGGATTCCATTGGACTAATTGAATTGGAGTTTAGCGTGATAAGAACGGAGAAATAGAACAACATACGATGTTCAGGCAATGAATGAAGCCACTCGTTCATTGCGGAGTCCAGTTCTGAAACAACTTTCTGCTCCCATTGATTGCCGAATAGGCCCGATATCACCTTTGATTTCTTGATGGAATAGATAGTTCGCATCGCAAACGCACAGATATCGTACAGCTTAACGAGCAAAATGAAGGCAACAGATCGGGATGGTGTATTTGGCGGTTGTTTGAACGCAAGATCTGGATTCGAATTCTCCCAAAACTCAACTCCGTAGTCAGTAGCTGGGGCAACTAGATGAATCAAGGAAACTTACCTCGTCGTCACAATCGATTGGCAGCTCGGTGTCAAAACTAGAAAGGTAAAAAGGTTAGTGTTGATTATAAACTTGACGCAGACCAGCACTTGCTCTTCTTCCTTCAACATGGATGGACGGCCGAGAAATCCGCTTATGCATCTCTCCAGTGTTATGAGTACCCTGAAAAGAAAACCACGAATGAGCCTCTTGCAGGGTGCGCCTCGAATACCAACTTACCAAAAGACTCGTCGCCTCTGCTCATCCTCGACGGTCAGCTGCTGCCCTTCAGGTTTACGCCGGTGAACACCGAGTTCAACAGCATATCGAACTCCTATAGGTTCGTCAGTTGTTGACAGGATGAATGTTCAAATAAGGTTCAGTCTGACCTAAACCAACGGATGCCCACGCGGCAGTCGTACTTGATGCACCATGGAAATAAATGGTTGCTAACTGAATAACATCAGCGCGAGTGTGGGCAAAAGAGTCGGCGGACGTACGCAGTGGTATTGTAGCTCGTACAAGGATGATGGATCGTATGACGACGTTCGAAAGGTCTGGACCTGTTCGTACCAATGCCATCCACTCGACAACGGTTGACCTGGGGCGGCGAACACCCTCGGATCATCAGAGAATTTCGAAGCTAGGGCGCATACCATAAGGACAGTTGCACCAAATTGTTGGTTCCGTAGGTGTAACCCTTGTCTGAAGCTACTTTCAAACGTAGGTTTGTGCAGTATCGGCAGAAAGCAGTTAACCTTGGTGAAATAGAGAGAGATTAGGGACGCCATCAAGTCACCGTCCGGAAAACGGTAGTCGGGAAATGTGAGGGGTTTTTCCCACTACGGTAATCGGTGTAAGTCAGAGCGCTGAGAGTAAGAGTCGTTATGCATACTGATTGTGTTGTCCAAAACTTGCTGCGTTTGAAGTTACCAGCATCATTAAGATCTGCGCCCGTGGATTCCTTCTTAACGTTATACGCATTCTTGATGTACATGAAACCGCTAGATGGTCCGAAGAACCTATCTTCCATGACATTGAGAGAAAGCTTTTTTGTGTGTTGAATCAGGGCCAAATAAGCAAGATCCTCTTCGTCCGACGATCCTGCAGGCCGACTTTGACCGGGAGAAGATCGTGATGGTATGTGAGGGTAGTCGGGACTTGACCTCATCGTGACTTTCGAAGCAGGCGGTGAGCTGGAACCTTCGGGAGAGAGTTGATCCTGTATACGTTGAGGACTTGCAGAGTTGCGAGAGCGATTGATCTACATCTGGGATTAACTCAAGAACTAAACGATAGAAAAGGATACGCACCTGGTTAAGCTGCTCCTCTAAACTTTTTATTCGCCCCTCCAGGTATGCCACATATCTATAGTCCATACTCAATACAATGCCCAATCAAGGCTACATTCCACCTACACGCTCTTTGGACCTCGTTTCTAACCACAATTGGTGAGTAGAGCATTCTGACAAGAAAAACACTGAAGCGCACCTTTACAGGGTCATTATGGGTACACTGGTCGCAATGGTGAATAGAGAAATTTGGCAAGAAAAATGCTGAAAAACGAACGCTCAAATTAAATGATATGCATGGGGAACATTTTCCCCCAGGCATGTTTGCGCTATCACCTAGAACAGGGACCTTGATCAGGATTTGCCAGGTGAGTTGTATGAAAGGTCCCCTACATTTTACTGTAAACCAGCTATCAATCATATATGTCACTAAACACCGGAACGACTACCCACTTTTCTTTCTGGAAATGTGTGAAAAATAATTATGAATCAACGCGTTTGAATGGGATACAGGTCAAACCTTACCGTTCTGCAAATGCCGTCAATGAAACCAGGAAAGCTGAAGAACAGAGGACAACTCACTGCACATATCACATGCACCCTGCAGACGTTTCTTTCGTTCTTTTGTGACAGAGGGACCAGCTCCTTCATCGGACGACATGGTGAAGGGATAATAGGGTGAAGGGAAGAATTTTCAGATTGATTATGGAGTCAGTGACAGTGGCATAACCTTTCCAGTTGGATTTTCAAGGAGAAAGGTCGCATGGCGTCGCATGGCAGTGCAGGGTTCAATGATGGCCTGATCGATCCCGTTTAGCAAAGGCGCCCATTGCCTGAAGCGGCGGTACGTCGATTTGCGACGGTATCGCTTGGAACTCGAAACTGGTCTTCTATCAGATGTTAGGGTAGTTACTGTCTAGTACAAACGCTCAGCTACGTATCCATGCCGAAAGTACCAACAACTAACTACCATAAAGCTCGCATCCGGACCCAAGTCGGGCGACTTCCGAACCAGAAACAAGAATTGTCTGACAGGCAAAAGAGGCAAGCAGAACAACAATGTGAGGAATGGACGTCTATGAACTGTCTCGTCCTGAGCACTGAAAATCAGGAGATGCGAGAAAGAGAAACCTGGGTTCTGCTTTAAGTAACGTTCGCCTCTCACAGTGTTGTCACAGTGCCATCTGGATTCTGGACTAAGTGCTTACCGACCCGATAGATCTCAAAATCATTTTGATACAATACTACTGAGGGTTGCAACCTTTTCATCTCCGGAAACGCCACTTGATTGGTGTAAGGGTTGCTCTGACCTTAGCGCCGGGGGACTTGAGGCCTGATGCCAGTCGCATTCGTCATCGAGTGTACAGTATAACATCTCTTAACCCATACCCTATAAACCCATGACCTCTTATAACCCATAGTTTTTTGCCAAAACTCCACCTGGTTCGGCAGGGAAAACCCCGTAACCTTCGAGAACCCATGGTTTTGGGCATGAACCAACTGCTATGGGTTATAAGAGGTAAGACTGTAGAGGAGCGCCTACCAATATATATAAAGCACTGACAGGTTCCTCAAGTGGCTCGACCACTCATGACATTCGTGAGAGAAAAGAGAGGTAAGTGGAATTTCTCATCATCATCAAGGTAGGGTCATCAACACCGGGGTCCGTTGCACTTACATTGGTTAGAATCAAGTATTGAATCAAGTATTGGTGGAATTAAAGCAGAAATCCGGTCACCAGTAGGTCACGCAAGAGACCACGTCTGAGGAATTGGGATGCTAGGTGGGAGAGGATTGCTCCTCATCTTCCAGTGACGAGACGATGTACCATGCCAGTTATATGTCGTCCACAATATCAACCTACACTGGATGAACCTGAATCAAAGTAAACAATTGAGGATGTTAAAAGGACTTGCCCAAATCAGCGCGAAATCCAGTGTACCTTGAAGATCCTCGTCCTGACGTGGCAGGAAACGACACCCGAAACACCCACCCGTCATGCCTTGATGGAGACGACACACCGTTCGAATTGTCTGCTGCAGCCTGAAAGCGAATGGAGTCGACCTTCTCGGGGTGTTATCCAAATGAGTCTGTATATGTGTACGGTTACGGTTTGTTCGGATGAACTCAAGACTAGAAAACATACACACCTGTTTTTCCTACTGCAGCACCTCCCTCAGACTCGGATAGACGCGTGTTGGCACCGCCAAAGTAATATGCGGAAATAGTCCATTTAACCTGAAGGTCTTTATCAGGATGGCTGGTTAGAGGTAGAGGCTTTGCAGAGAAGAGAATGGATCGTGCATGATAAATGCACACAACACAACGCGAACTGATTTTGTTTCTTTTTCAACTCCGACGATGTAACCCTTCCTCTTCTTCAGCCTCCTATGCATTCAGCCTGGACTCCCCCCTTCGCGACCTTCTGACTGCTCGCCGATAGAAAAAAAAAGGGAACCTAGGTATGTCGGAATACGGATTACTACCTGGAGCTGGAGAACGCGCCCGGATCTGAGGCCTAAAGACCGCTCCGAACACTGACTCATCATACAACTCGACAAAGAAATGACTCGTGTTTTTCATCTTCATTAATCTCATCCAGAAAAACTTGCGATGTCTGGCAGTGAAATCGAGTTGAGTATCAGGTCGTGAGTCCATGTTCAATCCTCATGATCATACCTTTTTCACGACGTTAACCCATTAGGCAATCTGAATCGTTTGTTGGAGCCCAAGCATCTGTCGAGGTATGTACGCACTACTGGGCGTTTCAGTATGCTCTAATCCAAAGAAGGAGAATGAAGTCGCACCATCCAATGCAGTGTCTCTCCCACCTGTGGTGCGTTTGCTCAGACTTGTTTTATCTCTGAAATCTGATCCGGTTTCAGGACACCGGATTTCAAGCCTGGGCTTATCTAGCTAGTGCATTCTTCTTGGAACTTTTCGTCTGGTTCGCCCTGACTTTCACCGCACAGCGTAGATGCTGATATCCGAGTCATTCCAGGACATACCCTTTCTCGTACGGAGTTTTCCTTAATTATTATAGCACACAAGTGTACCATGGCAGGCGTGTTAGCAATTGTCGGTTCTGTTTCATCTGGGTTGCTATACCTCAGCTCCATCGTAATTCTTCTCCTGGTCAATCGTTATCCCTGGTACAAACGCCAGGTGATGGTCTTTGGACTTGCGATAGCGGTCGCCGGTCTCGTTGGCGCTGCCTACTCTACAGAACCGTGGCAGTTAGTTCTGACCCAAGGTGTCATGTACTCGCTCGGTGGCAGTTAGCACTCTTCCGTCTTTCGGAGGCAGGGTAACCCTCTGACGAATTTGAACTTGTAGGTCTGCTGTATTTCCCGATGACGACGTGGATGTTCGAATGGTTCTCTGCAAAAAAAGGCTTGGTAAATCATACGTCGCCTTCATTGTGTGTTCGCTGATTGATGTATAGGCGGCCGGCATTATATTCTCCGGAACTGGCGTTGGAGGCGTAATAATGCCGTTCGTCGTCGAACGCTTACTCAACGCTTATGGCCACAAAACAACACTCTTGGCAATGGTTCGTGTATTCAGCAAAGTCTCAGTGCATCTTTGATCATCAAGTCTACTAGGCTGTGGCTTCTGTCGCCTTCACGCTACCATGCTTTCCCTATCTGAAGCCCAGGCTTCCAGTGGCCCAAATCGTTGGCCCAAGGTCCTTCGACACTCGCTTTACTCGTTCGGGCCCGTTCTGGATACTCTTTGTCCCCAATTCTCTACAGGGCTTGGCGTCTTTGATTCCACCTCTGTACATACCTAGTACGCGACACGCTTTGCGGAAGCGGTGGTCTTTCTAACTACCGCTTCCATAGCCTTTGCCTCCGACCTTGATTTAAGCAGTACCTCGGGAACTTTGGTGCTGTCTGTCTTATATGGTGAGCCGTTAGCTATTGAAGTATTTCTTCGTTGACCATTGACGAGATAAACTAGGTGCCTCTGCCCCAGGATACATTTTCATGGGCTGGCTCTCTGATCGATTCGATTTGCGATACTCAATACTACTGTCCTCGATTGGATCGGCACTCGCTGTCCTGCTTCTCTGGGGACTTTCTGAAGGATTACCCCTACTCGTCGTGTTTGCATGCGTGTACGGTTTCCTCGCATCGAGCTGGCCGGCTTTATGGACTCGTTTCTCGACCATTACATCTGAGGATCCTCATCAAGCATCTTCCGTTTGGTCAATTTTCTGTGCTGGTCTGTATGCTGCGGTCTCATGAACACCAACTAAACGTATATCACAGGTAAAGGAATTGGCAGCGTCTTGTCAGCGCCTATTGCATCTTCCCTCCCTCGCACTTGGTATTTCACGGGAAGATCTGATTTTGCGTACAGCGTCAAAGGCTACGTACGTTCCAGCAGTCATTGGCCATTTTCGTATTTCTAATGTATTGCTTTCAAGGGTCCACTCATCATCTTCACCGGATTATCGTTGCTTTTTACTTCCTCTGCTTCGCTATATCGAAGCTCCCCGATCCCGAGAAGACTTGCAGACTTCTTCAACACACACTTGCTTACGATGTTGTCACCCCAAAATCCCGCGTGGCGTGCCACGTAGCGAGTGAAGACTGTAACGAAGGGTTGAATAGTGTCAACAGTTCGTGGATCATCGTCCCTTCTATATCACAGCACTTATCCTGCGCTCCAAAATACCTATGCATACACTGTATTGTTTACGCTAGGCAGAAGTGTTGCAGATTCCTATCAATGTTTCAAGAGCTCCAAGAAATGTCAACCTGAATAATGCGATGCTGTGGGGCGCCCGCGCAAAGTACAAGCGCCAGTTCCTCAACGATAGTATAAAGAAAGCCGCCATTTATACCAAACTGCACCCTAACTGCCATTCATAGATGGCAAACTCAGCGGTTGAACTGGCACTGATAGCCCTACTTTCCGTATCAGTCGTGAAATTGGAGGGTTTCCAAGTCATGTACTTCGCGGCTTATTTATCTCACCTTTCAGCCCCAATGCCAAAGGTTGCAATGTGCCAAGCTTCAATCATGGTGCTGCGGCTGGTGTACTTGTAGCCATACGTGCATTCAGCTTGCTTTTCGCTCCCACCACGCATCTAATCGCTCTCAATTATCCTGATTGGTTTGACAGCGGTCATTCTTAAGTACCGCAAGAAGAGACACAGAACGGAAACGGAACGGCAACATCGAATAATGCTAGCACTATGATTGACGAGGGTTGTGGACCTCCAACACCCGCTATGGCGCCGAGCCGAGGTGAATAAAACAGAGACGGATGGCGACGCTATCACCCTATGTCGCCCGTCCAGAACTAGTGCAGCCCCCACCATATTTCGGACATGTTAATGTCATGGTGTGTATCATGCGCGTGGGATTCCACGAATTACACGTTCTTAACACCTTCAATGGTAAGTATACCCTGCACGATCATCCGCTAGGAACTTGTGGCTTCACGCTACGAACTGTTAGGTTGAATATCGCTCTCAGCACAAATGAACAGTGACTACTATGCCGTACCACCGAAACAATCGCTCCGATCCAAATGAGATCAGACTACGTCGGTTCGGCTGTGAGGTAGTGGCATGGAACTCGAAAAAAAGTGGAGGGGTTATGTGTATAGGTCGAGAGGAGTGGGTGAATAGCTTTCACTCTATCGATACATCAGATTTCCGTGAATCGAAAGACCTTGTACGGCAACATCTTCAAAACGACCTCGAGCTCAGCGCTCAGCACTCAGGCTTGATGCTAGCTAACATGTCTTTCGTTGTCTTGATAGATTTCCACCTTAATGCCTTGGAATGATGGGCTTTGCAGCGTAAATTACTCTCCATCATACCGGACTTGGATAGTGTTAATGCTACAATTCAGCGAAAAGTACCGGCCGCTCGCTTCTTCCGTGAGTGATATCGGCTCAGCACTGTCCGTCTCAGTTGCAGCTTCCACAAGTGCTTTCCCAATTGAATTGGCGACTTCCAACAAGCTATGTTCACCGTACGCGTTAACAGCAAAATAACAGCCGTGTCCAGTATCGGGGTTATTCACGATGGAGTCGTATAATACGCGCTATATATGTAAATTACATAGCAACTTCAGCGCGGTTACTGGAAGACAGCGAGCGACACACATGTTCATCGATGCCAACATTTAGCCAGAGGTTCTTCCCTTCGCCCATCGGACACCCGATATGCCTTGTATGATGCGCATAGAACTCGTCAAGCTGAACACACAAAGGAGGGGTATTATTTCGCGCACTGTGGAGTGGGATGTGACTTTGAAAGACACCTGAATGTTCTGGGCTACTGGGCACATTCAGGACTTCAGGACATGTTTTGGGAGGAGCGAGTGGATTTGAGGGCGATAATCATGTAGAGACAAACTACGAGGGCTCTATTCACCACGGCTCCGTCAGCGAATGGCTAGTTTCAGGGAGAGGGAAGAGCGCACCTTTCTTCCTTAACCATGCCAACCTGCCATATCACAACGAGCTCCCAATCCACACTTGAATAATTATCGCCGTTACTGTCCGGGCTGTCCGAAATACTCCAGTTTTCATGATGGTATTAGACCGAAGATAGTAACTGTATTGTGATAGATCGAACTGGTTCGCTCCTTTGATTCTTTTGGGGTAGCCTCGACAAGCTTATTCTTCAAGACTACTCGGGCTCCCAGGAAACACCTCTCTTTGATGAACGCTACCAAGTGCCTACTGTGCAACAACGGACACGGGTGGGGGTGGATGTAGTAACAAGTTTTCAAAACCAAGAACCAACTTGCAAGTCCAAGAAATATATATACCTAGATCTACCATTCAAATGAAATACCACGACAGTTCAAAAGGGGTACGGACAAGTTCAAAGAAGAGAGAAAAGAATCAGAAAGTTGGGGAGCTGGTTCCCTGCGCCCCAAGTCGGCTCTCTAGATTTCTGATGGTCAAATTTAGCCAAAAATGAGGCTCGCAGATAGAACAACGTCACACCTGAGGGATTCTTCTTTCGCGAGAAGTTGTTGCCTCTTGTCATTAATTTCTCTTTGCACCCTCAGTTCAATTTCGCGAAGCTGAACAGCGGATTAGGCATTGGCGGCTGGGGAGGTCATAGCAAACCGACCTTTTCCTCATCCTTCCGTATCTGCTCCTCCTTCAGTCGGAAGCTTTGACTAGCCATATCCTCCGGAGCAATAGACATGTCGCTGTGATGAAAAGGTATAAGACACTGGGTAGTCAACAGAAGTAGTCTGCTCACGAAGCTTCAGGGTATATCGTTTTGGAGAGTTTCTCTGTTCGATAGGCTTCATACAGAATATTCTCAGTGAGGGATCTGAGGTCATGCAGATGGGATCTACACATGTGTTAAAACGGCACCAAAGAACAAGAAAGCGAGTAGAAAGCCTCTTACGAAAACAATGCACTTTTGAGCCTAGCAAAGTCACAGTGATTGGGGTTGTCAACTTCGACAACTCCCCATGGGTAAACTCTGCCTCGAACGAATTCACCGTTGATTTCAAGCTCCTCCTCTGAGCCTATGACGGCAAATGGCATCAGAGCCTGAAGCGTAACATTAGCGCGAACGAAGAGTGAGAAGAATGGGGGAACCCACTCGCAACTCCATGTTCTCCTGAATGGTTTCTTCATCGTCTTCCTCGACGTCGCAGGGGAAATTGTAGATGGGAATGTCGTAATGTTGAATATCCTCCATTATCTGATATGCCACAAAGATGTGTAGCGAAATGGTGAGGCGCACGAGAAGAGCTCGTACGTCAACGAAACACTCACCCTTTTCTTGAAAGAGCTAAGCTCGGAAACTGTGAGAGAATCAGATCTACCGATGACTGGAATGACATTAACTCGATGCGACAGTTTCTGCATCAGAACGATGTCAATTTCCCGCAACCTAGGCCCATGAAAGTTAGCAAAAGCTCAAGATCGTTTGTAGGAGATTACAAACGCGTGCCCGCCCGGCTGAATAAAATACAGCAAAGCATGTACTCGGTTGTCCCTGAACTTTGGGTTCCGCCTGATTCGAGATTGTTCCGCCAGAATATCGTCGTACTGACGCTCGAGATAGGTGACTATCTCTTGGAACCTGGAAGCAAGAAAGTAAGCTCAAAGTTCGATGAAATGACTTCGCAGACGTAATCGCCCAGTAATGCGAGTTACAGCCGCAGAACCTACTCACGCGAGGTTGCTGTCGATGTTGTCCCCAAACCCCGGAGTGTCGACGACAGTGAGATTAATGCGCATGCCCTCTTCCTGGATATCTAGCACGGATGAAGTGCCATCAACGTTCAATTGAAGCCTAAATCATCATGAGCTATGTACTGAGTACTTACCCACGTTGACTGGTTTGATTGCGATGCCCGCTTCACTCACAGCAACTTCAGGATTCGTGGTGTCCTTGTGGGTGAGAACCTCTGATTCACAAAGAGTGTTCACAAAGGTGGTCCTTCCAGTCCCAGAAGCACCTAAAGATCGAATATTTCAGTTCTTATCTATCGAATACCACAAAGACCTGGCGTACCGACAACCATGACTGTGAATTGAATGCCTTTGGCTTTACTCCCCCTGCGTCGAGCTGGATATGCCATGTTTATAGAATTGAGTGGAACCGGAGGGAAGAGATTCCAAAGGGTACGCGTTGAAAGTGAAGGTACGTGTACAAGTTTAAGTTGCGAATTGAATGCATGGCTCGCCGCTGGTGGTGGTTGTTCAGCCGACAAAGGAAGGTAGAAGCTTGAAGTCATAACATCGCCAAGAGAATAGCACAGCCACATGCGTCCAAATACCGCATTGCAAAATTCAACTACGTAGGCTCAAATTTTGACAATAGATATTGCACAAGAAGCATTGGGTCAAGATTCATCGCCAGAACTTCTTTCCTGCCCGGTACCATGACCAAGCCACATAAATTGCAGCCAATGACAAGATTGTTCTGATAATCTTCCCAGCCCGACGTCGCAACAAGACCATCAGACCCACAGCTCTGCAAGGTGAGATCAGAAGAGGCCCAGTTATCACATGAAACAAGGAGAAAGTACTTTACTAGCGCATTCGACCGCTCATCAACCAACTTGTAAATCCCCAACTTGAACTCCTCTTTCGGAATTTTGAATACGGGTCCATCGTCCAGAAGCATGTAGGCACATCCACTAGTAGCAGGGTCTGGGTGTGTTATGGCGTAAATGATCGCTCCAGCGATCCTTGGTACAGGTGTGAAGGGTATCCCAACCATACCTATCTTCGCAGGAAGCGGAACGATGTCCGTATTTGCAAAGAATGGGTGTATTGAGGAGATTCGGATGCCGTACTGAGTGTAGAGAGGGTGTAGTGCACGCATGACGCCAAGCATGGCGTGCTTTGACGCGGCATATTGGGGCGCACCTGGATGACATACACTCCTTAACTTCGGTTTTGGTGTTTATACAGGGAACAATTGGACCGACCTGGTATGGGTAGCCATGATGCTACAAGGGACGTCAATAACATGGAGTTTGTGGGCGTGATATAGAAAGCCACCGATGGATCCAAGAACAACGACTCCTTTCAGATCTCCATCCTGGTAATTCTTGAGCAAGTAGTGCTGGGCAAGTTGTACGGCTGGATAGAGTTCAATAAGGGATGCCATATAATGAAGGGCAAGTTATTCACTATTGAGTGCGCCAATGAGATTGACTTGAATGGTCTTGTAGGCAAGCTGCTTCGGTTTGTTGTTGGAGTCCAGCTTGACATCGAACCTCTCGATTTCTCCAACCCCAGCATTAGGAATCTAGCTTGAGATGGGTCGTGAATATGGGGAAAAGACATTGTGCATACCACAACATCTACCACACCAAAGTTATCTATGGCGAACTCGTACATAGCAACTACATCGTCCCACACAGTGACGTCGCATTTGAGCGCAAACGCAGTCCTGGAAATATATGACATGGAGCTTCAACTGGCACATATCATAGACAAGACTAACCCTCCAGCATTTCGGATTTCTTGAACAGTCTTTTCAGCGGCAGGGAAGTCACGATCGGCAATGATGACCTTTCCGCTGAAGACAAACTTCTTTGAGTGATGACAGATATGTGAACGAAAGTGAGATGCACCCATATGAAGCAATCTGAGTAGCAGTCTCTTTGCCAATTCCGTTCGCAGCACCTATCCAACTTTCAGCCCATAGAATCTCAGAATGCCAACCGAAGTCGCAAACCAGTGATTAATACTACTTTCCCCTTCAGTCTTGATGCATGTTCGAAGAGGTGCTCGTCTGGAATATGTGTGGCCTCATTCATGGTGAGAGTGGAGAGTGGTTCGGGTCCAAGTTTTACATCTGTCATGGGACATTTAATTCTTGCCCCTGTGATAACGAGTGCCGGCTCTGGACATATCCGCCTATATAATGTCTTTGTGTTTCAGAACCTGAGGAATTCTTGAAGGAATACGTACAAAGTTGGGTTGTCAGGTTGGAGTTTGAAATTGAAAGGATGTAGTGAGTGCTACCTGGGCGCTTGTGTACAACTTGTTCCTCTAGCCCATGACATGCCACGAGACGGCTTCGACGACGACGAGCTCGAGAAGATCAGACGCTATGAGGACTTCACAACGATAGGTGAGAGAAATGTTATTTCAAACTTTGATTTTATCTTAATCACTTGTCAACAGACTGGATCGAAGACTCCATTCTCGAGCGTAACAGACGGATACGAACTGCACGGGGAGCCGACGAAACTCTCAGCAGACGAGGCTCACGCAGCCAGATGACTTTGAACTGGTTACAGATACAGCTGAGGAGGGCAATCGATGCAGGTCAGAGTTGGTTTGTGGTCAGTTTAGTGGGTGAGTTTCGATGAAGTCTCCCTGACATTCGTCGTAACAAACGCGTCAACCAGGGATATGTATAGGCGTCGATGCAGCCCTCATTTCAATTGTCACAGAATGGTTGTCCGATATCAAGATGGGATACTGTTCTGACGGATGGTGGCTAAACCAGCAATTTTGTTGTTGGGAGATAGAAGGGGAGGAAACTGACGCGTGCGAGTCGTGGCATCCGTGGAGCACGGTTACACCCGCCAGATACCTGATCTATGTTTTATTTGCGGTGCGCGAATTCAAAATATCCTCTTCTTTGCTGTACTGACAATTGAACATCAGACTTTCTTCTCTTTCACTGCGGCCCATTTGGTACGATCTTTGGCCAAGTATGCTGCTGGTTCGGGTATTTCAGAGATCAAGTGCATTCTTGCTGGTTTCAAGATGAAGGGATTTCTTGGTTTCGCGACTTTTTTCATAAAGAGCATTACATTAGTGCGTGACTCCAACCCTATCACTATCTTTCCAGCTCAAGGATATGTACCCAGCCACTTGTAATCGCATCCGGACTTTCAGTTGGAAAGGAAGGACCTTCGGTCCACGTCGCTTGTTGCGTTGGGTCACTAGTCGCCGGGATGTTCAAGAAGTTCTCAAGGAGCCAAGGTACACCTTAATCGCACCATGGACGAAACAATAGAATTGACAACGTACATCAGGAAAAATGCGAGAAATCATTACAGCTGCAAGTGCGGCTGGAGTTGCTGTTGCATTTGGCTCACCGATTGGTGGCGTATTGTTCTCAATTGAGGTAATTAGACTCGTCATGCCACCGTTTATGACCACTGACCAATATGAAGGAAATGAGCTCAAATTTTAACATCAAGACCCTGTGGAGAAGCTTCTTCTGTGCGCTGATGGCCACGTTCACTCTATCGGTGTGTAACCCATTTCAGTTTGGAGTTCTCCGTGTTCTCCATTTATCTCTCATCTACAGGCGATGAATCCTTTCCGTACGGGAAAACTCGTCCTTTTCCAGGTTACTTATGATCGCGACTGGCACTTCTTCGAGATCATTTTCTTCGTCATCCTTGGAGTCTTTGGAGTAGGCCTCCTTCTATCACAGATGCCTAACGACCCACTGACCCGTCTATAGGGCCTCTATGGGGCTTTCGTTGTGAAGTTCAACCTCCAAGTGGCTGCTTTTAGACGTAAACATTTAGGGAATCATGGCGTCTCTGAAGCTGTCATATTAGCCACTATAACAGCAGTCATAGGTTATTTCAACCGCTTCCTGAGGATAGATATGACGGAGAGCATGGCGGTGCTTTTCAGAGAATGTGACAATGCTATGACCGATATTTGCCAGTGCGTGATTTTTTCTAGATTTCAGGTGAGGACATGACTGACGTCTATCGCTGCCGCGATTTAGAACCGGGTCTCAATGGAGGATCGCGGGTTCACTTATCCTTGCTACAATTATCCGCATAGGGCTCGTAGTTGTATCGTATGGATGTAAAGTTCCTGCAGGGATATTTGTGCCATCTATGGCCATAGGGGCGTCGTTTGGAAGAGTAATTGGTATCATGGTGAAGGCCATGTATCGGTGAGCGCCAAGGGATTTTCGCCAGGACGATATACGAGGTGCTGAATCCTTTCCCAGCGCCTATCCTCAGTCTGGAATCTTCGCTTACTGCGATCCGAATATACCGTGCATTACGCCAGGGACATATGCCTTTCTGGGTGCTGCGGCTGCACTAAGGTTCGTGATCCCCATCCGAGAAATCATTGTTTTCTGGGCTGAGATCTCAATGACCAGTGGCGTCATGCGTATCACTGTAACGGTAGTGGTCATCATGTTTGAGCTGACAGGTGCATTGACATACATCCTACCTACAATGGTGTGGAATCCGAGTTACGAGTTTAGCATCAACTGATAATTGTTTTAGATTGTGCTACTGGTGACCAAAGCGGTTGGCGATCTGTTGGGTGTGACCGGGATCGCCGACGAGATGATTCGATTTAACGGATTTCCGTTCCTCGAGAAAAAGGATCATGCATACAACGTTTCAGGTGGGCCGTGAACTTCGCGACTGTGTAAAATTATATGCTGAATCGGATCGTGCCTTATTCAGTATCAGCCGTCATGCGGAAAGAGATGGTGACGCTAGCGGATTCTGGACTCCGGGTAAAGGATATTGGTGAATTGGTATTGGATTCAGACGGATTTTCATACTTCTAATCTCTTGCATTCCTCAGAATTGATCCTATCACAGTGCGAAGTGCGATGTTTCCCAATTCTCTCGACAGACGGAATGAGGTCCATTGTCGGATACATTGGACGAACAGAACTTCGTTTTGCCCTAGGTCTGTAACATTAGCCCTACACAATAGCGTCATTTTCACCGGTTTTTGCAGAACGATTTGAAAGAATGAGGGGCGTCAGTTCGGAAACAAAGTGCTCCTTCTCCGCCGATGGAGACCGTGACCAGGAACATATGAACCTGGCATTGGGGGGTGAAGAGGCGGAAGGAGAAACATCCGAGACCATTCTGGAGTCAGCGTCAACAGGAGAAGAGCTCGAGTTTTGGCCATGGGTTAATCAGGTACGCAGAGGGCCATAGACATAAAGGAGGATATGGTTTAACACCACACTGATAGACACCAATCACTGTGTCCCCGCAGCTTCCCTTGGAGGTGGTGATGCAACTATTCAAGCGTATGGGGTACGTTCTTAAGCGTCTAATACACTCAACTCCACCAAGTTCTCGAGACTGACGAATATCTGCAGCCCTCGCGTCATACTGGTGGAGGACCATGGAGCGCTGGTGGGACTTGTTACAGTCAAAGATGTGTTACGGTTCACTGCTACTGAAAAGCTGAATCATGAACCGTCTTGGGATGAGAGGGGAGGATTAGATGGGATCCTTGAAGAGGTCTGGTCATGGGCTACAGAGATTGTATATCGTGTTACATCGTGGGGACGCCGGATTGTTCGTCGGTGACAAATTGAGAGGTAAAAAAAAAAATATTCTGCAATCTATTTCTCATGACAATATGATCGGCCGGAGTGGCTACCAAATTGATCGGGCCCCCTGTCAGCGGCTCGGTGACGTCAAAGACGGTCATTCGCGCAAAAGGGTGGAGTGGGGAATCTGCTGCAGAAGGGTCAAAGTAAAAAACAATATAAATACCTGTCCCATGGATCAGGTATTCTTCACCCTCGCACCATCTCCACTGAGCATTTCCCCCTTCCTCATATAATGGCCTTCTCCTCCGAAGTTGAACGTCAACGCTACTCTCAACAGCTTGCAGAATATACTCTTCGTCAATTTTCTGCAGCTCGGATATCTATGGATAACGATGAGCTCGCCGCCGCAAAGCTACCCGCGTCTCATAGACATAACTACATTAAGTATGCCCGGTCATTAGGTGTGTAGTATACCTCATCTCCCCACTGGTGATGTGCTGACCTTCATCTCGTCGTCAGGGAAAACATCTAGCCAGCAACATTGCGGCCGCTCAACAAATCATCAGGAGCCAACACGGCAAGCTATACGGGCATGAACGTTTCTTTGCCGTGGTCCCCTGACTACGTTCCATTCGTCGTTTCTTGCTGGCTTTGTGCTTTGTGCTGACATGGCACCGGCACTTGCAGTTTTTTCTGTTGCATATTGATTAGGAGCATCTATCTTTCCTCCTAGAAGACGTGCTCTGCTTCATGTATTAATATCGAAGGGTCCCCCACCATATCAAAAGCTGGAGGGTATATATCTTTCGGATGTACCCCTTCAGTGAGCCTTTGCACTTCATACTATACTTGCAGCCATTGTGCCCAAGATTCTGATACTGTAGATTATTATAACTCCCCACCTCGCATTTGTACAGTATACTCTCGCAGAACATTTTATATACATACCACGCAGTACAACAATAGCACATATCTTATTCTTCTTTTGCTCTCCACCCGTGCGAATTGCGACGGATTACTTCGCTTCTGGAAGAACTGAACAAATCAGACCCAACGACGTCACCAGCACTTACGAGGCTAATTCCCTTTGATTAATGTACCACGAGGATCTCTAAGCATGCACCCTGTCATGGCAGAGAATGTCAGATTAGTTAATCCAGCTCCACACGAACGGACTACCAAAGTACTAGATTCCCGAATCTCGGTCGGCATCTAGAAAGCGCAGTTTTTGGTTGTTAGTGCAAAACTCTCCAAGAGCAATGACACCGGCAGGCATGCAACCTTTCAATCTGACGCATCAACTATCGTGATTGACCCAGTCGGGATGGCGTCGACACTGACGAAGATATGGAAAGAAGCCTACAATCATCTCAAGATGATATCACTGGCAAACAACTGGCAGAAAAGCTTGAGTAGCCTGTAGTGTCTTCTCACAGCTAAAGTGCTGAGCGCTGAGCGCCGGGCTGCGGCGGAGCAAGATAAGGATCCTTTTTTTTTTTTTTTTGAACAGGAAGACTACGTACGACGGTTCAGGTACCGTACCGTACCTCCATGTAGAATTGAGTTCACATTGTGTCGCTGGGCTTTAACTCTTCTCTGACAGTGCCCTAGAATGGTCCCGGTGATATCCTGGGTCATCACTGTGGAGCGTTATTGAGGAAGGCAGAGTTTTTTTTTTTTTAAAAAAAAGGGTGCGGGGATGCGTGATATGAATTATTTACGTTGAGTTACTGACTTCATTTACGTCGGACTGACTCTATCCTGGTTGCTACGGGGAGACGCCGAGTGTGCGTGAAGCACGTCATTATTCTTTTCTATTTCGTCTGAAGATCTATCTGTACAACAGGGAGGAGCTAAGTAGATTCATGTTCAGTAGAGGTCGCATGATCCAACTCCGAGCGTAGAACACACCCACGAACATTGGATGTTAATTGAATTTTGATTACTCCTCCATAGCGTCCGAAGCATTGCCGTGTTTTTGCGCCACTCCTATATCTGAGTCTTCCTTCCAAAGCGTAGCCCACTTGGGATAAACACGTTTGTACATCGACATGCAAACTGTGTCCATCTGATTGATGGGTCCGTCGAAGTGGGCCTTTAGATAGCCATGGGTTCCGAGTGACTCTCGAATATGGCCCACGCGACCGTGCTTCGTATACAGTTGAATTGGCTTGAAGTAGTGGATATCCTCTGTGGATAGGGATGCTTGAGTAACAAGGAGGGATGCAAAAAGGAACACGGAATTACCGGGACTGAAGAACATGTACCGCACAGTTGCAGTCTTCTTATGAACTTTGAAGGGGTGACCCGTTAGTATAATCCTTTTTGCGATGATACGCGTGGTGTCGGGATCCATGAATGTACCCATGGCCACAAGTTGTGGAGCTAAAAGGATCACATCAGAAATCGCGCCACGGTGGGACGGTGATCAAGTGAGCAGGATCCAAGAGTATGTTTGTAGCAAACAGTCGATCAAGAAAGGCAGGGTTGGGCTTTCGCACCTTGAGAATCTTCAGTCTCCCGAAGAAGGACGCACGGTTGTTTCCCAAAGACCACTGGGCCATATATGGTTGCAACAGAAGTGATCCCGTGTCTGAGGTATCGTTCAAACTTGTGGACATTGTTAACACCCTTCCCACCCCCACGAGTGTGTTGGCTATAGATAGGGTTCACACGTAGTTTGCGAGCTCCTACGCATAATATCAAAGGGTCCTAAACCATAAGGAAATAAATCAGTGGAGCAATCCAACAGAACCAAGAATGAGCTACCTTTGACCGAACAGATCCATCATACTCGGTGTTGCGCTGGATGGTGAAATGAAGTACTGATACTTTATGTTCGTGTTGCTGCAAGGCATATAATACAAAAGGCCTTTGATTGACAGCATCTTGAGGTACGTCCCGAACGTATACCGTAGCGCGAACACCAGGCTGAACAGACGAATCAAGTTAGTTCATGATATGATTGCACATGAGCGTCTGTCAGCACTCGCCTCGACAACGCCCTCTTCCTGTTCAGCTCGCCGACGAACAGCCCGCTCAGTACGCTTGTAGTCCTCGAACTGGAATATACGGGCATAGTCTCGGGGAAGATTTTCGTACGGATCCCAAGGGCTAGCCCTGAATGAACGCATCCCTCGATACCGTTGAAACCGCTCCCGTGCAGGGATATTTTGGGGTGTATCGATCTCGTCTGGGAAGTTGAGGTCGTCTTCTTCCTCGCGTTGGCGGCTACGCCAGCTGTTGAGTCTGGGGGCAGAAGGTAACCGAGTTAGCCCTGCAAACTTCTCAATGAATCAAAGACGTACTGTTTTTCTTCCTCTTCATTGTCCAAGTCTTCGAATGCAACACTCTTCCGAGTGTCTACCTCCATCCCCTCGTCAACAGGCAACTCCTCCATTTCTTCGGGTTCATCTTCATCCATGACAGCTTCCTTACCATTTTCGTCCCCGTCTCCATCTTCCTCATCACCATCTTCATCGTCCTCGACTATCCAGGAAGCTTGGTATTCACTCATACCCTTCGGAACACGCTTAACCGCTTTCGGAGTCGTCCCTTGCTTGGCTTCAGGGATTGCCGGGTCTGTTATACCTTCGCCCCCTCCATTCATTTCCTCTTCTGTCGGCCATGTCTGTTCATTGGCCATATCGTCCGGATCATTCGTAGACACAAGAGAATCCGCAGACGATTCATCAGGTTCAGCTAGCAATGTTGGCTCAACTTCCATCCCGTCGGCATTGTGTCCTGATTTTGAATGCCTCGGTATTGGTGCCGACATGATCTATGGAGCCGAATGAACTTTTCGGAATTAACTGAAGGAATAAAATACAAACTTTTAATATCTGGTAATCACCAGAGTTGGATATGTGAACTAGCCGGTTCGCAGAGAGACTTGAGCCTCGCACAACTCCTGTGACTTTGAGTGTCCCGTCCTCCCACTCGACCGTTTCCCCAACGATGTAAGATCTCCCATCTCTCCATCTCACATTCTCGGGCTTTCCTTCCGATAAAGCCCTGAGCGCGTTCAGGGTGTCGGAGTGAGAATGCAAGTCAAACACTCTCTTTTGTGTAGGCACGAAATATTGCATGAAGGATAGGAGTGACTTTAGGATGCCTGATCTTGATTTTGAGTCCACGGTGTCGTCTGAACCAACAACAGTGATGACCTCAGGGAGACCTTGAGCCTGAAGGGTTCGTAATAGAGTATCTCCCCAGGCATCAACCTCGACAGTTGGCGACAAGACAAAAACCGTATAGTCTGCCACTTTGCATGCCTCTAGACTTCTGTAAAAGTCTCGGTACGGCACGGTGATGAACTGGAGGGATGTTTTGAAGCGATCGGCTCTGCAAGTGTGCTTGTATCGATATTCCACAGATGAATACGAGAATGCGCACCTCATTTTCCATGTGCCGTTTTCGACAATCTCATCCTCTGGGGACAAATCGAGTGAGCTCGCCAAAGTCTTTATGGTAGTCACGGAGCTGACATCTTCGGTCAAAGGAATCACGGCGATAATCCGAGGAGCACCATCTACTCCATTGAACAATCGAGTCGCCGAAATAAGAGTACTTTTTTTCTTCATCTGAGCTTGCTTCGCACTGTTTCTCCGATTGTGTCGTAGCTGAGCAGCAGAGTTACTATTTGTAGAAGTTGATTTTGGTGATTGACGAGCAATGCGACCTAGGTTTTTTTTTGCGGCAAAGATTAAACGAGAGATAACATCGAAGTGGTCATCGACGCACCTTTGGCTGCATCCTTTAATGATGATTTCGTTGCATGCTTTGATTTGAAAGGTTTATTTTGCTAGAAGATAAAGAAGCATGCTGTTTCGTCTGATTAATCCTATAAGAGCATTCTGCGGGACAGACACACCTGCTTTAATGTCGGCCGATGGTGATGTTGTACCTCAGGCATTTTCGGGATTTTTCAAGAAACAGATCCTTAGATTGACTTGGATTTCCTGAGGTCGGTGCGAGTATACCGAACTAAGGGTTCCAGCAGGAGCAGACTCGAAGCTGAGAGAGGCGTAGGGGAAGCGCGTTCAGCAAACACACCAAAAATTTTTACGAGAGCACGTGGCTACTATATATGGTACCGGCAGGCAAAATCGTCGAACTAGATGGAATCGATATCGAGATAGCTGAACTGATGATGGATCATTAAATGACATCTGTTATAGTCACATTCCTAGCTCCCTGTGGACTTTCGCTCATTTCAAGACGGTGGCCCACTCCTTCGGAGTCCTTGAACTGGTCTGAGGCCTCCTCTTCTGCAACGGCTGATGAAACATCTTGCGCAGGTCTCAACACCATCTCTCCCGACCTATAGTTCTTCCCTTCATCCTCAACCCAAGCTCCTAACATCCGAGCAAGCTGTGCTTGAAGTAGTCCAAGGGTACTCGTCATACTGTGATCCACTTTTTGGGCTGGAATAGCCGATTGGAAGACAAGGTCGATGGCTTTAAGCCGAGCGGCGTTGTAGAGTTGGACTTGTAGGATAGCGGGGAGTTGGAGGTACACTGTACTGGTGGCTATAAGGTTTGTCAGTCATTAATTCAAAGGCATGGACGACAACCGAATTTCTTGGTTTCGTTGTCTGTTTCTTGATGCATCGAAGAGGTCAGATTTGTGCATGATCGCATACGGCCTAATGTGGACGTGGACGTGGATAAGCAAGAACAGGAACACTATTTCCCACGAGACGCATTCCTCCCGGACAAGCTGGGGCGAAACACCAGGATACCGAGGATACGGAGACGTTGTCGTTGTCGACGCTGATATGGCGAGATGATGGCGCTCCTCTCACTCTTCCAGCTGCACCAAACGAAGTCGTACTTTTGCATCAGAACCGGAATACGGCCGAACCTTTGTAGTGAAAAAGCCTAGAAATAGACTATCCGCCAACACCGACGCTCGCCGTGGGCACATGCCTGGTGTTGCTTGCCAAGGAAGACTGTCGATACATTCCTTATACCTACCGGATGGAGAATCTCCTAGACTTAAAACTCCAACAGTGTCACCATTCTGCCCTTGACCTTGCGACGGACTGCGCGCCGGTAACCGATTATCCGATTAGGTAGCCGGGTGAACCGTGGGAATGCTACGTAACACTTGGGGAGTAAAGTGAGTAAGGTCAGCTCGCGCTTCCTCCAATAGTCTTTGCTGTTAGAGTACTGCTCTGGTGTAGCTCTTTCGGCAGAAGGCCTCTTTATGGTGTACCCCTTTAGACGTTGTCTAATCTTGATCCTACTCGACTCTATGTATCCGGCCTGGGCAACATAAGGCTTGGTGACGATACTAATCAATCATAGTTGCTTTATAGTCTATCCACTCGATCTAACAATACACCTCTACTCGGATCAAAATACAAAATTAAATGCTTCGCTTCAAAAGATACTCGTAGTCGTCCATCGCCTCCTCTACGCACCTTTTCATTCTCGCCGCACTCTGCTCGTCCCATTCCTCTGCCCATTTCTTGGCCTCCTGCTCAATGTCTATAGGTTTCAGTGCGTCCTTGACCATTCCTCAATGAGTGATGGATGCTTTTTTGCTAAGGATGTCACCCACCGGATCATGAATAACTCCTGTAGACTTGCAGACCTTCTCGATGTAGGCCCTTGCACCGTCATTGTCGTAGGGGATATCTATTGCCTCCCAGGAATACGCCACGACAGACGTGTCTAGCCCCAACCGTCTACACAACTCCTCCATCTGGTATCGCGTATTAGCGACTAGACGGTCCCCGTCTATGACAACGGGCGTTATCGCCTTTCGGTCCTCGTCCGAGCGGGGGTTTGCCGCAAAAAACGCAGCATAGAAGTCATATATCATTCGCTGCCATTTCATGGACACCACCATCGGATAGTCCGGATCAACGCTAGGTTGCAAACCTAACGCTCTATCAACTCGGGCATATGAGTAAGCGATCTTGGCCGGGTGGCGAATAATGATAATGGGCGTAAGGGTGGCCAGGAAACGATCTGGAAAGACGGTATGGTTTGCGACCGGAAAAAGTAGATTCCGACTATTTGTCTCGCGTACGTCAATCATGTTGTCAACTACCACGGGACTTGGCTTGGTGTCGCGATAGTCGTTGATGTAGGCGTTGATTGTCGCGGAAGGCGTAATCAAGCATGTATGCTCTTTTATCAACGGTATTTTCCCCTGTTACAACGCTCGTCAATTTCTGCACCTCATTCGTACGCGACAGCCAAAATGCACCTTCGCCTCGGTCTCAACTAACCACATCTGGTACTCGTCTAATGCTCTTTGATAAGTCATGGTGGCCGTATTGTCATCAGAGAGCAAGGGAATGGTTTTCCCTCCCTTTCCTGTCTGCCTTTCGGGTCCCCGGAAAAATGCATCTGATGATCGCGTCAAGCCTTTCTGGGTATCCGTCGGTGGACTTGTTCTTACCTACGCATGCGTATCTCTTTTGTTCAATCTTTTCGGTGGCCTCCAACAGCCGCAGGAAGAGATTTGACGCTGTTCTTGGGTGGCTGGCTAGCCAAAGCCTGAGTGGTTGCTGCGGCTGGTTCTGGGTAGATGTCATTTCGGAAACTGGTGTGAGATGCCTCTGCTCACGCGTCTCATTTATATAGAGGTCAATCCACCTTTATTCAAGTTGCCTATGTTTTGTGCGCCATGACCCTACAGCCTATTCTTCCATTTCCGAAAATAGTGGTTTCGCTCGTTATGGACCAATTACGGACTTTCCAAATGGGACTGAACCTGCGTGCTTCCTGCTCAGCAGCTAAGGCGGCCGCACCAGATGATTGAATCAACTTCCTTTGTTGTACTGTCAATGCCACAGGGCTGCATCGTCCGGGACCTGTTTCGTGTATGGACCCTCCATGCGCCAGCACGAGGTTTATGTTATCTTCCCCAAGAATGCTTTTCATACACGTTGAGGGAGAGGTCAAATGTCAGTAATTCAGGGCTTTGGCGGACTGCAGTTTGGTCCTAAGGACTGGCTATCCACACGCGATATGCCAAAATTGTACCCTTGTATTTCCCGGAGATTCGACCACGCGACCTTACGCATCTTCTGAGGGGTCAAGAGTGTTACCCTCTGGTATGGGCAGCTGCCTGATTAGACCTTTTTTAACAGCCATACACGATTCTCCAGTGTTCTGATTTTCTTGTTTCTAATGCTTTTCTTTTGGCTGCCGTAAGACCTGAGGCTTAAGGCCTGAGTGATCGAAGTCTTTGACTCGCAGCTGTCAGTGCACACACTGATCTTGCAGACCTAGGTTGATAGCTGGTCGCGTGTCGGCCTACGGAGTTATCTCAGCCTCAACCAGCCTTCCTCCTGTCTTGGAATGCCAAATAGTGCTCAAATCAATTGATTCCAAGGGCAAGACGACATAAACACATAATATTAAATCAAGTTGGAGGACAAGTCTTTGCCTGCTCAGCTTAGCTTCGTGCCTCTCATTTTTGATCGAATTGATATCCGATTGCTCACAGCAGATCGCAAAAAACGGTGGCTTCGTGAAATCGCGGAAGAGAGGCCATCAAAGGTCTGCAGAGAAATCAGCATCCGATAGAAGCCAGATTCCAAGTCACCGAATACTCTCTTCTTTTCTGTCTACATGACACTGCAAACGTTCTATAGTTCGTCATGTTTTAGATAAAAAAAACTAGGCAGAGCCGGTATCGCCGGCATCCCTAAATGCAAAATACAGGCACAAATGCAGGTCCAATGCATACTCAGGAATTTACTTCTAAACACCCTTCTGATTCAGTTGTTAATGACCCTTGGGGGCGGGCCCCAGACTCGGGGCCCAGCGCAGGGAGGATCAGAACCTTTCTGTTTCCTGTCGCACCATGAGTCTACTGACAACTCCCATGACAACTTGAACCTGTACTCGTTGACTCGAGTTGAAGCGTGTCCAGCATGCCCTTTTCAGTTTCTCTTGTGGACTCCTTTCATTTCCGTAAATATTTCAATCGATGAGGCGGATGAAGAAGTTTCCCGATTTTCGCTCTAGTGTTTCAAAACAACACGTTGACGGAAGAATCAGAAGGGCACGGAGTGTGTGGGAGTGTGTGGAGTGGCGTCCGCCATGCTTGACTTATGGTTCTCGACCTCGGCAGGATGGGCACAGCTTCGTTTCACTCATGTTTTTTTCGATGCATTTCAATAGGGTTCGCAACAGAATGGGCATAGAGTGATCAGCAACAGTATCGTTTATGAAGGCGAAGCATTTACCGAACATCAAAGTCTCGGCTTATTAGCGGCATACCCGATCCTGATTACTACTTTCCCAAATTGCTCGCCCCCCTTTAATTTCTCAAATCCTTCTTCCGCGTTTTCGAGCCCTTCCACAATGTCAGAGACGACAGGTACTATCTTGTGAGCAGCAATGAACTCGGTTGCTGCCCTCAAGTCAGTGATGGACCCCATAGTAGAACCTATCAGAGAAATGAGATGACGAAAGAACTACAGATAATGAGGTGATAACTGACCTAGAAGCTTCTGGTTTCTCATAACATGGCGCATGGTGAAGGTAACCTGTGGGTTTGCGTGCCTAAGGACATTCAGTTTGAGTTCGTGGAAAAAATCACTGGCGGAGTACACTCACATTCCATAACATACTACTCTTCCCCCCTGCTTCAAAAAGTTACCAACGATGCCCATGATATCACCGCCTCCAGAGTCAATGACTACGTCCAAAAGACCGCTTGCCGACGTTTCTTTAAGTAAGTTTTGCAAATTTTTACCCCATTTTGCTATCGTGCATCAGGAGTCAAGGCTCAAGATCAACTTGAACGTAAGTAAATGGCTCACGGTCTTTGTAGCTAACGCCACCCTTGGCACCCAATTTCTTCGCCATCTCAATCTTTTCTGGATTCCCGCTAGTGACAAATACATTCGCGCCTTTGCCCAAGCATAATTGTAACGCAACGAGGGCTACGCCCCCACCAATCCCGGTAATGAGAACATTCTGGCCGGTTGAGATCTGTCCATTGATCATGGTTGCTCTACGGAGACATCAATCACAGTGCAAGTCGTTTTTCGTGTCATTAAACTCACCTCCAAGCAGTGACACCCGCAAGTGGCCATGCAGCGACATGAACATCATCTAAATGTTCAGGTGAAAGAATTACTTGATCCCTTGCTACGACAACGTACTCGGCGAACGTGCCAATAACAGGGAATTTGACACCACCGATAACCCCGAACCTATGCACAAGTCTGTCCCGATTGAGATGATAATGAACAAGGAGCTCACGTCGGCGATTCTGGTGCGTCAGGATCCGAGATCCAACCCTGCTGCGGAGAAAGAAAGACTCGTTTCTGAAGAAGGGTGTCGCTCGGGTCACTTGAAGCAATAACGATCCCTGAGGTTCGTCAGAACTGATTATGGGAAGAACGTCCATTCACCACTCACCTGCGCCATCTGCACCAAACACGCTGCCAAATCCTATATTTGGGTAGAGACCCTTGCGAATCCAAACCTTCCAACAAGGGTTAGCATTCAACTAGCACCACTGAGGGGACACGGACCCACATCCCTATGGTTGAACGCAACAGCTCCCATCTTCACCATAATTTCACCTTCTTTGAGCTTGGAGAGAGGCCGAGATTCAAGAACGGCACCATGATAAGTTTCTCCCGAAGTATCTACACCCTTTTGAACCACGATAGCTTTAGTGGTTTGTGGAATACTCGACATGGAAGTCGGTTGGAGAGATTGAACATCACCCAACTGACCGGCCGGATAATAATGCAGCCGAATCCCGATGTGTCAACGTTCTCTGCGGCCAGCATCTCTCCAATTTTGAGTTGGACCTACAGACGAGCTAAATACAGGACGTGGAGAATACATGATGCTATTGACGGACTACTTCCGCAATTTCGTCTTCCATTCCTTCGTCTTTTTAAAAGTCTCGGACCCATCTATGGAAGCCTTTCTCTTATTTGTGCCCTTAGACTCGGCATCGAGTAATGTTTCCGCCCGTCGCAATAGGGCACGGAGAATTTTAATCTCTCCTAATCTGACAATAATTGCATGACGTTTGCTGAGTGACAACTCCTCAAAGGAAGCTTCATCTTTCTGCAAAAAGGGCGGTCGAAGTCAGCTAGGAGCCAGATAGACCGTAACAAGCTAAACTTTCCTGAAATGGAGGGTATTGAGCGATCCTGGCTTCCACAGCACGGTGGACAATTTCGAGAACTGCAGCATCAGCTTTCGCTTTCGGAAGTTTTCGTTTCTGCCGTAATTTCTGCCACTCCCTGTCTTGAAGCAGCAGCAACTGGATCAGCAGGATCATAGATGAAGGAAGTTCGGCATCAGATTCGACCGCCAGTACACTATAGAAAGGTGAGAAGGTTTAATCTATCAGCGAAAGAGTACAGCACCTACTCGTCACCGCCTTCTTCCAAATACCAATCAATTCTCTCCTTACAGCTTTCCGTCGAATTGCCGTGAGATTCGGTGACAGCGGATACGACCAGGTCAGCTCGAATCTCAACTATATCTCCTGGATTTCCTTCTGTGCCGTCCGGAAGAGGTAGAAGGTCGACGTGGCCATAGCGACGGAGAAGTTCAGCATTCGGTAGATCGCCATAAGTGTTCCACTGAGGCAGACGTATCAGTATCAAAAATCATTCGATATCGTGCAACTTACAATCTGCTCTCCAGTTTTAACCGGCTTCGTGGCTACCATTCGAAGAGACGCCTCTTCGTAGAACAATTTCGCCTTTGAGAATTCATGAGCCTGTAGACTGATATGTGTATCTCAGAGACTCACATTTTCGGAACCATATCTGGCGTTCAAGAGATCAGCCATGGGAACCATGGACACATCGACTGGATCTTCCTCTTCTTCATGTATTTCCTCCTCCTGTGGCTCCGGAGGGGCTACAAGTTGGTCGACGTCCATTGCACTCGCTGCACTGGTATTGGCGGCCTCATTTTCGCCATATTCAGACTCCCATCGTTCTACGTCGAAGCTACGAGACAGTATCCGACTTCCCATGATGTGATATTGCTCCAGGGTGTAATTGACAGGGTGCAATTCAGGTGGAAATAGATCTGGGCGCGACTAATAAAAGTCAGTTGATTCACTGGTCCATCTGAGTTAGAATAACGCGTACCTTGACAGCGGGAAGTATTTTTTCGTTATAATCGCGTTCGGCATCCTTTCGACCCAGTTTCTCTAATGGGTAACTATAGTACTAGTTATTTTCAGAGTGCAGTATATTGACATACCCAAAATCGTGGTGCCTTTCAGTGCTTCAAGGTCATCTTCACTCCAGAACATTGGAGTGTTAAAGGTGGTCGGAAGCGTTTCTGGTGGAGATTTGGTCAATTAAGACGGTATCAGTGAAAGAACTATGAGACACACGGAGATATTCAACCCAGAAAGATGTAGATCCCTGTGCACTCTCCCACATCATACATAATATCAAGCCAACCCAGCCTTCGTCGAGTTTGTACTCTTTCCATTTTTCTTGTCCCATTAGATTTACCAACGAGCTAGTCCGCGTCGACAAGGTCAAAGATCTTGGAATAGTAAACAACGTATGCCCCTCCTAGGAGGATCGTAATTCGTCAGTTCGGTCCCAGAGGTCAAACAAACTTGTTGCTCACTGACTGGGATATCTTTTAGCGCTACTGCACCGCGACCACCCTCGGAAGGTGGAAAGTCTGTAAAGCCTATAGATTCTTTATCGAATGATCCATTACACCGCGTGAACCAATCGAGAAAGCCCGATAACTCTAAAGCAGACATTTCTGCTGGTGTTCACCGGGTCCACGAATCACCGTTGCGGTTCAGTCTTGCGCTCTCTGCCGACACGTGATTTCATCTGCCTCACGACGTCTTGCAGGCCGAAGCCTTTGCCTTCAACTTGCCTTTACCGTCCTGTTTGAAGCTCTAAAGGTTAGTCAGGTTTTTTTTAGCGATTCGCCAATATACTCAACACAGTTTCAAGGCACCGCAAAACTGTTCTCAGTTGAAGGTCACCGGTGCATTCAAATGAGCGCCCCGAGTTTTGTAACATGGACATTAGGGAACTACTTCAAGTCAATTGCGATAGGCTTTTAAATCAATATGAAGCAAACTTGGAGGGAGCTCTCGACTTGCAATCTATTTTGATAGATGGTGTATTGCCCTCGGTTACAGACGAATTGGAGCTCGATGAGGAGCAGACTGACTGGACCAAGGAGTGGCTGGAAGATACTCGTACGTTTTCTACGATTTTCACTCGTAAGACGGTGTTAAGAAGTCTGTTAGAAGCCATCTTTCAGATAATGAGGGTAAGCGTTCTACGTGCTCGTTCGTCAGGTTCTCGGTTTGCTGACATTAATATTCTTCCAGAAACACAAATTCACAAGATCCTTTGCGATGGATTCTATTCGGAAGAATATTGTATGGCGAATTGAACACCTATGGCCACCTAAATCGGACTTGCACATTCCAGAACTTCATTGTCTGCCTGACGTTCGGGACCCCCTAGGAAGGCCGATACTAGTAATTGAACCTGCCGCACTGAATGGGGCCCCTGACGCTGTCCAACCGCTATTTATTCATGCCATGGAACGCCTGAGAGTACATCTCAAAGTACTAAATGACGCGTCCGACAAGACTTCTTCGCCTTCTCTCCAATACATCGTCTTACTCGATTTGCAAAAGCTTTCGATGCAAACTATGGTACGTAGAAGCTGTTCAGTCCGAGTAATTGCATTCCAATTCTTTTCCTAGAGCATAGAACTCTTTTCATGGTTTCTAAAGGAATTGATCCCACGCTTCCCGGGAATGTTGGCAGCTGGTGAGTGGCAGCCTGATACAAGTTATGTATAAGGATCTGACAGCTATTGTTCGCACGAAGTCTTCATGTTGAACTTTTCGTGGTCTCACTATAGCATTTGGAGCGTCGCCAGGTAGGTCGTAAACATACTCCCGCTAATTAAACGTTTAATTGAGGCAACCAGACGTATTTTACCCGCATCCGCTGTATCAAGAGTATTCTTTCCCTCGCAGACAGAGCTTAACAAGTATTTCACGCCGTCATCATTGCCCAAAGGTTGTCAAGTTGGCTGTGATTCCTGTGAGTGATGAGCTAACTGAGTTGGCAGATTACGGCGGGGATCTAGCAGCACTTAGCGTCCTGAACAACGCACTAGAATCCAAACGGGTTCATCGAGCGAGAGTCCCCGAGGCCCAATCACCCGAGGCCCAATCGCAGGCTACAGCGAATTCCGAGTCTTCTGATCCATCGAGCGGTCCAACCGTGTCAATTGGAACAAGACTTTCGCCGACATCAGCCAATAATCCCTTCTTTGGCTATCCAGCATCCTTTTCTAGCGGTTCCTCTACATTACATCATGGGCGCAAACGCAAACGAGATCTAGTTCGCACTCTATTAATCCTCCTCTGGAGGCGATGGCATCGGCATGTCTCAGCGTGTCTATGGCTGGTAGTAGTCACTGTCACTGTACGACAATTGTTCAGTAAACGAATAGTTTATTCATCGGCAGGAGCAGCACTGCTAAGGGGATGGTGGACCTCCGCATTTGCAGCTTTGTAAATTCTAGTACCTATACGTTTTCAATTCCAACATCTCTCAGGCGCTCCAATCTCTTCATACATCCTAATCGGTATGCTGCCTGACGTACTAGCCTCCCAAAAGGGCTGTGCACAATCATACCTCGCAGAATACGAGGACGCAAGTTTCCATCACCTAATAGGCACCCGCGGAAGAACCATGGATTGATACCACAAAAGACAGCCAGTCAGGCGAGTAAAACATAGCACCCGTGAAAGCCAGAGTGGAAGCGTGCGAATAAGGAAAGGACGACTGCGTGTCAATTCTCCTACAAGAAGTATTCTGGCAGCTGCGAAGACGAAGATTATCAGTTAGACTGTCAGAAGCCACGAGAACAGCCTACTTTTCCTCCCATGTTCTGCTGCGCCTGCTGGGTTGGGCCATCACGCTCGTTCTCTGGCGCAGCCTCGAATACGTTGAAGTACATAGATCCACCCGGACCCACTTCCAGTATACTCGCCGAATTGCCGCATCGATAACAGTAATTGGGAGCAGACCAGACGGTAGAAAGATGTTTGTCGAATAATGATGCATAACCTTCCATGCATAATTGATGCGCCCGGAGGATATGGGACATGCTGTTAATTTCAAGAAACTTGTGTACCACTCCTGAGCCGAAGGTGTATCCGGCACCCCTGCAACTCACATATGTGAGTGTCGATTTTAGGCAGAGCTTGGAGAGAAATGATAAATACCGGGGTGAAATGGCAAAATCTTCCTTCTCGGGATCGGGATCTGACCACACCAAATCGGCCATTGGTCCTTCATGTGGTATTTCTGATTGTCACACCGATTCAGGAAGACCCCTCGCAATGAGGAAAGTGTATAATCACCTCTAAATCGATCCACGACCTTAATTTGGTCTATCGAATGTATTGATGGTGAGAGGCCTACAATAGAAAACTTAATGAGACACTCGTGTATATTGCAAACGGATGAGCAGCACGCACCGCCGTGAACACAGAATATTTTGTCGTCAATGACAACTGAAAGCGTCAAAAAGTCAAACATATCCGTGAAATATGTCCAGACATGGGAGGAGCCGTATTTGCGAATACATTCGGTGTAAAATCCATATGTCTAAGGATGTAAAGTCAGGGCATGGAGTTGACTGGAATAATCTAGCCGACCAACTTGAGTGACGGCTCTCGATTCATGATTTCCTCGAATGAGTTGGACGCGGTCGGGGTATCGTAACTTGAGGCATGTCAATAAGGATATCGTCTCAACACTAAAAAGCCCGCGGTCAACATAATCACCTGCAACAAAAGTCAGGAAGCTCACGCGACTGTGATAAAATGTCACTCACCAAGGAAGAGGTAATTCGTATGTGGTGCATATCCACCTATTCTGAATATCTCTATTAAATCGTAGAACTGGCTGAAAGGAATGAATTATGCGAAAAAAGAAGCTACTGAGGATGACTCACCCATGAATATCTCCCACTACGGTCACCGGTGCACTAACATGGACGACGTTGGATTCCCGCATAAGAACTTCTTTTGTCTTTTCGCATATTTCTCGAAGAAGGGCTTCATGAAGGAGTTGCTTCCGTAGTAACTGTTGAATACAAGCGTCGAGGTCGAATGGGGCCATGTGTCAAATCACCAAAGTCGTTTAGTCAGAGAACTCTGACGCGTTTGTTTGTTTGCTTTGGTTTACTAAGAACTTTGCTGAGCCACTAGTACTACTCACAAGTTGAATCTCTTTCTATAGTCGTACATAAGTTCTGGAGCGAGGCATTCAACATGCTTCAGGTCGACAATGCGTTCATGGGGAATGTTCCTGCCGTGTTGTTACTCTTCGACGGTCACTTGTCGAGCTTGACGGAGACTTACGCAAGCCCATCGCGATTTTCTCGCATAAATCTCCTTCACCGGTACCTTCTTTCACAAGTACTCTTCTGGTCGCGGTACTTTGCTGGTCTTAATTCCTGCGCTTCTCTTCTAGAGGTAATCCTACAACAAACTCCTCCCCTGCAACGCAACCAGTGACGTGTATCAGCTTTCACAGCGGGTCAAGTTACTCCGTTTATTGTTGAATGGGCGTTCAATGAAACTGGTAACCACTGCTCCCGTTTGTCCTAACTGGGTATGTTCCTCTTTCATTTAAACGATACTCTTGACGTTTTATTCCGATTGTCGAACTTGAGGCTAATGAAAAAATCTTATGCAACAGTGTCAGATTGTCTTTATGCCCGTCGCCATCGTCTCTGTTGGCCGTCCTGCGAACCTGGATGCTCTTGTTGTTCCATGGGTTCTACCATGAGGCTAGCGTATTCTTTACCATCATTCGAGGGTATGGAATATCGGAAATGGATAGCCTTCGAGCAGGTCCGGATGATGATCGTGTGTCTAATCATTTGGTTTTGCTCCCACTTTCTCATCGTACCCAGTCAACCCAAAACCCGAACGATTCTAACCTTGCAAGTCAATGTATGTCACTTGTGTTGGATATTCACGATGCAGGCGCTTGCTTGAGTGGAAGCCTTGGCTCCTTATTCGCTTGTTCGGAATTAGATTTCCACCACACAGCCGGCTCGCATTAGACGCAAATCGCCATCATTTGTCCATTTCGAGAGAAGAATGGTTGGGAATGTCATCTTCCATTGTCATATGGTTCTCGGTGATCATTCAAGTGAAGTCAGCTATACTCAACCCTAGTCGGTTCCTGCTTCTGACGTTGTTCGTTTAGCGTATACACGGGCTATTCCGCCTAGTGTTCTGACGTGTTCCAAGACTGGATCGATGTAGTCAGTAGATCTGACTGGGAATATTCCTGCTTCCCCGAAAAACGGTGTCCAAAAAAGTTCCCAAATCGAGTTCAAACGATAAGTTCCCGGCCGGCCCCATCTCCGTGTAAGTATACTCTTCACAGGATCCGTTTACATTGCTTTCGAAGTTGACGGACACAGGGTCTCTCCCGACTCATCTTGCCTTGATTAAGGATGTCCTGCTAAGTGCCATTGATGGTACGAAACACCCGCAAGGAACGGGGCTTGCTTTCGCTACCATACATACGAGCAATTATTTGGTAAACCCCAACTCGACTCCGGATTCCCAACTTGGTATGACATCTGGGTTGTATCGGGCTATTAAAGAGCGATGCTTTCAAATCATCCACTAACGCCTCCCATCCTTGGCCACGCTGACCACGCCTCCGCCACAACGTCTAAACCTAGTAGTCCATTCTTATCTACCCAATGAACCACCCAACTCGCAACTACCCATACGACCAATCTGCCCCATACTCATCGGACGACATTCCGCCGCCATCAGGGTACCCATATGGCAATGCATATGGCCGGGGCTCCTATGATCAGCAATCGTATTACCCGCCTACTTCTGCAACCACACATGGTGCGGCCTTTTACCTCTTTTAACTACTTTTACCTCTTTGACCGTCGTACATGACAGCATCCGTAGACCCCCGTTATCGTTCCTCTACACCGACGGTCGCTCACACCTATCGCTACTCACGCAGTGGAGACGACAGGTACCCTCAAGCTTCGGGATTACCAGCAACGACATCACCCGGCTACTATGACTCTTATCCCCAGTCCAGCCAGTCAGGCGGAGATCGGTTCATCCCTACACCCTCGGAGATTGCTCACGCTCATTCTTACTATTCCAATCAGCAAACGAACCAGTCTCCAGGGATGTACTCGACCCCGGGACATCAGCAGAGTTCATCTCGACACAGTCGTCATCCCTCGACAAGCCCAGTCCTGTCAGGACGAACAAGCAGCAGCTCGCGAGCTCAGAACTCCTCGTCCGTATCGCCCACAACGGAACGCTACCCTTGCGAAGTCTGCGGGAAGACCTTTTCGAGATCTCACGACAGGAAAAGACATCATGAAACACAGCACATTCCATGTCCCGTCCTCCACCGCTGTCGTTACTGCCGAAAGGAGTTCAGCCGGTAGGTTATTTGTTCGCTCCTCTCCCAAACGATTATGTCCTCGATGCTGATGCATGTGCACCCATCCTCTCCTAGGGCTGATTCGCTTAAACGTCATCTTGACAACGGCTGCGATGAGATGCCTTCATCCAAGTGAAGCCTCGACAGATGCCATTCACTCTGCAGTGTTCAGATCTTGCGACATCATGGACGCTTTACCCGTACCTCTTGGATCTCCTACCTCGAGATCGCCTTCGTAGAAAAGTGGTTCTTTGGCTTCCTTTCCTGCACCATGCGCCTCGCGCATCCAAAATGCTATCGGTAGATTTTTTTTCGCATCGCTGTGTATGATTGCCGCATCGACTTTACTGCCCCTACTCTAATAGTAATACAGTCCCTGAATTTGTTTCCCTCAGCATGTATGTAGATCTGTGTATTGGCTATAAATATAGTAACCGTTAATCGTCTGGGTAACTAACAGATTGTATTATTGTTGTTGTTAAGTTCAAGATTCATTCAGGGCTGTGAATACCTCATCGTTGATATATGAATTTGAAAAGTAACCCGCTTGGGCTGATGCATGTGCGAAGCAAAATGCGAAACGCCTCGTGACTCCGTCGGTGTGCCCAAAACAGCTACTTCATCTTCAAGGTTCATCACTTGTCATTATTCCATTGCGTGAATTAGACGGGTACTCCCGATTTAGTGTTGTAGAATAACTTATCATTTCGGGACCTTGCCAAAGCGATGCTCGATACTCGGATCCGAATCCGGCTGAAGCCTACTTTGGTGCGCGTGTTCTCTATACCATTTGGTGACTCAAAGCACACGAACTGAAGGCTCCGAGTCGGAAATCCTGTGCGAATCTCCATAGCGTCTGGAGCGTTTCAAATGTCGATGAGCGAAACGCGGTATGACCTCGGAGTCGAGCGCCAGGCGCAGTTGAAACGAACGATTGATGGAATGGATGTAAGTTTTGACCTTGGTTAATCTTTCCATGAAAGTCGCGGTCCGTGCCGACGTGGGTATCAGAAAAATTTGAGGTGCTCGGCAAATACGTTTCGACGGCGACCTCCACCTCAATTTGTTTTACCACAAACTTTCATACGTAGACACCGGATAGCTGGTATATACTGCGTCCCGCTATTCAGGTACGCCCCGCCGAGGACGGGGAGACGAATGACGTGGATGATGGCTTGTGCCATGCAAAGGAGTTTGACAAGAAAACTTCATCCCTCCATCCCACCCAGCCAGACAGGTCATGCGGAGGGCGTTGAAATGCAGGTGTGTCAGGCCAGGGGGCTCGTTTAGACAGCCGACTGCGTCAAAGAGGAACGATGTACTCGGACCAGCCGGAAACCATGCGAAGACATATGAACCAAAACCTTCTTGGTGACAGCGGTGGCCTAGCCGAGAATGTCCGTCTATCACAGGGTGAATGAGAAAGGAAGGAAGGACGTGTAATGTCCTAGATCTATCTCTGTCGCTCAGGGAAGCTAATGAATTGGAACTAGTATGAGTACAGTAATATACAAAGCCCAAGCGTAATAAAACATTACCGGAGATAGATACTCAACAACTCCTAAACCACAATCTCTACGCGTTGTTCTTCAATCTTCGTCAGAATCCTCTTCTTCTGATGTCTGATCACCGGCGGCCTTTTCGGCTCCTAGACCTTCAATCTCAATATTTTCTGCACCGTCGCTGTCACCAGCGCCATCTTTATCCTCCTTGTCCTTCCGCTTCTTTTCAACTTTTGCAATTACCTTATCAGCACGATTAAACATTCCCCCCGTTGGCGCATTACATGCGGCACATTTGGGCGTTTTGGCGAAACGCTTAATAGCGCAAGAAGAACAGAAATAGTGACCACAGCGGGTGACGACGGGATCGGTGTAGTGTTTACGGCAAATGAGACAGGCGAAAGGAATGTCTTCATCGTCTGAATCGGAATCTTCGGAGTCGTCGTCTTCTCCGACTTGTTTTTTAGGGTTATCCGCTAGTTTATCGAGCTGCCAGCCAGCGAGATCTGTCGTAATAATTCGATGTCAGTTTCGAATAAGCAAAGAACATAGAAAAGGCCGAAGAGCGATTGTTAACTTACAGGTTCCTCGGTCGTGCAAGAATTTGCACGTGTCGCCGAATCCACAGTATCCCGTTTCTACCGAGAGAATTGCCGCGTCAGTTATCCTTCAGAAGTAGCAGTCGAACATACTACTTGCCTTTATAGTCTTTGCAGACGTCGGGTTGGTAATCCACGATAGTGACCGTTCGAATGGTACTATTGGTACTTCTCTGTGGTCCAACCCTCATGGCCTTCGGAACCTCCTTGTTTTTCTGAATATGCGACTTGTATGCTTTCTGTCCTCTGTACTGCCCGTCATCAGGAATATCCTCGTCGTCCCCAGCTGCTTCCTTTTCCTTTATTCGCCTCTTCGACATCAACTCCTCTAACTCGTCTCCAGCCAAAATCTCTATTGCTGTGTTTATATGGGAGCCAGCTGAAGTCCATTTGACGTCAGGTCCATCCTTTTCTGGTGCGTCGAGACCATCGTCCGCATCGCGCTCCGATGCTTTGCGTTTCGTTCCGGCACTCAGAAGATTTCCAGAGGCTTTCTTGGTAGGCAGAACGACCTCGGATTTCGAAGAAGACTCCCCAGCTGCTGGCGTGGAGCCTGAGGGCGATGCAGAGCGCTTGCGCCCTGTTGTTGGACGGGATTTCTTTTTGAAAAAAGGAACTTTGACTTCCGTCGAGGACATCGTAGTGGTATGAAAGAGAGTATGTAGTACAGCACCTGTCGCTGCTGAGCTGAGCAACAGGCGGGGCGCTTATTCATCTCATTGTGACTTTTCCCGCGCATCGACGCCACGAAAATCCCCAAGTCCCACCGTGCCTGTGAGCTATTCTGCACACTGGCCCTTCCCATTGTTCCTAATGTGTTCAGAAGGCCATTGGAATGTAGATATACGATGTTAACCTAATATATCTGACCTTAATGCCCAAAATAGCTAAGTGGATGTTAAGGAGCTTCAACATGGTTCCTATAGTTGCGAAACACTGGCACCCCTCGTAAGGTTAGTGAGGTTCCCAAAACAAGCTGTATTGCACTATGGAGGGGGCATTTGTGGGGCCCTGGACGATTAGCGACCACGAGAAGATATTACACTAGCGTGCCGTTACAGACCTACAACCAATGTGTTTCATGGGGGTGGGAGACACTATGGAGCACTTTGAGGCAGAACGAGTTCCTCCGAAGCCCGTAAATTGTGTTGTGGTTTTTGAGGGCCCAAATATGTTGATTTTTTGTGTTTTTGGGACTATGCGCTCAATTTTGCGATATGTACACAAGTCGGAGGTGTATCTGTATGGTCTATATTATACAAAGTACTTTCCGTATCAATTTGAAGACGCTCGGAGCCACCGACAGAGCTCGGAATGTTCAATAATGGGCGGACTTGGCGGCAAGTTGGCTTCGCAGGGTAGGGTTGAGTGAAAAAGTCCCTCCAACTTTTTGACCTGGTAATTTACCATAGTCTCCCAGGGCCCTGCTTTTTGACCAGTAATTTCCCTTCCGCTCGCTACTGCTCGCAGTCTCCCCCAAACAACAGATAATGACAAATTCACTATTTCATTCAAGAATATTCACAATTCCAATGTCAAGTACTACCCCTACCAAACCCCCATTGTGCACGCAATATTGAATAATTGGAATCCACAACTGTTGGCAAGGAACTCGAGTTTGAGTTGGACTGGACTGTTGCTGGCTTATAAGTTATGTGCGACTCGGCACGCCCTAAGAAATATCCGACGGTGAACGCATCGCTATCAGGTGACCATGTGACAAAGTAATTTACTTGACCTGTGCGACCCCAATCCGTGCCCATGTAAATTACTGTTATTTACCAGTAAAAAAGAGGTTCGGTCAAAAACTACTACTTTTTCACTCAACCCTATCGCGGCGTTGACGCGGAAACGTCACGTGTTCAGCCAAACGCGAGGGTGCGCGTGACTACAATCACATCCTCACAATCGCTGTCATCTGGATTTTGTCGGTCTGGATTTTAGAACACCTGAACACGCTCTTGCTCTCAAATCAACTCCTCAGACAATGAGCTCAGCTTCCAGAAAAAAAATAAACTGTGATAAAGGAGCAGTTAGTAGAGCGGCTGGTTTATTATCAGCGTGAGTCCTCGTTAGATCTTTTCACCTATAACATTTCACTTTTCCAAAAGTCGAAGAACCCTCAAACGAACGATCTGAGATCACACAAAGCTAACCGTAGTCGCAGAGAAGGATAGCCAGAGACTCCTTGAAGTTGTTCAAATCGACTAAAATCCAAACATTACGAATGACTTGTTATAGCCCAGTCAGTCGGGCTAGGTGGCGTACCTATGTATCGTCGTATCAGAAACATGACTCATTATGACGGTACTGCATAACCCGTTGGCGCTGTATGAGCGCCAGCTGAGCGTGGATTTTCGATCTCCCAGTATTTGCGTTCGACCTGACGGTTCATTTCAGATAGAGGCAGCGGGTTAGACCGGTTGTCGGCCGTGCCGATTAACTTTGAAAACTGAGAGGTTGACCGCATCTCAGATAATTACCATGAAAGAGGACGGAAACCCATCATCGCACGAGGTCGTTGAAACGATTTGGATGCCCATAATCCTGATGAATAATACCCAAGCCCCCATGAACCCCAGGCAGTAAGGAAATTTTTATCCACGTCGTATTGGCTTACTTGCATGAATGGTTACAGGCGACTACAATTGTCTGTCGAAGCCATTGAAACGATCTAGATGTTTCATGTCCACCTTCCCGGATGCGCCCCAAATCGTTCAATCGGGGATGAGTCCAACCTCTTTTGGGAGCTGCCAGACTTGATGCCCGCGACCATTTCTGTGGAGTGCAATCACTTCTATAGTTTCAGCAATTGTGGTGATAGTAGATTAACAACGACGGAGATGCAGAATAATTTGTTTATCAACTATGGTACTTACACTGAACACATTCCTATCGCACAAAGCACCCACGTCCAGGCTCCCAGCTCCGTCACCGAAATCAGGGTCTATAGCATGACAAGTACTGCTGCTCGCCATTCATCTTTATATGGTCCTCTTGAACGAATATATCAGCAACTCAAGGTTACCACTAATAAAGAAACTAGAAATCACCGTCGCCATAGACCACTCGGTGAGGATAGTACTCAGTCGAGTATCTCTGGCTTTGATACAATCATTGCAGGTGATACAACTTGTACGTGCAATGACTGTTTCCCGGATGAGGCTTGTTGGCGTGTCTGTGTACAGTAATATCATCCCATAAGCCCCATTGTAACACCTCCACTCACTAGCTTTGATTTCCCAAGTCAAAGTGGCGATCGCCATATTCCACTTCTCCCTCAAGATGGTCTGATTCTCAATTCGACACTCTTCCGTCTCGTTATGAAAGTTGGGTTCCTTCTCCAAGAGACCCTTGAGAATACCTTCTCTTCCTACATGTAAACGGAACAAGCGGGAAAGGTATAGCGCCCCCATTTGTAGAGCTAGTTCCTCCGAAATATTTGACAGATCCACCGATAAGGTATGTGACGACGCTGCGCGCGCTAGGTCCTCTATGTCATGCTGTCCGGCGAAGGAGTATGTCTCCAAGGGATGTAGGGGGGCGAAAGACAAAATCCGATCAAAAAGATGCGTGTGGGGTACTATGACGGCCTTGGGCGGGATTCCGAATATGGATAACCATCCGATGCCTTTAGCGAGCACTTGGAAATCCAAGGCACTGCCAACTCCCGAGCCCGGTGTTGTGGTTGACTGGGCGATATTATAGATTGCCTGGAGAACGATATCTAGCTCAGAGGAAGAAATATCTCGCAGGAAGATGAGTCGCTTCTCCTTCTCTTTGTAGGCGAGAGGAAGCAGACCCTTGAAATGATTATTCGAGTATTTGAGCAAGGTATATTCGTCCACGTAGTACCCGACGGGATCGTAGGTGATGAGTATGACATTCACTGGGGGTCTGTCGAGATTTTGCGCGGTGTCTGGCCCGAAACTCTGCGAAATAGATATCGGAGCAGCCTTCTGATGTTGATATGAACTAGCAGCGGTGTGGAGCACTTCGTTTCTGTTGAGCTTCGTTGAGAGAGAGGAACGGCGAGTTGAATCAAGTGAGATCAGGCATACCGAGATTGTCGAAGGCTGAAGGATGTATTCCGATCCCTTTCACTCATATTGACTTGCTGGGAAGACATAGTCTGATCGGGATCGTCCTTTTATACCCTTTGCTGATAGAAACCATTATTAAAAGTCACGGGGTCTTCTACGGAAATTCTGTTTGTCGACTCGCTGAAAGAAATAGTGGGCCACACTCTTTCTAAAAGTGTTCGACACTGGTATTCGCGTGGCCCGACATCCAAGTACACCGGACTTTACCAATCACTTGAGCAATGCCTTTGGTCATATGAGCCGCATATCGTGCACCAAACCCCATAGCTTGACCTTGATAGTCCTTCATGTCAGAGGACTGCATGAAGCGGTCGATAGGATGGCCGTGACGACAGTGAGCGATCCAAGTCTGTAGGGATAAGAGGCTTCCTTTGTCGAATGCTGTTTGGTCCGGGCTGAGGTGGGAACCTAATAAATTTGATCATGTCATTGGTTACGCTCGATGTGTGCCCATGAGCTCATGGTCACCGTCAGGATTGACTAGATGCCCCGCCCGCCCCTTGTGACCAGGTGCACTACCTCATCAGCTGAAGGGAAAATGCACCACATCTCCATCCATCTGCCTAGAGTGTGGTGTATCTTGTTCCCGGACTCTTTCAAAATGCGAGTCTCGACGCGTAGCACCCCCTCTGAGAGTTAGGTTAGGCGTTAGAGGTTAGGCGTTAAGGGTTAGGCGGGTAAGAATTCGGGATTGAGATATATTTATTGCCAAAAAGGGTAGGGGTGCTGCTAAAAAGGTAAAAAGGGTGGTGGTGCATCTCATTGAATATGGCGTACTTGGCATGGTTGGTGTATCTGGTCACAGGGAGATGGGGGGGGTGAATTGTATATCCCCGGTTATCGTCAATTCCAAAGTTGCCACTTGTTTAATAAAATTCCCTTCACCTAAACTCAATCAACTTTTAGCGAGTTCCTTTACCACGTCTGACCGACCAAAAGAGCCTTCCACCCGCCCGAATCTGCGGTAGCAGCTGTACCACGCACCCTGCTTATCCATCAGGCCTAGTGACGGTACTGTCCTATTTGCCACTGCTAGTAGCTCCGGGCCAGGAAGGTCCACACATCCATAAATATAGCAGGCCAGCCACGATGTATGACGAGGATTGAGACAACTAGCCTCCACACCTTCTATCGCGTCTCAGAAGGGAGGCGAGGAAGAGCGCTGAAGACCATGAAATGCCTACCAGAGCAAGAGGTGTAGGCTCGTATTGAGGATTGGCTTGCACTTCCTAAAAACTGAGGAAATGTTTGGGAGCAGGCTTTTTATAAGTGAACTACTTGAAGCAATCATTGCGGGGAAAGTGGGGATGGCGTTGCCGGGGAGCCGGAAATAGGGAAGCCTTGGAAAGGGACCTACTGGTTGAGTTTGACATTTCTTCGTACTAGAAGATGCGCGACGTGTCAGGCTCTGGCCATATGGAAACTTCGGTAAACTATACCTCATTTCTGCCACGGTCAGTGCAGAAACCCTTCGTAATATATGTAATGTTCAGCTTGCAATTCGTTTTGGATCTAACAAGACAGTTCTTTTAGCGTGGACCTCACCGGAAGATTCACCATTTAACTAACGCGACAAGATATGCCTGAGCAAATTAAATAGTATCTTGAACCATACATCGGGGACTAGCTTCCGACTTCGAGTCGACGATCTTGTTTGTTCTGCTGGAATACGGTTGTTGTTGAGTACGTTGGGTAGCCACGGGATGAACGTCTTTTGCGCACCTGTGCCATATTATTTTAAGCCTTTATTCATTTGTTGTTCCTTTGATCATGAAAAGTGCTCTAGTTTCGTTCTTTACTGTAGCTTGCAACAAATCAGATGGTGAATGAAATGAATCAGACGGTGAGAAAATATGTAAGCGCCCGAAGCTTTCAGATCCCACACGACGGTGACTCGGAGCACTCTCATCTTGGCATCCAGAAACCCGGGCGTGGCAAGCAAGTCTCCAGACGTCGGTGCACTGTCTGGACGAGCTCGAACTAGTATCAAGCATTCTAGCAGACTGCTTTGGAAGAGGCTTTGGAGAAAGGGAGGGCAATTGATGTTTCTCGACGTTTGATACCGTATAAAACTGATTTGCTAGACGATCGGTGTGTTCTTTGTTTTTCATTGGATTTCCTTCACTAACAAAACCCTCAGTCAATGCCGGTCGGGACATAGAAATACTGGGCTGCGTCTGAACCTTTCCTAATCGAAACTCTGCGTTACACAAATTCAACGTATTTCTGCAACTCCTTTTCCCGATAAGATCTCGACGATAACAAGCATGTCATATATTCCGCTTGTACTTCTACGACGACGACATTAATTTGGTCGCAATCTGACTGAGGTATTGTGTGCTTCAGTTCTAGGTAGGCCTTTGGCGGCAAGCGCCTGTTAGTCATCTATGATTTGTGACTGACTTAGCCATGTTTAGCAACCCCAAATTGCAGGCGATGGCGAAAAACTGAGGACAAAAGGCAACACTAGCGTGTATAAAAGCCCGGGATGTCTTATCCGATGGTTTGCTCTACGCTTCCATCCGTTGTCCGTCCCTGAACCCTCTCTTTCCCGAAGGTTGAAGTTCAAAATGGTATCTGGGGTTTGACACGTTCTTCGGCAACTCCGATTGCGGAAGGAGGTCTCAGTTCTTGCCTCAGCCTGGTTCAGTTGTCCTTGCGGGAATCCTCTTCTGATCAAGCCGTCGCTAGGCATACCGATTCTACTATCTGTCACCTGTGTGTAAATTTGAAATCTCTTTCCTTCCCATCGGTAACGTTTTCTCCTTTGGGCATGTTAATTGCAGAACTGGAAACCTGCCAACTGGTCTCCATATCCTTCACCTTAAATTCTGCAGTGCTTGCAAAAAGCTCAAGTGTTCTCGATAACCCCTGACAAACCCCACGACCCTGCGATGCTAGCCGCGGCTTACGCGCTGACCGAGACTGATTCATAAGCCGAAACGGTGGATCGGACCGAGACCATCCCAGGATTTGTAATGCACCAACTGATCTACTTTGAACCGTAAAAGCGGATATAGGATGTAATTCTTGACGTCCTACATTACCTCCATCTTTCAAGTTTCAAAACGATCTTTCTTAAATCGCTCTCCGATACTCATTTCCTCGAAATGCCCTCACACCTCAACGGCTTGAATATCATACATCCGGCTCAGCCACAAGTCGACCCACAGGACCTCCTTTCCGGTCCAGCATTTCCCGACCTCTCAGCGCAACTCGCGCTTTGGACAAATTTACCATTCGAAAGCGAAGAGAGTCCGGTGCTATCTCGTGACGAAAAATTAAAGTCTACAATTGAAGAGAGCGGGGAAGAGAAGGGAGGAACGGCGCCGCATGAATCCCATGTCAACGTTGTGACAGGGACGAGTTCAGGCAACCTCGACCAGCGGACGTCTCAGAGCCCTACCGTGCAGCAGCAACAGCCTACTTTCGATTTTAACCAACTCCTGGCTGGGTTCAATCTCGATGCTTTGCAGCATCAGCAGCAGTCACAAGTGCCTCACTCGGCATCGGCTGTTTCCCTTGCACAACTTCTTGCGCTACATTCTCTCACGCAGGGCACTCCCATGTACGCGCCATCACTACCCCATTCGCAATCGATCCAACCAGCACCAGCCGCCCAAATTCACTCCCAACAATCACCGGCTACTGCTTCGTCCGGTTCTCCCAGACATGATCCTAGTAGCATTCGCGAAATTTCTCCTCCTGTGAAGCGTTCCAGAGCGCGGAAATCATCTGTTTCTACTACAGACTCTTCGATTAGTCCAATTGACTCCGGAGCCGCTGCTCTTGCTGCTGAGGACAAACGCCGGAGAAATACCGCTGCAAGCGCTCGATTCCGGTTGAAGAAGAAGGAACGTGAGTTTGCCTTGGAGAACAAGGCAAAGGAACTGGAACTCAGGGTTAGCGAGCTCGAGAGGGAATGTGAAGGTTTGAGAAGAGAGAATGGCTGGTTAAAGGGTCTCGTCATTGGCGTAACAGGCGCTGCTCAGAATAACGCTACGTCGGCACCTCAGCAGGCTCAAAGTCCTCCGGTACTCGCTGGGATGCGGAGACCTAGAGAGAGCGAATAGACCCGCTCTTTTTCCCGTCCTAACTGAATTCCACGTACGTTTTTTATTTGCTTTAGATGTAAGTTCTGTCACAAAACGGCCTATTCTTTGTTGCTCTGTGTACAGTATTTGATTGTGCAGCTTACGAAGTTAACACTATCTACAACTATACGTCAGCTTAGGACTGTCTTCAACAACGCCACAAGGAACATCAAAATTATGCTACACTGTACACTTTAGTTTTGTATGTAGCGCTACAGAGGTAGAAGTAGAAGGCCATTGTACTCTGAATGCGGACGATTGCGCAATCCAGCTTCCCTATTGCACAAGTAACCTTTCCATTTGAGTGTGATCCGAAGACCAGGTAATTGATGTACCTGCTGAAGCATTGACAATTACAATTCATTGTCACCCTCATAGTACCCGCCGCTCCCATAGCATTGCTATAAGCGGAGATAGACGGGATGGGAAGGGAAGCCTTCAGGGAATCAGGGAGTCAGCAGACCCCTGTATACCACAAAGTTATGGAAAGACTTTCCTAAGTTGAAAATAATCAAATTGACGACTACTTTGAAGTTTAGTCCATCCCAAGTGTGTTGCTACTGTGTACAGTACACCTGGTTCCCTCGGGTTCCTTTGTGTGGTTCGACACGTGTTCTGCCCGAGTTGCGAAGGAAGTTCCAGAGGAATTCCTCTTCTGATGCTTCGGAATCGCCATAGGTATAAGCATGCGCATGGATCATCATCCAGGAGTAAACTGAAAGGAGCGGTGCCGAGAGTTCCATGAGGACCAGTTGATGTATTTTCAGACACCGTAGACTTATTCATGGACGACAAAGATAATCGCAAGACGAGTTTCGCAGCTACCACGGTGATGTTCAAGCCTGAGACCACATTAATGAACCTATATGAAATTTCGATTCATCTCATACCACCTCCCAAGAGTCCCAATCACGATACCTTTTTCCAGCAATTCGTCAACGAATTTTTGCATGTGGCAGATGTAGACCAACTGGACCACCCGATGTCCAACGATCCCTAGCGACTAAGATCTTCGCCGCGACCTACTTTGGGTCAGCTCCTGAGTATTCTGCAGCCTGAAGTTGCTATCGGCAATCTCGTCCAGGGAGAAGTAACAACCGGGAACTGAGTTGACGGTATGTGGCTTTGTAGTGTATGTATGGTTTGTGCGTGCCATCGCAGGATGTAAGCTGAAGATATAATTGATCTCTGTGACCAAGCGAGTGTTCGCAGCGTTTACAGTCTGCCTTCAAGGGGCGAGCGTCAGATGGCTGAGATTGTATTCATCTGCATATCAAGTCGGATTGATACTTGGAGCAATGGAGAAGGCGAAGAGAATAGTAAGATTATAACTTCTTGTCCTCCACAAACCGCTCCAAAACCCAGATACGATGTCCGAGCATTTGAGATGAGTCACAGAGCGGAATAATCGAAGTTCTGTATTGGGAAGCGGGAAATGGACTTTGATCTATTTGCCTAACATTGAACACAACCTACTGGACATTATCCTGCGAGGACCCAACGAGCTAGGTTCGGTAGTCTGTGTGGAGTCGGAATTAACGTCTGTGCTTGGATCTTCGAGGCTCGCAAAAACGCACAGAAAGGAAACCTCCAAATGATGCTTGGCGCCGAGATCGATGGATTTCCGTTATGCGGATACCGCATGAGAGGGTCTGATACTAGACCCGGCCGCCCTGTACTACGTCGTCGCCTGGTCGTCGCTATGAACATTTAATTGAATGCAGAGCGCTTTTCTCAGCACAACAAATAGCATGAGACCGAGCAGCCCAAACAATGTATCGGTACACCTAGTACTCGCGGCGAAAATATAGATGGCAGCGCCAATGGATTCGATGATAGTAAGATTTAGCGTGATTGTTTGGATGAGAGGAGGATTGCCTCATATTCACCTTCTGATATGATTGCACTGAAGAACGGACGCCTTCAAAAGTATGTGCCATCTTGTACAAAATTGAATAAATGATGAGTGGTCGGGACTCGACGGGCTACCGCTGGTAGTGGTGAACTCCATGCACGACTGCTTAGGTCGGGAAGGTGGAGTATGCGAGTATCCATTCCGGCGGCAAAATTCTGAGGTAGTAGTTGTTAGCCATGGAAGACGTGAAGAAAGCCAATTTTCAACCAAGCGCTTAATTCGGCCGGCATCTCAAAGCACAACGTGCATTAGTAACAGAAAGCGCCGGTTTCCTCCTGCATTATGCCACAAGATGTAGAGGATCCCACTTTCAATCCTTTCGACGATCTTCTCGACTCCTTGGATCCACCTGTGACTACAGAGGGTGATGCAAAGCTACACTTAGCAGGAACAAAAGGCTCTAGAACGCCGCTCACCATCGTCACAGGTCACCAAAGGACACAGGTGGAACCTGGCCAATATCACCACCCTCTCCGCAGTGCTGGGAGTCCGAAAGGAATTGAAGATACAGGCGTAACTCGGCCACATTTGAATCGAGCGCTTACAGGGAAGCTGATAGATTTTGAAGAGGATTCAGGGAGCGATAAGCTGGACGAAGAAGTAGATGGGGAGATTGTTCTCGTTCATCAGGTATGTTGCTACTTAGCGGATGAGACGTTTCCTCGCTTACTTTCCATAGGTCGCACCGAAAGACTCTCTTGCAGGCGTTGCGCTGAAATATGGCATATCCCTAGCCGATTTACGACGCGCTAATCATCTCTGGTCCTCCGATTCTATCCATCTCAGAAAGGAACTGTACATACCTGTCGGCAAGACGTCCCATGCAGCGTCGAAGGTGAAATCTTGCAATGTTGTGGGAAGTCCTGCCGACGTGATATCACCTGTGAACGACAAGTTAAAACCGTCCACTGGAACAATCCGAAGGATTCCTGCCAAGCAGCTGTCCTTCTTTCCGCCACCTACAAAGCCGAATATTCCTCCGGATACTTCACAATGTCTTTCTATTGACGTTGCTGATACCCCACAGAAACCGTATCATGCACGCTATCTTTCCACTCCATCAACGTCTTTGAACTCGATCCTTACTGCACTACCAATTGCAGCATCTACCAGGGACACTATCATGGCCCGTCTATCATTTGATAGCCCAGGCTCTAGCTATAGTGACCAGGAGCAACGTAACCGAGAAGACCACGAATTAGACGATGTCCGTGCCAGTCGTCATGCCCGCAGCTTCTCACAGGATGCCATACGCGATGATAGACCAAATTCAAAGCTCGGTGAATCCACGACGCCCAATCACACCACCACTCGTTACCAGCCTTCTGTCATGCAATACCGTAATTCATCCGCGGAGACAGAGGGTCGGCCCTTTTCCAAGCATATCCGCACCGTGCAGCTTGAGCCGTCGCCGACGATGCAGATGCCAGTGCTAAAGAAGGTCCCGTCGAGGTCAAAGACGATATCAAGCTCAGACGGGACGACTAAAAGGACAAGGACTATGCTTATAGACATCGATTTCGAACCTCCTAGCGACGAACCGTCTCGGTAGCATCCGAATCATTGTCAACCGCGAGTACCTTCGCGTTGACGGGGAACTATTCACGTGCGTGGAGAGAGAGATATCTCGGTAAGCCACCATCGTCCTCAAGTACATTGGATACATCTACTCACGTCACAATCTTGGTTGCACTTTTTGATAGTTTCGAAAGTCTGGCAAAAGTGCATGACATCAGAGCCAATTTACTGGGTTACACCCATGAATTACCATCTATAGTCACGACACTTTAGCTCGTTTCGCACGAGCGTGCGATTGAGCAAAACCTTAGTTACGATGGCATCCCGGCACGGAACGCCCATCTTTCATCGGTACTCCAGGGGGACGTCCGCACATGAATGGAAGCGGCATGCTTAGTTGCTGTCGGGCGCAAGCTTGGGGCTGTCCAGTACCCCGAGGGAATGGATGTCTGCCCCTAACGTCGAGCTCTATCTACACATGTACGATCTGTATTTCTCTGCGGCATAGAGTTTTAAATTTCTCAGACCCGCCGAACTGGTTTTGAAGTGTGAGGGGGCTCGTTATGAAGACATCGCGGTATATGCTATCAACACGAGTCCGTCCAGACCATACATCATCTTACGATCTTGATAATGAAGGTCAATAGATTAGACTTTGAAAACATGATGTGATGGCTGTCGACGTGGCTTCCGCGCTTGTGGAAAGGACACTCCATAGCCTCACAGTCCAAAGTTGTCATCTTTCTCCCATCGATCTCATTCCCTTGTACATATTCCAAGCTCCGGCATATGACACCACGTGAGTACACTCATCTTCCCACATATCTTCTGACAACGGCTCGTCCAGACTTGCAGAAGCAGTGTTATGATCTTTTGGTCAAGCTATTACAGTAACAGGACGATACCTTCTAGAAGTAGAGACTTCCCATTGTTGATTTGATTGTCCTCCATTCTCAAATACATCGGCGGTTTTGGCGTGGGTGCTGCGGCCATTCCCACCTTGATACATTCTGTCGTCAGTGTCCCGTTTTGGGCAACGGTGCGTGTGAATCTGGACTTATCTAGTACATTTTGGTGGTATAAGGGTGATCTTCTGGCAGTCGAAAGCCTGTGCACCGGGTTCACCTTGGGGTCGACGAAAAGCTTGCCATCCCTTATTAGTATCAGCTTTGTTCATCACTCCATCTCGCTTCTCCCGATCCTGGGTTCCTGTCGCGATTGGTGCCATGGTACTTACCGGTGGCACGATAGCTTTTACTCGACGAGGAGACAGCAAGGTCGAGAAACTTGATTCGTTAAGAACCCGTATTTACCGCTCAACCCGGATGAGTGAGTAAGCTCACTTTTCACTCTTCGACCGGAGTTCTGATGATGATGACGACTATTATCTTTGGAATGGTAGTTTCGCGGTCTTAGGGAGGCGGTACTGGTGATGATGAGAAGGACGAATGTGGTACTAGTCTAAGGACGTCCACAGGTCCAAGAACAAGTCCTACTTAGACCTCGGCATTAGTCCGCCTTTGCTATTTCGCCGCGCATAGGTATGAGGAAGAATGACGTATGCATATGACATTTGTATATGGCTGACAGGGTAACCTCGATTTCGATGCCATCGTTGTTCTGAGAATATCTCAGAGCTCAAAAGGTGGCACCGTACCCATGCCAAAGTCATCTTCTACGCCACAACACCAATAAGTCGAATCAACCAATTCTTTGGTACCAGTCTGTGATTATGTTCTCGGGAAACTGCCACCGCCGACAACATTGGATGGATTCATCATTCTAGTCTATAGCTGGTTGATTATATCGTCAAAGTATCACACCGGCGAATTACCAGGTCGCCGAAAATTACCAATGGCTAAGCAGCAATCTCAGATAGATGGTCAAACCATGATGGTTAGAGCCTGTTCGGATAAGATGCCAAAATTTTTGATTCTGACGTTTCGCATGTCGGAAACTGCCGGCGGCCGTTCCCACCACTATATTTCCTTATCCTCCTTTGTTATCTAGCGAAGTCCTGGTAGTTCTTTCATATCTACCTACCTATAAGCTATCTATGACATGGTGAGAATCATAAGATGTCAATTTGCTGTCAACATGAGGATACAAGGTCATGCAAAGCTCCCAATCCACTATGAAAGACATTGCCAAGTCACACAAGTTGCTGACAATAGCAAAATATAGCAGTATAGGCAGTTTTTACAGCCAACCACTCACGTTACAATGACTGAAGGGATTCAGTATACATCAAAAGAGGTCTCAAGGCCACAAGCACTCAATCAAGCGCTCATCAGACTTCAGGCTGACGTCGTAAGTGGTGGGTCTTTGACTACTTTTAATGAGCGCTCACCCTTCCCAGGCTCTAATAACATGCTGGGGAACTTATTATTGTATGTGAGGTGCTGTGAACAGCATATAGGATGTGGTTGAAAGGGTATAAATATTGTCTTGGTCACTTCTACATGCAGTTTGGGATTGTAGGAGATATTATTTGGGATATTGAGGGTTTAAAGAGTCTAGAGCATATATATGTATATTCTCATTGTCATCCTGATAATTCTGAGTACAAGGGAATGTCGAAAATATGGCCAGGAACCGAATGTAAGTGGTGGGAACGGGCGCCGGCAGTTTCCGACATGCGAAACGCGAGAATCAAAAATTTTGGCATCTTATCCGAATAGGCTCTTAGGGCCGGACGGGGCGGTAAGAATGTGTAATCTCACAGCATCATGATCACGCATGTGACAATTCACAGGCACTATTATACAAAGTTAAAATCCTTTACTGTGGCTACCTTTCTCATAGAATGCCTCAAGCCTTGTCACAATTGCGTTCAAAGCGTTCAACCATTTGTCTAACTCTTCTTCAACCTTCTCTTGAGATGCTGATGGACCGCCATCAGGGTCAGCGGCCAGCTTGGCGTAGAAGTCCTTGCGGTAAGGACAAGCTTTCATCGCAACCTGATGTTTTGGGATCATTAAGTCCAACAAAATCATCAACAGCGGGGATTGTGATGGGACGTACGCTGAATACCCCTTTAACAACGAAGTTGTGGAACTGTTTCAGGGTTGCTTCGTAGCCTTTAGTGAATGCTGTCGCGAGTTCTTCGGACTTGTTTGCTTGAGCATTCATCAAAGCTTTGCAGGTGAATGATAGTCCTCTCAAAAGCCACATGAGCCCCTCTGTCGCCGTTCGCTTCTTCTCACTCTTCTCGTTCTCAACTAGCATTTCCAGAGTGACCGACTGCGATGGCTTAGCGTCATATCTATTCCTAACTTTCTGAAATTAAGGTAGCTGAGAAGATCTGGACAATATTCGTCAACGTGAGACCCACGGTGATGTTTCCTCTGAGATCTGATTGTACCACAGAAAATGCGGCTGACCCTAGTAGATCTACGATCCAAAGAGTCATAATCTTCCGTTGCAGTTTTGATCAGAGCTTTCGTACCAAACAGGCCAACAAGACCTTCAGATGCCTCCAGGAAAGCCAATGTATCGACGCCCGCGTCAGTGACAGGAACATCGGTGAAAGACTGGAAAATTAATTAGCAATCAACGGCGGAGCCTGTTAAAGTATATCCATACCCTGACACTTTCGAGATAAGGAGCCATGAGCCTGAATAGAAAGGAAAGATTCACTGGTTGTCGTGGAAATGGGTGAAGAGGTATCGCTGTGTCGACGTGGCGATCTGCTCTGATCTAATCTTATCTTTCTTGTCGATTGCGATTGCGAGCACGTCAGTTTTCCTTATTATTGAGGTCTTTCAAACTTCATCGTCCTCACTTCTACTCTAAAAATGCATTCACCAGATCTAGTACCACAAGAGTCAGTTCCTTGTTCGCCATCTTATCGATGTCTCAAACGATATTTCCAGAATCAAGACCAAGACTGAATTCTGGGCCCATGTTGCTACTCAGTTGCAGCATCTTTTAGACGGTCAGCGAAACTGGGTAAGGATTCCTTTTGTTTTCACAAGGCACACGCTCACATAGGTTGCGGTCTATCTCAGGTAACCAACACGGCTAGTGCCTCATCTTTGATCTACTTTTCGCTCCAAGCGTTCCCTGCCTTTTTCGGACCAGATGAGACTAAGGCAGTCAATTGGGTTGGTAAGAAAGGGCACCTTTCCATGTCAGAACACAATCAGATTCTGACTGGTATCCCCAATACAGGAGTTTATATCGACTCGAAATATTGTCCACCCCCTAAGGATTCAAACTCAGCCGCCGCCCGACTTTTGTTGGGCCCATTCTGCGGAAAACCCGCTTGTCAGTTTATCAACGTGAACCCCGAGAAGAAGAATCCTGGTGTTTGTGCTGATGGATTCATACACGGAAAGAGTCTCCTGGTACCTGATGTTGATCAGTATCCAGGACATATTGCCTGTTTCGCCGCCACCAAAAGTGAGATCGTGTGTCCGCTATTCGACGGCAAAACACCCGTGGGTGTGCTTGATCTGGACTGTCTTGCTCTGGGTGGTTTTGACGAAGAGGATAAAATTGGGCTTGACAAATGCGCGGAGATCATATCCGAGTCTTCCGACTGGACGCGACTGTAGTTCTATCACAAATTTCAGATTCAGCCAACAGTCCGATGTCCTACGTCCTGTACAGATATCACTAGCAATCAATTACCTGTGATGAAGCATGCTCAAGAACTTCGAATGCACGGCCTTTCTTTGTCAACTTTGAGCTGGCCATCTAGCCATCATAGCTTCCTCCTTTCAGCCACCCAATTCGTTAGTCCCTTCTTGCCTTCTCGGGCTGACTGGAACACTGGAACGGTGGCTCCCGTTTTCCGGCTCCCTCAAGCTTGGGGGAACTGATGGCAGAGAGTGTATCCCCATCATAAGGGTGCAAATCGCGACGGACGCGATGTTAAGGTGACACCCCTTGCCCATTCTCTATCCCACCTTGGTGCTTGAGTGAAATTGACTGCCCGACTCGGAACAAAGTCTTAAAGACATTGATGGTTCCGTGTACCCAGGTACATAGACGGGCAATGAAGTGTATAGGTCCTATTCGCTGGGTACGTTAAAGCACCGAGGGAAGTCTGTGATACAGTCTACCTATCTGAGTGTAAATGAAGCGTATGGTAATGTCGGTGAGGAAACCAAGTCCGAGGCGATCGACGTGTGTCGGAAATAGCTTGTAGTACGGTCTGACTAACCGGAGGCAATGCTCTCCACCTTGGCATCTAGGGATAGCTAACCTCACTACCCGTGTATTCGCCAGTGCACATCGCTGGTTTATGCGTGAGCATCAGGCGAAGCCTTCTAAATCCTAGCGTCCGAACATGGCGTTAGGTCTGGGGGCCGTGTTTCGAATGTGTAAGACAGACCCAACGTCGGCCTAGTAATCCTAGAGTACCGTAAAAATGTAGAGTGGAATGGCGTGTCCATTTGGCCAGGATCCTGGTCAATGAGCGTTTGCTCAGGTCTTACTCACTTAGGTGCTTTCCTCACGGCTATTCGCGTTCGCGCTATTAAAGGGTGGCAAAGCCTCCAGAGTCAGAGTCTATGCACATGTAGTAGCGTCCCATATCGCGGAGCAAAAGTTCCCGTCTATTGAAAGTGATCCTTCGAAGCTCGCAGACAAGCATGCAATACGTCCTCTCCTGAGTCACCTGCTGGCGCCATGGGGTTCTTATGCTGCATCCAAACTGCATTAACTGACTAGAAAGCTTGATCTATCGCTCCATAAGGCCTAAGGACGAGCCCGTAGAAAATGAAAGGAGGGTTTGGACGCCGGTGAGACTTGGATTAAGATTTAGGGTCCCGGTTCCGGTCCCGGTCCCGGTCAACGGCCAGGCAGCCGACACACATCACGGAGTTCAGAGATACCACGTGCTACGTTAAGTTTTCCCAGTGACCAAACGCTTTTTTACAGTGTGCACCTCACTCGGTACGGCTGCCATACAAGCTTCAATCAAGGAGTCTGATGCCTTCGTTCCAGGTTTCGAACTCGGAGTTTTTGCGCCCAGGTTTTCTCACCCAAGCTGCGACGGATTTTTCTTGAAAAGCCGGATGTCCATTCGCACTTCGCATTTAGGTAGCTGTCAGGTCTGCTGGACCGACTCCTGGACCAAATCCCCTGGTACCCCGAGTCAAAGTCTAAGCGAAGCGATAAATCTGATTTATGACTCGCCTGAGGCAAGTGCCTGGGCTCCGAATAAAGCATGAACTACGTAGAAACTCAACTCTAGCAGTGATTTTTCGTCTCATTGTACGAGTCCGCCACTAAACTGCAATTGATTCTGTGCAAACGGCCATTTTAAGAAAATGAATGCATATACCGAGCCTTACGGACAATCATCTAGCCTCTCAATTAGGTTAGTGGAACAGATGGACCATTTGTACGGGTGCAGTTCATGATCTTCTTCTCAACTTCTGCGCAGATTATGCTACAAAAACTTTATTATCCCCACTAGGACTTGCCGCGGATTAGTGGGTCCAAATCTTCGGCCGCACTATGATCCTGGTTTCCACAATAGTGATTTAAGCTCTTGAAAGCAGAACTCCTTCTCTGGTAAACGGCTGGTAAACTTCTGGCGGACCGAAGTTGGTGTCTATCCTTCGAATCCTTCTGCGCAATCTGCGATAGCAGTGAAGAAGACTCGGAACCCTCGAATTTCCGGGAACTGCAACAACTGGTCTTGATGGTGATTTTCTGAGAATACGTATTCAGGCTAGCGGGAATCTCATCATGCCGTGGACAGCAACCCCATCACGGCCTTGACTATCTGTCTTTACCTGTCCTGACAGCCTATAGGTTAATTGTTTTCTACTGATCATCACCAAACTTAGTTTTTATACATAAGTATATCCACCCACCGCATCGCTTTATTGAATCTTATCATCTGTCTGGGGCTCAGGTATAAAACCCTTTAGCGTGGCGTCTCTTACCCTTCCCACTCAAGCTTGCTGCGACTGTGTACCCATTCTCCCTTCCCCTAATTTGTCATCTAGTCTGATGCAACGGCCAACCATAACCGTTCTTCGCATCCGCTCTCCTGCTGACGCCCATGTCATATTCCATGCTGTTTCCCTCAACTTACTTCCCATTGTTTCTCGACGCCTTGATACCGAGGAGCGGCGATCTATTTCGTCAGGATGTGTGTTCGTTTGGGAAGAGAGGGGATCTAATGCGGAGGCTACTGGGGTAAGTTGATATCAAATGTTTGGCGAGCGCTGTTGAAAATTTGATTTGCTGCGCAGCTGGGTATTGAGCGGTGGACCGACTCCATACGGTGGGGTCCAAGCAGAGTTAAGGATGTAAGTAAGATTTTCTATCTCTTGGACGCCATTCGCTCACCGACTGGTTCAATTATTCATAGGATGTAAGCAGAACTTTTTATCCCCAGGATGTCGTGCGCTCACCTGCTGGCTCTAATTCAGTTTCTATTTTACCATGAGAAAGAGCCTGAGCCTACTGAATTGGAACTTTTGTCCGGATCTAATGGAATGTTAGTATTCTTTTTCCTTATAAATTCAAGTTCCTTGACATAATAGTCAGCAGGCAGCAGTCAGTTGGTCGGGGATGCTTCAGAGAAAACCTGATAAAGCAAACCTACTCCGTATTCGTTGAAACACCAAGAGGTCGACGAAAATGGCATTTGAGTGCGTCCCTGCCGTCGTTCTCCATTTGTCACTGCTGAGGGAATACGCTTATTAGTTGCATATTTCACGCAAGACTCGTTAGAGTATCTTCGCACCATCGACGACATACCCGCCTTGTCTAACCTCCACGTGCCGCCTGGAAAATATATCACTGCTCGAACAGGAAAACCAAGGCGTTCGACAGCCGGTGCGCTCGATGGACGTGACCCATTTGGCTATCCATCAAGCGGCGTACACCAAGGGTCGCTTTCTAGACCATACCCCACTCCATCGCCTTCATTGCTAATTGTGAACCGAGCACGTTCACGGTCGTCGTCGACAGAGACGCTCGCACCCTTGGAATACCTGGAGAATATACCGCCACCCAGACGACATCCGGTTGACGAAGAGGCGCTCATGTCGTTCACTGCTGCTACATAAGGCTTGCCTTACGTGGCAAAAGCAGAACCGGGGATGCCTCATTTATACCTGATAGTCATCGCACCTTCCCGCCGCTTTACTTGTCTCGATGTCATCTACTTCCAGATCAGATTCGTAGCACACAGGCTACCTTCCAGCCCTTTCTTATTATGCCTCGGGCCTCTGGAAACGAACACTTTCGGAAATTTAGGGTAATTTGCTTTCGACATTTTCTGGATGATTTTTCTCGTGTAGTTCTATATTATTGCTATCGTTGTTTTAGACTGTGAATCACTGTAACATACCCAATTTTTTGTATGAATCGAGGACTCTCCTTAACATCCCTTCATATGACTTGCAACCAAAATCCCTCAAATGACAGAGATCTTGACATATATTCCTGACCCTGCATGATGTATCCCCGAGACAGTAACTAGTTATGTGCTGGGGAATGCATACATTGTAAACGAAATGTTCATGACTCGGACCGTAACATACACATCATACCTGTAAAACGGTGGTCCAAAGCGCTGGTTCAGTGGTTCATGGGGCACATAGAATAGGTAGTCATGATAACGTAGTCTGAAGTTCATGATGACCATCTGTGATTTTGATATCAGGTCTGGTAGTGGTGCTAGTAATACTGGAGCTGAGTCTGTTGAGCCTGTTGACCGTCCGCTGAAATCACGAGCCCGAAACACAGATTCGGCTTCCTAAATCTTCTGTTCATCTCATCTCGTCAAGCGTATGTTGCGTGATGGATCGGGGGACTTAGAGTAGGCTTTCTTAGTGGTCCACCAGATCTCCAAAGGCGGGGCTTGGGAATGTAACGCTGAGATGGCCCTGGAAGTTGATTATACTGCGTGGACTTGTTGGTGCGGCGAACTACGGTGGCAATCCGGGTCGCAATCTTCCCAAGGGAGGTGATGAACGGCAGGGACTTGATGAAGCTATTTAGTGATAATGAGTCTGAGACGATCCCATATAAGTTGCGAGTTGAGCGCATCAGACGGGAGTTGCCATCCGGATATTCATATATCATATGTTCTCATACAGTATAGCGGTGAGCTTTGAGACTAGGCAATTAAGAATGCGATGTCATGGGTGTGGTACTCCCCTGAAATCATTATCACCGAAGGGGACCTACGTTGCACGAAAATGAGGAAAGCCCCTCTGCAATGTTTTTCGCTCCAGAGTGCTTGTTGTGCACCCAGACAATAATTCTGACCCCAGTAGAAGGCTGTTGGAAGATTGGATAGTTATCTCACGGAAGAACACCTCAATCGTTCTAAGTCCTCTCAAGCTCCTTGAACCGTGTGGCAGCAGTTTGGGGGAGCCCTCGAACAGATTTTGTTTTCTCGTCACCCGTCATAGCTCGCATTGTACCAACTTTCGATACGTTCGCCGCTGTAAAGAGGAAACAATGCCTTCCAAATCCTCTGGATACTGGTACGCATCGGCTCCGCAACATTCACAAGCAAAGCCGACGTCCCCGGGCTTCTGGAGGAGAGATAAATATGGACCCGGACTTTCCTCGGTCTTCGATATGATGCTGCGTGTCCAATTGCGGGGGTTTCCAGTTCGTTTCAGAGTGCTGGGTGGTGCAATGTCGACGTATCAGTCCTCGCCGTAGGCCACATGAACTCGGAGAACCTAGGAAGAAAGCTTTCAAACGCGGACTCTACCGCACCCTCAAAGTGTCATATATCATCCCTTAGGCCTCAGGACCGCATAATTTGTCGATAAATTTGTTTGTTTTGAACGTTCGTTGCCAAAGAAAGACGTATTCTTGCCGGCTATCCCGATATGCTGAAAATGGGCAAAGGCAGGTACGAGGGTGGCAGACACGTATACAGTCAGTGTCCAGAGGAGAGAAAGCAAAACTTGACGAGGAGTTGACGACGTCAAACCATGATATACTGGAGAACAAATTTTTTGAGTATTGAGCCTTTTAGAGTTGTCGTGGTCGGTCCCTTGTAAGTTAAAGATCAAGATTTTCAAAGAAGGCAATCCTGAGCGCCGTAAAGCCGATGATGAATGACCCTGACATAGACAGGTATACGTATAGTGTGAAGGTGGTGAGAAACAGTCTAGTCAGGACATAGTTGTCATTAATGATCTTCTTGGTGCATGTCTTGACTTGTTGACTTCTTCGCCGAAAACTTTCTCCCTTTCGACGACATAGGGAAAGTATTTCCTGCGAAATGCTTCACATGCAGCAGCCGACTTGCACGAACACTCGAATAAGGTCCACAGATGATGCCCACAAGATCTTCTACGCCGTTCAACACGGCACATTGCGGATGATTACGAGGCGATTGGACGCAGATGAAAGGCTTGCATTGACTTCTGGTTGCGTGTATGCCTGGGAGGAACGAGGGCCTCATACAGAGATCACTGGACTTGGAATAGAGCGATTTACAGAAGGAAGAAGATGGAGTCCGTCTCGAGTCCGAGATATGTGTAAATTTTATCTTTGCCACTGTCAACGACGACCTCACTGACCTTCATTTTGAGTTCTTTTCTATTATGAGCGTAGCGTTCCTGATACGCAAGCTGGGTTCGTGGGCTCGAGTTTACAAGTTAAAGCACAACTCTAACGGTAGTTCTTTGCCAGTTCATCGGAAAAGCAACATCCTCCTCGTGACTGGGATCCGTTGGTGAAGCAGACGTATTCTGTCTGGGTAGAAACCGAGAAGGGCAGGAGAAAGTGGCATTTGAGTGCGTACTTTATTGCCCCGGGACGTCATGGATGCTGAAATTCTGTCTAGCGGCCTATTTTACACAAGCAACCGTTGACCAGCTCGGCACGGTAGACGATATCCCCGGAGTAGGGAATCTGATAGTTCCAGAAGATCATTTTAAGAGTACCAGAATCAAGAAGGGTGCCAACAAGACGGATGAATCGGCCTCGCAGGCAGCGGAGACAGGTCATTCCTCGAGTTCATCGCGGACGTTTGCGCCCTTCCCGGCACCTGTTTCTCCAACCCAGAACACATCTCCTGTACAAACGATACACATGTTCCAGCCATACGCCAATGCTACTCAAAGTAACTCGTATCAACCTACACTGCGGACCTCTGAGCCGTCAACACCCAGTGTTCATTATTCCGTTACACCTGCATTACGCCAGTCTCAACTCTCTTCGCCCGTAAGTGGGCAATATCACTCCGCAGAGTCTGCTATGCCTTCGAGCACCTCTATTCCGGGACCATCGACATTGCCGGCAAGGTGGACGCCACCCACGAATAGGGAGTCTCGTACAATAACTAGTTCCAACGACCAGTCCTTGAGGCTAACTATACCGCCCCCCGCTTCTTATTCCGCTTCATCACACCCCACAGTCACCTCGCCAGTATACCATACACCATCTGGTCAGCCGTCGCCTCATACTTCTCACCATCCGTCGTGGTTTCACTACCCCAAATCGCAACAAGAAAGCTTTGAGGCTCATGAAAACCCAAAGACGTATCAACCAGGCTCAGCTGATGCACAATCGAATACCTACTCCCAACAACATTCATCGCGTGGTTACTCTTATCACGCACCTTCACCTGTCCGCCCAATATCTTCGCAGCTAGAGGCTGACGCCGTCCCGTCAACGTCGACGCCTATCGTTGCGTCCAACGCAACCTATCCTACTCCGGCGCAACGTGCCGTCTTTCCTCCTATGCAACCACTCCCAATAAACGCTTTGACGTCACGGTATTCTCCTCGTCACTCAGCAGGGTTTGCACACCCACTCCAAGCCACGCCTGCCTATCCAGAAGTGGATTGCGTGTCCCCCGTGTCTTCAGCGTCGGGCTCGGGTTCAAGTTCGGTCTACGGTACCCACATAGGAGGCAGTACGCACGACTTCCATTATTCAGATCCCATTCCACAACCATCACTCGAAAATCCACCGGAACGGGGTGGCGAAATCGGCCCACAACGCGACTTGGCACCGCTGACATACCTGCAAAGACCTCATCCTTACAGGAGGCATCCAGGGGATGACAAAACGCTCCGCTTGCTCGCAAGGCAGGGTTCCGAACTGGAGCTGTGAGATCTTTTACTAGTAAGCAGGTCTTATTTGCCTATCACTCACTGGACCTGCCAATTTACTAACAAGAACTTACTCCTTTCTGTTAGACCGTCCATCTACTTGTGTGTCGCTGTATTGTAACATTGCTGCTGTATCATACGCTTGCTATTTTGCTTTTTTTCATTGCTATCACGGCTCCTTTTGTTGTAGATGACGCGTATTTACTAAAGCCCCCTTCCAAGTTCCCTGATTTTCTGATTTCGTTACGCGCTCACGGACCTTTTATTAACCGATTTAGTTCGTTATTGTACCGCTAGCTTTCCTGTTTTGCTTCTGCTATTGGTCTCGTCGTTCATTTTGAGATTCCCCGTTATATAGGTAGGATATTTGGATTTGGGCAATGTCATATCTTGCTCTTTTAGATGATGCCTGCAAAGGCCTCAAGGTCAAAAACACGGGCAAATTCTCCCTCCCGCGGCAGTGCGCCACGATGCGACCCTGGATATCAGCTCCAATAGCAATAGACTCACGAGAAGTTCTCCTTAAGTGTTTCGCTTACTTATCCTGAGTATAACCATAAAAGAGCCGGTTCCGAGGGCACAGCGGACATTCGAACCAACGGAAAAATCGAAAGTGCACATACCTTCCACTCATCACGCAAGTACCAGCTACAGGGATGGAGTAGATTTGACATTCAGACAAATCTAAACGATGTCAGCCACCTGCCAGCACCGAACCTTAATAAATAGAAAGTATACGTACCTCTACTGGTTACTGGTTACTGGTTACTGGTTCCGGGTTTGCTCTGTGGTTCACTGGAAGACCGAACACAGGGTAAATCGTAACTTGATCCAAAACCTGATGATGTCAACGTACATTCTTGAATACGACAAGCTAGATGTATTTACCGATGAAATCTTCTCAGGAAACCCGCTCGCCATCGTCCATTTGCCCAGCACCATCAATCGAATCTCCGCGGCCCAAAAGCAACGTATAGCTAGAGAATTCAATCTCGCGGAAACAGTCTTCCTACATGAACCAGACGCTGCTTCATCGATATCTTTGATACGACCGAGGAACTACCATTCGCTGGCCATCCAACTATCGGGACAGGATGGTACCTGTTACAAAAGTACCCCAAAATGGATATAGTCATAATCCGTACCAAAGCTGGTGATATCCCAGTCTGCAGGAAAGGAGAGCGTGCCGTACGTCTTCGAATTCCTATAGAATTCAAGGATCATGGTTTGCATCCCCAATCGGAGCTCAATGTTCGGGCAGCGAGGATTACAGAAGCGGCGGAGATGCACCCGAACCTGTAGCGTCGATTGTAAAGGGCATGACTTTCATCCTGATCGAGCTGTCCTCTATGGAAGCTCTAGCCAGGGTCGTTCCACTGCGGCAGAGACCAAGCGTCTCGGTGGGTGATTGGCATGGGTTCACTGCCGTATACTTCTACGTCATCCTTCCAGACGGAAAGATTAGGACACGTATGTTTGACGGGCCAGTTGAGGATCCTGCGACAGGTTCCGCAGCATCTACACTTGCCGTTTATCTCGCAAGGAAATGGGGTACCCATGGGACACGGGAGTTTGACATTGTGCAGGGTGTAGAGATAGGCAGACGGAGTGAAATTGGGGTACGTGTTGAGCTGGGTGATGACGCAGTGGTCAAGAAAGTTGAATTAGCGGGAAAGGCAGTGACGGTCATGAATGGGAGGGGACTATCGGGAATGTATGAATAACGATCTGTTACATATCCCGCTCGTCGAGACCGTGATCCTATCGCTGACTGGCTATGCAATTGATAAGTAACCGCGGATAATACATCCGGTCAGTTCCCCAAATCGATGGCCGCGGGTATCTCAACGACCATGTCCTCGTCATGAGGAATATAGTATAGCAGGGAGAACATCAGCACGAAAATTAGTGCCTTGAAGATTCTCATCTTTGTCTCCCTCCATTTGGCTTGTTTCCGTTTGTCCAGGGTGAATTCCGGTATACAGACTTCAGCAGCTTTAGTGAAAACGTCTGTAACACCATCGTCATTCTTCGAAGAACATTCGACGTAGAATTTGGCAGGAGGCTTGAGCTTTTGGGCTATTGCTACGCCCTAAATAGGTATGTCAAAAGTAAGCTCGAACTGCCAAGGACTAGGAATAACCTCAAATTTAGGAACTGGTCGCCGCTCGGTCTTCTTGAGACGTTCAATTGTCTGCTCGTCCGACCTTAGATCAGATTTGCATGCCACGAGAATGGTGGGGGGAGTAGCGCCTGATTCTGCGATCTTGGTTGACCACTGAAGACAGTAGTGGTGAGTATTCAAGTCCAGATTCAAAGCGAAAGAACGAATGTTCCAGTACTTACCTTCGTTCGCGTATCCTCCAGTGACCCAGGATCTCCTACCCCAAAGCATATCAATACCACATGCGCTTCATGTAACAATGCGTTGAAAACTTCTTCGTCCTCGTTTCCATTGGTATCACGTAGTGTGAAGTCAACCCTCTTGCCCTGGACTTTGAAATGCGAAGCTTTTTCATCTGGTGGAGATTTCGGAACTTTGGAGATGTCTGTGTGCTCTGAAAGGGCATTGGGATGAAGACTTGGTTTTGACGGGATATACGCTTCGGAAAATACACCAGATTTGAATACGTTCAGTAAACTCGTCTGGGGTAGTAGAAATGAATGCCTGGGTCAGGATTGAGTTTGTAAAAGAAAAACCCACCTTGCCGCACTCATTGTTACCAATAATCAAGACCGTCCTTTTGAACACAACCTCTTCGTCGTTTGACATTTTGTAGGATGAGGAATAGAACAGCCAACACACAGCGCCAGTGCGATTGATTCGAGGTGAGATGCTTGTCAGCTATTGTTGGCTACCGTTGCCATCACCATAGCTTGCTCTCTGTAATGTGCGAAAGAGATGATACAAAAGGGCCCAATGAACTACTGAAGAGCTGGAGACAGCGCGCAGGAACATCCTCCAGCCGCTCCTTGGTAGATTTAGAGTGATCGAGCGACGCTTCGACACCTTGATCGACTGTTTGAGGCGTCTGGTTTCGGTCCTCCGAATCGATTCTCACTGTACGTTTCAAAGTTGATACTAGATAAAGATAAGACTAAGAGTCCTTATGTTACAGAGCAGGTCTATCTCGACGCCAATCACCACGGACACCTGGAGATGTTCCTAGATTGAACTCGATCCTGACTGAGCTGTGAAAGACGTTCATAAAGTGGAGGTACAGAAAACGGCCCTTGAGGCAGTTCGGATGAAGACTTGACAGGTGTCTTTGAACGGATTTTCAACGCCCCCTTCAAATTGATCTTGATCCTTCAGGCGACGAGAAGTGGTGGTGGAATCAAAGCCTTGGACTATGGGGCGACCATAGGTTGATATGGGAGTAGAGTCGGAAGGTTCAGTTGTTCGTGTTTTCCTGGTATTCATGGATGAGACGAATTCTGAGATAGTCATGAGTAAAAGGTATAGAAAGAGGGGCACGAACAGGGCACCTTCGCCGGGATGATGGAGGTGGTAAACATAGTGCTCAATCACTGCCAAAGCGCAAATTAGGCGGGCTCCAAATAAGGTGACCTGAGAGTGGACCAATCAAACCGTTGATACGTAAGTAATTGGTGACCTACAGACGTGCCCTCTTTCCACATGTTCACTGTCGGACACCTCGAGGTCTGTCTGTAAGCTGAATTCACCTCCGAGTCGGTAGTTTTACCGTTCAGCGCCAGTTCTCTCGGAGAGCTCCTGGTCCACCTTCTGCCGCGCTCCGATAACTCACCATGCAATACTCGTCATTCCCTGGACCAAATTAACCTCTCCTTTGGAATCCTTCAAGTTTAGGCTTGACTCGACCGTTATCACAACACGCGGCGCTGGCATGGCTGTCCGAATCTCCGCCCAGGAAAGACGAGGAGCCGGTTCGAGGCCTGAAGGACTGGTCCCGCGAAGAGTGGTATTTATATATAAATTTACTCCGCCCCGAAGTGGAATATCCAGTGGACTCCCCGGTCCCCGCTTATCATGAAAGACTTACCTTCATGGGGTAGGTATAATGAATCCTCTCCTGCCTGGTGCTGCCTGAATTCTGGTTGCTTGGTTTTGGGCTTACACGGTCGCACCTTCGAGCGATGAAACAACCAATCTCGGATTCTCCTAATGACAACGTATTGGTTTCCTTGGTTCCGAGAAACATTGCATTTATACAAATTACCTCCGTCTCGCATAAATACGTGTCATTCAAATTGTTGGTATGCGTTCTACAACGATGCTTCCCATCATCAGATTTTTCCTGCCAACACTCCTTTTCGGAGCGGGAGTAGTTTCTGCCCAAACACCCCCTAGCCACCTACCGCCCGTCGCTCCAGGCTATTTCAACGTCAGCGCAAGTACCCTCATTAACGCTCCCATCGACGAGGTCTGGCAAGTCCTGCTCGATCTCCCCAAGTACCCGGAATGGAATCCCTTTGCGAGGTTAGCCTCTGTTCTCCATCTTAACAAGTTACCCAAGTTGACCGAATACGGCAGAAAACAAGTCGTTACCAATGCATTATTTATACCGATTGATGACCAGACCCCTAAAGAGGGAGGTTACATGCTCATCACGACCCAGATACCCCCAATTGAAGGTCCCATCGATGCGAATACCCCAGGAAATCTACTCAATACGCGTATCTCGGGTGAAAAAATCACCCACATCAACACTCCCGAACCGTATCAGGCAGCATGGAAGTTCCATCCTTCTGCTGATATCGCGTTGAGTGCAGAGAGGTGGAGCGTGCTTAGCGTGTTTGAGGGACAGACATATTATGAAACGAGAGAAGTGTTTGATGGATTGTTGGCACCCTTGGTGGAGTCAACGCAAGGTGATGGGTTACAAAAGGGATTCCATGCACAGGCCAAGGCGTTGAAGGCAAGGTTGGAGAGTATGACGTGACAATTTGCGCCTTGCGTGTAGTTATACCAACGAATACCAAAATTGATCATGCATTTCCATCGGTGCACTCCTATACTATACACCGTGACGGTGTCACCGTCAGACTCCCCTCGTCCCAGGCAGAGAGTAAGCAATGAATTTGATCATAGTGTATTTTACAACTGTAAAAGCACAGTGGACCTAGTACAGTAAAGGGTATATGGATACAACATCACAGGTCTCCAACTAGAAGATATGGGATACACGCAAGAGAGAGAGAGAGAGAGAAAGAGAGAAAGAGAGACGAAACCGTTCCAATGTCTTTTTGTAGCGTTCATGGCAATATCATTATCGTTCGTGGGGTATAACTGGGTATATATCACCCAACGCTCAACCATGACGACCGAGCGAACGGGCAGTCTTGCTGACAACTTTGGCCTCCGCCTGCTTGAGCTTAGCACGTCGGGCACTGAGATAAGTCGCGTCAATTTTGGAGCGTTGACACAAGTTCGAGTTGAACAACTTACTCCTCTTCAGCTTCCCTCTCTAACACTTTAACATGGTCTCTAGCCTCCTTGACCATAGCTCTCGCAGCCATCAACGCTCTATCAGCTTCTCTCTCCGCCGTCTCGGCCTCATGTACTTTCTGTCTAGCAGCTATGATGGTTGGGTCGTTACCAGCACTGTTGTGCCCTCCGAACCCAAAGAAGCCACCAGAATTTCCAGAACGGACGCTGCCAGTACCACTACCAGAACGACCCAAAGAAGAGTCGTCTGAGGAAGAACGACGGTGGAAGAATCCACCGCGATTGCTCGACCGGGCGGAAGGCTCGGGAGAAACGGATCGGCGACGACCACCAAAGAGTGTACCCTTGCGAGTGGGTGAACCATTGCTATGGGAGGTGGAGCGATTACGATGAACGCCGTCGTTACGTTCATCTGGGTTGGACTTGAAGAGAGGCATGTCTTGGAAGAGCTGAGGTTTGAGGGTGACGATTAGAGTAACTGTATTGAGATTGTTTTGGAGTGAGTAAAAGAGGGAGAGGCTTTTTAAAGAGCTGAGAGCCACTCTGCGTCACTGACGGCGATAGAGGTGCGTGCGCGCCACGATGGAGCGCTCCTCATTCAGCTGGATCCACTGTCGTCATTTCATGCCCGTGCCAGCAGGGTACTCATCGTTCAATCACAGAAGGGCTGTGTGGTTGATTACCAGATCGAGGGTTACTTAAAAAAAAAATGCTGTTGAGGATACCACCCGCACATTACCGAATACCGGTTCCTGGTCAGGAAAACGCGATTCCATTTGCCTACGGAACCCCGACAAGATGTATGTAAGCTCAATAACTGTCCTTGAGAGCTATTGGATGCTGTACCAAGAAATATAAGAGGGAATGGATTTGGATGAAAGACAGATGTTCTGACGTCCGCCATCATGTCCCAGCCATCCCAACAACGCCAACGTGATCTCTAATTTTTGCAATCTCACTCGCGGTCAGATTTGCTTTGCTGATCGTCAAAAACTCCTCCCAAGCGGTTACAGCGTCTATTTCATTCGGGAATTCGGATCTAGAAACATAGGGTCAGCCAAAGGCAAACGTAAGAAGAAACACGGACTCCACGTACTTCAAAAATATCGACAGGCGCTCCCAAAACTCTGGCTTGGACACCACTTCATGATAAGACCCTACCACTTCCTTTGCAGGCGGGTCAGTCTGCGTATCGTCGATATCAAGTTCGATGTCCATCGGTCTGAATTGAGGACTGGGACTGGGCGAGTCATTGGCTGGCGATGGAGACAGCACGACTGACGGAATACGTTGATGCCCTCTCCTACCACTACCGCTACCTATACCAGTATCACTAGTGAGACTAGCACCAGACTGCGAAGGAACAATAGGAGCGGGTTGTGCAATGGTCACTGGTGCCGAAGGTAGCTTCGATGGATCCCAATCAAACCCAGTCTTCACCATAAGATTCACCACGTCTCCGGCCTTGATAGGGTATTCCTTCAGAAGCTTGTTATCGGCCAACGCCTTTCCCTTGTGCAATAGACGCTGTGCGTCAGCTGGAGGCGCGTGGGTGGACGATGTTGCAGATGATGTGGATTCAAAGAGCTGGGATTTGACAGATGCGATGGTATCGGTTGGAAGAACGGATAGATTAAATGTAGCAGGAGGTTTGGCTGACTTGATAGTGATGCTTATAGATTCTGGTTTAAGAAACCTGAGGTCGATACTTGAGAACAGCGAACATTGAATCTCACGCACCATTCGTCGCTGGTTCATCGTCGCTCTTCCTTTCTGGTGCAGCTGGCACGGGGACCTACGCCGATGAATACGTGTGCAAGTTCACACAATAAAAGTTCATTACCTGTAACACGGGAACCCTAGGCAACGAATTCTCCGGCGGTTGCTGATAATCGTCGCTATATGTTACTGGCTGAGTAGAAATGGTATTCGAAAATGTCTTGATGAACGCAATCTCGGCCTGTTCTGCCATGGCCTAATTGATGATGAGGGTGGTGTTTCAGACGATGAGGGGAGTAAAAGGAGTAGACTGGATTTTATACTGAAAGGAAAGCTGTCAAGTTTCCACAAGAGATTCGAAGGAGAAAGCCAAGACACGTACCCGATATGCTGCTGTCGTGGCCAGTGGAAGACCTGGACCGGCGCCTAAACTATCTCTTTCTACAAACCACCACGTTTCAGGTGCCCGCTAACTTGCCTCGTTACGAAGTTCTCCATGAATGATACCATCGACCACGAGTAGTTCGAGGGGCTCGCGTATGAAATGTTGGATATCGTATTTGGATTTTTTTTTTCTGCCGTACGTCTTTCTGAATAGTGCATCGCGACATGTCCTTACTCTCCGTTTTTGTTTCCAGGTGGTATTGCGATGGGGTGGTTGCCTCTGGGAAGGGCGATCTACTCATGGTTTACCTAGACGCTCTTGTCATCATTCCGGATGCCTATCTCTACAATCAGGCTGTCAGAGGACTATCAATGAAGTTGCTGAAGCTTAATCGAGTCCATAAGCAGTGGTCAGTAAGTCGCAGGCCAAAAACCATTTGAACGAGACTAGGCGTCCACCACGGAACATCGCTCGCAACTATTTCTGTGCTTCGCGCTTCAGTCATGAAGTCCATGAAAACGAGCGTGCAGATCGGGTCCCAGACAGATTCAACTCCGCCAAACGATATTTTGGCTTAACCGCTGTCGTCGGAGTCGACGCCGCCTTGTCAATGTACTTGAACTATCAACGTTCAAATACAAATCCTATTCATACCATTCACGTCAAGGATTGAAATGGTCCACTCTTTCCAGGAGCCTCGCGTTATGTCCGTATCCTGTGCATCCCTGACGAATTCTATAAGAACTTGGATCGGCGCGGGTGTTGCGCTTTCTACTGCTCCTTCTCGTATCCAAATGTCTAGCAGGAATCTTTGATTTTGGGATATACCATGACCATAATGACAGAGGTGAGCATCTTCCACCCGCAGCATTTCATATATCGATCCTAATCCTGTGTACAGGTGATCGGAGTCCAACAAGTAAGGCTCATCTGGGAACGAAGATAACGCAGGGAAACTATAACATTGACTGCGAGGGCAGATATGGACTCTTTTCTTCGAAGAGCTCGGACACTGAAGCCTTCTTCCTAGAGAAACTCTGGCTGTGGTTCCATCTTGACCGGTGTTAACTGCACTGGAGTAAGTTAGGCACGCTCCAGGGTTCATTGGTACCTAGCGCCGCGACAGCAAGTCCAGTCTAAGAACGCAGTAACTCGGATAAATTCCTTTCCGCATCGGCCAGCATTTTCAGGGTTATCTTCATTCTTCCGCCCTAAAGACTATCCCTGATTGGTTGAAGTATAACCGTAACCGTAACCGTAACCATACCCCCATATGGCTGAGAGTGGCCCTTAATTTGCATATATTGCAGCACACAGGGCATTAGTCATACGAGTTGCCGAGATGGTCGACAATACATTCCTCAATACCTACTTTTATTGGCGGAGGCAGAAGTAGACCCTTCAGTTGGATGGACATAGCTGCACAGGTATTTCAGCGGTTCTCATGACCTCCGTAGTCGGTGACTCATACCCTCAATAGTCTGAACGAAGGGTGCTGAGTGCGCAGCACTGAACAGTTTCAAATTTGCGCTGAGAGGCTGAGAGCCCGAATCGGAATGTTACTAGTGTGAATCGGTGTTCACAATGCCTGACGCCTGTGCCATATGGCCTGCTAAAAATGCACCAGGAAGAGCCACCCAGAGTCAGATGAAATTCTTCATTTAACCTCATCGTGTAGTGAGTAAATATATGTCGACCATGCTTCATCTCACTCCAGAATCTCTAAACCCATTTTTAACAGCCCAAACTACATGGTCCTGGGATTTGTAATGTCTGTGAGAAGTTCCTTTTGCCACGGCGAACTCCTAGGATGGTTTCATGATTGGTCATTTCCCTGAGACCACTATAGATGTCGAGAAGTTTACCCGAAACACTACTCGCGTTGCTCAACAACTAGGATCATCAGCAAATGGTTCTTGACATGCAGTATTGATGCATATTCCACCTTCTGTCAAAGGAGTCTGGTCTTGGAGTTGGACTCTGTAAGTATCATCCTCTTCATCAGTCAATCGGAACTCACTTCACAAAATACAACCTAATACAGCCCACCGTAAGAGCCTTCCGATGATAAACAAGCACCTGCCTCCACATCTCAGGTACCTGTGTACATCTTGGCTCGGAGAGGGTCGAATATGATGAAAATAGCGGGGAATTCAAACATGTGAGTGCCGATTCCCCGTAACGTCATTTCGTGCGATATTTTTTTCCACTACATTTTCTTTCCCCAGAGAAGTATTCCTTGTTTGATGTGGCGCGGCTCTAGCCATACAAAAAGTATCGCAGTGTTATTCTGTTGTTCGTCTTTTCTGTGGTGCTGTGTGGAAGGTGTTCGGCAGCAGTCCTGAGCCGTACGGCGGAGATTCACTTTGTGCCGGAAAACTAATGACGACGACCTGGGCCTTTCAGCGGTCCGTCAGCTCAGTCCAGGCCTCCAAAATGCCAAAGCAATAGAATTAAGGATACGGTTGTATTGGACAAGTGTGTGCAAGTGTCTTTCTAGTGTTCCTTAAGAGCTAAGATCTCACGATTCCCACCAGTTCCGCCGTCTCTCCTCCAACAAGCTGGTTGCGAAGGGAGGGACGGATACACCAAACAACTCCCCGTCTTGTGTTCTTGTCGTCTAATACATCAGCGTATGTAGGGAGGATGAAGTTCTCGTAATCTCTCGTTTCCCGGAATTTACAAACGTGGACGTCGTGGCGTTGATTTCCCTGTATGCGTCAGCGCTTCAAACAGTATATGTAAGTGTTGAACGGTACATAACCGACCATTATCTTTTATCCCTCACCACTTCACGCTCAGCAGCCATAACACAGAGTCTAGCATGTCCCCGGTGCCAGGAATACCGTCTGATATCTCTTATTCGTGAGTCCCGCATCGACACTCCATCCGGACCTTGCTCATTTGCATTATTAGTACAGGTCCTATAGTAATGGATCCCCTTTCTTGCTACCTTGCCACTGACTAGTTATTACTGCTAGATTACAACCTTCATGCTTGGCCAGATTCTTTGTGAGTACCTTCCTCCCCCACTACAATCTCCCAGGACTCAGTTGTCAGATTATAGATGGCGTCCAAATCCTTCAAGTTTGTGCGTGATTACAACATGTTGCTATGCTAGCTGGAAAACTTAATCATTTCCCATTCAAGATCTATATTACCTGTCATTCCCAAAAGACAAGCCCTTTGTCAAGGCCATGGTTTATACTGTATTCTTCCTCGACACACTGCAAACCGTTATCTTCTTTCGAGACGCCTTTCAAGTCTTTGGTTATGGCTTTGGCGACGTTGCTAATTTCAAAAAAGCGCACTTGTCCGGTTTCAGTGTGCCTATCCTTACTGGCATGGGTAAGTGCTCGATTCATGGAAATTTGCCATTCGCTAAGAAGAATGGACAGTTAGCTTCATTGTCCAGGGCTTTTACGCCTACCAACTCAGAATTCTGTCCCGGTCCAAGATACTAGTTGGTGTTATCATAGCTGTAAGTCTTCCATCTGTCATTGGCAACGTCACATCTAAAACCGAAACTATTACAGGTTTCCTTGATCCAGCTAATTGCTTCTATCGTCGAAGGGGTTCTCGTATTCAAGATAAATGACTTGGCGAATCTACAGCGTCTGTCTTTCATTCAATGCACAGTCAGTTCAGCCCTTTGCTTTACCCAGCGGTAGCATTGCTTACATGCGCATTTAGGTCTGGCTTGGTGTGTAGTCCGGGCACCCCTACCAGACACCTAATTCAGATGACCTACAGCTGGTTCTGCGTTGTGCGACACCATCATCGCAGTCGCGATGACTTACTACGTGGGTTGTCTTCAAACTCTATAACTTATGCAACACTAATTTGACCTATCAAAGCTCATGAAAGCCAGCAATGGCATGAAATCAACGAATCTCCTCATCAAACGTTTGATTCGCCTTGTAATCGAGACTGGGACTGCAACAGGTGCGTATGTGTGGACATATTCATGCGAATGTGCGCTGAGCACATTTCGCAGCTACGGTCGCTATCATTGACTGCATACTCTTCGTGGGAGTTCAGCGGTACCCGTTCCATACCCTTCCGTCCAGGTGCCTAGCAAAGGTCTATGCAAATACATTGATGGTCATTCTCAATAGCCGGATACGCATTGCTGGGAGCAGGGATGAAACAAAGCTAAATCCGTCGGTTGTAAATGTCTGGTCTGATATCAAGTTTTCGTCTATACTTAGCAAGCAACAAAGTACGGCTGCAACGTCGGAGGAGACTGGTAGCAGCGGCAGGACAAACGGAGGAGTCGCGGGTAGGATTCGGTACTCCACACAGAATGGAGGGCAGCTGGTTCCGATGGAAGAAATGAACGTGAGTCATCGCAGCACTTTCCAAACCTTCATTCATGAGCCGTCTTTGTTCAGTCTGACGATCGAAATGAGAATGAAGTTTTCAGACCTTCAGTGAAGTCAAGTGTATCTGATGCATGAATGTAATGATACTATCTTTCGAATCAAAGGATTACAGGATTCACGGATGTGAGTAGTTTATAATGTACATAGTTGTACAAAGGACGAGAGTCGGGAAGTCTCGCTTTGTAGTAGTTCATTCCTTTGCAGTTATCCCTTGTATCCCAACTCTTTGAACTGCTGATTCGATTGGCTCATCTCCCCCAAGCAGATCCAGCCAAAGACCACCCACATCGTCCCTCTTCAGAAGCTCCACTACAGTTGCAGCAACGTCGTCCCTAGTCACGCTGCCAGCCTTCCTCGCCTTACCAAGATCGACCTTTCCTGTACCGGGTTCATCCGTTAACATTCCCGGACGCACGTAAATGTCTTGCCATCCGGATTTCTTGGTCTTCCGACTCTCTTCGTACAAATACTCGTCCGCATCGAGTTTGGCTTGACAATACGCCCCAATGTTGCTCCATGACCGGTTGAACTGCGCGACGTCGTCTTCTTTCCACCACGACGCAGGCTCCCGACGCGCGCTGCTGGTAGAAATGATGAGAAACCTGGTTACTGAAGGTGCCTCGAGGGCTGCTTTCATGAATCGTTTGGCAGCAACTTCATCCACAGCCTTGGTGCGTTCGGGTCCACCTTTTCCGCCTGCGCCTGTTGACGACATGGATTAATACGTGAGGTGCCTAGAGATCCGTGTAACACACCAGCGGACCAGACGACCCAATCAATATCTACCATCATCCGCGCTGCAACTTGATCATCGGCATCTTCGATCGATGCTACTACTGGTTCGACTAGCTTGATGTTATGCGCGGGTGCTAGAGCACGAATATCTGCGATATGTTCCGCATTCCGAACAACCGACACAATATGATGGTTTTGTGCAGCAAGGAATTTTGTGATGCGAAGAGCGACTTTTCCGTGTCCACCTAGAAGCAGGATTCGAGCCATAAGCAATGAGGATAGGTCAAAGTAAGCTTCATCAGTGGTTTGAAAGGAAAATATGGGGAGCCCATAGCGTCATCGGCTGCGTTTGTGAACAGGTCCGCTCGGGATCAATAGCCGAAGATTGGAAGAGAATCACACGTGACTTGGACACGGTCTTGACCAGTCTGACGTCCATCATCCGAAATCCGAGAAGACTTTCCACTCAGGTACAAGTTGTTCTGCATCGACACCTCGGGCGAGTCGCGCTCAGGCAGTGTCCCAAAGATAACCAAAGATACATAAAAATAGCAATTCGACCAGCCCCGTTTCAGGAATTCGATTTCTCAACTACTCGGCTTGTGACCTCTTCGAGCTCCGGACTGTATTAACGGCCACGGGAACGACCGATTCCGTATTCAGGTGGCCTTATACCTGCAATGCAAGCTACATAGAATCCAATTCTCGCAACTTGGGACTTTCAGAACTCTTCCGTTCTTCCCAAAAAGACCCCACCACTTACTACGAAGGTAATACTTTTGCGTTGAGTAGCTATTACAGCTCCCGCTCGTACTCTTTACTCGTTTGGTTTACCATGCCGACTTATCAACGACTCCAGCAATACGCGCTTGCTATTGGCGTCATCAGTATCATGTACAATGGAGCTGAAGGTGCCGTTTCTATCGGTCTGGGTGCAACCGTCATCCCGTTCCTTGGTTTTCTTCGGGTATAGAGGCTACGATTGTCATGTGGCGGTTCTGGAATGTTGCCCTGCCAGGCGAAGAGAAAGCGAAAGTACTGGCTTCTAGAGAACTCCGGTGAGCTTCGAGCATGTTTCTGCGATGACGATAAAAATGACTTTATCTCAGATTCGAGAAGATCGCTACCATTGGCATCGCATTCCACCTTATCGCTCTCGCTCTCGCAACAAAAGGGACCGTGATATTCGGCTTAGTGACGCACGATGAACCTACTACTTCCAACGCCTCATTGATCGTTTCAGCATCTGCTTTGTTCCTCATGGTGGCGATATGGTTACCTAAACGTTATCTCGAGCGCTCAACAGCAGTGCTATGCAGGGAGAAACACAATGCTCACTCTCATGCATACAAATAATGGTGGTCTTATTCACCGGAGTTCTGATATACAAAGCCTGGCGAGGCGGGTGGTGGGTTGACAGCACGACATCTATAGTATTAGGTTTGCTGTTTGGCTGAAAAGGATGAAATATGTTGTGATGGGCAACAAGCCCTTCACTCGGTGGCGGATGCTGTAACCATTGCCAAAGTAAGGAAGCCGACGAATCTGGAAAAAAAAACAGTGGAGATAGAGGAGAGATACAAAGATCTGTGCGAGTGCTGCTACGAGTCCGAGGCGTGTAGAATGGCAAGTGAATGCAAATTTACACCGAATGATTCGTCAGAGGTGCGTTTTTGGTTACTCTCAGATTCTTGGGTTCACATATTTGCAGACCTGCTGTGTACGTTGTGTACCTGTCAATGTTCATGGAAATAAGTGCTGTACCCATGAGTATGTTGCGGAATGACCGGCCTCTCTTTCTCAAACCAAGGTACGTGATTAGACTTTTACATTCTCGATCAAAACAGCTTATTCTACTGCTAAACAGCCGAACAAGTCGTCTGAATCCCCCTCGCCGCCACTGCCAATATGTACCCGAGAGTCAAGATGACTCAAAGTACAACCGAAGTCCGGTTGCTGTGCTCCCTGTTAGCTGAACGTTCGTCCCGCTCTATTCCTCATACTATGATGTCCCTGCGGGAGTCCGCATTTGACTAGCATGAATACATTCTATATTCCGGTCCGGGATTCCTTCACATGGACCAGGGCCCAAGTTGAATACTTTGAATCCAGATCCACGGCAATGGTGGTCTTTGGTTTGCAGGACAGACAAAGTATTGTGTTACGGTCCATTCACATGAGACACCGAGCTTTCCTTATAGCTTTCCGGCCAAAAGAGGACAATGACTGTCTTATACACATCTACTTTATGTATTATAATACAGCGCTCTACCTCCAGAGTTTTCGAGTTCGAATTCCGGGGCCCAAAAATCTACAAGATCTTTCGGATTAGCGTGTTCAGAGGCCGTTGGATTCAGATATCTTGTGGCCATGAATCTGGACCCAGGAGTTCGCCGCACTAATTGGTTAATAGGTTCACTGATTTTTCACTGAATCCCGAGGAGACCAAGACCACTCTTTAATATTCTTCCTGCATCTGCGCATTCTTTGCGATACGATTTGAATCAGGGAGAGAAGAAACAGGGGATGAATCTTGGGACAAGAGCCTCAGAGAGAGAGAGAGACTATTTGGCTGTGTTTGAGAACTTCTGACTCTGCTCTCAACTTCCTTGATAAATTATTCGCTCCTTTTTCAACTATCGGGCTCATCTCGACTTCCCGCCTCTTCAGTCATGCCAATTTCTCGTGTATCAAGTCGTATTCCACTCCATGACTTTCCACTTCTATCACATCACAAGGGAGACTCAATCGCAACGTCGGCAACTTCATGGACGACTAAATTTGCAGGAAAAATGACGAGGCGTATTCGACGTCGTGCATCACTATTTACCATTTTTTTTTCTTCTTGTTACTCTATCCGCATATATTTCTCTGGTCCGTCCAGCACTCGTATCGTCTCTCGTAGCACGCCAGCCAGATTCTCGGACGTCAAATCGGATCTCTTTAGCACTGGAGAACATGATGAACTCCCGGCTAGCGTTAGAAGCGACGGAGACACACCGGAAGGCAACTGCGGGGCGTATTCATCAATTGGCATTTACTCCGGAGCAAGAGTTGGCTGCAGTCACTGGTTTCCTCGCCAGTTTAACTCACAACATTATTCCGTCTTCGGTCGACCCTCTTCTGAGTATTGACCCTCAACTTGTGCTGGAGTTCGATACGCGTGCCACTCGTGTGGCCGAGGCTGTTGAAGAGATGGTCCATGACGTCTGGACTAACAATCCTGTGGTGTTCTATTCAAAGGTGAATACTACTTGCGAATGTCCCTTGATTGAAACCTGATTGTCACTTTTCTAGTATCATTCTGCAGGCTGTCGTGAGATAAAACGACAACTAGCATCCTTCCATCTCCAGCCTCCGCCTACCATCATCGATGTCGACATACGTGGTGACTCCAAGGTGTTGACTCCCATGCTATTCCGCCTCACGTCACTCACCCAGCTGCCAATACTTCTGGTCGGCGGTGAGCCCGTGGGTACCTTGGAGGAGATCCGAGAGAAGGTTTTGAGCGGGGAGTTGCAGCAAAAAATCCAAGAGTCAGGTGCTGTTATTGGCGGCGGGAAGAAAAGAGGAGGTAGGAAGATCGACATGTAATCTCTGGACTATCTGCGTTCTTTCGCACATCTCCTTTCGGAATCTTCAGTTATGGGGTGTAGGACACTAGAGAAATCACCACACTGTACTGTATACTGCAGATATGCACCATAATCGTCGTCAGCGCCTTTGTGTGGCAGTGTACCTTTTCCTTTGAGTCACCTTACGGCTGTCTCTCCAAGTCCTCACTAGGGTACCTTCCATACCGGAATATAGCATCAAGGACCGAAGAGAATATTGCACCCTTCGCTCTGTAGAGCATATTAACCTTCCTTGGGTGCGAACGATCAAGCTGCCTACTTCGCAAGGGTTCCCTCGTCAGTCTCCGGACCGCGGAATGATAGCTTGGATTTCTAAAAAAGAATTGAGAGCGAAAAAATCGTGCTTGCAGGCGGAATAAGCGCACCAAGCGCACAGGTCTCGCTAGAAAGCTTTCCATAAACGAGGTACCATATTCCGAGTAAGACCGTTTCTTGAAGAATCAAACTTTGTACTAGCGGAGTTGGTTCCAACACCGTGCTGAAAGTCTTTCCCTTCGCATGGAATCTACACCAAAAAATTTGCTAAACCAGATTGAAACGGAAGTATCTTGATGAGTTTTGGAATGTTCCATACCCGCACAAGGGTGAACGAATAAAAGTTAACTAGAGGTGCCGGTGGTGTTCCTAACATGCTTTAGGAATCGTTGATCCTGTCCACCAGATAGAGGAAGGCACGCGAAGAAGCTCAACACGCCGACATCGGAATTTATTTCCTTCACCTACAGAGAATGACGTTAGCGCAGTCAGGGCGGTGGCAGCGCGTACCGACCCGCACATTGAGTCGCACATTGAGTCGCACTTTCGCGTCGCTCAGCGGCCGCGAGCATCGTAGCAGATGTTCAATGCCAAGCATGTATTTGGGTTTAAGAGTTCCTGCTGCGAGTCAACAAGTTCATTGTTCTGGGGTATATGCTAAGTGCTGCCGTAGTAGTCTCTGGATCCAATAAGCACATATACACACCAATCAACTAATACAGAACGACCCGATCTTGTTTACGAAAATAACTTGCGGCGAAGGTCATGTTGCGGTATAATGTTGTGCTAAATAATTCAAAAGTTGTTGAGAAAAAACGTCAAACGAGTAGGAAAACGTTCACCTTCGATTCGTCACTGCCTTTCTCAGTGTGAAACCATGTGGCCGCAAGGTTACTGCTGCTCGCTATACCTTTCTTCCGACTTATTCCCTAGTAATCCCACCACCCAGATCAGTTCCCATGTCATTCCATCAGGTCACCCTGGTATAGAACGACGGAGACCCAGTATCTGACGACCTGAGGTCATAATTCAGACACCCCAGAATAAGAGATTGGATGCAGTATCATGATGAGCCACTGAGAATGCGCTCTACATTGAACGAACCTGGTTTCCACATTTACTTGGAGTCATCCTGAGAACAAAGGAACGGAGCAGACGTTTAGGGTGACACTTGGCTACATGAAATGAACCGGTGGCGAATGATTGAAAGATGGAACCAGTTCATTGGCGCCGTCACACCCGATGCAACCGGCGTTCACCACACACACAACTTCCGAAAGTCCGCTTGAGTAGTCGTCGTCATCGACAGTCAGAGAGTTCGGAAACACAGGAACAGCACTGGATTGTGGTAATGGATTTCCATCCCCTAAGGAGGAATTCTGAGCGAGAGATCTACACTGGTCGTGGAAACAAGCACGTGACAAGCTGAGTCGGGAGTTACCGGATACATCACACTGATCACAGACTACGGTCCGGGTTTTCCTCGATCTCAACTGCCAGTGCCGGTGTCAAAAAGGCCTAATGCTATTCGCGAAGTGATTTCGAAAGTGTCGCACACGATAGCTCCGACTCTTAGGTCCCATCTCAAAAATATTTTAGAGCTGCTGGCGAGTTGGAATTGATCATAATCCCATAGGTGAGAACAAACCGGTCGTATTCAAAATGCATCCATGAATAGCTGAGTGGCGCATTCTTTTATTGTGCGATGGTTATCTCCGAAGGCTTACTTGTGCTAGGCTCGCTCAGATTGATGTCCGTGGCCCTTTAAATCCGCCAATGAAAATCTGATATCACTGTAAGCTTTCAACCGTTCAAACATTCCTTGATAGACATTATAAACTAACCAACCTTGATCACTATCAGAGTGGTCATCGCAGGTCAGTAGACCTTCAAGGGAACGAAAATACTTCCACGCTGTTGATAACCTGGAGTGCATCCATTTGAACATCATCATATGTTACCATTACTACAGTGCTCCGAGGCATCTGCAGGAAGGCTTTCTCAGCACCTATTCATTTTCCTCCTGAAAACGATAATTTGAAGCCAGTGGAATCAGGATCGCAGTCAAGTCTCGTTTATTTCAACTGTTTCTGGCATGATTACCGACTCGATATTTCCCCGGAAGTGAAATGCTTGTCATTCTTTCGCAGTCAGACAAAACGAATTGCCGCTTACGTCGGGAGGTTTAAGCAATCGCTCTGGACGCTGTCGCGATGCTTCTTCCTAGTCAAACACTAGATCCGCTGCTTTCGCTACACTACTGGTCGATACCAGTAGACTATCTCATTCCAGGGGGCGACTCCTGCGGCCAAAGAAAACGGTACCGTGTCTCGGTCCCTTCTAACGTCAGCTATTCGTATGGAATGCTTATAACGCGGGTCGAGAAGCGATTGGAGATGAAAATGCATGATCTTAACCTTTAATGTTATATTCGGCTTGTCAAGACTCACCGTTCCTATGTACCAAAGGACGGGCATCAAATGGTGCGCCATTCCTGATTCCTGTGTCCTGCGGGTTGCCAGACGTGATAGCGGCAGCTATAACTCGATGAGTGGCGTTGATGGTACATATGTACAACATCGTCACTATACGCGATATGTTGCTTTTCCACTTCAGTATCAGCCATCGCTTCTTTGTCACAATCGGGTCCAATCTTACACGGTTCGTATGGCTTGCTTTGGATGTAGCTTCGACATCTAATGTTGTCAAACGTCTTTTCGATCACGGAACTTTTCTGAATGAAAATCATTCATATTCCAGCTGTCGTCAATCTCCCTCAGATTCATGCCAAACGTTTCAAAACATGATTCAAGGCCGGTACAATCTTCCGGCTTCACGGTATGGCGTCGTTAATTAAATTATTTGCCAACCCAGATCTACCTGTCCCTTTCAGATAACGAACAGTCCCTAAAACTCTATCCACAAACTTCATATGGAATCGATCCTTTCTACTCGGTGCCGTAAATTGGTGAGTACATCAAGTCAGCTGCTATTTCAGTGGGAGCTGGCCTAGCTTCATAAAGGAGACATTGACGCATAGTTTCCTATAAACGCTCCTCAATCCGCAACCACCACCCGAACCTCTGGCCGCCCATCCGTTCGTAATTCTACAAGCCTTAGCATCCTCTCGTCCACTATTTCATTGCGGTCATGCAACGTGCTACATGTACTGGGCTTCGGATAAGATCCCCTTCTGATGCTCGGGTCATCTTCCATGCAGTCTTTCTTGATGTTTTGCCCATGGTCACCAGGCGGCTGGACTCGGAAGAACGCTCCTTAATCACTCCTGGATCCGTTTATGTCTGGGAAGAACGAGGACCGCAAGCAGAAATAACCGGGGTGAGTAACCGCACTTTCTTCAGACTTTTGCTGGGTGGACGACTAAATATTCGCCAAACAGGTTGGGATTGAGCGCTGGACAGATGGTGAGTACGACATCGACTCGTCTAGATTCTCTCGATTCTGAAGTAGCTTCGTGCACAGGCATTCGATGGGGTCCTTCTAGAGTCAGAGAGGTAGGACTCTGCTGCCTCTGTCCTTCAAGATTATGCTTAATTCTATCGTTTCCTCCAGGGCTTTTTATTTTACCATGCCAAAGGGGACCACCACAGCCTTTATTCCGACTCTGCTTACAACTTGTATGTACACTTTCCTCGTCCACCTGCAACATGACTCATATTCATCTAGGCGAGACACCACACGATCAATCCTCATCAAACAAACATACACCGTTTTCGTCGATACCCCAAGAGGTCAACGAAAATGGCATCTGAGTGAGTTATGTCCTGAAAGTCCCCCTGGAACCGCGATTTACCGCCCATTCTTCAAGTCGCTTACTTCACAGAAGAGTCCCTGGAGCACCTGCAGTGCGTAGACGATCTACCGCATCTTGCTTCTCTTCCTGTCCCTGATGGCCGGTATAAGAGCGCGAGGTCTGCAAAGGGAAAGCCAGAACACATGTTCAGCTCCGAACACGGTGGCCACCAACGAATCGAATATATACCCTATACCCCAAAACAAAAAACGAGGGGATCATCACCTCGATCTGAACACTCCTTGTCGGCTTCGCCGACGTTAGAAAAGCGGTCCTCGCGGTGGAATGCGCAAAGGTCCCCGTCGTTGCACGGCACCAGTTTACCCAATAGTCCGGTCCGTGACCTGGACAATCGCCAATATGATCACCATCCGAGGCGATCGTCGCTACCATTTTCGCATCGTGGAGCGGAAAATTTGGCACCTCTGGTTTATCTGCAAGCCATAACGCCGCCACGGAGATATCCTGAGGACGAGAAGACGCTTAAACTCCTCGCTTGTGCTGCCCCGATGTAATTATATGACGACCATATACCACCCTACAGTATTGCTCATACGCGTATTATATTTATCCTCCTACATTTCTTCTGTACACCAGCTATTAGATAGATATTATGTACGACTGACACTCATATACGCTTGTCCCCATATACCAGCGGAGGTCATTCTCTCCCTCCCATTCTTTCGCTCCTCTGCCTTCGTGAAGTCGGAAATCTACTTCACGAGCGAGTCTTCCTATACACATCTCTGTGCTCTGTTGATTTGCTCAGGCCCAGGTCCACTGCAGCTTAAAGTGCAAAGCGGTCGCATGAGAATACAAAACCGCGGGAACCACCTTAATCAACCAGCACGTCGGCGCGGAAAGAGAACTTTCATCGAACGAGCGCCCTGCTTTCGGATGTGGCGTACGCGAAATAACATGCTGCAATACTGTCCATTCCTTGACTATGTAGGCAGGATAACAAGAGGACCCTGGAATTAGTGGTAGGTCTCGTACAGTGTGGCAAAAGTTCCAAAGTGAAGCTATAACACTAATCCTTCTTCGCACTAATGGCCGTTCCTGTAAGGGTAGGGGGGAGCGACTGCTCTCCGACGCCGTACAGCAGTGAGATGGACCCGATAGCCAGGACGATCATGACGATAGCCGTCCCTGCGAAGAGCACGAACGAGCTAATTGTGGTGTGCAGTCAGCGATCTGATAGGCAAGATGCACAAGAAGTTGACATACCTGCTTACGTCTTTCCTTTCACACCTTTCACCTACCCATTTCTCCGTTTTCACCTTGTTGCCTTCTCCAGTCTTCGTGGTGGCACAAGCACAAATAAAGCACGTCCTTCCTAGTTTGGTAGCCTTGACACACTGGCCACGTCCGGAGCAAGCTGATGTAGCATTGTTGCAAGTATCTACACTGCCGAAGCATGTGGAGATAGAACTTATTGGCTGCTGAGGAGGTACGTGATTCGGCGGTAGAGGCACCTGGGATGCTTGGCGCTTGGAATAAGAGACCGTGGGGGTAGACGAGTAGGTGAGAACGGCAAGATGTACTCGTTCGTCATTAACGAGTTGATCCATGAATGAACGCAATTCCTGCACAGCATTCGTATAATCACTACTCTCTGGCCCACTTTCTTCCCGCAAGCGCGATAAAGTTGAAAGGTCCAGGGCAGCAAATACAGGTTCTTGCGAGTTGCGAATGAAGGAGTGCACTGACTGCACCTCAGACGCGTCCCAGTTTGATAGCAGTGATTCGTAAATGGACGAATAGCTGTGTCTGGCACGGTGAAGGTAGGTTGAGATGACAGAGCTTAGCGAGTCAACTTGGAGTGAAGGGGGTGTAGACAATTTGAAACTAGGTCGTAATGACGAAGGTAAGATACCTTGGCCGAAAGTCAGTACGTGAACTATTTGGAGAACCGGTTCCTCACACCTTTAGCATCCGAGTCCTCCATCGTAAGAAGTAAAGCATGTGCTTGCCCTTGAGCAACAAAATTGACTTGATCATACACCCCTTTCAACGACTCTGGTGCAGACTCAAACATCTCCAGGCCCAAATGATGGGAAAGTGCAGCGCTTGCATCCTCCGGGGAGAGTTGGGAAGAAATTGTAACTATTTCCGGTGAAAGATAGACATTGACGGCATCCGCGATATGTAGAACCGACAGAAGGAAACCCAGTATGAGCATGGTGATGATGTGGGACGAGGAAGTGGTTGTTTGGCCTTGTTATGCAGTGGCTTCTTCTCAGCTCTGCGATGGCCCTCCAGGTCAGTGAGTGCTTTGACTATCTCCCGCAGCTACGGAAATTAGTCCTACCGCCGCAGTACTGAAGGGGCCGTCGACAATAAGAGTCGGCTTCGATGGAGAACCGTCGCAGTTGCTCAAGATGGTGCAATCCGAGAACTACGGAATTCGAAGCCGGCTTATCAGAGCTAAGTCTTTGTGCAACACGAAGCGCCCTACAGACTCAGTTGAAAGTGTTGTTGCAATAGACATTCCTACATTCTTTAAACTTGCGATTGAACGTCGCTCAGTTCAGCCCGTGCTGAGAACCACGGCAGTAATTAACCGCTCCGTCGAGACGCTGTAACTGCTGTCAAACTGCTGTAAGCAGAAGTCGAGTCACCTTAGAACCGGAGCCGTGTAACTTGCGTTCTGTCAGTGGATGATAGGTGAGTCATTCAGTTATCCCTGTCCAGGAGCGGTTCTGAAATATCCTTGAGCAAGGGCTTGAACAGATACGCCAATATGTAAGACCGGGATTGCAGGAGCCTAAACTTAAAGCCTTGCTTCAAGTTTTGATACCCATCCCGCAGTCAATGTCTCACCTGTGCTTATTCCAGAATTGAATCGTCGTCATTTAGTTCTTGATTGTTGACAAACTAATCTTGTGATGAAGTATGGGAACGAGAAATTGCGCGCTGCAGGTCGAGTCACAATATTCTATGTATGTGTAAGCGCTTGCCTATAAAACTAACTTGAGGTTTAGATCGTTCATCAGTTTGCCTTCCAACACCAATGGATACTTCGATCCTCCCGCCGAGCTACTCGCTTGCTGCGCCCTCTCCTAGCTATTCCCCTGATCCCGCAGAAGATGAGCAACGTCTTATCTATCAACGTGCATCGAACCACGCCTCCTCACTGACCGGGATTTACGTTCGAAAGGAAGACAAAGTTACTGTCATCTTGGAGAATCAAAAGGAGGGCACCCAACAGCCCGAGTATGGGCGTCGGTCTGTCATCTCGGGCACTGTCCTGCTACATGATCCCAAAACCATAACCGAGGTCAAGGTGCAGGTATTTGCCTTCCTTCTTTATGAGCGGTCGAATTTTATAATATATCATTTGCAGTTGAAGGGTAGCGTCGAAATCCTGACCCTCTCACAAGGTTTTGTGCAAAAAGATCTTTGCGATGACTCATATGTGCTGTGGGCGAAAGACTCTGAAGCAGAGTGTCCTTCTTCCCTCTCATTATCTTGTGCGATACCCTCTACCTACCAGTACGGCCAAGATCACTGTCCTCTTCCCCCGTCTTACGACGTACAATTGTTCTCGGAAAATATTCAATATGTGAAAGTGGCGTATTTCCTCTCAGTATTCATTACGAAGACTCGAAAAGGTCCGACTGCCCTATTATTGGGCAAGAACCAACAGTGAAGTCTTTCGTTTTATTGCTGATGGAGAGTACTAATCAGTTATTAGAAGACTTCACATCTTGATAAAATATCGACCGCGGTCTCGTCCTCCGCGACCGGTCCCGTACGACCGCTCGTTCCTCTCGACTATCAAAGTATGTCCCGAAGAATGGCATCAGTCTTCCTGTACAATTCAGCCCCGTGTTCCGGAATCTAACCTTCAACCTGTGTCTTGCCAGGTATTCACGACTGTATTGCTAAACTGTTCTTTCAGTGACAGGTTTTTATCTACCCTATGCAGGTCTTCCTCCCGTCCGTGGGTGTTTACGAGATGACGGAAGCCATTCCATATCACCTTCAGCTCATTGGATCTTCTGCCACACTTTCCAGGTTATGCTCTCTGGATAAAAGTATCTCGACATTCATTGCTGCCATCCATACTACGGCTTACTTCCCGATACTAGATAATCCTCCAGTCGCACTTCGCCTTTCGAGGCAACTTGTCCTGTATATAAACGGCAAACCAGTTGCGGTCAACTTTCATCTCGGCGAAGCAAAAATGTGTTCACCTCCGCCGATCCAAGATGGTAGACATCCAGAGGATAACGTAGCATTCAACTTGGAGGGTGAAGTGAAGGTGGACATCGAGAATCTTACTGTTCCTAGTCTTGAATCCGGCATAATCGCTATAAGGGTGAGTCTGCTTTGCGTTGTCCGGGTTATTGAACCAAAGAGATCTGCCCCGTAGGACTTCATCTCTCTTGAACTTTCAAAATCTACACAAGTTTTGTTCCAGCCTTTGAAACATATCCAAGTGGTCAAGCTAGTTACTGACCCCTGGTCAGATACGCCCAACCCCTTTGGTTAGCTTCCCGTACTCCAAACCTTGGTTGTTCATAGATCTATATTGCACTGTACTCATCTCGTAATAGTTACCATATGCTTCCCTCTTAATGAAGCTGGATCGCAATTCACTACCCAATTACTACCCATGGGTAGATCTAAGGAATCTATTCTTGCCGCGTGACAAGCAACGAATACACAATCTAGATAGTAGATTTCATTATGACGGATTTAAGATGCGATTAGCTATCTCAAAGCCTAAGAAAGTAGCACCGTTGGCGAACGGTGATCTTCGGTACGAGGTGTATTAGCTTGACACCAACGTGGAGATTGCACCATTGACATACCGTATGAGTGTTGGGCCCAGACCACGAGTAAACGCTGAAAGGCCCTCTGTTCGCCACACTTTACGAACACAATCTATGGCTGACTTGTACTTCCGGCCAGTCTCTGGTGTGAATCCGTCCGTCTGCATGCGCGACTTGACCATGTCTATGGGGTATATGATAGCCCAGAGCTGAAGAGAACGTATAAGAATATTTGCGACTTTGAATTGATACTCGAGAACTTACCGCGTAACCTGCTGCTGCACCGTACAGAACGGCGTTTAATGGGTTTATTTCGTTTCGTTTAATGCCTCTGAGCATCATCTCACGCTGCACGAGCTTCTCGTAGGCCAAGAAGTAGATACCGTAACCAGCGGCTTCACGGACGAATGTAACGCCCTGGCCCTTGTAGATACCAGAGATACCATGAGCTGAATATATCTTTTTGATGGCGTCAAACGGTCCGTTGTACGGGTAGTTCTTGACTTTTTGGGTCTGTAGTCCTACACGAAATGAGAAGATTAAGCTATTGGCACGCGGAGTCCAGCTTGCATAGAGGGATAACACGTACGAATACGGATATGTTCGACAGGTCCTGAAACGAAACCGTTGGCGAGGCCAGCAAGAACACCCGATATGACGAGCTGATCTCCAGAGAGATTTTGACCACTAGGACCACCGTAGCCTTTATGCATGTTGCGTTCGGTGAAGAATCGCTTCATATATTCGATAACACCAAATTGAATTGAAACGCAAACGCCAATACCAAGGAGAGGCGTCAAGGTCCCCTATTCCATTGTTAATAAGACCAGTCATTAGGAAGTCACGTAGGCTCACCTTGTAGAATGCCAAAGGCCCCTCGTTCTTCAGAATACCGCCCGCGCAGTGTAACATGCCATTATATGTGCCTTTAGGCGAGGTTTGCATTCGCTTCAAAAGTCTTGCAGTGTAAATCATCGTGTCTTATAGATTAGCTCAGTAAATAGCTGTAACGTACAACTTTGACGATGTCGAAAGGTTGTCCGACCAAAACCTAAATACATAGCACATTTTCAGGATATAGTCGCACAAGAAAGGCAAAAACTTACCTGGGCAATCCCACCAACCGTTCCTGCAGTTAAATCCTTCACCGTCTTCAGTGACATCGTCTTCTCTGTAGCCTGGGTATCTGAAGAGTTTGAACACGAGGACCAAGGTGAGAGTGCAGCAGCAGCATAATATTAACTACAAAAATTTTGGTCAGTCCTTAGTCAGCATAGATAAGATAAGATCCTAAGAAGATTTTTCTGTTTGAACAAACTTGAGAACAAGTCTTCGAGAACCGGTGAGTACTTATACATCAAGTCATTGAACGCGAGTCAATGATTAAATGCAGATCAATCTACTATGAAGACTAGGTCGCTCGAAGAGCTGGAAGCTCAGCAACACGTCTCAGATAATGATGACGACGACGATACCAGCAGTGGTGGTAGCAGCGACGACGACGATGACGGAGGAGACGAAGTCGAAGACGCAGAGGATCTGAACCGCAGACTTGAAAAGCAGCTGTGGGAGGAAATCACAAAGGCCAAAGCTTTGGAAGCTACCACTGGTACCCCCGTCGTCGAAGAAAATCCACCTGAACCACCACCTCCTGCTCCGATAGACCCCCCAGCTGTTCCACGACCAGATCCTGCTTTAATTCTTCAAAAGAGGCAGGATGCCGTAGTTTTCACTATTAATGCGATCATGTCTCTTCTGGAACGCGATCCAACTGCTCACTCGACTCTCGCGTCAACAGCCATAACACCCCCGGAGTCTGGGAATGTTTTGGATGCGCTAAAAGACGTGTTGTCAGCAGGAAGTGTCTCCAAGGAGCGAGCAGCGTGTCTCACTCAAAGTTTGGTCGCTCTAGCAAGGAGTGAGGCCTTGTTTGGGAAGCTCCGTAATTCAAACGCACCATCCATTCAGCTTGACCTTGGCAAGCGGAAACGTGGGCAGTCAGAGGAACCTACCACTTCCCAACAACAGCGGAAAAGACGTGCTATCACTACAACACTGGACCTGTATTCGGTCATCTGCGACGCCGTCAGGACGGTCAGCGACGCACTACAGAAAACTCCGACAAAAGGTCCTGACCCATCTCTTATCTCTTCCATTCAACTCTCTTTGCATCAGATTTTTCTCTTCGCGGTCACTTCATCTTCCCGCGGAGGCCCCGAGAACAATCACCTTCAGGAGATCAGCGGACTCATTCAGGTCCTGGGTGTTCTGAGTGGCATCCCAATTGGTCAAATACCACCCACCGAGCCAGACAAACAGGGCCCCCAGGATGCCTTCACCGCATGGAGCAACCCTGACATCGGCACTGCTGTTTACCCTTGCACGGTTACGGGCTGCACAAAGACCTTTTCTCGCCTCTTCAGTCTTCGTACCCACCAACGAGTGCACTCTTCACAACGCCCTTACACTTGCAGCCTCTGTCCTGCTTCTTTCGTGCGAAATCACGATTTGAAACGGCACACTAGACTGCATGAGAAGAAAGTCTGGAAATGCTCCGGATGCAACAAGGTCTTCTCGAGGAGAGATGCTAGCAAGCGGCATAGAAATGCCGCACAATCCCGTGGGCTGAAGGGGGAAGCTTGCACCCGAGCTGAGCCAATACAAGTAGAGGCTGAGCATTCAGACGAAGACGACGTGGAAAGGCGTGGCGAGAAGCTTGTCAGGCTGTGGAGCGACACTGGCGGTGTAGCAGAAGGAGAGCTTGAAGAAGGAGAGGTTCCGTTTGATGTTCTGCATAATACACAGAGTGCAGTGCTACATCTTCATTATCTCCTGCAGACTCACGTTGCCAATGTGTCGGGCAATGCTTTCCTACCTGCTATTTCTGTACCAGTCGACCCTACTGCAGGTCAAGCCACCTTGGCTAGCGTGATTGCTCGTGCTCAATCTCAGGGCAGTACGCCGCCTAACAGTCTTGCAGCCGCTCCAGAAGAACCAACGGCACCGTTAGCACCTGCAGACACCGCGGCTACGCGAACAGACGAAGCTCAAGCTTCCGCTGACAAGCCACCCATACCTTCCCTGTCACTGTATGGTTTGTCTGCAGAACAGGCGAAAATGCTCGAAGATGCTATTACAAACGCTGCCCTCGCTGCTCAAGCCCAGGCAGAAGCTGAGGCTGCCTTGGAGGAACAAGATTCAGATGATGATTCCGAAAACGATTCCGACTCGAGTGATGATGAGAAAGACGCAGGGGAGTCTATGGTGCCAGCACAATAATCGATACATGCAATACTTATACAACATGGTCCGTTCATTCCCGTTTTCGTCTTATCGCGTCCAAACTGATAAATAGGAAATATAGGTAATAAATGAAAAAGTGTGGCACCTAATCGGAAGGAAAGTATGGGACAGCCGTGTCAGTCGCAACCAATCCACAATCCGAACATGCTTACCGTGGCGTCGCCGACATTGCGTGTCATAACTTTGTTCTGCGCTCTCTACTGAACCGTGGCTCCTCGTAACGTCGTCTCACATTCGCATCAATCCTCCTCCACTTCTCTTTGCTCTCAGCAGACTCCCTGTGCCATGCACCTGCAATTGCCTCTGAGGGTGATAAAGGTGGACTGGACAGAGGCGACCTAGGCGGACTAGGGGTTGGTAGTTTTTGGGGAACCCTTCGTGGGTTCATAGTCTTGGGCTTAGATGTATTCATCGGCGTAGTGTTCGAGGGGTGCATTCGGATTGGAGGCAGCCGAAGTACGGAACGGGGTCGTGATGGGTCGTCAGTGATGGGAGGAAATTTGACGCTAGTCTGAATGTGCACTTTTATCCTGCCACAATGCTTAAAGGGCTATACTCTATCCTTCAATCAACGCCTGGAGTAAAAATGAAGAATTATCCAATTTTTGAGGGAATCATTCACATATTGGACGGAGAGTACAAAGGGACGTCCCTTTGTACTCCATAACAGGAAGGTTGAAAGGCATCAAAATCTGTCCGTCTCGGAGGCTCTCGGGGCACTGATGCTCGTCTGTGGCTGAAGTGCGGCCAAAACGAAGCAGAAGACTGGCGCACAAATCACTGTTCTTTTCGAGGAATATCCGGAATCTTGACACTCGTCTTTAGGCATTCTTTCACCGCAAAATTGACTGCCACGGCCCCGAATAACGTAAACCCTTGATAAATTTTACATTGATAACCCGAAATAGGATCCTTAGCTCTGCGCGCGCAGAACATGTTGGACACTGCAGAACACATTGTTTCCATGAGTTATCTGAAACACGACGTACACGCTTTTCAAGCAAGGCTCCATGCCAGCGACCTCCCAAGTTTAGGCAGCCACGCTTTATTCCAATATTTTCCTTGGAAACGTTGCCTCGTGCTAACAGCGAGGACCTCAATCACATCTTGGACGGTGCCTGGATGTCATATTTGAACCTGGGTCAAGCGAGTAGAGACTGCAGCCAAAGTTACGGTCATTTCTTTTTGATTTTACGGAAACTTTGCCTCATTGTTTCATCACAAGAACGTCGAATCTAACCTATTCACTTAATGCTGTCCTTACAGCTCTTTTTCAGAACACGCGATGCAACGGTTCACCTGCGTACCACTATACCTTCGTCACAGCTACGCATTTCTTAGCGTTCGCGAACACTCGACGTCTTCACCAGCGTGTAACCGGACTGCTCTCATTACCGGCGCCGGTCGAGGAATGTGAGTAACCTCACACAATCTAGTTGCAATCATGCTTCTATAGCGGCCGTGCCATTGCCCTGCACCTCGCGTCAGATGGGTTTGACATATGTATAAATGACCTCGAGAGTAATGCTGCCAATGCTAGAGCTGTAGGTGTCTGGTCCTATGAAGTGGTCATTGATACTTTATGTCCCTCTTGATTGCCGCAGAAGCCAAAGCACTAGGAAGGTCTTTTGCGATTGCTCTTGGGGATGTAACCGACATGTCGGAAGTCAAGAATATGATCCAGACGCCGGTGAAGACATTGGGATTGTTGAATGTCGTAGTCGCAAATGCTGTCATCGTACAGATCAAACCGCTCGCAGAGACTACGGAGAACGACATGCAACACGTATTCGAGGCCAACGTCTTTGGCCTCATGAACCGCCAATTCATCGGGTAGGTTGGAGGAAAGATTACCAATGTAACCAGGTATGTGTGGTTTAACGCAGGTTCCTTGCAATGATAATTAAGCGTATTTTCCAGTGCTGCTTCGTTCAAGTAATTCCCCTTACTACTCTCGACATATAGCGCTAGTAAAGCTGCTGTTCGGAGTCTCACTCAAGGCTTCGCGCTTGAATATGGAAAGCACGGGATTACTGTGAGTGCGTATGCCCCTGGTATCGTAGGCACGGACATGTGGTAGAAGATAGATGCCGAGATGTCCAAATACAACAGCCTAGAGAAGGGTGGAAACTTCAGGGCCACAGAACAGCTGATAACTCTTGGGAGAACGAGTGTCCCCGAGGACGTGTCAAACCTTGTATCTTTCCTCGCCAGTCCGGATTCCGACTATGTCACAGGACAAACCATCTTGGTCGATGGGGAATCGCTTTAAGCTGAATGTTGACTTTGCGGCCCGACGTCATTTACTTCGTCTCAGTGACGAAACCTAGGGGGATTTGGACGCTCAACAAGTGTAGATATTATTGGGACACTCTTCCTGGGAGTGCCGAGAGTCTGTGATATACTTTGCTTGGTATGTAGCAATGAAATGAGAACTCTTTTAATCGCTCGGTTCTTGATAGACATCGGCGGCGGGCCGCCATCAGGTACTGCAGGCTGCCATCGTGTCACGGCACCGTTATCTTCTTTCCTCAGCATCACCACTATGCTGTACCCACGAACCATCCAGCTTTATCCATTTCGGCGCATGGTTATGTGTGGTGGTTCTTCCACTCGAAATAAGTCTGGTTCGGCCGTCACGGCTTCCACTCGAACAGCAATCATCACTGGAGCTGGTCAGGGAATGTGAGCACGCCTATCGGCACGTCCGAAACTTATGCCTCGTTAACCCATAAATTTGCGACTAATCAGTGGTAAAGCAATCGCCCTTCGCTTGGCTCGCGATGGCTTTGACATCTGTATCAACGACCTTTCCTCTAATGCAGCAGCTGCCGAAAGTGTGAGTCTCATACCTCCACTAAACACCTTCATGGCATTTTTCATTGACCACTTTCTTACTCAACAGGTAACAGCTGAAATCCGCTCTTTAGGACGTAAATCCGTAACCGCATTTGCAAATGTTGCTGATCGCTCCGACGTTGAAGGTATGATCGAGAGATCCGTTAACGAACTGGGTCCCTTGAGCGTAATGATTGCAAACGCGGGTATCGTTCAAGTCAAGCCACTTTTGGATGCAACAGAGAATGATGCTCAGCGCGTATTTGACGTTAACATTCATGGTGTCATTAACTGTGGTACTTTGGCTGCTAAGCAGTTCATTAAGCAAGGCGGCGGAGGGAAGATCATTAACGCTGCGAGGTGAGATGAATGAAAACTGAAGGCTCCAAGTTCTAATCGATATACAGTGGTACATCCTTCAAGGCGGCCCCTATGCTTGGATTCTACAGTGCCAGCAAAGCTGCTGTGCGAAGCCTCACCCATACATTCGCAATGGAACTCGCAATGCACAAAATCACTGTCAACGCTTATGCTCCAGGTGTTGTCGACACTAAAATGTGGGATCAGATTGATGGAGCAATGGGGAAATACAAAGGACTGGAAAAGGGTGAAACCTTCAAGGGTTTTGAAAGCATGATTATGTTGGGCAGAACCAGTGTACCGGAAGATGTTTGCGGTGCAGTGTCATTCCTTGCAAGCAAGGATTCAGATTATGTTACGGGGCACACTTTGGTCTGCGATGGAGGCCTCGTTTTCAATTGAGTGACAGTGTCCTATATCCTATTATGACAAAGTAACCAACCAACACTGTACAGTTCGTTGTCCCATTTCCGTATTACACAGATGCATATGTAAGTAGTACATACGAGGAAGCGTCCAAGCGGGAACTCCTATGTTACCAACACGCATCATAGGTGCATGCTATAGGCTCCCAGCGCTATCGAGAGATAGGCAACGAATGCGGGAACTCGCGTACCACTAGCCGAGTTGCTGGACGAGCTAGAAGAACTGCTTTGTTTGTTTGGGTCACCGTTGGCAGTAGCTGATACTGCAGAATAGATGAGTTACACGTATAAGGTCATGAACTGCTTCCTTGCAACTCACAGATCGTGTCAAGAAGAATATCGTTAGAGTCACCGCCCGCTTCCCAAATAGCGAATCCTCTTAGTCCGGTTGAATGAATGAAATCTCCCTATGAATTACTTTAGAACCTTAGTGAATGATGAGAGGGGAGCAAATCACCTTCGCTGTAAACGACTGTACATTGTCGAACGATATGAGCGTTTGCTTTTCGCTATCATAAATGTACGGCTAATCGGACTGTAAGTCGGTGTTCGGACCACTCCAAGGGTAAAGGAAAACTCGCCGTTTCACTGCAATTATCATATCTAACCGGTACTCCGCTCTTCACCGAACCATCTGGATTAAGATATCCTTGTTCCATAAGACCCCAAAAGTTATACACTCCCGAAGGGCCAACTTGGGCACCACAAACATCCGTTCCGCCTTCACCATCCCAACTATCTCCAAGGTGCTCCGCCTGTCTATTGAAAGCCGGATAACTTGCTAATTGGGTGTTAGATCCATCAGTGAAGGCCTGATTCCTCTCAACGACAAATGAGTGCCCATACGCAGGCACGCCCAACACGATTTGATTCAGCGGGAACCCCGCGTTTGACCATGCTTTGACCGAAGATACCGCTGAGCCGAATTCAATCCTTGGGCTGCCTGTTGGTACACACGTGTCGTTCAAAGGGGCATTTGGACCGGCACGAGATGATAGCGAGTTCCAGACGTCGTAGTTCATGATAGTAATAAAATCGAGGACTTGAGCGAACCCCGATAGATCACTAGAGGGTACGCCATCTGTGTTATTCCAGGGCTGGATAGACGTTGCGGCAGTCAAGGTGAGGTTGGAACCCACAGGGTCTTTTCGGAGCTCCTGAAGGAAGGAAAGAAAATTTGGGGTGTCTTCCTTTGAGATGACATTGCACTGCGAAAAAGGCGTGCATTAGCTTGAGTACGAAATGTGTAGCAATTAAACAACACACCCCGATGCCCTGTCGATTCGGGTATTCCCAGCTAGGTTGTGACAAAAACGAGATAACGGTAAGTAGTAGTCCGAATTGCGCAGCGAGTAAACACGCACTCGAAGTCCAGACCATCAAGACCATACTTTTTTACCACATCAACAGCCGTCTTCACGAGTTCTGATCGATTTTGTGCGGATCCGACGTTCGTTGAGAAGTACCGTGAACCGGTCCAGCCACCGATTGATAGAGTGGCTTTGACATTCTGTATGAAGATGTTAGATCATGGGACACTCCCTGGAATCGGAACTCAACGTTTTGATGTGCTGCCTGAACGAATCTCGGTAGCAGCTCTTCATCCGAGGCTTCAAGCGATAACCGGGTCACATCGGGTGTTGTAACACTGCGAGGAAGATCATGTCACTCAATATGGGAGAAATTGTGCAGAAAAAAGCTGCGACTCACGCGAATGCATACGCCAAATGCGTGTATTTTGACCAACTCACGTCCGACAGCGTAAAGTCCGACGAGTGCCATCCGGCATACCAAGCCATTGAGACCTTTGAATCTCCCAGAATGCTTGCATTTACCGCGGTCGATGATCGGGTCTCCAGAGCACAGACGTGGTCGACCAGAAGCGATATGATGAGGACGTGAAAAGCCAACATGGTGTTCGGGAGTTTGAATGGTTAGCTTTGTTTACGTCGTAACTAGGAGCATTGAACACGGTTTTTTATACCGGGATCTGACCGTGGGTCATTCATCGAGTGGGGTGTTGGAGCGGTCACTCCATCGCAGGCAGTGCAGTGACTTTTAGCTGTATCTGAATAACAATACGCCGACGTTGTGCAGGGAAGGTCTAGTGGGTCTAGTCCATTGTCGTCGTCGTCGATGGAGGCGGTTTGAAGGTCCGAGACCCGAGTAGCAACGTTAGCAACGCTCTATTACTGGCCGCGGCATGATTTATGACTTGTCCTGAACGACGAAAGTGGTGCGTCACTTTCTTCTCTCTCTCCCTACATCCTTGACATTTATAGTCTTTTCTAGCTGGGAACATAAATCAATGAACGGCCTAAATAGATGCCTTTTAACATCTTGGGACCAGTTCCGGGCTTGTGGACCGTTACGATTTGACCTCGATAACTCCCCGTTTTCAAGAGCGGACTCAGATGTATATTGTAAACTATCAAGGTACGCGACTCACCTCTTGGTGTAAGTAGCAGTATGCTCTTGACATTGGAATATACAGCAGCTCTGTGTCTAACTCATCGAGGACGGGTGGTAATATAGGCCTTGTCTCGAGTCTTGAGGAGAACCGAATTGAAAGGCATACGTCTCATTCGTCACCTAGTTCGTCAATCCAACGTCGACGACCTGACTGGACAGTCTATTGACACTCAGCGACGCAATACATCTGTCATTCGAGCAATACAAGAAGCTCATGACCACCGATCGTAGAAAATGGTTCACCTCATATATTCTTCACGACCCTTGTATCCACCGAAATCGTGATGACTAGGTGTGTCCTTTTCTATGACGCAGGTGAATAGTAATATTAATATTGGTGCATCTATAAAGCCTACAGCCCAGAACACCTGACTTCCTACTCCAAGCCGAAACTCACACCGGTATGCGGTCAAAGCTTGTTTCATTGTCAGAGGCCGTGAAAGTGGACCACCAGGAGGCAGGTTTCGCCAGGTTCCGTTGCTGATAAATCTAGGTTGACCACGAGCATACATGTACAAGTATCACGACGAGTACAAGAAAGCTGCCGGTGATCCCAAAGCCCAGGCCCGATGGGCTCATAAACTCACTTGGCAAATTGCAAGACACACAATTAGTGAAGAGCTCTTGATTTATCCCCTTTGCGAGGAATACTTGGGCGCACGAGCTGAGGGCCAGAATCGAAATGATTACCTGGTATGCTGCAACCTTATCGACGCTGGGACCATTCTGACATGTGGTGTATAGTGTATCAAACAAAAACTCTCCCATCTTCAAACCTTGACCCCAGGGACGGCAGAATACGATGACACCATCGACAAAATCATGTCCGAATTACACATGCACAACGATAACAAGGAGACCACTGACTTGCCTCAACTGGAGGCGGTTTTAGGGGCGAATGGCAGCAAGGAAGCTGGGTATATGTTCACTCACACGACGAACTTTATTCCTAATGGGTGAGTTCATACTCATCACTTAGTATGTGACCCTCCTAATTCATTTGGAAGGTATGCACCTGAAACATTGCCCGCGAAGACGTTGGCGGATATTCTCGTTTTGCCCATGGAGGAGTTGAAGAATACACTCGCGAAATTCCTTAGAGACGAGAGGATGAAGAGCAATAATGGCGCGTTTTTTTGTCTTCGTTGGCTGTACAAAATACGCGGCATGTCGCTCAATTGAAGACTAACACACGATGTCTCGAGGCTGCTTCGTTGTGATGGTAGACGAGGCGAATCGCGGGCACCTGGAACACTTATTCATATAGCTAATCAGTAACGGTTGCAATGGCGAAACTTTGGTAACGCTCACATGCGAAGCACCTCAACAATGTGCCCAATGGCCTCATTAACCCGGAAAGTAGCTAACATGATGTTCACATTGGTATCAGGTTGATCGCACAATTCACTGCAGGTTACCTCAAGTGCCGAGAAGCGAATCCAGCTCCTCATTTACTCCTCGTGCGCTCCTAATTGGAGCATAGGGTACCCCTGCAATCTGCAACCAGAAGCGATCGTCTACTTCACTAGTTTTTCATTCTATACTGATATTGAGTTACAATCAAGTTTTTCTATAATGTTAACGACTGTCTGCAGGCCCTAGGCCTCAGGAACTCGAAGTATCGTGGGGATTTCGACTCCCAATGGGGACAGAAACTTGGAGTATGCCGTAAGTGAACCAATATCCGCTGCCCACAATGACTGGAACAGCACCCATGACACTTCAGGCTCCTTGACCCACTGATCCTTCTCCCGATTCGAGCTCGGATATCGGCAAGAACGCAACAAGCAAACAAGTTTCTGGGTTCTCCACTGGAGTACTAATTATTTCACACCCCATGGGCGTGGATCGCTCCATTAGTCTCGGTATCTTGCATTGCTTTTTCGGCAGTGGGGCATATAAAGGCTTTGGGGTGAGGGGCTAGGTCTATCAGAACCCATTTTGATTTCTCACCTGGACATTTATCTTTACTGTATCTGTACTCGAACACTGAACAGTCATTCATTCATAATGGCATCTACTGCAATTGCACTCCAGAGGATTTTCTTCTCTCAACCCTTCTTTGCTGTTGTCGGCGCATCCAAGGGATCCCGGACCAGTCAATTCGGTAACAAGGTGCGGAGGATGCGTCGTGCAGTGCCTTGTACCTGTACTCATCACAAACATATATCTTCCAGCTCTTGAAGTGGTACCAAGAACGAGAATTCCTCGTTCAACCGATGCACCCTGTGAGCCTTGATCGTATCGCATGTGTCTATACCGTTCACTGACCAATCGCTTGCAGAAAGACAGCGAAGTAGAAGGCATGAGTACCCTTCACTCCATCAAGCAACTCCCCGCACCTGCCAGTACCTCCATCAGCGTTGCGACTCCGCCCAAAGTGAGGTTCCAATATCGTCGCCTCTCGTCCAACCCTTACCCCTTATGCTCCTTACAGGTCACATTAGAGATCCTGAAACAAGCCAAGGCTCTTGCCATTCCTTCCGTTTGGCTACAACCTGGCTCCGAAGACGCGGAAGTTATTGACTACATCCAGAAGAATGGCATGTCTGATGCCGTCGTTTTCGGCGGACCCTGTGTTCTTAGGGACGGTGACAAAGCACGCAGGTTGCTTTTCTAATTTTGTGAACGCTTTTGGGTTTTATTGGTATAGACGCTATTTGGGTCGGTTGTATTTTCTACCTCAATGTTAGATTGTATGTATGAAATGGGATGATAGTTTGGCCTCGTCCTTTTTACGCGTGTTCAATGGAAAACGGAGAAGACATATACCTGCAGCATAAGTCATTACTGGCTGGACTGACATAGATATTCGTAATCTTCCATTGCAGCATGTATTTCTATAGCTTACGAGCAACCCCATCATTCCATTTCCTAGTCCATTTACAAACCTCTTCATGAAGGTTGAGAGAGGAGTTGCGAGTCTCTGAAGAGGCCGTCAGCGTAGAGGGCTTTTACCCGAAGGAGAACGACGAGCCGAATCAGGAATCACCACAATAGACTGTGAAAGCCTCTTAAAGAAAGCTGTCGTGAGGGGGACCCAACAACCTGACCCTCTGGGACGGCCTCCCAGGTGTAGTTGATCGTTGCAAAGTTTCTTCATCTGTCCATGGAGATCTTTCACTAACTTCCCCCCGGTCGACTACAATTGGCCTATTGTTGTCAGCAATTTGGAAGCTTTCAAGGACCAAGCGTTCGCATCGAAAGCTAGCAAGGAGCAGGAAATCTTCCGAACCAATCTGGCGCCAGTAACGCGTAGGCAAGAAGGACACAAGCCGGATGGAGAATGACGATGACAATAGTAAAAGTGTAGTAAAGTGCTCTGGAAGTAATATGTACCTGGAATACAACGGAGGCGATTCTCTCGTTAAACCGGAAGGCGTCATGGTGGCACCAACATTCTATCGATGATGGTTGGACTACGTCTGACAATGTTTGTCAGATTCAAGTGCCTATTGACGATGGACGAGTCCATAACCATGTACGGATGCTCCATCGTCACACTTCCCTGGGTATCCGTCAGCCAGAGAGCGGCCGAAAATGTAGAGGCAGCCTTACCTTTACCTCTGCCTTCAAGATAGCACGTCGCATATTGTCCAAAGCTTTGTTAATAGCTAAAACCTGATGCTTCCTCCATCGAGATATTGACCGCCGATAACGCTGCTTCCCTCGCCGCCGGGCTTTGGTGGTCTTCTCTAATGAAGTAAAGTAGTAGGAAGTTGAAGGGGCCTATAATATCAAAAGAAGAATGTGAACTGAGAAGCCGGAAGGGTAGATTGCATCTTGTGCGAGGGTGCAAGAGCAGGTACGTTTCGCCGTCGTATGATCCATAATCCTGTAGCCTGTCAATTGCACAGTCTGTGCCACTCAATCACCTCCGAATAACGACCGATGTCGGCGCTGTTGGAACTTTCGGACAGTTGTCGACGAGACGACATGATGAATACAAAAAGCGGGTCCTGGACTAATATTGGGCTCACAGCGGATCGTATTAGGCTGGGACACGGATGATGAGGGCTAGGATTAGGATGAGACTCCTTCCCACGATGAGAATTTTCGTCGTCCATCCTCGGACCTCGTCAGTATTGTTCCTTTTTTACCTTCGGCCCCTTCAATAGCTATGAAGTCGCCCTATAAACCCTCGAGACGCGATGTCATGTCCAAAATTTGGCGTCTAGAGCCACTCCGAGGGAGAGAAAACGGACGGGGGCTTTAAGGTGCGAGATTCATTAATCTATTTTGTGCACTCCAATCTAATCGACATGTTGTAGGTCTATGAAATATACCCCAAAACACCCAGCCAGACAAACTTATAGTTGCTGGTAGATCATTCACCACCGCTATGAACGCCAAAAAGATGGCCCCCAGACATGATTCTGGTCTTCCTGGGATGAGTCGGACGACCCAACGGCAACTCATCGGCGCCGCCTGTGCCACGTCGGTTGGTGCTCGTCGAGGAGCCCATCCCCCATCCGAATCCGACCTGACGCGACTCGCCAACCTAACAGCGAGAACAACATGAGTCTTGGCCGTTCACGAAATTCACTCGTCTTCAAGCTTCGGGTCTCAGCCAAATATACACGGGACTTTTTGAAGACGGGACTCTGCACTGATATCCCGAGCTTCTAGGCCACTAGACCTTTCCACCGCTAATCTTCACTTTTAGAACGATGTACCAGAAACCTTTTCACAATAATAATGCGCTATGAAGACAAGGGTACCACCACTGATCTATAAACGCGTACACTGAGCAATCATGGACATGGCAGTTCCTTTCTCGTTCGCGACATTCACCCTATCCTCTAGCTATGAAAGAGCTTTCGATTCCACAGTATCCTACTTCTTGCAAGCCACTCAGATCTCACTCTGAAGTCCTATTTGGTCGTCGCTTCTACTATTTTTCCACTCGTTTTGGGACTATCCCAGCGTACAACTGTCCTTGCTAAGCGCAATAATGGCGGAATTGATGGTACGCTGGCATATACTCCTAGTCGACCCTAGCTAATTTCTTAACTATAGGCGCGACGGTTCTTAACTTTGTCCTAGTTTTGGAGCACATCGAGACTGCTTTCTATTCCGAGGGTCTCTCCAAATTCTCTGAGGCTGATTTCGCTACTGCAGGATTTAGATCCGACGTGCGAGGTTGGTATCAGCAGATTTTGGCCCATGAACAAGCACATGTAGAAATGATCGGTACGGCAATCTCGCAAAAGCTCCAGGCCACGCCTGTTTTACCGTGCAACCATTCTTTGTGGGTTCATTCCTGCTTCCGAGTACTTAATCCACAGAAAATTCAAAACACCCCAGCCCCTATAACGACACTAAATCATTTGTCGACCTCAGCTATATCTTTGAAACGGTCGGGGCTTCCGCCTACACTGATTCACTCTTGTCAATATCCGACAAGATTTGTACTTTCTGGGTCTTGCGAATTTGCGGCGCTAACGCGGTAAATTAAGAACTTCTTACGGTTACCGGCGAAATCTTGTCAGTCGAGGACAGGCAGTCTGCTTGGATCAACTCCGCAAGAGGCCAGAATCCACGGAATAGACGAACTGAGGTATCGTACTTCACCGTAATCCTTATCATTGTTATCAATAATGACACACATCTATTCTTGGATCCCTCTCGCCATCGGATTCACCAAGAACTACCCGTCGTCTAATCCATCACTGCCAGTCAAAGTTTTCCCCTCATTGTTAATCAAAGGAAACGCTGTCCCTGGACAAATTGTCCTTCAACAGTACGAACACAAGTGGCGAGCTCTTCCTCGTTCTGTTCATCGCTAATGGACCAAAAACCATCTCCATTTCGGGAGACAAGTCTGTCACGCTGCCAGCATTTCAGATGTTTTATCTTTGCTATTGTGAGTACCAGGAAGGATTTCGCGGATCAATCGACCACGGTTGCAATCTTGAATATCCCATTCAACGAGAGCTTGACTGTTGCATAGTACCTTCATAGGAATTCCTGGATCGGAGGATTCAAGGAATTTTTTTTTGTCGAGTCTACTGTATCTTACATGGGTACTGCAAATGACATGTAAAGTGATGCATTCGCCTCCGGGAGGACACTTGAATTTGTGCCTCAGTAATCTCGATAGCATCGGGACCGTGAGCGGCCCACCCATCAGACTAGATTTGGTGGATACACGTGGGCATCGGGCGAGGTAACTGCTCGTAAGATATTGAGAAAGTCTGGTAGACAAATCAAAGCATACCATTTTCAAGCTCCTGAGAGGCGGTCGAGAAATTGACCGAACGTAGACGCGCGTCAAAGTCGAATTGAACCTCTTGAGTTGGCCATCCAACTGTAATCCTCAACCTATCTGCAACTGATGGAGATATGCCTGAGAATGAGTGCAAATGGCAGTGTGATCCATGCTGAATTCCAACAAAGAATATACTTTTACAGCTCAAGTCTTTGTCGACCTGAGTTGATGGCGGCCACGGAGAGAAATAGTACATAATTTGGCGCGCATGACCGACTCGCTCCTTGTTCAACGCGACCACCATGACATCCGTTGCACGGCGTGCAGCGCCCACTGTCGACGATCTTCGAGTAAATCTCCTTTTCATGACTACCAGGGATGTGTCTTAAACCAAGCCTATAGGTGAAGGAGTGTTTCATTTGTCAAGAAGTCGAGCGCTATGACGGTCAATCCGATTTCTTTTGTAGCCCGAGCGAAACTCATGCCATGTCCAGATCCGGGGCACACGCCTCAGGACTGGGTTCATCCGTGTCGATGTACACTTATTGCCCACCAATCATGTCTAATGGACTTGATCAAATACTCGTTGAAGACACGACGCAGATCCACAACAAAGTGTCCGCAGTGCGGATATCAATACAAGTTTCAACGCAGAGCATCACTCACTATTGTCAATTCATTTTTTCGCGCTGGAGAACGCATAATAAATCTTGCAAGTTCCGGGTTTCTTACGGCGTCGGTGGTGGCAGTAGGAGGGGGATTCATCTACTTTGGTGCAACTACGTTGGGGGAACATGCAGCGAGGCTTATATTTGGAGACGAGTGAGTTGCGCAGTTCCGTCATTTGAGGAGCAATGAAGCTGACACTTTCAGACTGTTCGACTTTCTTCTAACAGATGAACTCGCCAATTGGCCAGGAATTTCACTCTTCTTCGTACCACTCATTCCCGCACGATTCATGACCCGGACATTCAACAATGTCATCTCCCTCTCTGGAATGTACTTCATGTGGCCAAAGGTACCACCTCTACCAGTACAAGAGAGGCTCCTCGAAAACTCTACCAGAATTGATCATACAGTCCCTGCCTACCAACCACATAAATCGTCCTGGCCACCTCGGCTCACGCAATTTGGTGGCATTGTCACGGTCACAAGCATAGTTTATACCATGATATTCAACAGACTTACAAGATGGGTTCTCGACCTCCGGCCTCCCGAACGCCCAGGACGCCCAGCTCGACCTCGCCGTCGGGCGCGTCGGCGTTTAACCCAAAACTGGGATGTGAATCTAGGCATAGGAGATGCAGACGAAGATCAACGTCGACAACCACCACCGCGTCCGGCACCAGCTCCAGAAGCTGAAGAAGATGACGATGACGACGACCCACGTATCGCACGTTTGGAAGGCGCCACTGGGTCCAGACATAGTAAAATATTCACTGGGCTATTCATTCCTCTCATTGCGAAGGGTATAGGTCATTTATTATACTTAACGTCAATGCATTACGCCCCTTTGCGGTATATCCTAGGCATACGTTCTCCAGATTTCCCAGGAAGTTCACCACCGAAGCTTGTTCCCGAGTTTACCAGCAGTGTTCATCGAACTTGGTATTGGCAATGGTTCACAGAGGAGACTATTGATCATATGGATCCCGTTTGGTTTGTATCTTTCGCTCGACGCTACTGTATGTTCTGATCGTTCCTCAGGATTCGAAATACCATCGGTCTTGGAATCTGGGTAGTCGTAAGTCAGAAACTTGAATTACCGCATCCAAGCGTATTAATGTTCAGTTTAGGGTCGGGATTGCTTACACCTATTCCATCTTTGGCTCGCAAAAAAGGAGTTGGCCAGCCGGAGGTTGAAGAACAGAGATTTTGCAGGTATTGATACCACACAGCTAGACCTGTTACCCAGGTCGACGTAATGAGTTCGCAATTCAAGTACCTTACTTTGTATTGAACGCCGTGTAGCATGCTCATCCATCTCATCCGCAGCGATATCTGTACCATTCAATGACTACATATAATATTAATTATGAGTGACCGGTGGGATACAAAAAGACGTATACAAATGTGTCTAGCGACATAAACGGAGATTAGGGTAGCTGAACGCGTAACAGCCGTAATTGTTTCTGTATCGATGATTCTGGGGCTTTGAGTTTGCGACGAGAGCCCTTTTGTGTGTCATGGTTTGTAGGGGTACCTTTGAACTGCGCCTCATCGTACTCGTAGGCCGCTGAGAAGGTAGAGGATGGTTTTCTCGGAGATCTTCTGCTTGGTAACGACTTTTCTAACTTTCTCCTCTTCGTTGACCGTTTTTTCTCCTCCTCCTCGGCACTCGAAGCCGCAGAACTCTCGGAGACCTCTTTAACCTCTCCCGCCGACTTTCTCTTCTTCGGCCGTTTCTTGCCCTCTGCTACTGTAACTGGAACTGAGGTGCTCCCTGCAACTTTCGTAATACCCTCACCCGCACTATCCTCTCCTTTTTCTTCCTTCTCGTTCCCCGATACCACATCGCTCCCGTCGTCCGCCATCAGAGTGAGAGCACGTCTTGGTCGACTAAACGCGTTTGTGAATGTGAACTGGCCATCAAGCTTCGACGCCTCCGATCGAGCAGCACCCGGAATGAGGGGTGTCTTGTAAAGATCCAACTCGTGTAAAAGATCCTTCTCCTTACAATCGCACCCCGAAATCAAACACTTCCGTGGTCGATATGGGGCTATATGGGTACTGTCAGGGAGGGGGGTGGGTGACAAAGATGAGGGTTTAGGTTTTGATAATGGTTCCCGAATAAACGTGGGACGAGATTGGAGTAGCTTTAGTGAAGGGGGATATGACCCATCACGTTGTCGGGTGAGGAGTAATGACTGAGCGGAGAGGGGAGGCAATGAACCAGCGCGACGCTCTGGTACACCTGGATAACCATCTCCTGCGGAGAGGCGCCGTGGTATGATGATGACTCTTTGGACGGTGTCACTGTCTGATGATGAAGGTGACCGACTGGATGGTACTGAAGCGGAGGAAGTTGAGGTTTCTCGACTGGAAGACGAGCTGGGTTGCTCGGAGGATGTGCTTTCGCTAGTCATTGGTAATTGTGCCAATGTTGAGGATATTCGGTCAATCCGTGTACGTTTGGGCGGTGCTGCGGTATCATCAGGTGCTGACTGGAGGCGCCTACGCTTTCCAGAGGAGTTTCTATACTTTTCGGGTGTCGATTCGGCGAATAAATGTGGAAAGGTGAATGTGAAGAAGCTTTTGAGATTTCCAATGAAAGACGTGTTGCTATCGGCCATACTGCGGAGTGAATGGTTCAAGGTAGACATCGTTGCTACGCTGAGTTTCGAATAATGGCGGGCACGAGGCGCGGGAAGACACCCAATAGAATTTGATCGTGGGTATGGGGAAGATGGGGCGAGAAGTCAGCTACCTCATTGCTTTTATAGCGTGTCGGCAAAACAACAGCAGTGTCTTGATGTGGCTTTTGATGTTGATACAATTGGAGAAAGTGACATTATGTCCGCTTCTTGTCCGCATTTGGCCTGTTCATGGCACAATACAGATCCAAGGTCGAGGTTGCATAGCAACAGAGTGCAACGCAGGACTTACAAGAGCCCACAAGATGGTGAGAATGCAATGTCCGTACACCGCTACTCCTGCTACAATCCATCGCTCAGTTACACATGCCACCGTGTCTGACAGCGATACACGAGGCATCGGCCAGTGTTGCAGACAGCACAATACATTTACAGTGACAGCAGGCAGCCCGCACGCCGCTGCTGTAATGATGGTGGAAGCACGGACCAGCTGACTGAACTTTCCCGAAACTTGCAGGCGTCGTGGCGTAGCATTCAAATCTTCTCATAGAACTTGAAGGGAACCTATACCTGGCGAGTCGTTTGCTTGAAAACTACACGGATGAATTATATGAACGCACCTAGGCCTGCGAAATTCACTTTCTCATCGACTCTGAAGTCATCCAGAAGGTTTCCGGAGAAGGTTTCGGACGTTCTGAGCAAGCAATTTGAAACTTGAAGCTCGGAAACTTGAAAAGTGCTGCTATTTTCAGTTGTATTGGATTTTTAATACTTCATCGAGCTTGTGAGCTTTTCTTTTTGCTAGCGGACGAAGCGCAAATATTGTAAAGTGTGGGGAGTAGGTGATTGACGAGGGTTGACCAAGTGAAATACCGAAAAAAGCAATAGATAGATACATAGATACCCTGTCTCTGTACTTCCAGAAAGTGCTCCTCGGACTACGGGAACATGCCATGGTTCGTCACTAACAATTTGGCCAAACGTATACGGGAATTGGGAGACCTAAGCCATGAAATTGTTAAGAGTGTCGGAAATACTAAGCACTCGCAATTGTGTTAAACCCACAGTGTTGGAAACTTGTGGTCAGGCTTTTATAGATAACTTTATCCTGAAATCACCTTTTTTTAGCTTAAATGTAACATTTTGAGGGTCCTATAATGGTGCCGATCAACCAAATGATGTACATCATAACCAAAGAAAGGCAATTTCAGGATAAAGTTATCCATAAAAGCCCAACTACAAATTTCTGACAAGTGTTACAGTGCTTTGTGTGAATTGTAGTATTTTGTTTCAGTATGATATCAGAGTAAAATGTAAGTGTGTCAAGTGTTACAAATTTTCACTTTCACTTTCCATTAACACTTGTTCTCTTTTCTTGACACTCACTGTTACAGTTCTTCCCTACTTAGCACTTATTCCTTTTCTTTGACACCCATCTTATGCTTCCTCTTAACATCTGGATAACTACACTTCCCCTGTTCCCTTTTCAATATCTGTGTTACTAATTATTCTTCATTGTTCTATGAACTTTCTTGTATGACTTCATTCTGACTTCATTGTTCTCTCTCTTTCTATCACCTTCTAAATGCTTATAAAACATATATTTCTTAGACATTCTATGATGTTCTCTCTGTATAAACAACTAGGTACAACACTTGTATTTAAGTAGGATAACACTGGGTCTAAGCTCCTCAGCTTGACCTAGTTAAATCAACTTATGTCTAGTCAACAAATGAACCCTCTGAACTTCAGACTTCATCTGAATGAACCCGACACACTCAAACTTGAACCTTGAAAACTTGGCACTACTATGTCATTGTAGTATTGAGTTGTTGTCATTGCTGCACAAGTAACGTAACATCAAGAAATTTTGAGGTAAAGAGGCCTGCCATATGGAATGGTGAACAGAGTGTCTTACTCTCACATTTTAGCACTCTTTACAGTGACATCATGTCAAAAAAACAATCAGCAATTCCCATTATTTACACAAAGTGCTGTAATAGCATCAAAGAATAACAGAGGTGCTTTCTGTAACTCTTCTTTCTGCAGTAAAGTAACAGTAACAGCCTAATGTTCAGACAAAGTGATCTTGAAGATCTGGTACTGAGAGTGTATGTACACTACATAAATACAGTGCCATGGAGGATGCAATGGACTTATACCTTTTCATATCTCCTCTGAATCCATTCATGTCTGTGTTTGAAACACCTCAACCTACTTATATGTTGCTCAAGTTTATTATACTTTCAGCTCTCATGAAGTTTGTCATCCAGATTCTCTTAACACCTTAGCCTGGCAAGCCAGCTTTACTTGCACAGGAGATAATTGTTCTGTGCAATAGGAGTAAAGCCTGGTATCTGGGCAAGAGTAGCTGCATAGTCATGATGCCTGATGATAACTTCCTGTGGCATAATCTGTTACTGCCAATGGAAGTAATGATTCCCATTGGATTCTCAGGTAGTGTAGATGGTAGAATGATTCTGCCTGGCAGTATTCAAGTTTAGCAGAAACTCCAATTGAACTTTAATCTGAAATTGTCTCATACACTGAATACAGTCATTTTTTTTGTACTTCTAACCTCTAATAATGTCCAACACTGACCAACTCCCACCAGTGCCAGCTCATACAACCTCAACTTCTTCAATATAAGGAGTTGGTGCAACACCTTCAAGAGCTTGCCTAATTTCATCAAAATTAAGGATCTCTCCTCCAGTAATTGATAGTTCAGCTTCAAAACCAGACTCTAACTGGCCATCAGGGTCTGATGGCAATTACAAGTCTGTTTCTGGCATTGTGGTTTTGTGGAAACTTCTGACAGTAATGAGAGCTAAACACATGCTAAGCAAGCCAAACAAAATGATCTATCGACATCTATCAGACCACAACTTTCCCACCCAGTTATACCTTCTGCATAAGGATAAGGTGGCAGATAAAGATGAATCCTCATAAACTCAGACTTGTAACTGCTCCTCCTCCAGCTTCTTTTCAAGGCTTCTAAAGGCCACATCAACAGCAGTTTCAGCAGAGGAAACCTGGGGTTCCATAGGGGTTTCAGATGATTCCAAGGGCAGCTCCCAGGTCATGGACTCTTTGAGGTTCTTGACAATGTCAGAAGTGATGGCAGGTCCTTCCTTGATGTGCATGTGTGCATGCTTACAGTAAGTTGATTTGCCTGTTGCTATTTCCCACTGTGTGAGCTGATTTGCCAGGTGATTTCTAACTACAGCCAACTTCTTGAAGACTGGTACCAACAGGTTATTGCACTTTGGAGACTGGACACCACCTAAATGTGAGAAAAGCCATTCAACTTCTGCAGTGTGGGGAACAATTGAATGAATGACAATAGCAAGAGATTTAAGAGAGTGTCCTTTTGATTCAATAGGGAGAGACTTCCACCATTCACAAGCATTTCCAGTACCACCAGCAAAGGGCTCTTTACATTGGTAGTAGCAGTCTATGTTGTCTGAAAGCTTTATAGCTTTCTTCTATTTTCAATTCCATTTTTTTGCCAACCCAATTGCAGTCTCCTTGAGATCAGCCAGCTTAAAGCCAGCCTTGTCACAGATAGCTAGCTGACAGCAGAGGGAATGTAAGGAGAGAGCAAGTTTGTGAATAGGTGTTGCAATTTTGCAGAACTGCCTGTCAGAGACTGTGTGAGCATAATTAAAGAACTTATAATCCTTGCCATCCTTGCACTTCATTTCTGATAGTGTTCTTGCAACACTTAGCAACTGCAGCATGCAGTCAGCAAGTGTGGCCTGTTGAGATTCACAGTTTCTAATCATATTAACAATTGGCTTGACCACCTTCACAACTTGTGAAAGGTAGCTCCAGCACACATTATCAGTGAGAACAGTTGAAATGACCTCCAGTGACACTACAGAGAGGCCATTCTGAGACTGCCTTGCCTCTGGCTGTAAGCAGATAACACCAAGGGGAGTTCAATGCATAAGAATACTGATTGCAAGAAGTATGATTGCATACTATCTCAACTTACAATTCTTCTTTAGACTGTGTGAGACATTGTTCCTTTTAGCCTCCTTCTTAAGCTGATCCACTCAATAGTAAGAGCCATTAAAAAAGGTTACAATATGGTTCCTCTTGCTCAAATTTTTCTTGACTGGTGAGAAAGCACATATTTCCCCAACTAGTGTGTTTACTTGGTGAAGGAAACAGGCTAAAGTCTGAAAAACACATATAGTGAGCAGCTAGAAGCATAGTAGCAATGATTAAACATACAATCAGCCAAGGAAACTTCCTCTCAAGTTTCCTCTGGAAAGACTGCATGACAGTGGAACTATCAGTGCATGCTGCTATAAAGCATTGTGCATCATCAATGCTCTTGTTCTTTATTGCCTGCAATGCAGTCTTAAAAATCTTCTGGGCACTTCCACAGTATCCTGTCAAGTTTGCAAGACCAAGGACAAGTGGTAGCTCATCAACCTGAGCTGCTACACTTCCATAAGGAGACCAACAGAGAAGATCATCCTATCTGTCAATGAGAAATGTTGCAATTCTCTCAAGCTTGACCAGGATGTTGACATCAAGCAAATGAATTGAGCTCACTTCACTATCAAGAAGTGTATGTAACACCACATAATGACTTGGACATTCATATGAAGGCCATAATTCATTACAGAAGTCATAGAGGTACTAGTTCTTGGCATTCTTGAATGCAGAGTTCAAGTGAATAATATAACTAGGGAAAACCTTGAGATATAACTATTGATAAAGTAAGTTATATACTTACCAAAGGAGTTTAATATCTGCTCTATTTTTCTGAGCCTCCATCATGGGGACATTCACAACACCATCTAATGTTCCTTGTGTTGCCCACTTCAACTTCTTTGTTCCTGCACTAATAGAATTGGCAGGCTGGGAACTGTCAGCCTTTTTAGAGTTTAATGCACCCTGCTTCTTCTCCTCCATGTAGCAGTGAGCATGGGAGTGTGCAGATTGTTTGGCATAAGGACATTCCTCTACCAACACAAGATAATGTGCAAGAGCATTGTCACAGTGCTTGATGAATGCACCTTTTGAGTCTGGCTGGTTCCCACAGTATTTTCATCTGAAGTAATGATGCTGAGACTTGTTTCCAACACCATCTAGCTTGATGAAATGTTGTGTCACAAACTGGTGGTGTTCCTGAGCCATTTGAGAGTAAGGTGCACTTTAAAATTTGCTTCAGTCTCTCAAAATAATCTGATTACTAATAATAATCTGCCAAATACTGCCGAATGATTTTCAATACTGCTATCTATCTGCCACTGCCAACAGCACTATTCCCAGGCTGATGTTATTGCTATGCAACATATAAGAGCTAGACATCTGTCTTCCAGCCTTGTATTTACTATTGACTGTTAGGTGACATATTTTGAGAGTGACCAGTGATTAAAATTAAATAATTTATTCCCTCTGGGTACAGTGTACCTTTGCTAAAAGCTATATTTGGCTCCCTATATATACATAAGAGCACTACTTTCCAAGCCTAAAATCAGTTTACAGCATATTTGACCAGCAAAGGGCATTGCATGCCTTTCTCCTTTTCCCTTTCAAGCACAGGTAGCATCAGTCTAGCCAATTCATAACAGATTCTATTGCACTATAGCATGAGCAAAAACTCAAAGTTGCTTATGAGCTGGACAATAAATGCTTGAAGCTCCAGGATGCTGATAATATGCTGAGTTAGTGATTACTTATTAGAACTCAGAATTCATATCATGCATATGAATTGCCATCCAATACATGATTGTAGGTTACCAGAAAATGTAGCCTCACCAAAGATACTCTTATTTCTGCAGGACCTGGTCAGTGAAAGTTCCAGCCAAATACAGCTATTACCTATTGTAGCTGCATAGTGAAACTACAACATCCTGTCCTTTCTTCACTGGTATTTCACTAGGGTACTGTCCATCTGACATGAGTATCAGTTTACTAAGCAGGATTATATTATTGGCAGTTGCAATGTGGTTGATGTAGATAGCTACAGTATGATAGCACAATGATTCCTGGACACACATTAAGCCAACAAGAACAGTCTTAGAGTGCTCATGAACCTTGACCACTGCATCTAAATATAGGAGCATTCCAGTAGTGTTTCCTCTGGAAGCAACCTCTTGTTCCTTCATCCAGATTTCATCTCTGAGCCACTTCTGTACCTCAGAGTGTTGAGATAGTTCAAGTAAAGTCCAGAAGAGAGAATTTGCTGGAAGAAGCCTGACAACATATTTAATCACCTATGCTTCAGGCAAAGAAGAGAGCTACCTGTGGTCTCATGCTCTGCAATAAATATTGTGCTGCCATTGGTGCAATAAGAGTGAAATCTGCTTGAGCATCCAAGAACATACCTCATATGGGCAATCAACTTGTTGTCACTTATTTTCAACTGTTCATTTTCTGACAAATTTGCTTTCACTAAGACAAGGTCAAAACCAATAGATGTGAATTGGAATAGGAACCAACCTAACAAAGATATGGTATCTTTATTCCCTTTGCCCTGGCCAATTTCTTCTGCCTTTTCTCTAACTAATTGTCTCATAACTTGGTTAGTAGCCTTGTTCAGGGAATGTAGGCCTTCAAGACACTGGCTCCCCAACAAATGGTCATGTAGAAATGTGAGGCACTTTCTTGGAAGCAACCCAGCAAGAGCCATTGAGAGTATAGCCTCCTTGGAAGGCAAACCAAAAATGTTGGCACTAGAGGAACACCATGTAATGAGTATAATCATGAAAGCCAAATAAATGTGGTACATACAAGGTGCTTCTATAGATTTGTGTGATTTGATTATTAGTGTCCTCCATTGCACCAAACTGGTAATCAAATGCAGCTACAACACCACTGATAAAATATTTAAATCATTAGCAAGAAGTTGGGAGACAGACCATTGCCAATAGCATCCAGTGTAGCTCAGGAAAGCCAGGATGAGACATTGAAGACCTTTGATCAATCCTCAGACTGAACAATCAGATCCCTCCATACATCACTGAGCTGGGTATATTATTGGCTATGAATAAAAGTGGAAGAAAAAATTGCATATAGCCATAGTGGCAGAAAAGAATACTGGAAGTAATACTCAGAAAGCTGGACCACCAAAGCCAGGCTGCATAATCCTCCAGTGCCTTCAGTGATTGATCCCTGCTCTCAAGCATCATTATATTGACTCAGATATTCATAGAGATTCATAGAGCACAAACCTGCCAATGCCTGGACCTGGGTGATTGTGAAATAAGCACTACTTCAGTGGATCTGAAATTGTTGTCATTACCAGTCATGAGAAAAGCTCAATTTTGACTGTCTTTGTTTCTTTCCCATCTGTAGTTGGGTGCATAGAAGATATGTTGAATGGCTTTTGGATTAGAAATGAACAGACAATTTTCCTTGAAGGTTTTCAGAATTTGTAGGATGCATGTAAACACACCAACTTGGAGCACCTACCCTGAATGCTGCCTTAAATCGGACAATCCCACCATACTGCAACTGCCATTGAAAATCTGTCTGCATACCAATACATTCAGTAAAGCCTGCAGAAAAGCATAGTTCTGGCTCACCTCCCCTGCTTGTGACTTCAGAAGTTCTCCAAGATTCCCTGCCCACCTGAGTTGAATATTTGACCTTTAAAGGGAGATTCTATTGATACCTATTAACCAGGATTTGCTCTTTGGGCCTCGAATATTTGAGTTTGGGTCTCTTATCGTGGAGCAACGATAGAAGAACAAGATGACAGTGAACAGCAATACAGTGATCAGAATTCCAAGTGCTATTGTGAATGATCAGGCAAAAGAAACCAAGAAAAACCGGCATACTTTATATCAGCTGCACAAGAAGAAATCGCACAGATCATGTGTGGCATTAAGAAGACTCTGACTCACTGGAAATGATCAAGACCTGCTTGATTGAATATAGATGATTACAGAAGCATGGAAAGCTTCTGGGGGAGAGGTAAACACTATCATCTAGTAACTGACAACATAGTGAGCATCAGGATTGAATCGTGATCCCACTTGCATGCAAGGTTTGGCCACCTAATGAATATATAGTAATGTTGGGGGCTCACAAAGCCAAGCCAAGCCCTACTGTAGGGCTTTGACTGGGCTCAGGGCTCAGGCTTGCATTTCTGAAAGCCCAAGCCCAGAGCTTGAGCTCTAGACAATATAATGGAAAGTGCAGCCTGTGGCTGTAGGCAAGTGATACCCAAAAACTCTGGCCTAAGCCAGGCCCTACCTACATCACCAAAATTGACAGGCCACTGCAATGGGTTACAGGGTGTTATCACGAAATGCAATGGTCCGTTAATTTGTCTAAGAATAAGACTAGTGGAAAGCTACCCAAAAGATAACCTCCAGAAAGTCTAACTCAGTTTGTTGTGCAAGTGTGGATTGACATGATCAGAGTTACCGCACTTAGAATGCCAACAAAACCCTTAGCTAGGTTGATTCTCTCTCTTATGGAAGCAATCTACTTCAAAGTGTTCACCTCCAGAGGAGTATATATGGGTTTTTAAAAAGAGTTTATATCCAAACACACAAACACACACACAAGAACACGGTGCACAAAGCACAAAACACAAGAGCTACAGTCCTATACGAAGACTCAATAGCTGATATAGTCTGACCCTATGGAGTTCAAGACTTCTTCAAGATAACTACAGCACACAGTGTACTGGAAAAGGTTCTAGACCAATTTCTACAAAGAGTTCAGTGCAGGTACACTCCTTGCTAATACTCTAAGTGTGTCACAACCTGATACACACATAGGCCACACTCCAAGTGCCCAAGGCTCCTTCTTGGTGTAAAGTTTCTCTTAGAAAAGCATGACAACACACTCAAGATGTTACTCTTATCTCTTATGATGCAAGTTCGTTATCAGATGTCTATCTCTCTGGAGTCACTCAGGACCAATCTCCAGGGCCTGAAGTGAGGAAGCAAAACTGGAATGGCACACAAATTTATACACCAAACAAACTCTTCATGTATTCACAATCAGAGGGGGCAGAGTTACTTGNCAGGGTGTTATCACGAAATGCAATGGTCCGTTAATTTGTCTAAGAATAAGACTAGTGGAAAGCTACCCAAAAGATAACCTCCAGAAAGTCTAACTCAGTTTGTTGTGCAAGTGTGGATTGACATGATCAGAGTTACCGCACTTAGAATGCCAACAAAACCCTTAGCTAGGTTGATTCTCTCTCTTATGGAAGCAATCTACTTCAAAGTGTTCACCTCCAGAGGAGTATATATGGGTTTTTAAAAAGAGTTTATATCCAAACACACAAACACACACACAAGAACACGGTGCACAAAGCACAAAACACAAGAGCTACAGTCCTATACGAAGACTCAATAGCTGATATAGTCTGACCCTATGGAGTTCAAGACTTCTTCAAGATAACTACAGCACACAGTGTACTGGAAAAGGTTCTAGACCAATTTCTACAAAGAGTTCAGTGCAGGTACACTCCTTGCTAATACTCTAAGTGTGTCACAACCTGATACACACATAGGCCACACTCCAAGTGCCCAAGGCTCCTTCTTGGTGTAAAGTTTCTCTTAGAAAAGCATGACAACACACTCAAGATGTTACTCTTATCTCTTATGATGCAAGTTCGTTATCAGATGTCTATCTCTCTGGAGTCACTCAGGACCAATCTCCAGGGCCTGAAGTGAGGAAGCAAAACTGGAATGGCACACAAATTTATACACCAAACAAACTCTTTATGTATTCACAATCAGAAGGGGCAGAGTTACTTGAGCATGTACAAATATCTAGCTGTCCTTATATACAGTCCAAGAAATATATCTACAGAAAAATAAATAATGTCTGATAATTCAGGAAATAATAAATGAGTGATGGAGATACTAAAAGAGGGAATATTTGAATGTCATGGAGTCTGGCCACTAGGGTATCTGACCATATCCACGCAGGTATCTATGTTTCCAGGTGTTCTAGGCTCTATAATTTGTATTTTTTCTTTTTCTAAGTTGGGTATCTATGAGCAGATGGCTGTATCTGTCCCGTCTCTTTACAGCATTTCCCATTCCAGTATTCTCACATCAGTAGAGGCCTAGATGCCAAAGTTTCCAAGGTCAGAACACACTGTTACTGTTCCTATCTCCTTTGACAGTGCATGCTTAGTCTTATTTAGGACTTCTTATGCATTTAGATATTCTTTGTATGTCTCGTGGTATCTGTCTGTAAGTAGTAGAAGTCCTTTGGAAGTGAGTTCCATCATTCCGAGATGACCTTATACCTAGTTAGATTATCACATATTGTTTAGCCACTGGTGAATTCTTTATTAAGAGATTGCCTGCTTTGACTCTGATCCATATATTGACTTCGGAGGAGGATTGTTCTATAATCGTTCCTGTTCTAAGTCGTCTTTCTGTTTTGACATCTCCTCTAAGTACCTCTGTACTGTTTGACTGCAGTGTTACGTTACTTGCGCAGCAACAACAACAACTCAACACCACTTGACGTAGTGATGCAGAGTTAACTTCGACAAGAAAGGTAAGTTCCTTTCCTGAAGGAGCAAGGTTCAAGTTAGAGAGTTAGCTTAAGAAAAGCTAAAGTTCAGAGTTCATTTGTTGGCTAAACACAAGTTGATTAAACCAGGTCAAGCTGAAGAGCTATGACCCAATTCTATCTACCTTTTATACATTCATTGTAGTTATGCATTTGTACAACATAGAACGTCCAAGAACTCGATGGAAAATGTATAGAGTAATCAGATAGAAAGTAATGGAACATTAAAGAAATGTCAATGGGAAAAAGAATCAGAATGATATCATAAAGAAAAGGTTGGAAGGTTACAGAACGATTTATAAGAAGGGAACTGGGAAAGTGGACAAGTCCAGATGTCAAAAGGAAGCATAATGTTGAGCGCTAAATTGCTCGGATTGGTAATACAAGAGAAGAAAAAGAAAAGAAATGTTGTCCAAAGAGAAGAAATTGTAACAGCAGATTGCACTTTGCAGATATCATAGAAAGGTAAAGTAGAAACTAAAATCCCCTTGATAGCACTTTGAGAGCTTGGTTAACTAGCCAATGTATTCATTGGGCCATAGTTAGGTTCCCTACAGGTTTCGGGAGTGATCCGTTTTAGATCTGATACATAGATAAGTCAGGAAGTACAGCTTCAACACTTCTGTATAGCGTATCATATAGCTCTTCATACTTTCCAAGGTACCATAGCTTCTCTAAGGCAATGACTAGCAGAGTGGGCTCACTCTAGTCCTTATTACCCATTATCTGGTGTCATATTAAAGTGTTCCAATTCAAAAGTAGTGTAAAATGAATAAAAGTGGGTCATTTCATAGTAATATAACCAAATTACATACCTATTATAATGCCTTGTAATAGTTGCAGAGCATTACAACGTGTTGTGAGTGTTATATTGTGCTACATAGCATATTATTGGAATATGAAGGGGTTGCATGAGTGATGCAATGTCACTATCAGGCAAGGAGAACAAAAAAGTGTGGGTGATCATGTGAGTGAAGACCCCTTCAAAGCAGACCTTAAATTCGGAAACCTGGCAAATTTTCAAACTCCACTTCTTTCTTCTTAACCACCACTATCATCCATTGTCCCTGCTGTCATCATCCTCAGCCCCAGCACTCCTACCACCAACACTGACAATGACAATGCCTACAATGTTTCCAATGCCAGCAACAGCCTCAACAACATCCCTCTCAATATTGCCAATAACACCAACACTATCTGACATGTTGCCACCAATAACACCACCAGCATCATGTGCCACATCACTGCCATCAGCAATGTGCTCAACACCACTCTTGATCCCAAATACACCTTCAACAATGTCTCCTGATGCTGCCAACAACACTGACACATCGCAACCAATGACACTGCTGACCTTGTGTGACATGTCACTGTCCTCACCGCTGCCAGCAAAATGCTCAACACCAATGACACCCTTGACAATGTCTGACAACACTGAACAATATCATCAGCACACTAACTACACATATCAATGACACCAGTACTTGGTGTCAGCTGAAAGAAGGTGTATCATTCACAGTTTATTTTATGACATTGGCTCTTACAATTTCAAGTTTAGGTCCAACACCTTGAACCCCACATCATGTCTGACCATTAACACCATCCTCCATCTATCATATTATTGGTACCTGCCCCTGTCTAAGTGTGTTCCACAATAGGTTCATCTTTTTTACTCTCATCTAGCTCGCTAATGATACTGTCATAAGGTCTTTGGTCATCAGCCCTACTATGACACCTACTTCAGTAAGCATGCCCCTTCTGAATCTTTTTGGCTACATACTCACTCATCCATTTCTCTAGACACCTTGTTTGCTATGGATAGGCTATCTGGGTTGTAGTGTTGATTGTATATACTTATATCTAAGTTGCTAGTGATACTCCATGTGTATGTATGTATATTGAGTCAATATATGATTCTTTCTATCTGTTTATTGTATGGCTGCACTTAGAATTGGACTAGCATATCTTATAGTACATTATGCTCACAACATGATATATTTCCTGTAACATGATATATTGCCTGTAATGCGATATATTGCCTGTAACATGATATAATGCTCATAACATGACATAACAGCTACAACTCATTGCAATCCCTGTAATGTGCTGCCTCATGTTATGGGCCTTACAATACCATATAGCCTCGTTATAAAGGGCATAATAATTATATGCCATTTTATAAGGTATGTATTGTATTACATACCAACCTATTACTGTTGTAACTTCTTGTCAGTTTTGGCTTTGCTTCTGGCGGCTTGGGCTTGATGTTTGGTGAGCCTAAGCCCTCTCAAGCCAGGCCTAAGCCCAGGGCTTTGAGCTGAGCCCACAACATCACTATGAATATAGACTTGCGACGACACAAGGAACAAACAGCTCTTCAAGTACATCAAATGCTACAAATAGTCACAGCCTCCCAGTAGCTTCCAGTAAACTGATTGCACTCAATGAAGCCTTGACACTTTGTTTGGACACCCATGCTGAATGTAAAAGCATAGACAGAGAGACACGAGCAGCAGGGCCTACCTTGAGAAAGAGCTGGTGTTTACGCAGTGGTGAGGTCGTAGTCATTACCTTCATATGAGGGGTAGGTGTATGGAGACTTCAATTGGTGCAGCAAGTTTTCAGCTATGTGATTCTGAAGGGCACAGCTGGTACCTCCATGCTTAATGAGAACTTGAATGTCGTTGGGCGAGTCTACAGCTATGTATCAGCAGTCGTTTAGCGGCAAAGCTGTCGGCCCATGTCGAGAATGGTATGTAATGATATGAATTGATTCATGTCCATAGAAGGGAATAGGTACTTTTTCGAACGTAGTCATTTTCTCTGGAGCCTGGAGTTTGTCCTGCAACTGGTGCATTGAGTTTCGAGCCCGCAAGGTCTCAGGATAGTAGTACTCTCTCTATCCAAGCAAGAGCCCACAGCGGTAGAGATTCTGCCTAGGGGAGACTAGTAGTACTCACAATGCCAGATGCGAGAGCACTCACAAGGATAATATCCCGCTGCTACTGGATTAAACACTAAACCATGAGGTTTGTCTATTGGTAGGCAGTGCATCCATACTGATCCCTGGGGACATCTAGTGTTGTGTATCAACAAGGTAATAGTCCTTCCCAGCTGAAAGTTTTTTGGTAGCACACTTGGGTATTGGTCTTTGGGCTGTCATTATATTGGAGGGAGATCACAAATATTGGTCCTGCAACGTCTGAGCAAGTTGAAGAGATTATGGAGATAGAAAGTAACACGTTTCTGGCCCTCCAACTTCATCTATCATGGAAGACTGACAGAGTCCCTGTCACTCGATCATCAACCCGACTCCTGCTCGCTTGCTCAGCTGGGAACGCAGAGAGATCACGCAGGTGGGTACTGTCCTGAAGCTGTGTGATCCCTCAGCGAATTTCACTCACTGAGTCTGAGAGTCCAATTCAGTCCAAGCTCAAGTAATTATCTGACTATGCAGTGATCTGAACTGCAATGGCGTCTAATTGAATGCTGAGGTTTCAAACCTGTTGACAGAATTTGTAGAGAGAATGAATTCAGACTGTATAGACAGATGATATTAAACTCAGAAAGTTGATTTCTGATACATGAAGCTCTGGGCTTGCCGCTGAGACGATCACGCCACTCATGCCCCGGAAAGTCAACCGACTGTGGAATCCCAAACTGAAATGGGTGGGTGGGTGGGTGAAAGCGAGATCTTGAAGGCGGATGGTGCTGAAAATCTGACAGTTCCGACTGTCAGGTGGAGGAGCTGAAAGAAACAAGGCCAGCTTAGTCAGCCCACTAGCCGCTCAGTTGGAACGCTGATGCCGACACCTGGCTTCGCTTGCGGTGTTGGCATCTACACTTCAAGCCTTCCAAATTCGAGAACGGAATCGCGCACCTATGCCGGAGGGCCTCCGCGTCGTCCTTTGGGCACATTGAGCAGACGTCGAATTGTGTCTTTGGATTCTTAAGTCTTGACTCGAACGACGGACCTAGTCCGGTTGAAAAAGATGTCGCGAAATACAAGAAAGGTAGGTAATGTATGTAGAGATCTATACGAAGGCAGGTCAAACTATTCCTGGTGCGCACGCTGTTTTCCTTTTATTCGAGTTTCCAGAACCTCCAACAGTCTCTTGATCATTTCTCCTTGCATCTCAACAGTATCCCGCAGCTCACTAATCTGTTTGCTCAATTCGGTCTGATTTTGAGCCAACTTGCGGTTCGACAAATCCCTCTCCGGACCAGTAAACGTCGTATGACGGTGTTCCATAGGCGAGTCAAGCTCATGATATCCATCTTCGTCTTCTTGCTTGGAGGACATCTTTTCCCAGACGAGGCTGAATTCTCTCCCCAGTACGAAGCTAGGAAGAGCTATAAGGAGAAGCCCAAAGACGAGCAACGGGAGTGTGACAAGCCGTCCTAGGAAGGAACGGGGTGTGATCTCGCCATAGCCGACAGTAGTTATCGCTGCCGAACGAAGTTAGGGACGGATGGAAAACATAAAGATAAGCTACTTACTGACTAGCACGAACCAAGCTGCGGCTGGGATAGACTAGAAGTTGACGATATCAGGCTCACTAAAATAGTTGACTGTTGATCAATAGCATACCGCAAACTGTGTTGGGTCACCATCTGAATTGACAAAAGTCTCCAACGTGGTGTCCCATGTTCCTCGTTCAGCAAAGTACCTGTAAAAGCAACAATCAGAGAAAAGAAGGAGTCATACAGAGAGTCTAGACTCACAGGAGAGTACTAAATATCGTAAGTACCATGACCACAAAAAAACTAATAGCCAGAAGGGCATGCTGAGACCGCCGTACCGAGAGGTACATTACCTCAATAGTGCTAAGTCGGACGTTAGGAGGGAGAGTCGACTAGCGATAGAGATGGACGCACAGAAGTATGGTGTTATTGTATCTGAAGGGGCGGAAGACTCTTATTAAACGGAACATTCGCAAGATGGAAAACCGGAAGAAGACGGCCTTTTACCATTCACGTCAATATGAAGGGTATGTAGCAATGGATAGTAGAACGCACCGTATCCTGCTGCATTAATATCTCGATATAGTAGGGTAAAACCGAGAGCAAATCTATAATTCCGAAGAAGGCTATCGACCTATCACAATCAGTAGAAGTTCGTAGAAAATATAGCCAGGGGCACATACATGTCATCCATTTGAACAGACTTCTCCAAGTCCCACTCCATGCTACACATCTCGCAACGTACTCTATCGTGAACATTGCCACCAATGTTGTTTCTATCCCAAACCAGACCTGCGGGCTAATAGAATGAAATGCTGGCACCGTTTCGAGTACTGTAACCAACGCAGACGTGAGGATCAGTGCTGTCATAAGTATGTGCACTAGAACAGCACTCGAGGATGACTTTGGCTGCTCCAGCAATGCGAAAAGGTCCCTCTTCCATGGTGGATGAATTGCTGCTAGCGCTTCGTCATCACGAGAAGTTTGCGTTCCAAATATGTCGCCGATATGCGGAGATGATGCGCGATGATTATCTTCTGTGAGAAATTGAGAAGTCGAAGTGCGCAGTCGCGAGAGCTCGATGCCACCAGCGCTTGAGGACATCAAGCTGGCTTCGAGGTGACTCGGAAGGGAGTAGCGGAGATGGATGTATGAAATTTCTCACGATGCTCTTCATGTCAATGTACTTCGCGCTGCGGGATCGATGGCAGAATCTTATTCAAGGCCTGGTTGATCGCGATATAGCTGCGCAGCTCTGTCAGCTGAAGGATTGTGATTAGGCGCTCCCAATTGTACAAAAGCCTACCTGCAAGGTTGGTATTCAAATCAACATTTTCAACCTCAAAATTCCTCACAGCTTACCATTACTCCAAGACTTATCATGGAAAATGGTCCGGAGACGTTCACGACGCGTGGATATCAGCAGGAGATGCTAGAAGAAAGCCTACGCCGCAATATCATCGTGGCGATGGACACCGGTTCAGGCAAAACCCATATCGCAGTATTGCGTTTGAAAATAGAAGCAGAGCGTGAAACACGCAAGGTGAGCAATTCTAAACGTCCTGAATGTTGAACTCGATTCAATGCTACCTCACCCAGGTCTCCTGGTTTTTCGCCCCCAATGTCGCCCTTTGTGAACAGCAGTATAGCGTCATCAGGAAGGCCTTGCCAGTACCAGTAACAATCATCACAGGAGCCTCGGAACCGAACCAATGGAAAGACCAGGATCTATGGAGAAATGTGCTTAGGGATTGGCGAGTGGTCGTGTCTACGCCTCAGGTCCTGCTCGACGCCCTCCGTCATGGCTACATCGTCATGGGGCGCGACATTAGCCTCATGATATTTGATGAAGCCCATCACGCATCCGACAAGCACCCATACAACTTGATAATGCAAGAGTTTTACTTTAACACTCCTCGACGAAGTCAGGGTACCGCACCTGACGGGTCAGATTTCATTCAGCCAATGATTATGGGCCTGTCGGCCAGTCCTATTTTCGGAGGAAATGTAGACGTTGCTTTTAGGTTTGTTATATCTTCGTTCGAAGGTGAGCGCCGTCTAACTTGACTCCCAGGAAAATCGAGGGAAATCTCGACAGTACCATTTGCGCTCCCCGGCGTCACAGAGGAGAGCTATCGGAACATGTTCATCGCCCTATATTCAAACATATCCTATACGAAACCAAAACCTCTTTCTCCACCAATCTCGCAGCTCTTGACGCAGTGGTGAGCGAGCTCAACATTGAAAACGACCCCTACGTCAAATCTCTTCGCAAGGATCTCGCAAAAGCGAGCGCCGGTTCAGCGGATTACGACCGCATAGATCGAAAGCTCTCCAAGGTCATTCATAAACAAGACTCTTTCACGCATAAAGGTCTCCGCGACTTTTCTAGTGCCGCTCACGCTATACTAGATGATGTAGGCACTTGGGCGACAGATTGGTTTGTCTGGGAAGTCATCCAGCAAGCTAAACTTGCCGCGGGACCTCTTCGGCATGTTATGAAGACCTGGAAAGTGAAGGAGAAAGTGTACCTCCTGTCTATCCTAGACAAGATATCTGTGATGCCTCCGTCGTATGCTCCTGAAGATATCGCTGGTGATTCGTCGGATAAGATTGCGGCTCTGATAGAGTGCCTGCTTCACGAGAAGGAACTGGCGGAGGATGAGAACGAGATGTTCGTTGGTCTGGTCTTTGTCCATCGCCGTGATGTCGTCTTGGCGCTGAAGGAGCTGCTGAGTAACCATCCTGTCACAGCGCCCCAATTCCGTGTGGGATCGCTGCTGGGAACCTCAGAGAGTAGTCATCGTCATTCGATGATGGATATTACTCGACGCCTAGCCAAAGACACGCAAGACGACACGTTAATGGACTTCAAGATCGGGGAGAAGAACTTGATCGTGTCGACTGCTGTTGCGGAGGAGGGTATCGATGTTCAGGCTTGCGGTTGTGTCATTAGATGGGATTTGCCTCCAAACATGGCTTCTTGGGCCCAGAGTCGTGGCCGAGCTAGGAAGAAAAGGAGTACATTCACACTGATGTTCGAGAAAGACAGCGGCAATGAACAGAACATTATGAAATGGCAAAATCTGGAGCAGGAGATGGTTGCTAGATATTACGACGTCTCGAGGATAGAACCGATAGAACCTAGCGTCGATGATACCGAGGAGGATGGCTGGGAATTTCGCATAGGCGCCACCGGGTAAGAATTCACATTCTGCCCATTAAAGCTCTTAGATCTAACATGATGTTCATCTATAGCGCTTCCCTCACTCTACAATCTGCAATTCCACACTTGAACCACTTTTGTGCCGTCGTATGCCGAGGGGTGGAGCACAAAGCCTTATTCGAGCTTGAACCTCCGGAGTACCCTCTCGGATGGCACTCGTTCAGTTCACAATCTCAAGCCCTGATGCAGTACCAAGGTCCTTGGGCATCCACTGTTACGCTACCCCGCTTTCTACCTGCAGAACTGCGTGTGTTCTCCGCAGAAATGATCTACATGTCAAAAGTCTCTGCGCATAGACACGCAGCGTTTCAGGCGTATCGCTGCCTATATGAACACGGGCTTCTCAATGAACATCTCCTTCCTATCATTGATGACGACGAGGAAGTCCGAGAGCTCAAGAAGGCAGTCGAACAGCGTATGAGTACGGTGGCAGTATCGAAGCAAATGGATCCTTGGACTGTCAATGACGAGACACTTAGTGGGTGGTATTGGTCGGAGCTGATCATTGGTGACCTTCCGCCACTGCACTTCTTCTCTCGAATGAAGCCCACCGATTGGTCTTCTGACAACGGGCTAGTACTACACACATCAGTCGCGGAACAGATGGTTATTCAACTAAGGTCGATTGGCACAATCGAGGACGACGATAGACGTATCATCGATGCTAGAGGTTACACATTTTTGCTCTTCTATGCCATCTATGGATCCCGTATGGAGGCGAACAATCTCGATTTCTCGTACCTGCTACTCCCCGTCGAAGACTCGAGAGAACCAGTATGGGAACAGCGCGCATCCAGGATGAGCACAATCCATCCTTCGAAGAACTTACAGGATATCTTCAATGCCAATGCCAGTGTATTCGGCGAACAGTTCGGTTATCCGACGGACATCGTTTTTGTCAGAGATGGAACCAGATTCTCCAGGCCATACAAGTTTGTGCGGTGGAGATTTGAATCGGAGCCTTTGAGCGTAGAAGAAGAAGAGAAGATCCGTAGCTGGAAATGTTATGCTAAGGAGGACGATTTAGAAGTCGCATTTCCCCTCCTCGTCGTGGAACCATTCCCACGTCGAACGAATTTTTTGGTTCCCTTCCCAACTTCTGCTAAACCTACACCGCCAGCTGTTGAACCAATCCTGCTGATAGCCAAACTTTCGACAATCATAATGCTCTCACCTACTGAAACACAATATGCCTTACTTCTTCCATCTATCCTGCGTGGTATCGCCATCGCCGTTACCGTCGAATCTCTTCGCACTTCATTGTTTTGCGCTGCGCCACTGTCTGAAATTCCGAACGATATCCTGAAGGTTGCTATCACAGCGCCGGTCTCTCAGGAACCCAAGAACTACCAGCGTCTTGAAACCTTGGGGGACACCGTTTTGAAGTTCATTGTCTCCATCCAGTTATTCGATGAATATCCCCTGTTCCCTGAAGGTTATTTGACTATGCGGAAAGACCATTCTGTATCAAACACTCGGTTGGCCAAAGAAAATATGGAAAGAGAGGTATTCAGGTGGGTCATCCGAGGTAAGCGCTCATCTATTTCTTCTTGGGCATTTGTTCACTTCGAAACGATAGACCGCATACTTGGGAAGAAGTGGAAGCCGAATTATATGACCTCGAAACTACCTGAAACATCTGCTCCGATTCTAGATCAAGAAAGCGCAGAAGCTTCCGCAGCAAACACTGAGGGCATGAGAAAGAAATGCTCTAAGAGCAAGCAAGAGATGTCTACGAAAGGTATTGCGACTCTTTAATCTCCAACGACTCGGTCCTTACCTGTGTATCAGTTCTTGCGGATGTCATAGAATCTTTAATTGGCGCAGCTTACTTTCATGGCGGTTCTGACCTCGCGTATGAAGCCACCAAATTTTTTGACCTCGGCTTAAAGCAGTGGCAGCCTCTCCCTACTCGTATCAGGAACATCCTTGGGCGAGCCGACCGGAGCGAGCTAAACGAGCTACAGCTCCCTGAGCAGGTCACCTATGTGGAGACAATCATTGGACACGTCTTCAAACGCAAGTTGCTCCTCGTCGAGGCATTGACTCATGCGAGTCATCAGCAGGATCTCGGAACCGTTTCATATGAAAGAATGGAGTTTCTTGGAGACGCGGTACTTGAGATGATCGTCAACGATTACCTGTACCGAGCGCCTGGAAAGGAATACAGTCCAGGCCACATCTATCTGCGCAAAGTTGCTGTTGTCAACGGTCACATACTAGCATTCATTTGCTTAAAGGCATCCCTGACTATTGAGGCCGGAATGCCCGGGCCTGATGAAAATGGAGCCATATCCGTGGTAGATGAACAGCATACCGTTCATTTATTCAAGTGCTTGCTCCATAGCAGCACCCACATTCTTGAAGAACAAGACAATACCTGGGCTCGTTTCCGCATCCATCGCCAAGAGATCGAAGAGAATTTATCGGAAGGCCAGATCTTCCCGTGGGCGGCGTTAACTCAACTACAAGCGCCAAAATTTTTTGCTGACATGATAGAAAGCATCATTGGCGCGGTTTATCTGGATACCGAAGGGGACCTGGAGGTGGTACGTTCGGTACTGCGCAATTTGGGCTTGATGCAGATTCTAGAGAGGATTGTCCGAGAGGGCATCGACGTTTTACACCCAGTCTCTCGACTGTCCATGTGGGCTGCCAAGAAGGGGAAGAGGATTGAGTATCATTCATCCCGGGAGCATGGCAATGTCTGCTGCTCCATCCTTATTGACGAAGAGGAAGTGGCACGTGTTAGCGCCAATTATCATGGCAACACCAGCAAAGAGGAAGTACGACTGGCTGCGGCTGAGAAGGCGATCAAGGTTCTGCATCTGCGGGATGTCGGCGCTAACTACAATATATTGAAGAGAACGGAAGGTCGATAATTGTATCTACCGTGGTGAATCCCAATGTATCATCTGGACAACATTATTATTCAACCCGGCTTCCCGAAACTACATAAGGACAGCAAGAAAAAAAAATAGTACAAGTTCGGGAATGTAGAGATAGATGGATCATGGATGAGAGCGGAAAGTCCGAATTCCACTGCAATTAAATCTCATTGCTCCGACTGCAAATTATTCAAGATGCGGAGAATGTTAATGACTGAAGAAAATGTCAGTGGGGTGGCTCTACCGATTTGTATGGTGTACGCACAGAGATTGATGAAGCTGAAGATGATGACGGTCAGCACTGACAAGCGTGGATGAGAAAAAGGCATACTCGAGGTACAAGCTGATAGCGCCCATAATGTATTCATCAGGAGACATGCGGTTGTTGATGAGATGTGTATCGAAAATAATATATCCGCTGAATATCAAGCAACCTCCGATGGCGAAGACGAGATCCACGGTACGATTCATCGGGAAGAACATAGCAATAAAGCCTCCCATTACTAGGAAGAAACATCAGGCCCAAATACCTTTTAGTAGTAAATACCATAACACACCAAGAGCAATCAGACCTCCGAATAACCATGGTCCTAGTCCGTCAAAGTCATACTGGTGCCGAATCAGCCATGTCAAGCTAAAGTGTGGATGTCGTGAAACTCACCTTCGATTGGAATGTGAAGAGGGTGAGGCCCAAGAAGACACCAGTTGTGATTATCCTAATCATCACATTCAGAACTAATCTTGCAGAAAAGAGACGTATTGACATACAGGGCTTGAAGGACGATTGAATTGTCGTAAAAAGCAACTACGACACCAAGTGTAAATGCCTCCAGCACGGTGAAGGTGGATAGCAGGATGAAGTTCAGAGGATGGCTGTGACGTTGCCAGTACAGCAAAAGCAGATTGATCAGGGTGCCAAAGAGGGGAACATAGAACGACCAAGTACTGTGTATACACGAAGTTAGCTTGCCAACTTGCCGTAGGTAATTAAAACGCACTGTGTCTGGACCCAGGAAATGACGTTAGGGGAACTCGAGATGACACCTCCTACAACGCAAGTTGCAACCTTATTGCGGTGAATCAGAATCTTTCTTCACGCTCAAAAAAATCAATACAGACTATTTGGCAGACTAGAATAAGATGAATTCGTTAGCAGCGATATTAGCGTGGGTAAGTCGAATGATACTGACGCAAAATGGTATAAACCTTTCTGATAAAAGCATGTCGGATTGAAGCAGAGCTCTCAGAGACCGTCACGCCATACTGCAAATACAATTTGAGTAAATTCGTTTATTGACGACTTAGTAATTCACACCTTGAAATCGTCTGGAACATCTCCGGCTTCGGGTTGGTCGTAGAAGGCACCCGGTCCTGAACGACTAGAATCTCCAAGTAAAGGATCGCGTGTCTCGTCTCTGAAGGGCCTATAGCCATTGCCCTTGGGTGAAGCCTGTGCTGCGCCGTACGAGGGAGGAGGGACAGGATATTGACTCATGGTGGTACAAGAGAGAGTTGTCAAGCGCCTATGAGCTCAGCCTCTTAATATCAGCGTCCTTACTAAGCGTCACTGAAAGCTGTCGAAGCTCACACAGCCTTCGGAAACTGAAGAGAATAGTCTACACTCTATATTGCTCAGACAAAAAAGATGTCGTCGTCGTCATCGTCAGGACTACCAGGATCGGAACCTTTCCACCCATATTCTTTTAGCTGAGAGTGCCAAGGAGAGCGGACCGCACCCTCTGGCTGGATAGCTGGTAGATTCGCAGAATTTGCGATATTTTGCGACATGACTAGGTCATATAGTAATGGATTGACTCTGAAGGAGGCTGTATATGAGCCGTCACAGTAACATCTTGAGAGTAAATGAGCGTACATATGGCTGTAGTCCACGCATAAGTAGTGCGGGGCTTTCGGGATTGTAACCAAGGAAACGTCAACTCCCGCCTCTTCAAGCTGCTTGCAAAACCGTTCGCTATATTCTAGATCATATGCAATATCGTTCGTCCCAGCTATTAAGACCACTGGGCATGTAATGCGAGCAAGTTCTGATATTGGATGACTCTTGCGATCCTTCATGAAATCGACAACATATGTCTTTAGGGCATCCAAATTCGAGTGGGTCCACCTCCGCCTCTGCACTCCGATAGAAGTCCAAGCGATTCTAATTCCAAACGTGAGTCATACTGACAGTAAAGACCCATAAAAACTGACGCTATGCCAACTTCGGACACTTCACTGAGATTTGTAAATGCATATTCAGCCGCTCCTATCATCGCTTCGCCAAGTAATTCTTCATCAACTGTCTCCGCACCAGGCAACCCACTCTTCCATCGCTCGTACACTTCTACGTGTCCTTCACTGACGTCAAGGGGCTTTCAACTGTTATTCAGCATCACACCTGACGGTACGGAGGTCCGACAGCCATACCTCTTCTATACATTCATGTGAGAGAAGCGTGAGAGATAGAACTCTTGTAGGGTATGAAAGTGTGACTTGTAGCGCTACCGTCGCTCCGGAGGCTAAGCCAAAGAAATGACAAGGCGGTAATGAGAGGGCATCCTGAGGAACCCAATTAGCACATCTAGGCGAAAGAGTAGGATAAAATATGCACGCACCATAAGCCTGATAGTATCTTCCGCAGCATCAAACTGGTCGTACGTCCGCGGAACCGTTTGGCCTACGGTTTCCCCATGCTCACGCACATCAAAAGTCACAAGGTTGAACCGCCGAAGACGAGGGTCGGCGAATTGTGCTGCGTTATGCGTCAGCTACCAGAATTGTCCAAATAAGCGGAGACCTCACAGTGAAAGATCATGGCTGCGGTGAAAACAGGATGTATGAAAAGGATTGTTGGAAGACTGGGCTCAATGGAACTAGAGTCATCCGATGTTGGTGTAGATATTGTGTACTTGAACTTGACATTTCCGGTCCTAGTCTCTACGTCGACGAATGGCATGGCGGAGTGGAAGTTTAGGATAGATAGTGTCTCGAGGGACCCGAGCTTTAAACTGGACATTGTATTGAGTAAGTCAAGAATAGGTCTCACGGCAACACATATGCCAACTTGATCCCATGATGATCAAACGGACTTGATGGTGTTTCCCCTACAGAACAGCAAATACATATGAGCGACTATTGACCGACGGTTCAGGTAAGAGAAGGGAGACTTTCCTCATTGTGTCTGATGGCTATCGTTCCATCTCCCTCGAACATGCAGAGCAAATCTGGCGTCCAGCTGAATAGATCTTAGGCACCTTCAGGGTAACCCCATCATTCTAGAACCCGATCTGGTTTTGTCGGTGCTTCCTAACTTGCGCGCGCGCTGTGTAATGCAGAGAACGGTCCCTCCTCTAAATATTGATGTCCATGTCTGTCGCGCGCTCCAAAACCGACCCAAACAATAATCAACTATGAACATGATACGGAGCTGTTATTGAAAGAAGAGAAGCAGCTGATACCGTAGTGTGTGAGTCATGGAGTTGCTGTTCAGTCCCGTTTTTTCGTGCAGGTCGTTACGACGCAGATCTCCATTCGCCGTTTTGATCCATAATATCCTGAATTCGGTCTTGACTCGGAAAGTAGCGGAGCGGGGCCTGCTTCCTTTAGTCTGATCGCAGTGTCTCCATGGCAGAGCTGGTGACAGTTTGGGGTATCAACTCGCCGTCCCCAAGGATGGAACTAGAACGCACTCGGGTATCTGTCAATATTGCCTGTCAGCCCCACTGTTTCCTTTCACAATGGTGAATAGTACATATGTACCGCAGACTGAGAAAACTATCATTTCATGTTTGGTCGACAGTGGGTAATGTCGTAGATATCGGACAGCGGGTCAACAATAATCGGAGATCCTGGATGCGAGATAAAAACCACAAGTCAGGCTGCTTCCCCAGAAACTAGTCTGAAAACTCACTCTATCTCTGCCATAAGGGAGGCGGGCATTTGACAGTGTCGCAGCCATTCATGGTCATATTGAGGTATGCTCGAAGGATCTCGTCTCGTGATGAGAGTTCCCACAACTACCTCAGACCACTGCCTTCTCATTGCTCAAGCGCCCAATCGTCATAGTTCTCTATCGCTAACAAGTTGGAGATTTAGTCTCCGACTGCTTGCAGAAGAAGAATTAAAGGCGATTCCTCGTACCTCGTAAACTCAGACTCGTAATCGGCTGCCGTGACATCTGCACCCGTGCCTGATATTCACTTCTCTCATCTATATAGTATACATTATGTAGGAGTCGCCAGGTTCTCTCACTTGACAAACTGCCACAATGACCCTTCGCGATGTCGCACTTTTCCTATCGTTCTTGGTTGTCCTATTTCTCTATCGGCGTTCTAGGAGAACAACGTCAATTGCAAACGTTCGAGGCCCTGAAAACACATCCTGGTTCATAGGTATGTCTTCCTCTGGAAGTAAGAGTGGATACTCAGCCCATAGTACAGGCAATCTAGGAGAACTGTTGCAGCCCCAAGCAGGAGAGGTAAAACCACATCATGTGCATCATCAGGCTTATCCCACCGAACTTGGGTCTATCTGCAGACAGACTTTCGTTGGCAATCACAGTATGGAGGGATCGTGCGCTTCAAGGCAGCATTTGGGGTGAGCACCTTGGAACTTGTCGTCTACAGAGCATCTCACATTATTCTCAAAGGAAGATCGATTACTTGTCTCTGATCCAAAAGCTGTTCAACACATTCTCCATGCTCCGAACTACAGATGGGAGAGGTACAAAGACATCCGGAAGCGCAGTATGGTCATCATGGGTAATGATTCAAGCTGCATTTTATTCTTTTAATTTCTCATACTCATTCAAACACAGGCCCAGGGATCTTCTCAGTAGCAGGCTCGTTAACCTATGAATATCTGTGGCTCTAATACTGACGTAGAATTATAGGGAATGATCATCGAAGACACCGAAGGATAATGCAGCCCGGATTCGGTGGCCCAGCTTCTCGAGCACTGGTTCCAGTCTTCTTTTCTGCCGCTGCTACTGTTTGTAGTTCTTTCCCAGAGTATCATTCACAGCCCCCTGATCTCACACACCCAGCTCAGCAACGCATGGAGGGACCTGATCGTCCAGTCAGACGGCCAATCGAGAGTCTTCAACATCACTCCCTGGGTTTCTCGAGCCACTTTGGACGCCATTGGACATGGTTTGTCTTCAACTCATCATACCATTGCGAAGTGACTCACGGGTATAGCTGGATTCGCTTACAATTTCGGCGCAATGGAGAATGCTGGCAATCGGCTCACACAAGTCTACAATAACCTCTTGTGGGTACCACTGTTTGACTTTGAGGCCCCGCAAGAATAACCGATGCCTCACCAGCGCCGACGTATTTGGTTCACCGTCCAACGGAACTCTATTCGCAATGTCTCTTTATGGATTGCTACCTCTGAAGTTTCTTGCATTCTTGCGTGACCATACGCCCGGAAAGCGGCTTGACCGCTTACGTGCTCTGAGGAAGATCACTATCGAGGTTGCGAGGGAGCTGGTAGAAGAGAAGGCGAGAGAAGTTGGCCAAGGCAAAGGAAATAAAGATGTCATGTCTCTCTTAGGTTCGCTTTTCTTGAAGCCTCCATCTCTGCTCCTTTTCATTGTCCTTCAGTGAAGGCGAACGTGTCAGAAAACGAGAAGTCGAGGTTGAACGAAGATGAGTTGCTCGCTCAGATGAGGTGCGTGTTCGACATTCGATGTTAATGTAGCTGATCGTTCTCACCATACCAACGACAGTACGATATTTACCGCTGGACACGAGACTACAGGTGATTAACTCGGTAAATCATTGATGAAATATGCCTTCAAACTTCTTTTTGATAGCCAACACTCTCTCCTGGACACTACTCGAGTTGTGTCGGCATCCCGAGATGCAAAAGCGACTCAGGCGGGAGCTTCAGCAATGTATAGCTTCAAGAGAGAACAAGACTGGAACACTCACGGCTGAGGAACTTGAGTCGCTTCCCTACTTGAATGCAGTGACCAAGGTAGGCAACCCATTGTGACACCGTTGTTATTCACCTAACATATCTTTGTCTGGCAGGAATCGTTGCGCTATCACACCGTAGCTGTGCATATTCAGCGCGTTGCGACTGCTGATGATGTTATTCCGCTCAGCGAACCTATTCTTGCCTTGAACGGTCAGCACCTCAATGAGATAAGTGTTCAAAAAGGACAAAAGGTTTTGATTTCCGTTTGCGGTTATAATAGGTAAGGTGATTGCAGTCAGTCCGAACTTGTCCCTGATCGTCTGGAACTGCAGAAATAAGATTCTGTTCGGCGAAGATCCCCACGAATTCAATCCGGACCGCTGGCTCGATGACCCTAAAACTATACAGGATGCAGCCTCAGTTGGAGTGTATGCCAACCTGTAAGTGGTCAATTTATTTGGTTCAGGTCATCGGTTCATGAGATTTTCCAGGGCTACATTCGCTGGTGGCTTGCACTCTTGCATCGGCTGGCGCTTCGCGTAAGTGGAAACACGATCCTTGCTGAATGGAGACTGATTATCTGCAGCGTACTCGAGCTACAAGCGTTCATCGTCGAGCTCATAAGTAATTTTGAGTTCTCGCTCACGCCGGAGTGTAGTAGAATCCGTCGCGAATTGGCAACAGTGATGCTGCCTACACTTGAAGGAGAAATTGAAAAGGGTGTGCAATGCCCTCTTCTAGTAAAGTGTGTTGCGAGAGACAAGGACTAAGGGACTGATCGCTGCCAGTGTTAGCCTGTTGATAATGACAGAAAAGGTTCCCGTGATATGTTCATTCTTCTGTTTGAATGCAAACAAACGTTCGCATACCACTTCAAAACCTCTTTCGAGAGTCGTCAGGCGGTTGTACTATTCAATTTCAATCGTTCAGCTCACTGATTGCCGCCGAGAGTACGTCTCATCACGCCAGTAGGCCGCACAAGTCCCATCAAACTCCGACCAATGACTGACTTCTGACCTCACCACTTTTTTCTAAAGTAGCCGCGTTTTCCAAAGTAGCCGAACATAAACGAACCCAATTCAGTTGCTGTGAGTCACTCGTGCCGTATATCTTGATCAAGCGTCAATATTGACAACTATATAAGGTCCTATAGTTCATTTACTTCGTTAACCATTCCCTCACAATGGGCACTGGACTTATTATATCTGTTTCCTCGCTCTTACTTCTCGTATTTTTCTACCGGCGTTCTAGGAGAACGACGTCGATTGCCACTATTCGGGGCCCAAGGAGCAAGTCCTGGTTCATAGGTAATATAACTGCCCTAGAAATTGATATGGTAGCAGATACTCAACTCATGGTACAGGAAATCTTGGAGAACTTCTGCAGCCGCAAGCAGGGGAGGTAAAGTCGCATCTCCCACAGTCTCCCGCTATGTGACTGGTTACTGATGAAATCAATTTGCAGACGGACTTTACTTGGCAATCTCAGTACGGTGGAATCGTACGATTCAAAGCAGCATTTGGGGTGAGCTCATATGCTTTAGCCTTTCATACTTCCCTGGGTCTAATAACCTTCAAAGGAGGACCGCTTACTTGTATCAGATCCTAAAGCTGTGCAGCATATTCTTCATGCTCCCAACTACAGGTGGGAAAGGAGTGAAGAATTGCGGAAACGGACAATGGTCATGATCGGTAACCGTTTCAGCTGCAGCTACTCTCGTCCATACTCATTCTACACACAGGCCCAGGCATCTCTTCGGTTGTAGGTACGTCAAACTGTTGGGCTCGGTAATCAGGACGCTTATTCAAAGCCGCAATGACAGGGACTGACCACAGGAGACATCGAAGGATCATGCAGCCCGGGTTTGGTGGTCCAGCTTCTCGAGCATTGATTCCGGTATTCTTTTCAGCTGCTGCTAGTGTAAGTTGTGTCCTCTTTCCTATTCTATACGTACATCTGCAGTCTTTTGGTACTTAACCTTATAATCAGCTCAGCAATGCGTGGAGGGACTTGATCATGCAGTCCGACGCCGGATCAAAAGTCTTCAATGTTCCCCACTGGGTTTCCCGAGCTACCTTGGATGCTATTGGACACGGTTTGTCTTCACGTTATTGCATTCGAGATGACTCATTGAAAATGTTACAGCTGGGTTTGATTATCAGTTTGGTGCAATGGAAAATGCTGACAATCGGCTCTCGCGAGTCTACACCAACATCTTGTGCGTATTAGCTCCTTTCTCGAAGGACGCCAGTTATATCGAGTACTTTTGACGCTTCTCTAGTGCCGACGTCTTTGGCTCTCCTTCGGACAAGATGCTGCTGTCACTGGCTGTTAGCTCATTGCTACCGTTGAAATTCCTCGAGTTTTTACGTGAACATTCGCCCGGCGAGCGCCTTGACCGCGTACGCTCTTTCAAGAAGGTAAATATTGAAGTTGCAAAGGAATTGGTACAAGAGAAGGCAAAGGAAGTAGTCGAAGGCAAGGGAAATAAAGATGTCATGTCACTTCTGGGTCAGTATATGTTCACGACTCCGTGATCCAGCGACTAATCAGACTGTCTCTCAGTGAAGGCCAACTTGTCGGAAAACGAAAGGGCTAGGATGAGTGAAGCTGAGCTTCTCGCTCAAATGAGGTTGGTGACCTAGTTCTCACAGTTTGTTTTTGTCTCACTTGCACTGTAGCACGATTTTCGTTGCTGGACACGAAACTACAGGTAGCTACCATCTGCCAGTTCACCGATTAAATATCTTTTTCAGACCGTGCTTCATAGCGAATAGCCTTTCGTGGACTTTGCTCGAGCTTTGCCGATATCCTGAGATGCAAACACGGCTCAGGGAGGAGATTCGCGCCAAAAAACGGGAGTTGGCTTCCAAGGGAAATACTACTGGGGCTCTCACAGTCGAGGATCTTGAATCGCTCCCCTACTTGAACGCAGTGATCAAGGTACGTAGATTGCAGTGAAATCTTTGTTCCTCATTGATTTGACGTGCCTTCTCTGCAAGGAATCATTGCGCTATAACCCCGTGGCCATCCACATCCACCGCGCTGCGACGACAGACGATGTCATTCCGCTCAGTGAACCTATACTCACATCGGACGGCCAGTATATCAGTGAAATACTGGTTCAGAAAGGACAGAAGGCTGTGGTCTCGGTGTGCAGTTACAATAGGTGCGAGGAAGGTTTCATGTAGATCGGACGTGCTTTACTAAAATCCTATCTCAGGAATAAGAACGTTTTTGGCGAAGACGCGCACGAGTTTAAACCTGATCGTTGGCTCAATGATTCTGACGACATCCAGAAGACGGCCTCAGTCGGAGTATATGCCAATTTGTGGGTATTCAAATACTGCCAGATAGCATCTGCTCATATGGCTTCATCAAATAATTCAGGGCTACATTCGCTGGGGGTTTACGCTCATGCATTGGCTGGCGATTTGCGTAAGTGAAAACAAATGTAGGTTTGAATGTGCGCTGACATCGTCTGTAGTATCCTAGAGCTCCAGGCATTCGTCGTCGAATTGATAGATAACTTCGAGTTCTCGATGACACCTGAATGCAGTCGAATTCGGCGTGAGTCGGCAGGAGTTATGGTTCCCACAATTGGAGGGGAAGTTGAGAAGGGAGTGCAATGTCCTCTTATGGTGAAATGTGTAGCGAGGGACGGGGAGTAGTTATTTTGGAACATTGTGTAGTAAACACGGAATTCAAATCGTTTGCTGAGATGTTCGGAGATGTAGATGGAAAAGCAATATGTATCGGCTCTTCCAGTGGGTATCTAGAAATTGACTCGTAGTCGTCGCGCACCGAAGTACTAAGGCCGGCTGGTTTATTGATCTAGAGTGTGCCTGTTAACTCAAGAGTCGTAGGGAAGAACATTAACGGACATGTCATTGATAGGTCAGACTTTCCATAGCCTCAACCCGTTTGGGACGTTTCCTCTCCGGGCCATGAAATCCCCGTCCTTCGAATGGCTCATGAACACGCTCTCTACTTTGTTCGTCGAACACCTCCACGATAACCGTGTTTCATCCGTCAAGCAGGGTACCGATACGGTCATCTGTTTGGGGCAGCATCTTGCGATTGGAAAACAAGCCGACTCGGATAGTCTAGCCTTCAGGAAGAGGAAAACCGTCTCCCATCTCAACGCTGCCTGCCGAGCCGCGAAAGAAGCCATTCAATATTCCTCGAGAAAGCATGAAGAACTGACTATACTCACCGATGGTTTGATCACAGAACTCATTAATGGTTAGACATTCGTCCACGTCCTAACCTCTGGTATGTCCATAGGACCCCATTTTGACGTGAGTCTACATGAAACCGCGATCTCAATATCAGTGGAGTTGAGTGTGATTGAGAAAATGGAGAAGCAAACGGTTTCGGGCCGGGACGACATGTCACAGTCCCGTGCTGCGAAAACACGGTCATGGATTGTCACAACTGGCTCGCTGACATATCGGTATCGGCGTCATGTCGAAGTATTCAAGGGGTGAAGTAATTGTTACAGTACTATCGTGTCGTCAATTTCTTCTTTGAGCCGTGCTACTAACACCTTGCGTCTACTGCCGTAGCTGAACCCACTGGTTGTACGTACATGAACACCAGAAGACGGTCTGACAGATACTAGACATAGATAGTTTAGGCTAGTACGTGAACCAGTCAAGGAAGAAGTAAGTCACCAAGGCTGTTTTTAATAATTACAACAACTTGTCCCCCTGACGTTGATAGTCTGGGCCGGGATGCTTCTGAAGCAATCGCTCCATTCAGTTTTTAATGCCACCAGGTGTACCAGGCAGGCCGACCATCAAGGAATTCAGTTCTTCAAAATGCTCATGAAGAATTTTATACTAGAGCGTACTGACGAGATCGTCAACGCATTCGAGCCAAACAAGGGTAATTTGGGTCAGCAACCGCCACGAACACCTAAGTAGTGACACCGAGCAAAGTGCCAGCCCGTCCAATAGATTCGTTGTCGACGTCGAATCCCGCCTTTTTTCTAAGCTTGCCAAAGCTTGCGAGACAGTGAATTGGCTGCTGTTGCATATTCGTGACTGGGGGGCACCGGTGGCTAGTCATAGTGGCTGGTTGTAGAGATTGCAAGGGGAGGGATCGTCGGGGAGGAGAACCGTCTGAATGTCGGATAAGCTTGAACCGGATCTTAACATTACTCCTCATTCCAAAAGAACAACTATCAAGGTGGATATGACCCATGAGAAAATTTTTGCGAAGCATCGTTTCTTGTCGCCCACACGCAGCAATCCTGACGCACGATGAGTTTCGTGGATGTCTGTACGACACCCTCATGATATCTGGGTATTTTATTGCCCGCAACGCAACTGAAAATACGCACCGACCTCGAGATGGAAGTAATTGTTACAGCAAGTGAGGAATAGGAGCGCTTACACGGGCACAATCTATAGTGAAAGCCATCCACACTGCGCTTTCTGGCAGTGCCAGTCCGTTTCCTTGGCAACTATAACAAAGTCTTTTCGTGGCCTCGATGATATTCTTGCCTCTTGTGGGTTGATCTTCCGAGATAATTGCAGCAAAGCGATATTCGGAGCGGACCATGCGCGCACAGAACAACAACAAAGTGACATGGCTGCCCACGAACACCGCTATACAAGGGCGCGGAAATGGAGTCGGGGTAAACGGGTCCAGGCGATCTTATTGTTTTTTTTTTTTTATTTACGTAGCACCTTGACAAGTTCCCTTGACTCTTGAATTTTTGAGGACCTTTGAGTTGCCACAAGACGATATGCACCCTTAGCTTAGGGGACTTGGATTCTAGCCAGGCATGTAGTCGTAGAGGGCAAGCAGAGTGCAGATGTCACACTAGAGTCACATAGGACTGACGTAATACTTACCCAAAAAGGGTACAATAAGAAGATTTTTGAGCGCTTATGGAGATCTTTGTTGCTCTGATTACCTACAACAATGGCGACAGAATCAATAGCCCTCAAAAGCATAATACGAGGCGGATTTTGGCTTGTATTCCACCTTCAAGTCCCCTCCTTTACTTAGACTTTTTCAACGACGTCGCCGGTCGACCTCTGGCATGTCTTCTCTTCCACCACCAAGTTACGACACTCACTCGACGACATACATCTCCTCGTCCTCCTTGAAGCCATATCTCGAACTCCCCCATCTCTTATCTCTCACATGGCTCGCATATCCAATCCTTTCCTTGCTCTTCGTCGCGTTCAGGCTCCAATTGTCGTTGGCATCGTCGCAGGATGCAGTGGCGAGCGCAAAGGCCAATTTGCTTGCCAGCTGCAAGGCCGCAGAACAGGCCGCCACATCAGCCGCTAGTATGCCCAGGTTTTTAGCTATTGCGACGAACGAACAGTATGCAGATGCAGTGAACGGAACAATGAGAGCAGCACGGGCAACTCTTATCCTTGCATTGACGATAATGGAGGCGATCATCAACTTTATCATCGACATTTATCGTTCTACCTTCCTTTGCTTTTTGGAATTGGTTATTCGCGGTGGTTTGGCAATAATAATTGGCGCAGTTAAGGAGGTGTGTGTTATACGCTATCAAAACATGGTCAAGAACCTCACTAGGATCACAGGTTACCGACCTCATCGAGAGCACGGCAGGCAGTCTTGCTACTAGCATCCAAAACGATATCAACTCTGCGAACAACGTCATCAAAAGTGCCATTGATGCCATTAACAAAGTCAATCCATTCAACGACATCCAACCACCACAGATTCCTGTTCCCAATCTCGACAGCCTGAAAAACCTTCAAATTCCAACGACGTTCGAAGATTCGCTCACGAAGCTCAATGACACCCTTCCCACCTTTAATGACATCAAGGACAAGATTGAGGAGATGTACGTCAAACCTTACTAATAATCTACGGTAACTGACTTGTTTTCCCAGTATCAATACCCCATTTGAGCTCCTGAAAAAGGACATCAATGATACCTTTGCTGGAATGAATTTCAACAGCTCAGCACTCCCCGTGCCTGCACAGAACAGGCTCACATTTTGTAATGACCTCGATACCTCGGTCGTTGACGACCTAGGACGAGACATGATCAGAATCGCCAAGATTGGTCTCATCGTCATCATCCTTCTCGCTCTCATACTCATCGGTCTCAACTGCCTACTTGTGTGGTACAAGTGGCGCTGCCAGATGGGCCACCTGGAGTACACTCGACAGGCTTGGACCACCGACCCCACAATCTACCAGACCAAAGCGGTTGGAGGAGTTCCGCAAGTAACGCTTACCGATCATAATATGCTTATGCTCCAAGCCAACGGCGAGCACCCTCTCCTCACGCGGATCATCAACCAGATTTCATCCAAGCTCCGACTCTCGCCGCAGAAACACGTCAACCTTTCCTGGTACTTGAACTACATCTTCCACGCCCCTGCCCTTGCAGTGTTCCTCATCGGATTTTTTGGGCTGCTCTCAGTTCAGATTCAGCTTTTCGCTATTGATTCATTTGAGGCGAAGTACGCCGAAAAAGAGGCAGCAGCCGCTTCCGACTTCTCCAACACCATCGCCACCTCCATCAACTCGAGCATGTATAACCAATCAGCACAATATGCAAACGACGTCAATGGACGCGTTGATGCCATGCAATCCGACTTGAACAACGGTGTCTTTGGCTGGGTTAACGGCACCACGACCACGCTGAACAACACTATAAATGAGCTTTACAACGATATCCAGGGCGCTGTTAACACCGTTTTCAACGGTACCATTCTGGAACAACCGGCACAAGAGTTCATCCGTTGTTTGATTGGAACGAAGGTTGATGCGATTGAGAACGCGTTAACGTTCTTGCACGACAACCTCGTTATCAACATTCCCCGAGTCAACGAGACTGCACTTGTGCTCTCCCAGGACTCAGTTGATGAGGCTACAAAGCCCATCGCTGCAGCGGCCATTGGCGGCGGCGGTGACGACAACCAAGGAATCGTACGCAAGCTCATCAACTCTTATGCAGAGTCGTTGAAGAAGGAACGAACGATGTTCTTGATTTTCATGGGACTCTGGGCATTTGTCTGTTTCATGGGAATCTGCATCTTGCTATGGTATTCATTTGGAAAGCCGATGCTGGAGAAACGGAGGAGAAGGAGGTATGAAAGGGAACAGCGTGGAGCGGTTGTTCCTTTCCAACTTCATAATACATCGGCCTCCAATGAGTGGGGCAGCGAGAAGCGGGATAACTTGGAAGACGGTGGAATCGGAGCTCATTCGAACGAGTTGAGGCAGCTGACGCCGCTTCCTTCACCAAAGATGACGGGTAGCTTCGATCCTGCACCTGCACAACCGAAGCAGGAGCAAGAACCCAAGAGCTGGGATAATTTTTTTGGAGGCTTCAGCAGTGCTGCCGTCTCCAGAGAACCTCGAGTTCGCACCATCAGCAAGCCGATGAAGCTCCGCGCCTTTGGTCGTATGGGCATGAGCAAAGAGACTTTAGTTTCTGACGAGGATTCCCGACAGAACCTGAACGAACCTGAATCCCAACCGCAAGAAAAACGAAGTACGGCTTGGTTTGGCAGGTTCGCTGGATTGTTGGGCAAGAAGAACGAGGGCACTCCATCTCAGAGTCGTCCGAACCTTCGGATGTCAACCGACCGTAGCTCTAGCATGATCTCTCTTACTCGCGAAGTTGAACATTCTCGCTGGTCGACTTCTCCACCAGCTGAAACACAACAGACTCGTGTTGCGCCATGGGTGACGATTCTTTCACCGACAAGGAAGAACTTCTCGCCTACTTCGCCTCCTGCTAATAACGGGCCTGTCTTCCCAAGACAGAATGTCCCAGCTGATGTGAACTCGGTCTATGAGAGCTCTGAGCGTCCTCTCAACACCCAATCGCCATTTGCTCCTCCTCTCCATCATGGTTTCAACGCAACTACCAGTACTCCCAACGTGAATTTAGCTCCTCCACCCCAGCACCCTCATCGACGGTCGTCTTCCGTTCCCGCGTGGAAATGGAGGGCCCAGACTGAGCAAGCTCTCGATAACCAGGGTGGTACTTCAGTCACGCCTGTGACGAAGATCCTGACGAGCAACCCTGCGATGCGCGAGTCCGGTGTTTTCAACCCCTTTGCAACACCATTCGACGATGAGCATCGAGTGAAGATTGAGCGTGCGCCGCAGAGAAAGAGTATCCCGACAAACCCGTTCAACGCGATTGCCCTTTAAATCGTTCCCCTTTCTTCGCTTGATGACATGACTTTGACGATGCTGATGCTTATTCTCTTGCTTGCGTCTGGACGCTTTTACTGTTTCTATATTACCTATAGGTACCCTTCGCCGCTCAGGCTTTAATTCGGTGTATATCCTTTCGATCTGTCGACACCTCATCTCACTTTCTGTAGCCTCTCCCTCAGCCACACTCACTCGTATAGTAGCACATACATTGTATTTTTACAAAATACCTTTTGGGGAATACACTTTTTTCAATCCAGAACGAAATGATGTTTTCGATGAGGTCGTTCCAGAGAAACAAAGCCAAATACGACGGATATTTTATGATGACGTCCGAACTGAGTGAACCGAATGTTCCGACCAACAACGATGTTCGCTCTCGCCAGAAACGCTCTCCGCCCTTCTTTCGCTCGTACTTTTGCAGCTCCAAGCACCGCTGCTTCCCTTCACACACTCCCCGATCTTCCATATGCCTACAATGTACGGTTTTCACCTTGAAATGCCGCACGCGTAAGTTACTAAGCGAAGTAATAAGGCCCTTGAACCTCATATTTCTGAGGAAATTATGAAGCTCCACCACCAAAAGCACCACCAGACATATGTCAACGGTCTCAACGCTGCAGAAGAGTCGTATGCCAAGGCCCCCTCAACCAAGGAGAAAATTGCACTTCAGGCCGCGTTGAAGTTCAACGGTGGCGGTGAGTCATGCTGCAGTTGTCCTCTGCTCACATGTGTGCTGACAATGCAAAGGTCACATTAATCATTCTCTGTTCTGGAAAAACCTTGCTCCTGCGAGCGGTGACGGTGGAAGGCTCGCTGACGGACCTTTGAAGCAGGCCATTGAACGTGACTTTGGTTCAGTCGAGAACTTTAAGAAGTCATTCAATGCCAAGACGGCAGCTATTCAGGGTAGTGGATGGGGATGGCTCGTACGTGCTGCGACTGACACCGGAAGATACATGATCTAATTTGCCTTTTTGCGAAAGGGATACAACTCGACAACCAAGAAGCTTGAAATTGTCACCACCGCTAATCAAGATCCTCTGCTTTGTGAGCGGGATATATTCCTTGTTTGCTTGTCTCAGTATTGATTTCCTTCGACCCAGCCCATGAACCGATTATCGGTGTTGATATTTGGGAACATGTATGGACAAGGCATTTTTTCAAAGACATGCAACTAACATGACCCTCTCTACAGGCTTTCTACCTCCAGTACAAGAACGTAAAGCCAGACGTAAGTCTTCTCTGCTCGCGTGATGCTAGCGTCATGCTGAATCATACATATCTAGTACCTCAACGCGATCTGGAATGTCATCAACTTTAAGGAGGCTGAGAAGAGGTTCCTCGAAACTTCGCAGTAGACAATTTGATGCAAACTCGTAGCTGAGGACTTATGAAATGTAAATCTACTTCATCCTAATGCAATGTGTTTGTCTGCACTACTCGGGTGTACATCCGGAGATAACTATGGTGGTCCGTGCGCTCGAAAATGACGTCATGAATGTCGCGAACTTTTTCTTACGATGCTTCCGAGGGGAGAGTCGATTAGTCGTCAACTCGGCCGGCGGAATCGCCGGATTAACGGCGATGACTACGTCATCGTCCCGTTCCCATAGCCCGCGAAGCGGACTCTGGCGCGTAGCGCCCCCCGCTGAGGGGGCAGGTCGGGGTTCGGGTTAGGCGTTAGGAAGTGCGGTTGAGGGTATGAACTCACGCTGAGTCGGTTAGGGGTTTGGGCTAGCGGTTAGGCAGTTAGCGGTTAGGTGGTTAGGGGTTAGGTAGTTAGGGTCTGGGGATGGATATATGTACAAAAAACGCGAGGGAGGTACTTACAGACGCGTAAAATGCTACGTGCACGTGAGGGAATAGTGACATCATAACGGTGATCTCGCCGTTATCTCTTATCTTTTGACGACTAATCGACTCTGGACTCGATGCTTCCACCGCTCCTTTGCCGACGAGGACTATCATCAGAATGGATGTCATATCTGTGGATCGTCTGCGGTGACTAGAACGTCATGAGTGGATCTCGAGGTCGTTATATACGCTCAGCGTTCCAGCACATCTCATTATCAACCACTTACATTAACCAAAGCCTTCAATCATCCACACACCAGTAATCATGTCCGGATCCGGAGCTATGCAATCCAATGTTGGAAACCCTCAGGTCTACAATGACGGTGACCAAAGGTGAGACTTCACTCAGCGTGTCCGAAACTATGAAACTTACAGAGAACACAGGACCTCGAAAGGAACCGTCACTGACCAAAGAGAACGATTCGAAGTCGCACCACCTAACGCTCACAGCGAAATAGATTCAAAGTACGTCTGGAGTGTCTTTCTTTCAGTATCCGTTGCTAATTTGACTTTTAACATATCAAAGAGATGAACGATCACTGGCAAATCGACTTGCAGCTGCAGAGAGCCATGAGATCGACAACCTCAGTAACAAAACAAAGGACACAGTGGATGACCCGTTAGAGCCAGCACGTTCGCATGGAAATGAGCCCTCGCGAGGGGCGAAAATTGATGCCGAATTGAAGCAAGAAGAGGAGGAACTATTGAGGAAGAAGGGTAAGGCATAGACATAGAGCGTAGAACATAGAACCTATATTGTACTTTTATTAGTGTAAAAGCAGATACGAGATGAATCGTAGTGCAATGTTAGGTCCAAATCAACGTGCTCGGAAAATAGCTACCCTAGGAATATCAGGTGTAGCAAATGATAATCGCTGTTCCCCGTCCAAGGAGAATATCTCGGTCAAGTCAACTCTTTCCTCAATATCCATTTCCTGTCGCCGTATACCACCGAGGAGCAGTCTGGAGCATCGAAATGTCAACTACCTTCACCAGTGACATCACCTCTCGATCTCCATTCGGGATATAGGTTAACACGCAAATCTTTGCTGGCGATTCGTACGCGCCAACGAGACATGATCTAATATCATGCAATAGAGCGGGTGGCATGTCCGAGCTGTCTAGGGACGAAAGGTCTGAAAGCCTAGAACAATCTGGCGACAAGGGATCCAGCACCTCTGTATTGTCCAAGCGCAGCTGTAAGAAACACGATTTCAACGGGTCTTTATCGCGATTGCTAGCTTCATGACTTGATATGCAAGTAAGCAGAGATGAGCGATATGGGCCGAGGAAGAACTCACGCCTGCATGCCCCTCACGATGCTGAAACGGTTCTGAAATACATGGTGCTCATAGATAGCACAAAAGAAGGCCATGTCCGTATTGGACGGATAGTGTTTACCAGCTGCATTATAGGCCCAGTAAGCATTGGAAAACCATTGAACAAAGCGTACCTTTCTTCGTCGCAACAATTTGGGTGCATTGTGTTCGGTGCTCCTCTTTCCAACTCTTGACCGCACATGATCGGGAACAGTAGGTCCTAGACAAGCATGAAGTACAGCGAACGTATCGGTGGCCATCTGGTAACGCCTGTCTACGCCCGCCCGGGCCATACTTCAGAGGACACTTTTTGACGATGAGTCAGTTATTATAAGCGCAGGTTGAAGAAAATGCTCACACTTTTGTACCCGCACATATTACCAGGGGCCACAGTCCTCACATTATGATATATGGAGTTGAGCGTCTCTGCCCTCTCTACACACTTGATCCAAGTCGACCAAAACGGCGCTGTCTTTGGATTCAATCGCACATCGAGCTCCAGATACTCAATCTTCTCTATTGACTTGCGGAACCGGCGCAGCACCGGCGGGTAAATCATGTACATGGCGAACTGCTCCATCAAATTCGAGAGAAGGCCATCGAATGTCGATTGAGAACCCTCTTTGAAAAACGGTGGGGGTGGAAACGTGATCTTCATCTTCAGATGGTGGAACCGCTCGGCCTTGAAGAAGGCCACAAGAATCCCCAAGTCTAGTGTTTGAAACACATATACCGGTGCTTCTACCAGTAAACGAAGTAGCATAAGGAGTTTTTCGGCAAGATCAACTACGATGTTGAACCTCTCGGTGCCAGGTGAGACGTTCTCGAGGGTCTTAGTTCGGGAGAGAAGGGAGATTAACGCGCTGGTGATAGCTGGAGTAGCTCCAGCTTGAAGGAAGGGAAAGTAGCTCGGACTCGTGGGGAAAAAACACTGGCAAAAAAGAGTCATGGATAGTGTGTATCCATTCAACTCATCATCGGGTATTTCCCAAGGACGCTGTGATAGACGATTGAGATGTCGTATACAGACAAGCTCGAAATCGTCTTTTCTTCGACTGGCAGCCAAGGCGTGCGGAAAGGCTTGAGTGAAACTCTGCCCAATATACTTTGGGAAGAGCATTTTCACGAGTAATTCGGTCCAAGTATACCACGAGAAATGGTGGATCTCGACGACGCGCAGCCAAACTTCGATTGATAGCGTCATTAGGGATTGTGAGGTTCTGAGTTGATCCAACTCGGGGAATGGGTCTTCGAGAGACGCTGGATACATGATAACAAAAGCTGTAGCAGTTACGAGATTATCCACGAATGTGGTTCCTTGTGGGTTCTCCAATATTTCGGGTGTACGAGCAATGCGATCAAGGAAGAACAACACCCATGGACGGATGCATGGAGACCATTGCTTTTGGATGCATATAGCAGTCTGGTTGCGGTCCTGTGCCAAGGGTGTTGCGTGAGTTGTCATACATGTAAGATATTCGAAAACATCCAGCGCGGTTTCGATTTTGGAAGTGGGTCGTGTCAGGTCGGCGGAGACTGGCGGTTTGCCAAGTTTTCGGAGCACCGCGATAGCTCTGATGGTGGAAGGAAACTTATTCCTGGCATTTCCGATAAAGGCAAAAAGAGGTGCTTTGTTCAAGTCTATGGGCATCTGGCTATAGATTTGAACCGTAAATCAATAGAAATCAACGAGGCCGGACGAGCGCCTCACTCACTCGATTTCGTGATCCAAGTTTAGCTAGTATAACTGATAAAATCCGAGTCTTCGTGTCTCCGTGTCTCCGTGTAGGGTATTCGCACGGTAAGATGTGTAGGAATAGGCAGGTTGCGGTGAGGAACCTATTCAGGTTGGTCGTGGGTGCGCCGAAGGTGTGCTCCACGGCTCTTACTCATTTACCACCTGCCATGCAGCTCTAGATCATGCGTCTCCTGGTCTCTCAGCTCAGACAATCTCGGAAACTATAAATGAGGCCCAAGGATCATTTTCGGATTTGCAGGTGCATGCTTCCAACCTTTTCTTTTCTCTTTTAGCAAGAGCGCTAACGCTCCCTTGACAGTATACATTAGGGATTTGATTACTGCGCAGAATAAATTCCACTAGGAAGGCGAGCTAGGGATTGGGTTTAAGTGACGGGACGTAGCACCAGCATGCATATCGTTATAGAGCAGCAGAGGATCATACTAGACAATGTAGTGGGTTCATATTATGGTGACATGTATGTCTGCTATATCCCTTGAGGAAAAAAGACAGATATTAAATCGAATCAGTATTTTTGCAGATATGCTACTATGCTGGCATCATTGAACGCATCGAAGTAGGTGCCCCTGGTATTGTCAAACCGGTCAGCGACTGAGACGGCCGAGTGGGTTGCTGAGACAACTAAGAAGGGAAGGAAAATGTGCTGGGCTATGTTTGAATGACCCGCTTCACTATAGAACTATCTTTCGACGTCGATCATGCATGCGTGATGGGAAGTGCGGAGGTTGACAGTGGTTCGGGAGCTGGGTTGAAAGAGGGCAGAGGTGCAAGGACGTCTACATTGCCAGATCTCATAGGTTTGAGTTCCATTCACGTCTCTTATCCCGATGTATTCATTCTTACCAAGTGCTTCGACAAAAAGGGCTCTGTGAACCTACCAGAGATAAGCTAGTCTCAACAAGGGAAATTGGTATTCAGGCCGACTGTGCTTTTGTATAATAGTGAACGAATGACAAATACAACGCGTACGGAGTAGAATCAATGGCGAGGAGAAGGCCGGTAAACACAACTCGAAAATGAACGGAAAGATAGTATCACATTACACTCCATTCCACTCCTTCCCATCTGTCGTTCGTTACTCCCTGGTTCTCTTCCACGTCCGCCACACTAAGATTCCCGATCGAACGAACCTAAGTCCGGGTCTGCTCCAGAGGCGCTGGTCGACTGGTGAAGTGAATGTCAGAGGGGTGTTCTTGCAAGCTTTCAACACTCTTTCCAGGCTCGGCACGAACCACAATTAAGGTTGGTGCAACTCCCTATGTATCGTACTTGTGAGTCAAGTATATAGGATTCAGAATTCAGAATGCGCAACCTTATAGCGCTAAGATCCGCAACGGGGGCAAAGTAAAAGATTCAGTAGCAACGGGATGTCGCTACTACTGAAGGTCGGATGCATCATTCCAAACTCAAGTCTAGCAAGGTAAGCATTCAGGAGTTTTAGTGATGCTCGTTATGTAGCACTGACTCACATAGCTCTCAAGATGCGCAGACCTGACGATGGACTCCACTCAATGTTTTGATGACCCCTAGTAAAAGGAGTCAACATGATGTGACGATGGGGAATATTGATTGCCAAACCTCCAATGCGTTGATGCCGGTGCTTCAAAAACTTGTTCACGATTCACGAGTCAAATTTTCTTCTGACTAGTGTTGTCGGTCCTGAGGTATATCGAGAAGCCTGAGGAACGGGGGGTCTGAATCTTGTCGCCGTTTCGAGATTTTCCGTCGATCATTTGCCTTGAAAAACATAATCCACCAGCCGTCAAGAAGTCCTTCTTTCACCTTACTACAGCGCGTCCTTTTTTTTGGCAGATTGTGTTGAACTCGGAACAGAGTTGAGAATAAGAGTCTGAAATATATGACCGTCCATGGACTCAGTACCAGAGATGACCAAGGTCAGGCTAGGTAGGCTAGGTCTTCGGAGACCTGCAGAACCAACCAGGAATATGACCTGAAATTGATCAGTCAATCACCAGAGAGAATATCCAATACTTAATACCAACCTTCCATATCTTGCTTCGTCTCAGGAAATTCACGGGAGAAATCGAATCAGTCAAACACGATTTTGTCGATTCAGAACTGTAATTCAATGAGAGAGAGAGAGGCTGGGAGTACTGATATCATGCTGCAAGTCCGACGTCAACCGACGGCGACAGCAGTCGCGAGCGTATCTCCGACTCATCCGAAGTACTCTCCGACGTCCTTACTCATCCACCACCATGTCCTCCGCTGCACCGACGCGTCGAATGATCTTAAGCCTCTATGGCTCTACACTACGCACCTCTCGGTCTTTCAGTTCGTACAATTTCAGAAACTATTTTTTGAGAAGGACCAAGGATCAGTTCCGGGCTCTACAGGTACCGTTACTGCTTCCAAATTTCTTATTTTTCCTCCTCTCAACGCTAATGACTCCACAGGCTGAAACAGACCCAGAAAAAGTAAAGAATCTATACGCAGAAGCTGTCAAAGAGCTTGCGGTGCTTAGAAGGAGTGCGATTGTTAACCAGCTGCATGGAGGGTGGAGGTTGGCTGTGGAGGATCAGAATACGGAGGTTTTGACCAGGGGGGATACATGACAGTCGTCTTTGGTGTAAATTTCGAGCTGAAGCTGGCATTTTTCAATTCTTGAAGGCGTTCTAGGTTTAGGTCGTGCAGTCGAGGAGGGGGGTTGTTGCAATTACTACATGTACCACTGATATATATACGAAGAATACTTTCATCTAAGCCTTGTCCGAAGACGAATCTGATGATTTCGACGAACTCTTCCATCCTAACCAACTCCACCAGCTACTTCCATTAGAAGGCGTCGATGCAGGAACAGCAGGAGCAGGCGTCGGTTTGGGTGGTTCGACTGCTACTAGTGTTTTAGGTGTAAGTTCCTCCGAAACCTTGGCCTTGGACGTCCACCCTAACGAACTCCACCATCCTTTTCCTTCTCCTTCTTTGTTCTCTTGTGCCTGCACCTTCATCCTGGCAGCCTTTAACAGCGCATCATCCTGCCTCTGCGCCTCCTCCGCTGCCCTCATCCTCTCATCGAACCCTTCCCTTTCCATCTGCGCTTTCCTGTTCATCTCTGCCCGTATCTGTTCTTGCGCCCTGATGTTTTCTTCCAAATTCGACTGGCCAAATTGGTAGATACCACCGCAGACAGCGAGGATTGTCAACAGCTGAAACCCGACTCGTGCGCGGAGCCAGTATTGAAAGCTTTTGCTGTTACGGGAGCGCAGGTTCCTGGAGGCCATGATTAGAGCAATAGTTGTTGCTAGGGCGCCTGTAGACCGGGATAGTGGTCACCATTAGATGCGTAGAGGTGCGCTTTGGACAGTGAAGGAAACGCACCGATAGGTACAATAGGATTCTCCTTACATTTCCTAATTGCTTTTTCTCCCAATGTTTCTGTGAATCGGTGCATAGAGAGACCGTAGGGGCCTACTTCTGGGTTTGCGTTCGAATTATCGTTGGGTTGAGAGGTCATATTGAATGGTGGTGGTAGTGGTTTAGGTGCAAGGAGTCGCGATCGGCCAATTCGGAAATGCGGAAATTGTACTACTTGGCCTCAACCGTTATCAAGGCAACTACGTTTATGTACGACTCATGCTGCGAGGCACCAGAGTAGCTGCTTACCCTCAAGAATCTGAGCCTGGGCACTAAGGGTATGTCGCTGTTCTATTGATTCCCATTCCGCTTGTAGAGTATGTACTTCAAGTTGCAAGTGATCAAAACTGCAAGGAGACGACTTTCAAGCTTCACATATCGTACATTGGTACTACCAAATAGCTAGCGTAAATCCATGATTCGGAAACCGGAAACATGCAACTGCAACCACCTAGTCCTCTCCCAGGCATCGAGGGGAGCTCAGATTCCTGTTGTTGTTGAGCTGTACTATACTAGCCGATGATGAGCGGTATCGAATCCGGTACACCACTCTTGAAGGGATTGGCGTTGAGCTCAGAATTCGCTGTTCATGATCGGACAGTAGGTAGATCCTCCTTTATTCACGTCGAGATGCGTTACGTCGATAATGTCGTTGGCGTATTTCAGCACAGTATCATTTCGAACTTTCTTAAAGCCAAATTTCTGTTGGATGCGTGAGTGAATTCACCAAGAGGGAATGGCAGCAACAGACCTTCAGTTGACAAAGAAGATTTGAACCATGAATTCAACAGCGTGGTCAATGCTTGATGGCCCAAGAAAACGAAGCGATTACATGGAGTTGTTGATTTTGAAGGAGATAGAGGGTGGTCCAAATTCGAAGATGTCGCAGCAGCGCTATTCCGAGATGGGAACTGAGAAAAGGCACAGAGGGAAGGATGGAACAAGAATCAATTAAATTAAAAGTATTACTGAGTCCATATACAGTATGCGAGATATGAAGCGAAACAGAAGGTACCACCCGTGCGTTCTCTTTTTATGTTGCACGATATGCGACGAGAGTGATCAGATGGTAACGCATGTATCATCTGACATTCCCAATGAAACTGAGCATGCATCACATACAAGCTTGGACGACACTCGGTGTTATTCAGACCTGCAAACTGAGTCAAGCTGGGTCAGCAATGGATCCGTGGTGTGGTGTGGGAGTTCAGACTAAGTCACAGCTGCTGTGACCAGCTGATTTCCCGCAGCACGGGACTGTGACACGTCGCTTAAAAAATTTCACGGTTCCTCGTCTTTCCTCTTGTCTCTCAGCTCAAATTGAGCGAGGTCCTGGATAACACAGGGAAGGATACCGAGACCACGGGAGTATGCAGAGCCGTCTTTAGGCTGGCTCTAGCCCACACACCGAGGGGTAACGGTTATCTATGAACGAAGGCCTCACTTTCAGGGGCCTACGGCGTCAGGTCGTTCGTGCTGCATTCGTGAGTATATATTCCGGTTCTTTGAGCCTCGCGTAGGTAATGTGATAACGCTCTCCCTCGCGGTCGCAATATACTGTAGTCTAAGGAGAAACTATTATTGTTTGGGCGTATGATAGGCAAGACGCCCTCAGCATATGGCTTGAACGCGTGTCAGGGTTGGGTACCGATAACAACTAAAGGATCGCTGCCTAATCAATGTTTGTACGAGCTCTTGCTTGCTTGTGTTCGGTCAAGTCGCTAATTAGCCCCTAGGAGATCACCTCAACCAGTCAATCTGTATCTGTACACACCGAATTCGCTCAGTTCCACATTAATTTTCTCTTATCCAGTATAAGCTATGTACGCGTCATCTTTCACACAGGCGGACTCTTCTCATTCTCAATTTATCATAGATCGAGTATCCAACCTTTTGTTAACGTTGTTGATTTAATGCTTACAATTTGACAAATGCGCGTCTCTAATTTGGGTCACCCGGTCGTAACTTATAACTTGTTAAATTAATTTGGTTTTTCTTGCCATGTACTGATCTTTCAAATGCATCTAACACTCCGACAGAACCCCGGCTATACACTTACAAATATGAGACTGGACGGTCCCTCCATTTTTTTCTCCCACCCAAACGACTGAACGAATCGATTCCTCAGCTGACGTCGCGCTGGCCCTGCTCCACAAACACGGAGACCAAAATAAATGCATCAAATCGTACACACGGCCACAGCAACAGCACACGTACGGCTCTAACGGGACTCGCTTAGGCCAAGGATATATAACCTCGACATAAACCTATCCCAAAAACTCAAACCACCAATATCCACCCATTTCCCTTGCATTCAGTTCCAGAATATGCCTCCTGATAGGTCTATCCAACTTTCGGCACGTAAACGACAGCGGTCGGTATCGGCACGGACGAGAATTTCGAGCTAACGGGAATATGTATCTGAACGCCCAGATATCCTATGGGCATGTCGAGCACCTGCCTGTGAACGAACATGCCACTCTGACCCAACTATGTGATCAGATCACCACCCGTGCGTTCTCTTTTATGTTGCTCCCCGGCCACAATATGCGACGAGTACTGACCAAGTTTACTTGAGCAGGATGCATAGAAATCATGACGGCGCACGGCCAATATCCTCTTCCTCAAGGGTGGACCATGGGTTTATTCGACTCTCGGGGTCTGGTGATAATTCCCAGCGACGTTCGACAAGCCAATACGTTGTTTGACGGAGGAGAAACCATAAATGTCACGGTTTTCGACTATGAACGTGGAGAACGCGTCTATGAGCCGTTCCGGGGATGGGTCTTCCCCCATGAAAGTCCCCGATGGGCTGCACTTATGGAGGAAAGGAATCTAGAAAGATATTTCTTTCGGTCTCTGTGCGTGTTCGTTCCTACTTCGTCCATGGCCCGACTAACTTGTCAGCACGTAGGCATTTATTTGCTCGAAATGACCGACAACGCACTTTGGATGACTACCTTCGTCGACTCCAACAAGAGTGTACTCTCCGCGAATTCTGCAAACTTTTGGAGGCCCTTATCTCTATCATACCTACCACTCCAGCATCTAATACCACAGCAGGTTAAAGGGCCGGAATCATTCGCTGTAAATATTGGCTTTCTTACGCGTTTATCGAATCATGTTCGGTCTGCTGTAAATATCTTACCAACGAAAATGTACTGCCCTCTGTAGATCAGAAACCAGTGTCGTTCGACTTCAAATAACGTCCGACCCACACCGGCTACATCATCGCGCGTCCCAATCACAACAAAGGATACAAGTCCGACAAAAGTAATGGTGCTTCCACGTGTAGGTGCATTGCGCGTAGTCGAAAAGAAAAGTAGATATGTATACACTAGTAGTACAACTGCGATTCGCCACCGCATAGTCATCCAAAAAATCCAAAGATCGATTCAACTGAGGGTAACAGTATCCTTCCATCATGGCGATCTAATCTTCCCCAAATCACTGATCTATTCCGGCTCTGAAAGCATCCATCTCCTCATCGCTGGCGCGCCATCCATAACATGGCCAAGGCTCGGATTCTCCTTCAACGGACGATTCAGTTTATCCACATTTTCCCTTCTAAGCAGCTGGCTCAGACTCGACGACCATCGTGCTGGATGTTGGTGAACAGCAACCTTATCAGCCTCGGGTTTCAATGTCTTTGGTGAACCACGAACTACACCTGCGAGCGACGAAACCATTTGCTTGATCGGAGCGTTCGGTGCTTCTGGGGCAGAATCTGCAGCAGCAGCAGAGGACAGACGCTGAGGTGATGGAAGTGCATCTTTGGAGACAATCTGAACATCTCTCGGAACCTCTCGTTTCGGTACTTCAGGTGCCTTTGGCGCGGGGCGCGAGGGACGCGAAGGATGAACAGGTAACCCGTCTTTCGGGTCGACCGGCAATTTCGGAGGCGCGTGACCCCGAGCAGGCGCAGCCCGCGCTGAGAACCAGATAGTGTTTCTCAGAGCACGAGACACCATATGGGAAAGGGAAGAGAGGACCGAGCGCCCATCGACTTTGTTGTGTGGCACACCTGGGTGAACAGGAGCAGACTGTATCAGAGGTCCTTTTGAGTCACGAGGGAGGCGACGACGACGATGAGCTTTCTCTTCTGAGAGAAGGAAGTGATGAGGATCGCGGGTTTGATGTTGGTGATCTCTTGCGTCAGCTTCAACGAAAGTATCGCGCTTCTGAGCGTTCTGCTGGGAAACAGACGAATCAGATTCCGCGCCATTGCTTGACCCAGAAGAGTCATCCACCGACGTAGAATTGGAGTTGACGTTCTGAGGAGCATTAGGTTCCTTAGTACTATAATCGGCGTTATGGATTTGGCGTTTCCGAAGAGCGGCAGAGCTGGGTGAATGTACAAGGAGATCTGTAGCCCGCTTGATGGGAGCAAGCTCGGGCTCTAGATTAGTGAAAAGTGACTTGGGCGAGTTCTCATTGAGCGAAGATTCGTATCCTGGAGGGGCTTTGGAGGATAGAAGATTGACAATGGGAATGTAAGCAGCATTCACGAGACATAGGGCATATAAAGCGAAAATAGCGGTTGAGGAGCGCATGGCGGTAGGCCTGATTTCGTAGAAATGTGGCGAATATGTGGCTGGTGGTGGTAAAGAGACGAGCTATACTGGCGCGCCTTTCTGCCCTTAAGGAATATTTCTGATGGTCACATGTCCACTTTAGGGCAGGTATTCACTCTTGCCCTCGACTCTCATCTCGACAATTGCCCACGTTCTCTCAGTTTCAGAGTTGATTCACTCGGCTTACTACCTTATTAATTAGGATCGTGTTTCACGGAAACAAACAGCGATCGAAGGTTGTATGGGGGTGCGTCGTCAGTGTGATTCATCCAATCAAAGCAAAAAACTAACAAGCTTTCATTGCAGTATCTAAATCATCAGTGCCCATCTGCTGTGTATGTTATCATGGGCACTAGAAAGGAAAAAGACGAAACCATGACTTCAATCTGTCAAATCCCCCTGTATGGCTTATCCATTGGACAAACCTGAAATACTCTTCCCGATCAGACGATTCTAATTTCTGACGAATCGAAGCTTCAACGATCACGGGTGTTACATCCGAATTCAACGCCAGACGAAACGACTTCATGACACGCGGCGGAAGTCCTTCATTGCGTTTGATCCATGTGGTAAGGGTCGATGTCGATTAGAATTCTTCTTGCCAGCTATATAAAACTCGTAAGCGGGTTCGTTACCTTTCTCTCCTACCTGCCATGCCGCCCTCTCTTTCGTCTAGCTTCAAGCTCTTGCTGTCAGGTATTGCGCTGCTCACTCTGGTGAACGGGCAGCCTTCTCCTGATGTCCAGAGAAGGATCTCTGAAGCTATCAAGAATGCTGCAAACCAATCCAACCCAGATTACACCGCATTCGTTAATCCTTTCATTGGTACTGGTACGTAGTGTACCAAACTCTCCAGGCGTGATAACTAAACATCGCTCCAGATAATTTTGGAGATGTATGGTGAGCACTAGTGACTGTATCCCTCTTCTGACCGCTAAACTCCAAGCAATAGTCCTGGAGCTTCCGTCCCATTCGGAATGGTTCGTCACCTTGTCACTGCGCTCCTTTCCTTCACTCATTATTGCTATTCACAGGTCAAATTCTCGACGGATCTCACTGGATACGCACCAGCTGGTAAGTATGGTTTTTACTCTACACATACCCCATTAGTCCGTTTGATCTCATGCCAGCATCCAGGTTATGTCACCGATCCCACACAAAAGATCCGTGGCATAAGCCCTTTGCACGACAGTGGCACTGGTTCATCTCTCGGAACATACGGAAACTTTGAGGTTATGCCCTTGTTATGTCCAGGCGGATTCGACACTTGTACGACGCGCCTTGCTGCTCGTCAGAGACTGCGAAAGCCTAACACAGACGGTGTGCTACTTGTTACTCTATTTCGGGCCATGAATATTGATCAGTGGCGTGCAGATGCATCACCCGGGTATTTCTCGCAGACCATGGATAACGATATTAAAATGGAAGCCACCTCTACAAGAAGAGCGGGTTTGGAAAGGTTTACGTTTCCTGAAGGTTCTAAGCCTTACTTTGCCATCGGTAATTAGCCTCAGTTTTGATAGAGTGAACTGCTCATTGATGTCTGATCTTAGATCTTGCAAATGATCTGCCAGCCTCCTTCGCTGGTGGGAGTTTGGATATAGACCCCGAAAAAGGCCGCATTACTATCGGAGGTCATTATGGATCTAGGTATGCCTATGGCTTATTCGAAGGTAAAGAAAGCGCATTAACATGATCACAAGTTTTGGCCCTGGCCGATACAACTATCAGGCGTTTGCATGCTATGACCTTTTAGATGGTGGGAAGCAAACTTTGGATGAATTCGGTGTTTGGACTGGCGATAAGTAAGCATTCAGTGCCAGTGTTGTAATACGCGCACTAACCTTCAAACCAGCTTCGGTCTCGACGCGAAAGGACTCGGCCAAACCCATCTCAACCTTTCTTTGAACCTCATTGGCGGAATATACGAATCAGGCGCTTTGTTCTCTTACAAAGGCACACCCAAAACCATCACCCTCCGAGTAGGGGTATCGTTCTTATCCACGGAACAAGCTTGTGCGAATGCAGAATCCGAAGTCGGCTCGTCTTCTTTCGAGGATATTGTTGCGAAGAGCAAGGTACTCTGGAATGAACGGCTCAGTAAGATCGAAATTGATATTGCCAACACGGCAGAGAATGTCACTGAGATGTTCTATTCGTCTCTTTATCGTGCATCATTGACTCCGGTCAGTACTTCATACCAATAGAACTTATAGAAGCATGTCATGCTCATAGGGTGCTATCACAGAACAACGCTACCGGCGAAGCACAAGGTGCATTCCTCGGCACGAGTTCATACTATTTCGATTCTTTGTATTGCAGGTAATCATCTTCTGCTCTTGCACGTCTACAATAACACTGATGACGGTAATGCTTAGCTGGGATACTGTGAGATATTGTTCTCATAACACCACGTCTCTCGTGCCTGATGGACAGCCTTTAGTTCCGGACGTTCTTCCCGTTCATGTCCCTTCATTCGCCTGTGGAGTACGCTCAGATAGTCGATACCTATATCGACGGATGGCGTAAGCTAGGTTGGATGCCAGAATGCAGGTACGGAGGGTTGTTGTCCGCTTTCAGTGCCATCTTCTTACTCTTATTCTACTCAGAGCCAATAATCTTCGTGTGTAATCCTCTTTTTTCGTGACGCCGAGATTACTAAGAACCAAGTCTCACAGCTGGATGGACACAAGGAGGTTCGTGATCTTCCGAAGCAAAGCGCGACTGAAAGACTCACATTCTATATAATAGGCTCAAGCGGTGATAATATCGTATCACACTTCGCCATTTACTATCACAATGAAGCCGAGCGACTGGGCATTAACTTGGAAGAGCTTTACTCTGCGTTGCTTGCAGACGGCGACATCAATCCTCCAGAGTGGAACACCCTCGGACGACAGGTGAACGTGTACAAGTGAGTCAGTTTGAATCTACCATGTATATCACTCTTAACACCTTCCAGGCAATACGGTTACGTTCCGTTCGCTGTGCTGGATCCTACTAGTACAGGTCGTCAGACCAGAGAAGGCAGTAGGACGCTCGAGGTAACGATTGTCTGTCCCGGGTCATTACCAATTCCGCTAATAAGCTCGTTCACAGTACGTCTTTGAAGACTTTGGTATACGTCAAGTGGCCCTGCTCCTTGGGAAGACTGAAGATGAAGCCAGATATGCCAATCGTTCCTTGGTATGGGATTGCTCTTCCTGTTTATGTACTGTCCCTCATCATCTTCAATAGTTCTACAGGAACATATGGGATGATTCTATCGAGAGTGATGGCTTCAAAGGTAGTCCTTGCTCCTATGTTTCGAGCTCGGCTTCACTAACGTGGTGCGCAGGCTTCATGCAGAAACGTTTCCCGAATGGAACATTTGCGTTCCAAGACCCTAAGAATTGCTCACCACAGGACAAAAATGACACGAGACCTTGTTCTCTGCAAGGCAACAATGTGAATGGGTTTTATGAATCATCATCTTGGGAGTACAGTTTCTACGCCCCACACGACACTGTAGGATTAATTGATTTAATGGGCGGCAACGTTGGTTCTTCAACTTACTACAATATCTCCCTGGCTGAAGAGAATTTCTTAGGATACCTTCGTCAAGCGACTTGATCATTTCTTCGATGTATGTCTTTCGGATGATACAAGCCTGGCAAATTCACTGATGACCTTTTCAGGCCGGATACTACCTCGCTGGCAATGAACCATCGTTCCAGGTGCGCACATATACTTGGAGTAGTTCTCTGTGAGACGGGATTCTTACCTGTGGACCATAGACACCCATTGGATACCACTATGCGAACCAACCTGCCAAGTCTGTTGATCGTGTTCGAGAAGTTGTGTTTACTAACTTTGACATCAGTAAGTGATAATTGCACTCCGGGAAGCTCATGTCTCTGACATCTCCTCAGCGGCTGCTGGTCTCCCTGGAAATGACGATCAAGCAGCAATGGCAACACTCCTCGCTTTCCACCTTCTCGGCCTTTATCCGGTTCCCTCAACCAGTCATCTCCTTATCCTTTCGCCGTTTACACCCAAGTATACCATTCACAACTCTTTCCTCAATTCGTCCACCACCGTCACCGTAAAAGGATTCGACCCTAATTCGGTCCAAAAGGTTATACCGGACGGTGCTGCAGCGTATGTGAAGAATGTGATGATCAACGGAAAGCCTTCCGAGTCGAGGTGCCACTTCGACTTCTATGACGTGTTCAGGCTCGGGGGAGAAGTTGAAATCGAAGTAACCGCGAATAAGGATGATGCTAATGATTGCCTTGGATTCTTGCCGGAAAGTCTGTCGACTGGAGGTTTTGCGAAGGTTCGGTGAAGATTGACCCGTGAGAATGTAATGTACATAGTCTAATAAATTGTAAGCAAGGTATACGAATGAACTGATTAGTCGCGACGCGCGACCCGTCACGCGTTTCCCCACGGCCATAAAGGTTTTGAACACCCATTACTTTTTTTTGCAACTGTCACCACCAGATTGACCATCTTAGGTACCTCGTGTACCTTCTTGAACCTCTCTTATCTCTTCCCGCCATGGAAGAAATTAAGACTATGATCTTAGAGGATCGAGGAATCATTCCCAAGGTTCTCCCTGTGATCTTGCACCACCTCCCTGCTCCGCTTCCTCTTTTCCGCCCTTAGATAACGGTGCGCAAAACATTGAAACGCTTTGTCTCGCGCAAGCTGCCTTGGAGGTTCTCGGAGAGACCCTTATTCGGGACCATTTCCACACGCCTGCTGGTGGTTACTGCGATACGTTCATCATCGTCGCACGTTTTCGACTGGATTTCCTTCTTCCTAGATTCCTACTTGAATCCTGAAACCGATCTCTGTGCTTCCGCAGTACCCATCGACGATTCAGAGGAATAATCCGGTCACGCTTCATTTCACTACCACAAAACTCCCCCTTGCATTTTTGAACTCGAAAACCTCGATTCCCATTGTCACAAAGACGAATAATGCCATTTCGATTGTCTTCTACAATTTTTTGATCGCAGCGGGGCATATTCCTTATATCCTCCTGGAGGACCGAAAAAGCCAACCCGACGTTTACTCACATAATGTGCAAACGTTATTGATCTTGTCACGATCGTCCGACACTGCCCAGAGAACCTCTGACTGATTATGCGATCCTGCATCTCAACGATTCGCCGTCGGTATCGTCGCACGCCTCATCTTTGCCATTCAAACTCGATCATCCAAATGTCGCGGGCTACACTTCACCCTCATTCTTATGGGGATTCTTGCAAGTCTCTCTCCGGTGTTCGACGTGTCGCTCATAAGGTCTCAATTGAACTATTGGGTCTGCATAGCGATTCGTCGATTGACTTCACACGAAGCGGATAAGGAGAACACGATGGCTCCAAACGCCGCCTGCGAATACCTCGTAGTGAGCGTTGGCCGCTACGGATATCTGGCGATTATAGAGATACTGAAGACAGGATTTTTGAGACCAATCTTGGAATCCGGACACTTGATCGACGTTCACAGGAGTGATGTCCTGAAGCAAGATAAGAATGTTCTATTGTGCCTCTATATCGAGCTCCTACGCGTTATTGGGACCCATACCGTGCATGCCTCTGTTTGCGGTGCAGCGACAAAGAGCCCTGTTTCGCATAGCTAGGCTCACTGAAGCCTCCACAAAAGACTGACCGACACATTTTCAAAATTCGTGTTAGAATTGAAGGAAAGAACCAAGTATAAGCTCAAACACGACCTTGGTTGCGGTCAGCATCTGCACTAGATTACGCGTAAGAGGCTTCGGTTGCCCTTTCATTTTACTTCCTCTTCACGAATCACCCGATTCTACTTATTGGTGACACTGCATCAATTTTCTGAATTTTGCATCTGCCACATGGTACCCGTACCTCAGCAAACATAGGCTCCAACGTGCGGCAGGTATACGAGTTCCGATATGTCGCTGTACCGGATGCGAGGATTGCTACCGTTGCTCCAAAGAATACCAGGAATATGATTGGAAACTACTAGGTCATCGAGATGTGTGCAAGTAGATCAAAACTGGACGCAAAAAATGTATGACGTTTCTTCTTAACCGTGCACGCACTTGAAATTCTTCTCTTCCTTCCTTCGTTACAGGTATCGCCCCCATTCCTGATATCCGGGACGTTGGTTTCTTCAATTGGGTTGCCGGCGCCTTTGATGGCCCTGCAAAGTGGCTCGCGATAAGAGTGATGCAAGGGCACCACCGTAGAGCGACTCCCAATATCCGACCTGAAGAACCGCCAAGTGACTGTGCTATCGAGAGTTTCCTCACGAAATAGAGATCAATAATAACTACGGGTGAGGCAAACAGTAGGGTAATGGATTATTCTTGGGATAATCATTTGATCGTAAAGTGGAGGCAGAAGGACTTTTCATATTACTACTTACTGTCAAACGGGCCTTCTCTGGACCGCAAAGATTTTACTGGTCTCGCTTACCACACGGCTATCTAAAAGGGAATCCGTCTGGGCTCCCAGCCTGTCCCATGAGTTCGGTTGAGTTTGAGCTATTCGAATGCAGCTTCCAAAATGGTATAGAACAGTTTTGCTTTCATCTGGTTTCTCCCCAAGGAAGAGAAGGAAACCAGGTGGGCCTTCTAGCAATCACGTATCCTTCTCATGAAGCGCTCGACCACAGCATCAAGAGAATAGCTAACAGGTCAAGGAGGGGGAGCCGACAAAGTGAATTAAGCGAAGCGTGACGTGACTACGGCAAGTTCCGAAACCGTCAGACGGCTACAGACTTAGCCGCGAGACTAAAGAATTGATTTTTATCAGGCGCAATTCCTGTCCTTGAGATTTGACAAAGGGTCTTTCCCGCAGTTTGCCGACTTGCCGCCACGTGGGAAGTGATGCAGGCGGATTGGCCAATCCGCTCGCAGTTCAATTTTTCCCGAGTTCGGTCGCCCCAGGGATACACTCCTTTGAAACGAGTGTAGACTTCTTGGAACAAAGCATGTGATGGGAAGACCACATACTACCTGCACTGGCATGAGCCAGCACCTTTTTTCCATCTCCCAGCCGGCAGACCTACGAATGACACGAGAATCTTTAGAGCCTCAACTTCTCGAAGCTGTGATATTTCCGATCAAGTAATCCATTCGGGATCTTCAGCCCATTGAATCCTTTTCTTCAGTAGTCGGCGGTGAGATCCTCGGAGTGTAGTTTGGGAGGGCTTGGCTTTGACGAAATGACAGTGAGTTTGGCACTCCGCTTCTTTCGAAACGATGTCAATTACTGATCGATGTAGGCAGAACCTGGATTATACCCTTCTAGCGTCGAAAAGACCGAAGTCGAATCATTTTGTCGCATATGAACACACCTCAACGCGCGTTCTCTGCGGCTCAAACGTCTGCTGACTTGATTCCTCACGGCCGCCATGACGGGTGGATTGATGATGGCTGAGAAGGTCGCGGTACTGAATAGTGAACGTGTATGCTGTCCCATTCAGATGCACGTACTAGATTATGCATCATCGTCGCAGACATCACCTCCTTAGGAACAATTGAGGCACCAGAATCACTATCTCCAAGTGATGCCACTCTCTGATCGCAACCATACCCCATATCAAGCCATTGATTTGTAAAGCCCTGAAAAAACATAAGTGGGAAGCCTCCTCAACTAAACCCTTGGGCAGAATGATAGTTCTCGTGTCCATTATTCTCACTTTCGTGGGCCATTGTCTTGCTGCTGTCTACGAAAGACTGGATGATCTCCCCAGTCGTCAGTTTGACTTCATAGTCATTGGCGGTTTGTGTCTCTACTTTATTCTCCTATTCGCACCCTTACTCTTAATCTCAGGAGGTACAGCTGGCAATGTAGTCGCCAATCGCTTGACCGAGAATCCACGCCACTCTGTTTTGGTCTTAGAAGCTGGAGGCTCGTGAGTGGACGCTTTCCTACGAAGTAGTTCCCAACTGAACAATATTACAGAAATGAAGGCATCTTGGCTGCTATGATTCCCGCCTTCGGTGCCACCATGTCTGGAACTGCATTGGACTGGAACTTTATCGCAGAGATAGGTCCGAATAATCGCACGGGTCCTTATTCCCGAGGCTTTGTGCTTGGGGGAAGCAGTACCACTAGTGAGTCCATAGTTCCAGGAATGGCTACTGTAAGCTCTGATCATGGTCAGACTGGATGGCATATACGCGCGGGAGCTCTGAGGATTGGGATAGGTATGCAAGCGTTACTGACGATTCCGGTTGGGACTGGGCCAGTATGCAGAAATACATTCGACGAGTATGTCGAAGTTGCCCTCTGAAGATGAACCCCTTGCTAAAACCTGTCATAAGAATGAACAGTTCGTTCCACCATCTGATCGTCACAATACAAGCGGACAGTTCAATCCAGCAGTACATGGATTTCAGGGAGTCAATGCTGTCAGCCTCTCGGGATTCACCCATGAGATGGAGAGAAGGGTCATCAAAACTAGCATGACAATGGGTGGTGAATTCAGCTATAACGTTGATATGAACTCGGGGGATCATCTTGGAGTCGGTAAATCTGGTCGTTTCACCTTTTGTGCTCGGTTCAATCTTCCTCAGGTTGGGCGCAGTCCACAATCCTCAATGGCACACGGAGTAGTTCCGCAACGAGCTACCTGGGACCCTCTTTCATTGGCCGTCCCAATTTGCATGTACTGCTGCACGCGCACGTTACGCGGATAGTGCAGTCAGGTCAGCGAAAACTATCTTTCCATGACGTTCAGCTCACCCAGGACAATGGAGGTCAGTATTCTGTTTCGATGAGTAGTAGTTAATGGCCTAGGTTGACCATTCCTACAGAGACTTTCCATACCCTCACTGCCTCCAAAGAAATCATTCTTTCCGCCGGTACAATTGGGACACCTCATATTCTTCTCAATTCCGGTATTGGCAACTCGCAGACGCTCGCGTCACTGGGCATTAAGCCGGTACACCATCTCCCTTCGGTCGGTCAGAATCTCACGGAACAACCCGCCTCAGGGATTTCGTGGCTCGTGAACACGACAGACACTAGCGAAAGCATCTTCCAGAATGCCACCCTGGCTCAAGAGCTCACTCGGCAATGGAATGAAACTCGCACTGGACCGCTTGTGGATCCCATCATCTTAGCTTTCGGTTGGCTGCGCGTTCCTAGCAACGATCCTATCTTCAAACGTTCTGTGGATCCAGCCGCTGGTCGAAAAACGGCACACTACGAAATGATCTTCATAGTGAGTGTGCTATCAGCAAAAAGAATCGCGCTCATGGATTTTCTAGAATGGCCTACCAGGTCCTGCCTTCCCCAATCAACATACCATCTTTACGGGTACCATTGTCGCTTCCCCTGCTTCACGTACGGTATATTAATCGTCCCCCAGAAAACTTTGCTTACTGATGTGTATGCTAGGTGGATCGGTTTCCCTCAGATCGACCAACCCTCTCGACAATCCAAGAATCAACCTCAATCTCCTCAGTGCTGAATTTGATACGGTTGCAATGCGACACGCCTTACGAAGTGTCCAGAAATTCATGTCTTCCTCAGTGTGGAATGGGTTCTTAATTCGACCGACGTTTAATGCTACATCAGATGAAGAGCTTGACCAATACATTCGCAATAGCGTTGGCGGTGCGGTGCATCCTGTTGGAACCGCTGCGATGTCTGCAAGAGGCTCAGGATGGGGTGTGCTTGACCCAGATCTTCTGGTCAAGGGAATTAGGGGCGTCAGAGTTGTAGATGCGTCTGCACTAGTAAGTTTGTTGAATATGACCAAACATATGTTTCGCTGAACTGCGGATTCAATCTAGCCTTTCGTGCCGGCCGCTCATACGCAAGCACCCGTGTACATGTTGGCTGAAAGAGCAGCCGACCTCATCAAGAATGATTGGTGATGATCAAAGCTTATGGATCTCTCTGAGTCATGGGTAATGGAACAGTCTCATTACGTTCAAATCAAGGCTTCCACAGCTAGTTAACAAGTTATTTCTTCCGTTTACACTTGGTGATTAATGCTTTGGTCTGAAGAGATAGTGTGCGACGCCCCATCTGAAACAGAAGTGAGCGTCTAATTGCGGTAAGGATGACTGGAACTTACTCTTGTCCGTTATTGAAGTTGAACAACTCTGAGCATGCCATGTAGAATACTCGAAACCTATTGAGTGATGAGTAACGGACAACGTGTAGTATCGAGCTTCACACTTGTAAAAGGTTTTCTCTCCCTCCATGGGATCCAGCCCATTCCCTATGGCGTCTTCGCGCAACTCCTTCAAACAAGCTGTACAATCTCAATTAGCTCTAAGCTGTCCACGCACGTAGGTTGGCAAATTGTTCACCTTTTGCATTCTTGTCTTGCGTCTTCAACCAGTCCTCGAGTGTCCTAGAATAGTTCACTCCTGATAAGTACCAGCTCTTTACGAGTGTGATATGCTCTTGAAAATGTAACTAGGGGCGGGTCAGTACGGTTTCATCTGCTCCGGACCTGAATGCACGCACGAAGAGATCCAAGGAGGGCATTGTACCACCTGAGAGCTTCATCAGTAAGCGTCAAGGATAATCCAAACTTGAATCATACCAGAAAAGAAGTTCTTGGCCATCCATCCGTCCCCTTCCTCAAAGTGATATGGCGTCGTGCGGTGACAAAAGACATGTATGAAAAGTAGAGAATCTTGGTCCTTCAGCCAGCTAGACACCTTCTTGAGAAGCATTTGATAATTCTTCATATGTTCAAACATCTGGTTGAAGGACTGTGGTTAAGCCGGTTTAAGGAGACTCATTTGGCTGTTTACCTCTATACTGAGTATGCGATCAAACCTGTTGGACCATTAGATTCGTCGTACTCTCCTTGAGTGTGATTACGCACCTTCTAGATCCAAAGTCGTGCGTATTGACATCGGCGGTAATGATCTACGGACAATTATTCAGTCGTGCGAGCACTGCGAAGACCAGGAGCATGTACTTCTAAGTTAGTCAGTCCACGAGAAGTCGCAGTCGAATCTATGTGGGCCTTCTGCGTGGTCGAATTTGAAAGGCCCGTCACGCGTGATTTTGGGTATTTCTGGTTAGTCATTGAATACGGAAGCGAAAAAACCAAATCTTGGAAGCAGATACCTGAGCGAGGTACAGCGAAAGGCTTCCCCATCCTGCAGAATTTCATGAGCCTGATTTAAAAACCCACGGTAAACAGATACACTGACCGCACCCCAAGTCTAGAATTTCCATCCCATCCTTCAACTGAGCCTTCTCACAGTAACTCTCTAACATGAGAATTTCTGCTTCCTGCAACGTCTCTTTGCCGGTAGGATAAAGACATGACGAATACTTTGCGTAGGGTCCCAAAGTTGATAGAATGAACTTCGTCGAAACCTGCGAAAAGAAAATCAATCCGAGAGTTACCCAGACGACCACAGCTTGCGCACCTCATAATGTTGCTCGTTTGCCTTCTCTGGTACATCAGCTATCGTCGTTCTTGTTTTGACGCCTTCTATCCACTCCATTTTCGCTGCATAATTTGCTTCCAATGATCCATGGTCTATTTCACGTAGTCGCTGTCGAAGCAATGCCCGAATGGCACGGCGAAGAATGAAATCGGGGACAAGGCCCTGCAAATAGGTTACTTCTGCGAACAAGCAAAAACAAGAGCATTCATACCCTGTCCAGTAGGTCATATCCAATCTCAAGAACGCTATCGGTGAGAGTCATGGCAGAAGGTAATGGGGGTAACGGTCGTTAATAGCGATGATAGCATTCCGAGGAAGGGACACAATCAGTCACTGTTCACGTGAGTGTCGCCTTTCGCGACCCCCGGTGACGCAAATGGAAGAGGCAAATTGAAATTCCGAGTCGACGTCCGAGTTTACGACTCTTAGTATCCGGGCAAACTAAGGAAAAAGGTTGGGGAAGTGAGGGAGGGCAATGATATAAAGCACATAATCACATACTCCAATGTAAATAATAAGAGATCCTCCAGCAAAGACTGAAGCGAATTCGTTGAAGCTGTGCCAGCTGCCAGTGCATTGAGCCGATGGTGAACGGATGTCGAAAAGCAATATTTCCGTGATATTCCACACGTGTACGCAGGACCCGTGCACACAAATGGCGTAGCATATATGTAGTAAAGCAATGTTTTTATGTCTCAGTCCTCTTTCTGATAACTAAACCCGACCCAGTGATAGTCATGTTTGTACCCTGCAATCGCCGTACGAGCTACTACCAATAGGTCTTTCCCGTTCTTCCTCGCTTGATCCACCAATTCCTCCCAGTCCTCGTTCGGAGCGTACCGTTTCGCTAGGGCGACAGGCATAGTATCGATCGTGAAGGGAAGGAATGATTGACCGGTATAGCCGAGAACAGATACTACAGGTTCAGTGATAGGTAATCGCTTCTTGGTACGGTATTGTGCCTGGTGGGAGACAAGAGCGGAGTGTGCACTGTTGGCGTGTTTTCGGATGAGCCAATCACGGTAGATTCGATCGCGGACCGTCAAGAGATACTCAGGCTGAGGTTCTCCGTCTTACAAAATTGCAGATTGAGTACCAATATATCGAAGGTTGGCACGCGATGGAAATCTTACCCTTGTACAGTTGATTGTGTTTCTTGGACCAACAGAACTCTCGATGGTCCTTCCAAGAGACCCTTTGGCATTCCTGTGAGCAGTAATAAAGCACCGCGCAGCCTGAACATCGGAACATAGCAATACGCATGTCTTTGCTTTCCCGAGGTGTTGACCTCGGAATTGGACACTGAAAGTTATGATTTCAGTCATTTTGACCTATCGGAGAGGGAGCGAGTATCCACCTTAGGATTGCCACAACAGTTGAATCCCAGCCGATCCCATTCTCGTCGATCTTTTAGCCTGAGCTGAATTGTCTCCCGAAACTTGGGGAAGTAAGCATCCAATACCGTCCCCGGCTTGTAGAGTCCTTCAGCGTCTCGCAAAGCTTTCGGCAGGACCATGCATACTGAATGGTAGATCGATTTCCTTGCGATATCGTCCAACACCATTTGAACACTTTGCTCCCTTTGCAAGTAATCATTAGCATCCCCATCTAGTTCGGCATCAACAAAATCCGCGGAAAGTACGAGCGACTTCAAGAATCCCGCCTTCAAAGCCTCAATGACGGCAGGGTACCCCTGCTGGTTGAACGTCCTATAAAAATAGACGACACAGTCAAAGTAGGACCTGACAAGGCTGTACGTCTTTGGATGGTTGTGTCGGACTTGATCCCTTCGTTGATCAATCCACTTCATGACGCGACAAATCCAGTAAATCGACCGACACCGCAGGAAAGCCGCATTGAAGTGAGGTGTGCTATGCGTGCATCTAAGAAACATGGCCATCTGTAGCTGGAGCAGGACAGGATCCGTGTCCCCAGAAATTGCGTCAGTGAGCCGGTGAAGAATGTCGGAGGCAAATGAGACGGGTGCGTTGTCAATCGCCTCGCAGATACCCATTCCACGTCCACGGTCAAGAAAGTTATCGAAGAGTTCGTAACAACAAATCGCAGTATGCAGATAGATGGGTGTAGTGGGAGCGTGACATATCGGCATCCGAGTGGCGAGAAGGAAGAGAGATGCGGCGACGTTTGTACAGTTTGGTGTCGATTTCATGATAGAAAAGGAGTTCCGGGAAAGAGAAAAGGCGAATAAGACCTTTGCAATGGCGAAATGTAAGGCATGACAAAAGTTACCCATGTGGTCAAGAGGAACGGTGGACGAAAACGAATCAGATCGTGGGTTCAGGTAGCTGTCGTAGAGGAATAGGACCCAAGCCCATATCTGTGGCCAGCACCTCTCGGCTTCAGAAAACATCATCTGCGACATAAATCTGTCCTTCTTGAAGCCCTCTCCGAGGGATACGAGCGCTATCCTGGCGAGGATGTGTGGGTGTGTTCCGGCAAAGGTTCCTAGGGAGGCATCGGGTACTGGGACAGGAAGATGATGTAGAAAGGTTGGTATTGTCTTCAACAAGTCGAGAGCACTTCGTGAGCCCATCTTCCCGAGCTGCTCTAAAGCATCTTGAGATCCAGATTTGGCGCTCTTCTCCAACAGTGAAAACCTTGGCTAAGGAGCTCCAAATGTCGAGATGTGCTCACAATTGGAGCAAGATGAGCACTCACTTTGGTGGCAGACATGGTGGTGCCTATCCGAGGGAATCTGACAGTAGAGGTGAATCTAGCAGTGCCAGTCAGCGACGCAAGAGCCCCACAGTTTTCAAGTCCGGTGGGTATCGTAGGTACTATGTGGAAGCAAGCAATAGTCGACTCGGAAATTTCAGCAGCCTAATACGCTGTGAGAGAGGAGTGTCACCCACACGTGACAAGCGCGAACTCGGTTTAGTCAAAGAAAAAAGAACGATTTTGGTTTAACTCCTACATGTACACTAGCTACCAGCAAAACCGATCCAACAGAATTCGTTGTTCGTTGTGACAACGATCATCAAAGGCAGTTTCCCATATCTCTCCTGCGAGACTATCCCACTGTTCATCTGATGGATAGTACTGACGCCTCGCCTCTGATGCCCTTAAGATACTAATTTTGAACAAGGATAATGACTGGAATTTATCTCCACCGAGCCCTTCTGCGAAGGAAATGAGGGCTATCTGAGCAAGCGCATGGGGGTGCGCTTCTATTGGCCGTACAGAACATTCGAGAGCTGGAATTGGGAAAGGAAGATGTAGCAAAAGGTTTGGCATGGTCCCTAATAAGAAACGCATCGTCTTCTGATTACTGTTTTTGAATGGCCCCGTCGCCTGCGACTGCATATTTCAAGAGTAGAAGGTTGTAAACGAGGGCAATGCTCACTTTGATTGGTTTCATGTCGGAAGTGCCGATACACTAATAGTACCTTGGATCCTGCAATTAACTTATGCGTCAATCCGAGAAGTGAATACGGGGTTGAACACGACGACAGTGTCAATGACCAATTGGCGAGAGCAAGTCCAAACTGAAGTTTGATTTCTCAAATGGAAGCCAACCGCGTGACGCGTCGACAAAGGCACTTGCGAGGACTTGAAGCTATTCTATTGATGAAAAGTACTCGTAAACCAAAAAAAAAAAGTAGATCAAAAGATATCAGTAAATGTTACAATACATGACCATGTACATCATAGTCGTTCATTCATTCAAAACGTGGAAGAGGAACATTCCATTCGATAGCAATGAGGCAGAGAAGATAGATCAGGAAAAAAAGGGAAGAAGTAAGATGGCGCAATAGGTTTCGGAATCGCGGGAGTCGTCAAGGAGAAGAAAAAGAGTACATAGCATATGTGCAATCCAAGGTGAAGAATATAGTTGTCATCCATCCAGATGGTAAGCACAGAAAGAAAAAGTTGAAATAATACTTAAATTACTCTCATCGTCGATCATTTGCAGGGCATGTTCATCAGCTTGAGCCTTTGACGGGGAGATCAATTATAATCAGTCTCCCGTTGCTTGGGTCTTCTTTGTATGTGAAACCATACCTATGCATATTGTAGGTCAGTAACGTTGAACCAGCAAAGAGAAGAAGGTGAACGGACTCTTGAAGTGCATCGCATATCGGCCCCTTGAAGTTGGGACCCTTATTGGGACCCTTCTTTGCTTTAGGTGTCATCACCTTCAACTGAGTCTTGCCTGCCTTCAACAGCTCAACAATCCGCTCGTTCACCAGCTCAACACCAATTTTGGGGTTATTACCAGTGACTTCAAACTCGTCACGAACATCGGAGGACTCGGAAGATTCTGAACCAGTCATCAGGGCCACTTTCATTTCGACTGAATCTGAAGTAGACATACCAGGGAACAAAATCTTCTCTCTCTTCAACTGTAGCCTCTTCTTCTCTTTCTCTAACTTGCTCATCAACCCCAGCTTCTCGGCTGCCAACGCGACACCCTCAGTACCACCATCTTCTAGCGCAGCTTCCTTCTGTCTATAAGCTTCTGCGATCTCCTTCTCTTTCGCAGCAATCTCCTGACGAAGTGTTACCGCAACTGCCAAACGACGCGAAGGTGAACCTGGGTCTTCAACTTCGATCTCTTCTTCGACTTCATCCTCAGGAATAGTAGGTGGTATCTCAGCGGCGGGAGCAGCATTAGGATCCGGCACCTCGACACCATCCGGGTATAAGGAGGAAAACCTCGGTGGGGGTGTCTGACCTTGAGAGTCTCTTTGTCGCGATTCATCCGTCCCCTGTTGCTCTTGTTCTTGCTGCTGCTGCTGCTGCTTCTCATCTCCTTCCACCTCCAGCTTCTCCTGTCCGTCTATAGCACCACTATACCCAAAGTTGATAAGGTCGATACCCATCGTAGAAGGGGGTACTCCCGCTTGACTCTTCACACCACTGACACCAGTGCCTGCTTTTGTCGGAACCCGATTCCGCTGCTCTTCAGGTTGCAGTTGATGTTGCAGCTCTTCCTCTTCTTCCTCTTCTTCGTCATTCTCAGCCCCAATGTTCGATAAAGAATCGCCAGGAGCAAGAGAAGCCGCGTGTGACTTGGCTTTCTTGTGCTTTGGGGTCTTGATTGGAGGTGCTATCGAATAGTCAACGCCAAACATTGAGGGAAGTTTGGAAGGGGCGGCCGATACGTGGTCGTCTTCGGCACCGATCCCTGAGGGTGCTTTAGATTGTGCTCTCGAACCTGCTTTGGAGGGGGCGGCGGATACATGATCATCTTCAGCACGTGCAGAAGGCGCTTTGGACTGAGCTCTTGACGCTGCTTTGGAGGGAACGGCCGATACATGGTCATCTTCAGCATCAGCCCCTGAGGGTCCTTTGGATTGGGCTCTCGAAACTGCTTTGGAAGGAGCGACGGATGCATGATCCTCGGCGCCGGGCGGTGTTGGTGCTTTGGATTGGGCTCTTGAATGCGCTTTGGAAGGAGCAGCGGATGCGCGATCATCTTCGGCGTCGGGCGGTGTTGGTGCCTTGGATTGGGCTCTTGAATGCGCTTTAGAGGGAGCAGCGGATGCACGATCATCCTCGGCGTTGGGCGGTGTCGGTGCTTTGGATTGGGCTCTTGAAGGCGCTTTGGAACCCCACAAGTTATCAACAAATGAGGGTGTTTTCGACGGTGCTTGAGACACTGCGTCATCGTCAGGCTCGTTCAGAGCTGAAGGTGCTTTCGATGGTGCGACGGAACCCACTCGAGAAATGGCGTCCTCTTTAGGCTTGCCCCAAGCTGACGGTGCTTTCGAAGCTGCCTTGGATGGGGCGACAGATGCTACTTGTGACACCGCATCATCGTTGGGTTTACCCGCTGCCGTCGGTGCTCTGGAAGGTGCAACGGAAGCAGTGTCGTCCTTGTCCTTGCCAATAGCCGAAGGTGCTTTAGATGGTGCAACAGGAGGCGCTGCTGTCGGAGCCTTAGATGGTGCGACAGAAGCTACTTCGGATACCGCGGGCACCTTGTCTTTACCCCAACCACTCCAGCCCCAACCTGACGCTGCCTTCGATGGTGCTTTGGACGGAGCGACCGATGCCACCTGCGAGACAGTGTCTTCGTTGCCTTTATCCGCCGCTGTCGGTGCCTTTGTGGATGGAGCGGTAGAGGATACTTCTGTAACAGTGTCCATTCTGCTTTTACCTCCCCATAGTGAGGGTGCCTTTGAGGGAGCTTTGGAGGGGGCGACGGATGATATCTCTGATGCGACGTCAGTCTTTGCTTTACCCCAAGCAGACGGCGCTTTTGAAGGTGCTTTCGAAGGAGCAACAGATGCCACCTCGGATGCAGCGACCTCGGTCGTGGCTTTTTCTGCCGCCGTTGGTGCTCTTGACGGAGCAACAGATGCTACCTCCGAAGCGACGTCAGTCCTGGCTTTACCTACTGCTGTCGGTGCTCTCGATGGTGCTCTCGATGGTGCTCTCGATGGTGTTCTCGACGGTGCCTTCGAGGGAGCAACAGAAGCTACTTGTGAGACAACATCGTCATCGAAATCACCCCAAGATGAAGGCGCCCTCGAAGTCGCTCCTGATTGGCCAACGTGACCATACGCAGCTCCACCCCACGCTGAAGGCGCCCTGGAAGGCGCCATGGAGGGTGCGACTGACTCAAGGTCATCATCATCGTCGATTCCTAATCCTGAGGGTGCTTTGGATGGAGCTCGTGAAGGTGCAACTGAACCTGCCTTTGAACGTGCTTTGAAGTATGAAGGAGCTTCTGAGGTTGCGTAGTTGTAGTTGAGGTTATCATCCGGTAATGCTTTGCCCTTCTCCGACGTGGCACTATCACTGACTTCTCCCCATTCTGCTTTCTCCATCTCCAGACTCTCCTCCAGGTCCTTGGGCGGTGGAGGAGGCGGCGCCATGCTTCCTACTATTTGTTGCCATTCTCCTGAGATGTCATCGGGCACCTCCATATCAGGGACTTGGTCTGGCGGTGGCAGGGGCGTTTCCGGTGGCAGCGAACCCGCACCGACGACCTCGGGAAGCGCGATGGATAGTTTAGTTGGTGTAGCGTCTGCATCTCTGACTCCTGCTGCCGCCTCTGCTTCCCGTTCTCGTTCCTGCTCCAACTCATCCGATATGTCACGAACTGAGGAGACGTCGGGTACTTCTGTCACCGTAGACTCTGAGTCGTCGTCGTCTGATGAACCATAAAGATCCATGTCCTCTGGAATCTGCGCGAACCTGAACCCTGTAGAAGTGCCTGCTGCGCTCTCATTGTCCGTTGTGAGACCCGATGAAGACTCGGTGGACGTAAGTTGTGTTCGTGGGTTTGAACGTGACCGTGAGTGTGAATGTCGGGAGGCCCGGGAGACTCTGGTAGATGGTGTAACCGAAGATACCTCTGTTTCAGTCTCAGAGTCGCGTACGAAATGACCTGGAAGGCGTGTTGTCCTTTTCGGCGTGACTGCGGGTGAAACAATAGATACGGTTCGTCGGGAGGGTGCCGGGGTATCGGTTGTAGGTGTAACAGGTGTCGCAGTGGTACCAGAAGTAATGGAATTCGCGTCAGAGGCGACTGACGAGGCGGAAGTTCTGGATGGGGAGAAGCGGACGGTTCGGGGTCTTGACCAACGACCCAATGACAGATTTGGAGCCGAAATCGCCACTCGAGGCATGGACCTCGACATATAATACAGTTCTCTTCGGATTCTTCTCCATGTCCTCTTCATTCCAGTCTGACGCCAGACTACCGGTGCAATATCAGCCAAAACCAACCCCATGCCCGTCCATAGTAAAATGAACAATAAACGGGCCAAATTCTCCGTCACTAGGAAATCCACGAACATTCGCACTGCGTAGGCAATGTAAGGGTCGGTGGAATGCGGCAGTTTTTGCATGAAATGCAGGGTGACAATCCCTTCCCATAATCCAACAATAACAGAGGAAATTTTCAGGGAACCGCGGCCAACGACATTGACAACGAGGCGGAGGGCGAGACCATAACCAATTGCGACTATGCTGTCCATAATAGACGCAGTACGAGCATCGATGCCTAGTGAAGATGAGCGTGAGGAAAAATAGGACGGGGTCACGATGCTCGACATTGTCCGCGAGATATCACTGGAATTGGGCGGCTCTGCTCAGCCACCCGAACACAATTTGCCTCGTGTCGCCTCATGTCGCTTGTCAGTGTGAGAATTCCTCTTCGCTTATGATGGTAATTTATCACTCAGATAATCCCGGGAGCGCACTGGAAAGTTGACGAGGAACCAAGTGGTCAGGCAAATATTACAAAATGGTCTTAAGAACTGAATGTATATAACACTGTGACTTGTTCATTCAGTCAACCGCCCACAATGACTTTCGGTATTCTGGGCGATGCTGTTCAGGGTATGCATATGCAAACTTGACCAGTGGCTTCTCAGTGGGTATATGTCGCAAATGGAAGCGTTACATCACCAAGACTTTTGTTATTTGAAAACCCGGAGAGTTGAGTCACCTTGACCGACGACATTGCGCTTGGGATGCGGGATACGAGAAAGCGAGAAAAGATGTTCAGCAGAACTTTACATCCATCATCCTAAAGCTTCTGTCAGTATCAATGACTGTCTTGAGAAAACGATCGAACAAAGAAGCAAAACCACGGCGTCGAAGCATACAACGGCTCACCCCAGCGAAATATCGTCCGATTCCACTACAGGACGTATAGACCCAGAAGTCGAACATATATACAACACAGATTCAGCCAACTGTCGACAGATGCTATGAATCGCAATAGATCTTCTTCAACCATACTGTCACTGAACTTGAACTCAAACCAACTAAATGTCTACCCTGCATCAGGCACAACGATGACCACCAAAGGTACTCTGTCATTGAGTCTCTTCGCCTTAGCCAGAAGCTTCGCCCGACCTACCTGGGCTTCCCGGCATTTCCGCTTGACCTCTTCCGCAGTCATCGTCGTGAGTTTATACGGAACCTTTGGACGAAGATCCTAATCTGTCACGTAGGCCATAAAGCCCTTGTCTCGTCAATCATGTCGCACAGAAATGGGTAGGCCGTCTAAAAGGTGCTCACCTGTTTCTATCATGATCGCAAAGAAGGAGCGGAAGGCGGGTCTCTTTTAGCCCTCATTCAAATTGGCTTGCATGCTCGTTGATGTTCGTTCCGCCGAGCGCTAGGGCATGACTTGGATCCAACCACCATTTCATTCGACCTTCTGCATATGATCGTCGAACTACAGGCAGGGAGCACTGAGATGCGTGAGATGGAATGTCCGCCTCGATGGAAGAGTTCGTACAGGCTGTGCTGCACAAATTAGTTCCCAGCCTGTTCCAAGTACTTGAATACTGGCGTCCTCTCCGGCATCATCTTTCGGAAATTCCTGACGATCCTTGTCGAGCCGGTTGTCTTACGCCATCTTCTATCAGTCTGAGAACCTTGAACAAAGCTCTGCACATTGAATAGTACACGGCGAATTTTTAAGATAATATCGAGTAATTTTTTCTGATAAGTTTGTTTCAAGTCGACCATATTTATGGATCGTTATAACGAGATCACTATCCAAATCGGTTATCTTCAGTATCGAAGATGAAAGTCGCGAGCCCAATGCCTGGATAACAGCGGTACGCTCAGAAATGTTGAGTATGTTCTGAATATGTCGAGCGCACACAATGATTCGTTGAATGATGCACAAATGGAGTGACCAATTGACCGTGCTCCCTCTTTGTCACGAGCGAAGGGCGATGACAGACTCTTCGCCCCTACCCACCTAATGACGGCGCAAATCCTCTTTGTAGACCTGTTATCGAGGAATGCGATATTGAAAGCCGATGAAGTCCAGGTGCAAAACTCCATACAGAAAGAGAACTGATGAAGCCGACATGTTGAGCAGCGCAGGGCAACAGCCGCAGATCTAGTATGTATTCTCACGCGACTTCGGACTCTTTCATCGTCACGCTCGTTGGTCTACAAATTCGGGAAGAGAATTATATTTAGCTATCACAGACATTCTCAAAGCAGGAAAAATGGTGGGTCTCGGTTTGGCTTGGTGACGATTACACAGCTCTCATCCAAGAAGAATACAGCTTCGACTTTACCGGAAGGCAGCCTGCACGGCATACGAGCATTTTCCGCTGATTCCTCGCATGCATCACAGCGGAACTTATACAGTCTTTCTTGACACATGAATACAGTACCGCAAGTGTTACAATTGAACTTGGTGGTCATTCATCACTTTCGATTGAAGATCGGTGTCTGCACGCCTGAAGGTGACGGCTGAAAGACGGTATTGGGAAGAGTTTATAAAATGTTGAATTGAAATTGCAAAAACCAACGCCGGTCAACGAGGTGGGTAACGCTTTGGACTTCTATATGTTCTAAACTCTTACCATCACTTCGCCTAGTCTTAGTCCCCTCTACGCAGAACCGAATGTCGGGTAGAGATGTACTTACCGTTCTCACAGTCATCGTGCATCTGCAATTCAGCACCACTCGTGGATTATCATGCGAGCTTCAGAAGCCTTCGATTCCCTCCACGTCTCACGCTCGCTACCTCGAAATCAATCGGGTTTCCCTTCGATTCCCTTCCCACATTTCACAGCCAGATGAATAAAAGTGAGTTGCTTGGTGAATCACTCAATGTTAACGACCTCCAATGTGGTTGAAGTATTCATTAGCGCAATTTCTCTTGTTCTCCGTATCCAGAGTCTCAGCGACTATTGTCGATGACTTCAATCTACTCGGACAGCAGACCTTTGATTTCATCGTTGTTGGAGGCAAGTCCATATCATGTTGCTCACTGCGTATCGCGTGCTGAAACCGTCAATTAGGTGGAACAGCTGGAAATGTTATCGCGAATCGACTGTCTGAAAATCCTTTTTGGTCTGTTCTGGTTCTCGAGGCAGGTGGGACGTAAGCCGCTCATTACTCCACAACCTCGAGGGATCTCTGAACAAACGGAGATAGAAATGAAAATGTGACCGAATTAATGGTCCCTGGCCTCGCACCTCAACTTGCACCAAACACGCAGTTCGACTGGAACTTCACCAGTAATTTGCATTGTGACTATTTCTTAAAGACCTTGGACTGAATGGAACACCTAGGTACAGCACAAGCCGGTCTGAACGGGCGGTCCGTGCCTGTTACTCGGGGGTTTGTCCTGGGCGGAAGTAGTTCTATTAGTACGTAGCCCGGTAGCTACCAGCCATGAATGCGTACTCACGTTTTTCAATAGATTTTATGGGCTATACTCGTGGTACGGCCGATGATTTCGACAGGTTTGCCACCATAACCGATGATGCTGGTTGGTCTTGGGAACAGATACTGCCCTACATTCGGAAGGTGAGATCCAGGGCCCCTTCAACCACCTCATCTCACTGAGTTCCCGTTCTGTTTAGAACGAGAGATTCACTCAACCGTCTGACCATCACAATGTCACTGGTGAATTCGACCCTTCCGTGCATGGTTTTGTTGGCGTGAACTCCGTTTCATTAAGGGGTTTCCCATTGAGCGACATCGAGGACCGTGTGATAAGGACTACGCAGGAGTTGAGCGATGAGTTTCCTTTCAATGAGGATATGAATAAGGGTGATCAGCTCGGTGTCGGTAAGGAAACGTTCAACCTCTGTGAGCGTTAGGATTGATCAAGAAAAATCAGGATGGGTGCAGGCGACAGTCAGTAACGGGACGAGAAGTAGCTCTGCTATATCCTATTTGGGCACAGACTTTATCAATCGGCCAAACCTTCACGTTCTGGTCGATGCACGTGTCACCCGTGTATTGCAAGATAGCGCCACAAATCTCTCTTTCCACGGAGTTGAGTTTACTCAGGACGGGGGTGGTGCGTTAGCACGCTCGTTGTCATTCATTTCAGTGACTAACAATACTATAGAAACCATGCAGCGCGTTAATGCTACCAAAGAAATCATTTTATCCGCTGGAACCATCATGACCCCTCACATCCTTCTTCACTCTGGCATCGGGAATTCGACGGAACTTTCGGCTCTCGGTCTCCCATCAGTGCACGACCTTCCTTCTGTCGGCAAGAACCTGCTTGAACATCCTTTCATTCCAGGTGCATGGCTTGTCAATTCGAACGAAACTACCGATACGCCGGCTCGTGACCCCCAAGTTGCTGCCGACCAGCTGGATCAATGGGAGAGGAATAAGACCGGTCCGTTGGTGGACCCGCCATTGGCATTCATTGCGTGGTTGCGACTTAATGAAACATCCGAGATATTCTGCGAGGTTGAAGACCCTTCTGCAGGAGATGGAAGTGCACATTTCGAGTTGTTTTTCATCGTCAGTGCTTCCCACCCTTGTGATTACGTTCACTGATGGATGTTTCGAAGAATGGTTTCGTAGGACCGGTACCACCTTCTGGCAACTTTTTGACGCTGGGTACTGCAGTCGTATCACCGACCTCAAGTCAGCCTTCGAGTTAGCCTCTCCAGTGTGCATACTGAGACGTATCTTCTAGCTGGGGCAATTACCATCAACTCGACAAACCCCCTCGACCCACCAATTATCGAGTTCAACCTTCTCACGTCTGAATTCGACATGTTCACGATGCGTGAAGCTCTGAGAAGCTCAGTGCGTTTCATGTCGTCTTCGGCCTGGAACGGTTTCGTCATTTCTCCCCCAACGAATGCAACAACCGATGACGAATTAGATCAGTTCATCCGGGAGAACGCTAGTGGGATCTTTCATCCGGTGGGTACGGCGGCAATGTCACCTAGAGGAGCGACCTGGGGAGTTGTGGATCCTGATTTGAAGGTGAAAGGAGTGGAAGGATTAAGGGTTGTTGATGCTAGTGTGTTTGTGAGTTCGGTTTGGTCAATTGTCGTTGGAAGTTACGGATGCTGACCATACCGCCCATAGCCCAAGATACCGACAGCGCATACTCAAGTACCGACGTATATCGTTGCAGAGAGAGCAAGTGATTTGATAAAGCAGGCTTGGTTTGAGTAGTAGGATTATGGAAGCTGTGTTGAAGGGAGTGTACCAGGTTCTTTTTCCCAGGTCGCTGGACATGACTTGCTTGAACGTAGCCCACATTGGAGCGGAATAATCCGTGCTATTGTCTGAGTGGCTACTGTAACATTATGTATCTAAATCTCAGTCTGCGTACGTTGTGGGATAAATTGGAATAAAGTTCGCAAATGACCGGGTAAGATGTTCTGATCACGATCTAGTCAGAAAGTTGACGGACATTTTGCGGTGCACTCTACCGACTTTGCCATCGATCATAGATGAGGAAAGGAAGCATATTCCGATGTTTCGATGTACAAGAAGCCGACTCCAATACTATTGCTCCAAGGAGTACCGGAAACAGCCTGGAAGGATGGACATCGTTTGCAGTGCAGCAAGTACAGGCGATGTAGATCCCATACCCATACCCGTAGGTTTACTGAAGCTGTCGATGATCCCGAACCTAGCACCTACCCGATCTTCGATACTCGAGGTCAGGTTTTTCGTCACTAGATCGTTGAATCATGAACCGGTATACCCTATTTCGCATGAGAGGATGAAGGAGGTCCTCTGGCGCTGACCACGGTCGTATTCCTGGAGAGCGATCTACCAGGCGGGACTTGATACCCTGTATCCAATACTAAATCACCGACTATACTTGGTAGAAGGTGCAGTAGTGTTTATAAGCGTGCTAATTACGCGACAATTCCTTCCAGTCATGCTGTACAGTGTACTTTGGGGCCACGGGGACTTAGTGACTCAGACTCAAACTGCCATCTCGCATGCTCTCGCATACTCCGCCGGACACTCAATACCTTCAATTTTGAATATCTTATCGCAGCGTTGCAACCCTGTGGCAGCCGTTCAATCCAATTCTTGCTCTATCATTTCAACTCGACTCAGGCACGTCATAAGCCTCAGCACCTCACGCAGATATATATGTCTACCAAAGTATGTTCCCTATACTGTTGAGAGTTATCACTTACTTATCGAAAGATACAGCTTAAGCTACGCACCTTGAAGTCCAAGGCACAAGCAGGATCTCAGTACGCTCTTACAGAACTTGGAAAACTAGTCTCAGATACCAAATACCTCGAAGATGTGATACCCGCAATTTTGGCCAACATTTCATTACCTATCCCCGACTCTATAGCCACACTCCCAACACGAAATGTCATCCTCGCTCACACAGCCCTCGTAACCATTGCTAAGGGGCTCAGCCCTGAGGAGTTGGCGATTGTAGTGCGTAGGCATTGGTCGCAAATCTGGGGTTGGATGACACTGCTATCTGATTCCTACCTGAACCCTTACTCGACGCAAATCACACCCTCTCCTGTTGACCACGATATTGACTTCCGCGATAATCTTCACCTCGCTCTATTGACAATCATGCACTCACTAACTCGGACTTCTAAAACCGCTCGTAGGCTAGCATCGTGTCGAAGACAGTACTGGCTCACAGTGAATCTCATCCTTCTCGCCGCTGGATCCCACTCGTGTCATGACCCATCCGAACAGATACATCGCGATATTCTCGCCAAGGGTGTAGATCTCTTAGACAGCATGATGCATTCAAAGTATCCAGGGCTGTCATGGGAGGACATCATCTGCGATACGCTCAATTACACTCCTTCACGTCTTCCTTCGGGATTACTCCATCGTATCATCGAAAATACCGTTTTGAACGACGCTCCGTGTCCGGATTACGAGATGCTCGATCTGTCCTTGCGAATGCTACACATGCTCTCGGGACTTTCTAGAACCTTCAACTACGCGCTCATGCACCAAAGATCAGTGTTTTGGATTTGTAATGTCGTGAAGTGGGTCAGTGGGCAGGATACAGGAATTCTAGAAGAAGACGGAAAAATGAGTTTTATCTTTGAATACCTTCGATGCTCTCTCGGGTATCTCCTCGATGCTATCACGACTGGTGGCCAAACGGCTGTCCTTCAAGCTCTGAAGGCTGGGATGCTCCGGTGGATAGCAGCTTCAGCTCATATTGTAGATGACGAGGGCAGGACCAGGCAAGAGAAGGACGAACGTGAACCTTTATCGGATCTGATTCAAGCACTCCTTCGCCTCCTCTCGGGGTACACGGTATACTACTCAGTATCTCTGGCTTTCCCGAAAGCATTGCGCCGCGCGGAGAAGTTATTATGCGGCTGTGTATCGCTGTATGGCGACTTTCTGGAACTCAGAAATGTAGTCGACGATAGGGTGGCAAAGAGGCGCCTATGGGATGAAGATGGAGTGAATGTCTGTGCCAATAAGCAGGTATGATACATGCTTTGTTCTGCTACCATGAGCTCATGTAAACGTAGTGTCCTCTACCCCGTAAGAATCCAGGGAAGCGAATAGCGTTCTTTCGTTGTACCGGATGCAAGCTCGATTACTACTGTTCTCGAGATTGCCAAAAAGAAGCGTGGAATGGGCATCGAGAGTCTTGCAAAAGTCACAGGGGCTCCAGCTTTACCCAAAGTATTTTCATTCTTCGCTTTGAATCTACCTACGGCGAACTCAATGACATTGACCAACGCAGATGGTACACCGAAGCCACTCATTCCCCTCGACTCCAGAGAGAAAGAATTCCAATGGTGGTTGACCACTCGTTGCGTTTCCGAACAACGCGCCGATATCCTTTACCATCAGTCCCAATACCGGTCTGACAACCCGTGGATCCCTCCTGACGAACCCGTAGTATCGATGCTCTCATTTGACTCTTATCAACATCCCGGTTACAATATCGACACGATTTCCTTGGCCGAGGCAAAGCAACTTAGTCCGAAATGCTTTGACTGGGATCCTGTCTTGACGGACCACAGAATCGAGAAGGATCCTCTGGTATTAACTACCACTAGTACTGCGTGCTGTCCGTACTTCAGGCTCGAGTTCGCGGCGGCGCCTCTGAGTGACTGCAACAGAAAGGAGAACATCAAGTTCGAATCCGCCAGATGTTAACACATTAAGGACTTGCGACTCTTGTGATACCTATAATTCTGCCCCAATACCTCTCGGGATACCCATAGTTCACTTTCATTTATATCATCTAGTAGCCCGCATTACCCCATCTTCACTGTGATACCTTTTGTATAATACCGTTTGATTTTGAGCTATCCTATACCACTACCTTCATGCATATTACCGCATATGAATGATCTTATCGGGACAAAGCATAGGCACAGTTCAGATAGTATCGTTGTCGAAATCGGCGCGAACATGTACGGGCGTACTCTGACTCGAATCACTACCGCCACTACTTACAATTCGCGAGTTCGATCCGCCTATCACATTCAACAAACTTAACTTTCTTGGATACTTTACCACAGCGCAATATCGCCCTACCCAAATCTCGTATGACATGCCCTCTCTTGAATGCGAGAACTGGCAGGGCAACATCTGTATCATGCTGTAGCAATGTATCAATGTATCATATTGTAAGGCATGCTATACTCATGAACCTTGAGCATAGATCAGGTACAACGTCCACGCCACGACTATCATACTTCCAAGTAGACCAATTCCGATGTAAGTGAATATCTTCTGCGGACGTTTCAGCGGTCTCTGCAGATCACTGCTGTCTTCCTTTTCTTTTGCTACCCGTCGAGCCTCATTCATTCGGAGCACAGAACCAAATTGCCATTTGTCGAGTCGATCGTAAAAGAGACCATAGATCACATCCACACCCTGGATAAGAGATGTCAGCGAGTGAGGCGGGAATGATCAATGGCGCATGTATACCTTCAGCGCAATGAGCAGGTAAAAGACATTGTTGTAGCTGCCATTCATGACATCAAAACGAGGGACGAATGGATGAGGGAAGAACAACGGCTCTACTCACGTGTTCCTTCCTGTTGGTGTGAGGTCTTGTATAGCCCCGGTTGCAATATCCATTACCGTACTTCCAGCGTTGTTGAATGCCTTCCAAATCCCAAACGCTGTACCGATGTGAGCTTGATCAGAAACGAGAAGGGGAATGGCAGCGATGAATGGGAGTGCATTGAAAGACAGAGCCACGGAGGACAGTAGAACCCTGCAAGATGAAGTTTCATGAGTAGGAAGAGTGTAGAGAAGCAAGCTTTACTTACGGTACGAGAGGATGCACTGCAGTGAATGCGAGCAAGCTAAAGACAACGATGTAAAGAAGAGCTGTCCCGCTGACGAACCACCTGCGCGAAGTGAAAGGGTTGACCTAATGAGAAGCAAACGGCTTACATTCGTTTGCCAAAACGATCGAAAAAGTGACCTATAGCATGAAGTTAGTAGAGTATACCGTAGAATTTGACATGCTTACCCAAGGCAGGTGTCAGGACAATGGGTATCACCTGTGAGAGTGATGAAGTATAGCCAGCTATCAGGGTATAATTAGATCAGAAAGATGTTTCGGAAACGAATAGAAGGAACCTGTAAGATCAGTGGTTCCGCGAGTTTGCTTGATAACGTCAGCGGTTAAGCTAGTGTAAGCACCCACGGTCCCGGATTGCAGGATCTGAAACGAACATTTCAGTAGGGAGCTGTGGAAGAAACGGTGAACCTGCCTGAGTAATAGCGATGATCCAAAACGCGGCCGGGATACTCATCAACGAAAGCCAAGAGAATCTTCGTGAGTTCCCAGTTGCACTCATTTCCCGACCGGTCGGTGTCCGCATATCTCTCGGCAAACGTCCCACAAGAAGGCAGTAGAAGACGTTGAGAATCAGCGTCGCTGCGCACATAATGCAGGCAACCCAGAAAGACCATGTCCAGCTTCCTGTACCTTCGGCGATTGGTACGCTCGTTGCCTTCGAAATGACACTGAGGGCGATTAGTTCGAGACTTTCGCAGAGACCAGGAGTTTTTACTTTATTACTAGGGAAATTCGATCGTTATTGCGAGATCTAATCATGTTGGGTCGATAGCTCACCTCTACCCCAAGCGATATCGAGACCATAAACTAGACCAAGATGGGACCCGTAGAACCAATGAGTATACAGTTTCGACTGCGAAGTCTCAATCGTCGCTGAAAACGTATCAGACAGAATGAACATGGAAGCTGAAATGTTGCTTACTTGAACCAAGTCCCAAGACGACTTCGCCAGCGATAAGGGTTCGGTAGTTTGATGTAGTGGTACCAATAGCAGCGATCAGCGCTCCGAGAGTAACAAAACACGATGATAGGAGTGATCCGATTTCAGGACCGTAATAGTCGATAGCCATGCCCGATATAATGCTGCAGGGATAAGGTCAGAACCCCGATGACAGTGTATACGACGACAACTCACGGTAATATCGTATTGACTAGACTATTCGCCGACGCTATGACACCATACTGGGCGTTATTTATGGCTAATTCTTCCTTAAGTGTCGATTTTAACGGGCTGAGAGCAGACTGGACGTGATAGTGTGTCAATCTGATGAACAAATCTCGGGACGATAGACCTACCGAGGCCCAGTTGGAACCAACTACAGTACCAGTCGAAAAAGAGTCAATTTAGCAGCAAATAGCCCCGAGACTGAGAGAAATCTACCCACGCGTGAAGAATAGGACACAAATCAAAGCTGGTACCTTGTACCTCCAGGGATACTCCGCTACAAGCGAACGCTGTTGAAGCCCAGGCTCCGATATTGATGTCTTTTCGTCTGCATTATGGACCGTATCTCCCGTTATCGACTTCTCGAGCTGAGGTAGAGTCGCCATATCAAGGGAAGGTATAGGAATTTGTTCATTGTAGAATTTTCGATGACAGGTTATAAGACAGAGAAGGTGATGAAAAGGGCTTGTGGGAAAGGCACGAAAAGATCGAGATATTCTTATCAGATATGATAAGAGCCTGGGAAAGGTGATAAACATTCTTCCGACATTTCCGAAGGTCGTTAGGCGTTCCCTTCGTTCTGGGTTCACAGGTTTCTGAGTACGGTTGCATTTCAAGTCAATGTTCCCATTAAAATTTCACACTTGAGTACAGAGTAAAAGGTACAGATGCCGAATAGAAATAAGCCAAAGATGCTCGTTGATCTCGGTGCTGAGTACAAAGTTGGGGATTCAAGGGAAGGAGCAGTGAGCAACGCGTACCCGTGGATGATAGGATATCACCTACCTCATCAAGCTAAACCTGTAACCTTCAACGAATGCTCATAAAACTCATCGCCGTTGACACCGTGGTTAATTGGCCCAATATCATTAGCGCGAGGGTTCCTTCGTGTAAAGCCTTCATGAGCATCCAATAGAGCGTATATCATGTACTCGGCCGCAACATCCGGCTCCTTGGTAAAGATGAAGACAAAAAGTCGAATGAGCGGGTAGATTAGTAGCGTATACCACTTTGCCCAAAAGTCGTTAAGGATTGCATTAAGCATGGAGGTTCGAACGAAGCCAGGATGTATATGGGTAAAAGAAATGGCTGAGTTTCGATAAGCCAACTCCTGAACAACTCCCGTTGATCAATAAAGCCATACAGTAGCTGCAGAAACATACCTGGAATCCTACATCGGTATACACGGTGGGAACCTTCACCCCCACCTTCCCAGCACCAACTGGACTTTTCCGGTACCCATAATCTCCGTCTTTTGGAACAGGATAAGTATTCCCCGCGCCCAGTATTGTTAGTACGCTGGCACGTTCAGAGCGCTCAAGCAGCGGGAGTAACAAGAACGTCATTTGGAACCGGTGATAATACCGAACCATCAGCTGCAAGTCGATCCCTTCTTCCGTATCATTCTTCTTATCCGCCAGGGATGCGTAATTGGCGGAGAAAATCAGAAAATCGATTCTGGGCTTTGAGAGTGATTCCAATAGACGTGCGATCTCCTCGCTGGCAGATCTGACGCTTTTCACCAGAGAGCAATCACAATAGATGAATTCGCGAATGACCTTCTGTTCGGAAAGGGGTGAAAGAAGGGTGTCGACAACTTGTCGGCCAGCATATCTGTTTCGACCGGCAACGATAACATGGATGTTTCCATCAGTGTAACGGGCGAGGGCCTCTGCTGTGGAGGCTCCAATACCACCTGAGAAAAGAGATAAGCAGCGGATTCTACAAAAATCAAGACACTGGTACGTACCTGTTCCACCTATAAAAACAGCTACGGGCGCTTCTGATGGTCGGTACGAAGCATTAGAGGCCTTGACTTGAGAGAACGAAGGCATAGTGGCTTCTGCGAGAGTCATTTCTTGATCCTCAGTTTTGCTTTCTGTGGTGCCGAGCCCGAGTTAAAATTGACACAGATGCTTCTCCGCATATTCTCCGCACACACTGTGAACGTGAGTGATAATGGTCTTTGTCAACCAGGATGCACTAGAGCAGAACTCGTATTCGTTATCAGAACTGAACGATCCTGAACGTGGTGGTAAGGAGCAAAGAGTACTATGGTTATTTGAAATTTTTGTTCACTGGTCCGAACAATCCGAACAAGGACATCCGACAACTCCGAGGCTTCTACATAACTTTTGGTATTCCCAACGCAAGCGTACAGATACATGCAGGCAAAAAAAAAAATCATTAATCAATCATTATGAACCTTGAGAGAATATCAAGTAAATCGCCCAGGCACAAATTATCATGCATGCCATGATGAGCAACCCCAAATAAGTGAAGGGCTTCAACGGTCGCTGCAACGGTTTCTTGAGGTCTTCATTGTCTTCTCTCTCCTTGGCGATACGCTGTGCCTCGTTCATTCTTAGGACTCCACCTAGTTGCCATCTATCCAATCGATCGTACAGAAGGCCATAGATAACGTCCACCGACTATAGTTGTTGTCACATTCATCCAAGGACCTACAAGTACGAACGAATGCACGTACCTTCAGGGCAATGTACATATAGAAGACATTATTGTAGCTTAGTAAAAGGAGTCAGTCCTAAGAACGAGGGGGATATCACGAGTCTGGCTCACGTATGTCTTCCTGTCGGTGTAAGATCCTGAATCGCACCAGATGAAACATCCATGATAACACCCGCGGAATTGATGAAAGCTACATGGTGGTCAGCAGGGGGATTAGCACATCAAGGAGTGAGGATGAATGTACATTTCCAGATGCCGAACGCGGTGCCAATCAATGCCTTATCGCGAACAAGCAAGGGTATGGCGGCAAGGAACGGTAAGGCGTTGGCAGATAGGGCCACAGAAGCCAGCATGATCCTAATATGTTCACCGTTGTTCACTATGTGCCTTCAAAAATGCGGAAATGCTTCCTCACGGTACAAGTGGATGAACTTCAGTGAAGTTGATCAACACGAAAACCAGGAGATACATCGCTGCAGTTCCGCTCACGAACCACCTGTATGTATAGTATGAGCGGATACAGAGTAGCAGGGAATGAATTCTCACATGCGTCTCCCAAAGCGGTCGAAGAAAAGGCCTATCCAAAAGTCAGCACGACAGAAAACTTCGAAAGTTCCGCTTACCAAGGGCAGGTGTTAGAATAATAGGGATAACATTTTCAAGCGCCGCAATATACCCAGCTGTAGACGTAGTCAATGCTGAAGCCCGGGCTGGCGGGGATATACGCACCAGTCGCGTTGCTGATTCCACGGGTAACTTTAATCACATCGGGAGCAATGTTCGTGAACGCTATTACCGAGCTAGGTTGGCAAATCTAGAAACCCAATAAGCAATCTCTATGTAACAAGATCAATGGCTGCTTACCCGCGAAACCGTGATAAGCCAGAACGATGCTGGAATGGTCATGAGTGAAAACCAGAATGTCTTCCATCGGGAATCAGTGGGCCCAATGCGCTCCAGTCGTTTACTAGGCATTCGCAGCTCCGTCGGGAGCCGATTTACGAACGCGTAGTAGAGTGCATTGATGACCAGCGATGCGGCACAAAGTATGCAAGGAACCCAAAAAGACCAGGTATAACTACCAGTCCTCTCCGCAATCGGTACAGCTGTAGCCTTCGAAACGACGCTAAACAACATCAATCTAGTTTAACTAGTCAGAAGCTGGTGTCATACCTGATAGCTAGAAGTTTTTCAGCGAAATTGACTCAAACCAGTTGTGTAAGATAAATTACCTCGAGTCCAGGCCAAGTCTATACCATAAACCAGCCCTACGTATGACCCATAGAACCAATGTGTGTAGAGTTTCGACTGGGAATTCGCTACCGTGACTATTCTGTGCTTCAGAAGCTAAGTAAGAACTCAAAAGCATGTGATCTCACTTGAACCGAGGCCGAGGATCACCTCCCCAGTAACGAGTGTGTTGAAGTTCGAGGTGCTCGTTCCAATCGCGGCAATCAAGGCTCCAAGGAGGACGAAGGAGGCAGAGACGAGCGAGCCGATCTCTGCCCCGTAGTAGTCGATGGCCATACCAGAAACAACACTAATCATCAGATAAGTACAGTCTTCAAGCTGCTAACATGTGAGGTACTCACGGAACAACAGTATTGACTAATTGATTTGCCGAGACTATGACTCCGTACTGAGCATTATTGATGTCAAGTTCTTGCTTCAATGTCGACTTGAGTGGACTTAAGGCACCCTGACTCGATCTACGTGAGTAGAAACTGGAACCTCGCTCGCACGACGACGTACAACAGCCCAATTAGAGCCAACTGATATAGCGTGAACTTCAGAGACAGCGAAAAAATCATAGACGAGACACCTACGCGAAAAGAAAAGTACGCAGAACAGGGCTGGTCCTTTGTATTTCCATGGATAATCTGACGTTGGTACGGTGACTGTTGGCCTTTGCTCATCTGGAACGACCACAGAGGAGGGGCTACTTTTTTCGGAATCGGGGTCCGAAACAGTCCGAGATGTGTGTGAAGCCATGTCGAGAAAACGGAAGGAGAAGAGGCAGTAATTTCGCGTTCCAGGAGACTGACTTTTTAAAGAGACGAGACGCGTAGGGATGGGGAAGATTAATCCTTATCAGATAACATTTATCAGTTAAGATGTCGAAGGCTTCGGAGATACTCATAAAAACGCGGGGTTCCGCAGTCAGAATCCCCTGGTTTGGTGAGAGTACGTAGGAGAATGCGGACTAGATGTCAATGCCACTGGGTGAGAGAAACACCGGCTCCGATTCAACCCGACGAAATTCGCCTCAAAGACTCTCCCACTGCTTGTCCAAGTCGTTGGTATTTGTGGTTAATCTTGACCTAGGAATATGATCCATTGGACGGTGTTTTTATAGTGAAGATGGTGAAAATTTGGTGGAGATGCCGACGATTTCGACAATATTACTTCAAGCTGTATCCCCGCGGTCTTTCGGCATCTCTACGTGATAGTACCTAAACGAGTCACTTCATTTCGTACACGGGCGGGGTACAAGGAAGTGTATGATCCTCGAAAGGCAGACTTCAGAAGGTCTCTACCTCTTAGCTAGATAATACTCACTTTAATTTGTTGACCACCTTCAATGACCCCAATTACTAATCGAAATCCAGCAGTTGCGCTTGCAGCGAACTTCACTGAGGGAACCTAGACTGCCCATCGCCGTCTCTTCTGTCCGAAGAACCAAGCAGCATGCATTTTGGGGCATCTAAACGTAATTCATTTCTGGTGGATCGAAGAAGGGAGCAGCGCAGTGCGTAGTATTATTGGGAATGAGTGATGTCGGCAAGCTCGGCGAGGTCGAGTTTGCCCAGTGAAAATTTTTCACACCCCCAAAATTTTAAGCTTCACATGGATGGTATCTATCAATCTATCTGCCTGCCGTGTTTTTGAACTTATCAGAGTGATTTGCAATTCAATTAAAGAGTTTGTGCATTTTATCGTGGTATAGAACAATTTACTTGTATTTTGCAGGTGTTACATTAACTCAAGGCAACCCCTGGGGCTTTCGATAGTATCTATGTCAAGCTTATAAATCCTGGCTGGTGTGAAATTTTTTTTGGCTGTCATACCTCAATGTCCATTTGACGCCCACCACTACCTTCGCTCCTTTCTCTCCCTTTAAAGGTCTTACTCGTTCAATCTACGCGAGTAAACGGGAGACTTCCGCATAACACCGCAGCAGGCGAGTTACCATTAGGAAAAAAGGATCCTAAAACTCCGTTAGCGATGATTCCCAACCGCACGGCTCGACCACGGGTCCTGACACTTGTGACCTCATTCGCTTGAATCCATGGCTCTTTGTCAAAAGTAATTTCTCAATTAAGAGCTTCTTCGCATCATACCCGTCAAAAACAAGTGTTTCTGGTATCAAAAGACCGATATCGGTGTGCCATACATCCTAAACTTGGTTGCAACCTTCCGTATTTTCGGCGATCTACCTCTTGGTGATTAGTAGTCTTTGGAGATCCTAGACGTCACTCAGCCCTTTATAAACCGTGTTCTCAGAATACAACAAAACATTACTTTGAAGATGATTCAACTCACCTCAATACCAGTCGCACTTCTGCTAGGAATCATTTGCATCCCACTCTTCCTTTTCCTCAGGAAGAGGTTTGGACCGCATCCTCTGGATAAGATTCCTGGCCCGCGAAGCACCTCCTGGTGGAATGGTGAGAATCTGATCCTCTCTAGATATCCTTTGTCTTTGAATGATACTTGATATCAGGCCATTATGAGGAAGTTTTTGGTTCTAAGCGCAAGGACTTCCATTTGATGATGGGGGAGAAATGTACGTCTTGTCTATTCAGATCATACATTCAGTGACTCGATATGGTTCTCTAGATGGTCCTACGGCTTCATTCCGAACAGTCTATGGTGTGCGTGCTCATTGTTTGTCGCGCGCGCGTAGCGCCTCAATAATCTTCAAACAGGAAAGACAATTATACACCTTCGATCCGAAAGCAATGCACCATATATTCGTCAAGGTATACAGTTTATCTCAGCTGTCTAAATTTAGCCTCACAGCGCTCCCAAGGATCAAATGATATACGGGGAGACATCTGCTTTCCTCGAGTATGGAACCCCTTCGCTTTATCTTCCTTTACCAAGGTCTTACTTGACTTTCTACAGTACGAACTATCTTATGTTTGGTAACGGTTTGCTGGCGACGTCCGGCCAGCATCATCGCAAGCAGAGGAAGGTCTCTGGTCTGTCTTTGCCTTCTTTCAATCATCTTAAGTCTACGGTACACAGATTCTCAATCCAGTTTTTTCGATTGCACACATGCGCAACATGCGTGAGTTTCTTGGATCTATGCAAATCAGAACATAAATGATCGAAATATCATACAGTGCCGACCTTTTACGAGGTTGCTCATAAGGTGTCTTCTGCCTTCAATTGTCCAGACGAAGTCCCACTGATCTCTAAAAGCTTCAAGATACCCTCGCCAAGAAAGTTCAGAACGGTCCTCAAGAGGTCTGCTTCTCTTCGTCGTCATACTCAATGCGCTGACTCGCTCGTTTGCCCAGATTGACATGCTCTCCTGGATGGCCCGTACCGCCCTCGAACTAATCGGCCAATCCGGACTTGGATATTCATTTGATGAACTCGAGGACGAAGAACATGCACATCCATACGTGAAGACGCTGAAGGGCCTGGCGTACGTAGCATTCCGTGATTAGTTCAGCGCTTGACTTATTCCTCTCAGACCGCTTCTCACCCGCGCATTCTTCATGCGGAACTACATTCTTCCTTATGCCATGCAGTTGGGAACTCCTGGATTCCGTCGGTTTGTTTCCCAGTTCCTGCCATGGAAAGATTTTCAAAATGGAAGACAAATGTCGAGTTTCTTGTGGAAATTATCGACCGGTATCTACGAAGAAAAGAAGAGAGCACTTGAGATGGGTGACGAAGCCGTGAAGAAGCAGATTGGTGGCGGTAACGATATCCTGAGTATATTGAGTAAGCATTCTTTCATTCTCCATGTTTTGATAGACTAACTCTTCCAAGTGAACGAGAACATGAAGGCTTCGGAATCGGATAGGCTTGATGAAGAGGAACTGATTGGACAGGTCAGCTACATTTCTATATCAAAACTCACGAATTTTGATCGGTCATGTTCCTGTAGATGTCGTGAGTAACGGTCTAACTGTTTGCATCGACTTGATTTGACCTGGCTTAGCACCCTTATCTTCGCTGCAATGGATACTACCTCGGTAAGTTGGCCCACATACGTACCTACAGTGTCACTCGACTAAATTTGACATGACAGACCGCATTGTCCCGCATTCTTCAGCTCTTGGCTACACATCCGGAAGTGCAACAGAAACTACGAGATGAAATTGACGAAGCATTCCAAGATGGAGACATCCCTTATGACGTCCTGGTTTCTTTACCTTATCTGGATGCGATTTCCAGGGAATCCCTGCGATTGTGCGTATTCGTGGCTATAGTAGAAACTACGACTCAATGTAATTCACGCAGACATCCTCCCGTGCATCGACTGATGCGAACTACGTTGCAAGATGCTATCCTTCCTCTCTCTACGCCTGTCACTACCACTGATGGGTCTGTCCTCACTGAAATCGTGATGCCGAAGAACACCGATGTTTTCGTCTCGATTCTGAATGCGAATAGGAATCCAGCGATCTGGGGTCCTGATGCAGACCAATGGAAACCAAAGAGGTGGCTGGAGCCACTGCCAAAGACAGTTACCGATGCCAAGGTACCTGGGGTGTACTCCCATCTGTATGTTTCTCGCCTTCACAGGAACAGCGACTACTGATCACTGAGATCACTTTAGGATGACTTTTAACGCCGGAGGACGATCGTGCATGTAAGTGAACTTAGTTTCGGTTGTCAACTCATGTTAAGGACTGTATTAGTGGTTTCAAGTTCTCCCAGCTCGAGATGAGTACGTCTGCAAAGGCTTTTGATTATCATAGCGTCTACTTACCATTTACCGCAGAGGTCGTTCTATCCCTGTTGATACGAACCTTCGAGTTCTCTCTTACCGGGAAGGAGATCAGCTGGCAGATGACTGGTGTTGCTTCGCCGTTGGTGGTTGGCCCTGAGGCTAGCAGACATCCTGAGATGCCCATGAAGGTTAGCCTGGTGAAGAGAAAGTAGAATACAGAGGTCCTTCATATCAGAACGATATATATCCATCCTTATATATGCGAGCGATCGCTCCTGTAACAACAGAGTTTGTGGAATTTGTATCCTCCTACTTTACCGTATACTCTGACTTCGCTCGCGATTTCTTGAAATGATATCTTGAGCCTCTTCCTCGAAGGTGAATGTCCTAGTACTCCATGGCAACTATCGGAGAAATAGATTTTCTGAATAATTGAGAATGCGCATGCAGAGTGTACTTTGGCTGAGGCTCTTTGTGGATCGGCGGCCTTAGTGATGCAAGCAAGGTGTAAGAAATCTGGACTCAAAATGATCAGTTCTTGCTTTACAACCACTACTACCACCACCACCACCACCACTTCCCTCGCTCTTCAACCCCGCAATTATGGTATTCGCCATCGACGTCTTGCCTGTTGACATGACAGAAGCGAAATTAGGCACAGTACAAAGGGTCGGCACTAGGATCTAGCTGTCGTGCGAATACGTACAGAACATTTCTCTTTCTCAACATGCTCATTCGACGAGCACTTTTTCGCCTCTTCAAGCTAGTCGTATACCTCGCCAGGATATGGCTCGTCCTGGCCATTTTGTATCTCGCATTACCGTCGCCGTTACCTACCGAAGGCGCTGTGGAAGCTGACCTTCAGAATGGCAACTCAATCCTTCGAGTCTTCGACATCGACAGGTTTTTCCCGGCTTCTGATACGACCAGATCCGTAATATACACTCGTTTTGGAGGAAGCCAATACTTCACCATGGAGTTCCAGCTTCTGCGACAGAACGAGGGAGATATCCTGGCATTTGGCGCGGCCAGTGACCCGCTTGAGTCAGCGAACGTTTTCATTGGAATCAAGGTTGTTCGACCTCGTGCACCGTACTACAATTTTTCTCTGGAGGGATTTAGTGACCCATACGAAGATATCGCTATCTCGGACCCCATCATTCTCCCCGACATTCCTGTTGGCAATCCAGGTGGACTCAAGGCACCAGTGTCGTGGATAGGAATAGCAGATTCAGTTCTGTTGTCGTGGGACGAATCGTACAAAGACATACCTCTCCGAGTTCGCAGGGTGCCGTCTAAGGGTTTGATAGAGATATGGCCCGAGTCAGAGTTTTGGTCGGTTGCGCAGGTGCGTAGGTTGCGACCTAATCCCTGAATGTATTCTGACACCGACTCTTTTTGATGTGTAGTACGGTGAAGTTCCTGCCGACCTTGCTCCTCTGGTTTCCATTCGCCTGAAGAACTCGAGCACACCACCTTCGTTTACTTTCGCTCCTTACCCAGCATCTTCTTCGCCCTCGTTGCTATTCCCAATACGGATATCAATACTATCAGTCATCCTCATTCCTATAGCGGAATTCGGACTGATTCTCTTTGCACTTGTGATTGGCTTATTTGAACATGCTTCGTCTATTATGTTATTTATTCTCAACTTGGCGGCTGTTGGTGTTGTAGGGCTCGGGGTGTATGGGGTTTATTGGTGGATTAAGAATGAGAGACCGAGCATGGCGGTTTCTGTTGCCGATGTCAGACAGGCGGTAGACACTGCGCTGGATAATGCACGGACGCGAGCTGGAGTCCAGAATCGCTCACCACAGGCGAGGGATGATAGCGAAGTGGATCTGGAGGCTCAGATTGGGGTAAAGGCTTGAAGTGATTTTTTACAGTAATTTGAGCTTGGAGTTACGGAAATTATAACCCTTGCGATGCCTGCTCTGCAATTTATGGATCCATTTTTTTCTCACGTTTGAATATCTTCTCCGCTACCTCAAATCTTGTACTACGCTATGCCGTTCGAAACTAGAGGTCAATAGCTGCATCAAGGAAGGTAGTCTGTGTATTATCATGGCGATGGATGCCTTGGCATGGTCAGCTCTGAAATCATTTTATAGCTCACGTACATCTCAACTTTTCAGTGCACAGGGGATGAGCTTTCGTCAAGTCAGATGCATTACCCTCTGTAACAGACCTTGTATATATATCCGTGTCGTCGTCGAGTATGGTGCAGTGCCGGCGTGCATGGGAGATAGAGCGAGATCTCGGTCGTTCAACAGATTCAAGCATTGGCGGATAACGACACGCTCAATTAGTGCGGCGAGGAGTACTGCGTAACTCCCGCAACTCTCCGCCTGTACTATCAATCTTACCATCGGAAAATGCTTTGAAATATCAGTGCCCTTTCATCTCCTTTCGTGCCCGGGCTTCGGCTTCAACGACTGAAGAATTTCACAACTTCACGAGATCGGACCAAGATCGTGCGTCATGCGACGCCGCCGCCGCGCGCGCTTTAGATACCCTTCCCTTCCGAAGAATCAAGATATCCCATTCTCCGATAGCCATCGTAGGTGTATTAGTCGAGGCAACGGAGCTGCTGGACAGAAATTTGGTGTACAGATCTCCTTTCCAAGGTGATGTCAGGGTAAATCAATTCTCTTCGTTCTACCGAGCGCGAGCTGATATGTCATCTTAGCTTGCTCATGGTACTCATTCTATTCACCGTCGAGAAGTAGCTCACGTTCGAAGGCAGGTAGGAAGTCCCGCCGGTTTCGAAGACGAACACTATCCTACCTTCTACGGAAGCGATATGAGCAACGTCAGTCACTCAATTGGCTCATCTGGTGATCCTTTTAGTACTTTATACTTTTAGAGCCCATTCATCTGGACCGGTGGCCTCAACTTTACCCATTCTGGTGAGCCTCGTCTCAGTACTGACAGAATTAGGATTTTGACTAACTACAGTCTCTTATAGTGGCTAGTGTTCGTAAATTTCGCTCGTCACGCCGCCATTCGCTGAAAACACCATCAGGGCGATCCATCCGATACTTCAGTCCTGCTTTAGGCGTGTTCTGCTCCTGTTTCCCCCGATGGAACTACCACACTTCCTGACCAAAGTGTTTCAGTATGCATCTCCTTCAAACCTTCAAAGTATTCGCAGATTCGGAGTGCAATAGAACGCCCGTTGATACTGACGAGGTCTTAACCAGCTACGACGTGGATTGGACAGTGAAAGTGGAAGCTAAAGGACTGAAACCCGACACAAAATACTCCTACCAGTTCTCGGATTGCGCTAACCCATCATCTGTCAGTCCAGTTGGAACTACCAGAACACTTCCCAGCCCGGACGATGCGTGCTCATCTAAACAAACGAGTGCTTCGAATCTCATCCTAATTTGAACAGCGCTGGCAACTGAAGTGAACGGCGGCAACCCACTCACTTTCGCCATTTTCTCATGTTCACAATATCAAGCAGGTACGATTCCTCAGAATCGCCGACCTCGGAACGTCTACATCATTGCATAGGATACTTCAACGCTTATGGTTATGCTGCGCACAACACTACAGCCGATATCTTCATCCATCTCGGTGAATATGTGCGCGTACTTTTCTACTTCTTCGTCCGACCGAACTCAGGGGCTCAACTAGATCTATGAATACGTTGGAAATGGGTGAGCGTGGTTGAAGCTGATTTACATTCTGGTTCGCGAATGATCTTTCTAGTACCGGTGTCGGCCGTGTTACAACTGTGCGCGAAATGGCTACCATAGCTGACTACCGTCGTCGGTTGAATCAATATAGGACTGATGAGAGCCTCGTCTGTGCCCATCAGCATGCACCATGGGTCACTGTCTGGTGAGCTCTCCACAGCTCGACAAGTATAATAATCTTTCTGACACTCCAGAAAGGGTATGTGTACCAATGCTTACTCACCATTCACGCTGTTGAATGCCATCACTGATATATAGGACGATCGTGAAGTGAGAGCTCATTCCTGCCTTTTGCAGCTTCATATTGACCATTGCCTCAAGGTTGCCGACAATTCATGGAAGGCAAGAATTTCGGGTTCGTTACATGATACGATCTTACTTTCAATGTAAAGGCGGGTACAGCAAACTCCAATGATACGGCTGCCGGATGCTCTTTCTCACCATCTGGAGCTTGCTTTACGGATGGAAAGCTTGCAGCTGTCCGGTGCGCTGGGTGGATGGTTTGGTAATGGACGATGCTCACGAAATGTCTCTTGCAGGGCTTATCACGAATGGATGCCTATCCGAGTAGTTGCCGCCGACGATCTCTTCCGAATATGGTGAAATTTCCAAGCTGGCAAACTTTTGGATCTGACTATGCTCGATACTCGTGCGTACGCTCATATCATGTAGGGCCGGCTGCGTTAATCGTCAATTTCAGGCCAGTATGATCGAGATGTTACTGACGTATGTGGCCAGTCCTCAGATTTCCCGTGCTACGTATAATCGAACCCTTGTAGCTCTACTACAATACAGGTGAGTAACACTACTAGCCGAAACATTAATGTCGATCCTAGAGTGTACGTGGATCACCGACCCCCTTTCTTTAGCGCAGTTACACAGAATCTGCACAGATATCAGTAATATTGCCACTTTTGAGAATCGCTCACTGATGGGTCCGGTCCAAGAGAAATGTGAGTAGGTTGTGACAGAGAGTATCCCGGTCAAATGTGATATGCTTTCAGGGCTCTACAATACTCTTTCCCAATCTCACGAGCGAGGCGCCGTTTGGCGTGTTTTGGGGTAATTCAACTGGTTCCCGATTTCCAAGACCTTCGGTAAAACCTCTCAAGGCAACAGATAGTCTTCACCCAACTCCTCAGGGACGGGAAATGTACGTTGCACCCCAACCCTCAATCATACCGCAAACTGACCAACATCCTGCTCAACTCGTAGATGGCCTTGTGGGGTAATAATAGTTCTTTCGGTTTTCACGACTAATTCCACTCCATTTAGGATGCCTGGGATGGTTACAAAGCTAACAGGAACAGGATTCTCGACCACTTGTACAAGAATCAGATCGACAACACTGTCATTCTCGCCGGAGACAGTCATGCCAACTGGGTCTCTGATTTAGCCTATCCTAATGACACCACTTTGTTCGTGCCCTGTATTTCTTTGTTGCAAGGCGCTGACAGACTTGGATGGCAGGTACAGTCCCGTCACCGGAGAAGGTGCCATTGGAGTCGAATTTGCTGGTAACATCCGTCACTTCGGGTTGGGAAACGAAAATGACGCCAGCTGAAGCCGACACCAAGTCGGCGGAATATGTCAATTCCAGCATGAATCTCAACTTGCAATGGAGTGAAGGACACTATCGCGGATTCTTTACCCTGGCTGTTGATGCGCAAAGAGTGTACACAACCTTTTACTCGATGAAAAATCATAGTATGTACTCCACTGTTGTCGTCAGTTCACGGTTCATATTTACAGTATCTGAACACCGATGCACCTCAGTCATCCCCAATCTGGAAGGATTCATGATCCCAGATTTCATCGTCGAGGCCTGGGCTAACAAGCTCAATCGGCCTGTAGCGGGAGGTGTTGGCAAAATCAGAGCTGGAGCGTTGAAGGTTAATGGTACATCTTGAGAGTAATGATGGTCCGTATAATTGCAACAATATGGGGTTTCGATTTGTGTTACTGAATGTAAACTATAAGTTTGATTTTCGAGAACCGGGCATCACCAGGACACCATTCGAGCTCGAGAGAGCTGGCGCCATTCCACACAGATCACTGTCGCTGGAGTTGGGCTCGCAACGCTGCTATCTATCTAACGCTACCAACCCGACATTTCGGTTCGTCGTCTTTCTTGGGTGCCCCTCTGAACATAACGCCCATAATACCGAATTAAATGTACAAACTACTTCAAATTCATCTGTATACACTCGTTCAACACAATTTATGAATGGACAACCTTGAAATTCTGAACTATTGCGACCCAAGAAGCGAAGCGGCGCGTTAAGTGTCCGAAATGCCGCAGAAATTCAGCAAGGGAGTGATTGTCCATCGACGCATCCACTGAGGTCCCCCCTTCTAATACTTGACTCCGACTCGAGTGCTGTTTCCTGCGGAAACACTTGGCATCTTCTCGTCCCCCTGAATTGCATTGAATATCCAAGGAACGAGGAACTTTTGGATACTGAGAGATTGGAGAACTCAGCGGCCATAGTTTAGTGGCGAAGGATGTTGCTGCAGTCCGGCAGTGGGATTTTAGCCGATGGCATCCAATGGAAACCAACGCTCTATTTGACGTATCCTGCGTAGGCGTCATTTTCCATCGGGTTTCATCGGATTGTATTAGAAAACGTTCAATATCCTACAATACATTGTGACTGAGATATCATGCTAACCAACAATACCCAACCCTCTGCCCAACGCCCGGCGGGCCTTCGTCGCACCCGTTCGTTATTCCGTGAGTCTCGAACCATATACGTCTGACGTGTTTAATGGCCAACAGTGTGAATCAAGCCGATAATGAGGGTGTGAAACCCACCAGTTATGAGGATCTTGAGATCGCGGCATTCTGTTACACCTTTCAGTGCGGGACAAGGGAATGCGAGAGAAGCATATCTGATGTCTGTGTATCTTCCTGTCAATCTTGATGATAGGGCCATCGCCTTGGGTTTCTACGAGATCTAATATATGTCATTAGCACACTTGATTGCGTGAAAGCCGTCGCGCGCGCCCCGAAAGTAAATCCTACTAGTAAAACCCAACTAATCCGCCCTCAAGCCATTTTAACGTGTGACCGATATCTTCGAGTTGTGGGAGTGGGACCATGGTGACGTGGCAGGGAGAAGGGGAGATGGTGGCGGTTGAGATCAGAGAGAGAGCGCAAAACTGTATACATAGTGCACGGACCACGGAATAGCTTGGTTGAATTTTTCCTCAAGTCCCGCCAGTCATGTCAGTTTTAAGATAGGTAAGGTGTCTATAGGAGGCTGAGATTTCAAGTTTCATTACTAGGACATCGGGTTTGTTGTGTTTCATCAAATATCACCGGATGGCATCGAATACCATCGACACACATCTCGTTGGGATCCATCAAGAACCACATTCAAAGAATTCCATCTAATATCCGCCTGAGCCTAATTCACTGTACCACATACCAGTGCATTTTTCCAGTTACCATACAGCTTTCATGATTTTATCCAACTTTATAAGAATCGTGCTGTTGGGAGCTCGAGTAGCTCATCCAAAAAATCATTCTGCCCAGAACCCAGACTCGAGATGGAGCGTGAAGGACAGCGCTATGCACGCCATCTGTTTCTGCATGGTCATGGTTATGCTCTCTGGATCCCGGAGCCAAATGACAATTCAACACCGGAATATTTCGACCAAGGTGTGCGTGTCGGTGACGTGGGGATCATAACAAACGACGGAGGTTTCGACTATCTCTTCAATATCTGCGCTCCAGCTGACGACCCTATCAACCGAACTCATGGCGTTCCTTGTGATTTTACTCCCCTCATCTGGAATGAGGAGATCTTCAGCACACCTGGGCGTTTTCGGTCCGGTGTCCCTACCTGCAGTAGACGTGCCAAGCAGCGTCAGTTGAGCTTTGAAGCATCAGCTGCTGTCCTGTGAGTTGCTGTCTCCTTCAAGTTTGATCATAACACTAACTACTTTAACTTGCAAGTGGTTCACCGGTCGGTATAGGTGGTGGATTAGAGATTTCTTTCCAGGAAGACAGTGGTGCAGTATTGATGCCACCTAATGGCGCCCTCCGGGTAGACTGTGTTCAACTCGCCGTATTCCGCTCGTATGCGGAAAAGAACGCACACCATTGGTACCAGTTCGTTAACGGGGATCGGGGACGTGAAGCGGAGAATGGTTCATTGTACCTCGTCACTGGCTTTGATAAAACGGACGCCTGGGAAACTGCACTTTTCGACAGTTCCTCATCGAGTCATTCGTGCACGCTTGTCTTTACAACTGGAGGAGTAGCCGATGGGCGGATGAAGCTCTTGCAGTCTTCTATGCTCCAGCCGTGCGTTACCAGCAGGTGCTCAGGTGGTGACACTAAACATAACCAGGCCCTCTTCGTACGCGGTTTTCGAGTATCATTGCGTCAAGGGCTATCCGCTTGGGCTCATGGAGGTACAAGAATCGCAAGCACCTACTCTTCATCACAGAAAGACATTCTTGGTCCCATGGGTCGCATCAAGCTCAATGGTTCTCAACCTGACTCCCCGCCGAGTAGCGGAAACAACAATGGAGATGGTGGAAGCCAAGGCAGCCCCTCTTCGACCCGTGCTAACTTAGATTCAGGTGACTCCTGGTGCGAAAAGGGTTCTCAAAGTACAGAGGGCGCTTCTAGCGACACGAGTATCGAGGACGATGACCTTGATTTCTTTACTTCCAAGGTATGCATTTAATTCTTGAGTCGCTTACGGTCACCTTGAAGCCTTCGAATGCTAGCCATATCACCCTTTGATTGTCATCAACGATCACATCTTGCAAAGCGTAAGTTATATATTCTTTCCCTCTGCGGTAACTTATAACTTGTTTAAAACAGAAACACGAAGTGAATGTCGTCGTTACCCACGATAATGTCTGGATAGCGTTACTGAGTGATGAGGTCTGTTCAAAATCAGAAATCCACGTTGCTCAAGTCATTGAAGCTAAGACACTCAGGATACAGATATGCCCGACGATCAAACATTAATACGGAGGTTTGAGGAGAAGTACGATGTGACTGCGCCAAACGGTAAAAGATCTCAAAGATTTGTGTTTTAACGCGCGTTGAATATGTATGCTCCTTTAGGGATAGCACTTGTTAACTATAAGGAAGATCTTGACAAGGCCAAAGAAGCTACTTTTCCGGATTCCTACTGGGAAGGTACTCTTGGAAATCTCGAAGAATCTTCTATGTCACCTAGTATAGACGATGGCCTAATCGTGTCTACTGACCTGTCAATGAAAAGAAGTGCAGCTTCTGGTCTTATAGGATACGAGGAATGCAATGGTCAGCTTGCCAGTTTATAATCCTATCAGGACCTAATCTAGCATGCCTACAGGCAACACTTTCTCGCTTTCTCGAAAGATGACACCCAATAGGGACACCACAGTGCATGGTGCCGAGCTGCCCGCTCTTCCTTCTCTTCCTAAGATCAATTCCAAGGAGATCGAACGACAGATTTTGACGCACCGAAGTGTATATGCCCGACCCACTCACACCTTCGAGGACCTTCCTAACGATCCTAGTCCTGACAATGAGAAGTAACGACTCGGTGACAAGGCGTGGCATGAGCTGACTTTCATACACTTTAGGTTTGAGCACCTTGGAGACTCTGTTTTGAGCTTGGTGGTCACTGATTTGTTGTTTGAGATGTATCCCGGTCTCCGGGTTGGACCTTCCACGGTAAGTCTTTGGGTGCCTTTGAGCTTGTTGATCCTGCTTCCTAGAGGAACCTCATGGCTGATTGATACCCGCTTGACTTATCTCGATTCGCAGAAAGTTCGGGCTATGATCGTCAACAACCAAATCTTGGCCGCAATGTATGTCATAACCTTAGCTCGAGGATATAACTGGGCATTCGCTCACTAGTTTAGCTCTCAACGCTACAAGCTCCCGCACCGCCTCTCGGTACATCCTACTCAGGCCTTGGCTCTGAGGGAATCCATCCATGTTCAAGGTATGTGTGTTTCGATCGGCATCCTATTATTCCACCATATACTGCGAACACTGATGACGTTCACTTGTCAACGTCATTTAGCCGATGTTTTTGAAGTACGTTTCAATCGAGCTTTCATGTTTTCGCAGAATGAACTGATCTTATTTATTATATGATACAGGCTTTCGTTGGGGGACTCTATACTGATCAAGGTCTCGAAGCCGTCCGGCCCTGGCTCAACGCTCTCTTTCGTCCCTACGTGAAGACAGCTTACGATATCGTTCGAGCTCAATATGGACCAGGACTCTTGATCGTCTCCCCCTCGCAATCGAATTCATCTTCGCTTTCCTGGCCTTCATCTTCCCCGACTTCACCTCCCCACATCGACTCTGATAGTAACGATCCGGCTCCGGCTACCGCCGCCATGAACACCCAAGGTTTGGCTGGACACCTCGTTCTTTTCAACAAATGGGTTGCCAAGTTGAACAAACAGGTCGAGTGGGTCCCCTTGCCTATCGAAGACGCACAGTATCCCGTCAAGGTCATGCCCACCGCCTCCGCCAGCCCCCCTTCAGAGGTTTGGAAACTGACCAACCTCACTCCGATGAAATCCATTCCGGTCTGGCGTATCAAGGTCGTTGTCGACGGGGAAACTTACGGTGAAGGTAAAGGTATGACGAAGAAGGCTGCGAAGAACGAGGCTGCAAAGATGGCTTTAGCCAAGTTGGGTATTTCTACACATGGCTGGTATGTGTTTACCTCTTTTTCACTTCGCTCTGAGACAGTAGTTTATCGATTTACTGTTTTGCTTTTTTATGCGTAGATCCTGTCGTTGTTGGGATTTCGAAGCGTAGCTGGTGCACCCGGTTTTTTTGATTCAGCCCACATTTCTGGACTCTGCCTTCTTGTCATGTCTCGCCGCCCCAGAGATCGTCGATGCTATGCGTTTCTTGATCATGTTTTTCTTCTCATTCAAATTACTTTCTATTTGATACTCATCGTAACACAAACATCCTACAGTAGATTACACTATATGGAATACACATGTTCAACCTTTCTCAGTCTCAACATGTAGGCCAAGATAGATGGCTACTCTATTGAAAACTGATGAGGGCCACCTTCGGCTGCTAAATATGTACATGGTAAGGTCGGGTATCGGGGAGATGAATAAATATTGCCATAAATATAATGTGCCACCCCAATCATCCACCGTTTCGAATCATGTGCTATGAGTCGAATCTCTGGTAACATCATCATCAGCTTCCCGCGGCGATGACGCGGTTGGGTCTGTGAGATGAGATGGTAACAAGGACACCATTGATATGAACGGTGGCAGTGGCGGTAACGGTGGGAGCGATCTGACGAAGCGAGGCGTTATAGGAGTCCCAATCGTATCAGGCAGCGTCTGCGTGCTTCGTCGCGAATGATAGCTTGGTAACGTCTCATACGTTCTATCGCTTCCTAGCGTGCCCAACGTATCACGTCGGTCCCTTCTTGAATAGGCTGGAACGCTCGCCTGGGCTGGAACTGATGCTGATGCCGGTGGAGTGGGGAGATCGGGTTCTGGCGGCGATGTCGGAGTCACCATAGATGGTGTGTCATTAGATGGTTGTCTGATTCCCGGTATTTCAACACGTAAGGAAGATGCGTCGATGCGTGAGGACCTTGTGTCTGCACTTGGGAAAGGGATGCTGTCGTCTTCGTCTGGGCGTGGTTCCTCGCCATCGATGGAGGATGTATACGAGTTGGCAGCCGTATGAAATGATTTAGAAGCGATTGACGAGCGCACGGATGGTATTTGAGAGCTGCGCTTTGATGCAGGGAACGGAGAATCAATTTCTTGAATGGTGCTGCTCTCTCTTGTGCTATCCACTGATTTGAACCTCGAAGGCTCGTCACGGTCTGGCGTATCCCTGATTACCGACTGTTTCTCGGCTAGTTCGATATCCTCGTCGTGAATGCGAGGTAATGACTTTGACCTCCGTCTTGAGGTAGGCAGTGGCAATTCCTGTTGGGTGATTGATTCTGTTTGTGATTTAGGCTACGAAGTTTTAAACAGTAACGTGCAACTCACCGGCAGAAAGAGCGACGGACCGTCGCATAAAGGCTAATGTCATAGACACAAGTATTATGATAATCGAAAAGGCGACAAAGACATAGAAAAAGGGCCATGCAGAAAAGTTTCTCCGAGCCCGCGTAGGACCTGAAGACTCGGCATCCAGGGAAAGGATGAGCATCCCAATTCCAACCAAAAGGATAGAGGAAGCGGAGGCCTTCCATAAGGTACCATTCACTAACGCCTTTCGTTGAAACTAGGGATAGAAAATGCCGGTCAGCTCCTTCATACAAAGCGGATAATATATAGTTTACCTTCCAGAGAAGAATGAGAGAATAGCAGAGGAAGACGATAGATAAGATGAGCCTTGCAGTGTGGAGCCACAACCGTTGATCCATATGGCATGAAGTGCTATCGCATGGTGGGCAAAGCGAAAGAAGACGTGTTGTTTGAAGATATTGAGCAAGTCCAGACGCGACGGATAGCCCGAGCATGACAAAAAGAAAGGGGATTTGGATCACGGAAGGTCGTAACAGGGTAGTCAAAACCACCACGAGGGACCATATGTGTAGTATGATAAGGCAAATATTTTCCTGGCGTCCTCTCGAGCTGAACAGACGTCGGTCACAATTTCCTCCGTTTATGGGTGGATGAACGTACATCATCTCTGGTAGTGAGAAGCCTCTAACAACACACGTCCCTTCAAAATCGTTGTATGACTTGTCTTCAACAGTGTATAGCGACGCTTGCAGAGCGGTTTGAGTGATTGCAAAAAACAAGACGCTGAGTGTGATCACAGGACTGAGGTCGGGTGGGTAGAAAACGCGCTTAAATAGAAGGTTACTTATCAAAAGACAGCGAAAATGAGCTCTACGCACGAAGAACTGCCCAGCCTTCCACTTCATACCGACCTTCAGGAAGAGAATCGTAATGCGGGATCTTGAAAAGCACTATTCTGATAATATATGACTTTCTGCGGGAGCTGATCATCGACATCTATTGTTCATCATAAGAGATGGATATCACAGTGACCATCAACTTCTTCCTCCCGCCCGATGCACGATAATGGTTCATATTGTAAGGCGAATGAATAAAGGAGAGAGAAGTTGCGGAAGGTTGCAAAAAGTTGCAGGAGTGAAGAGAGATCGTCTACAATGATATGTGCGATGAGAACTCGCAAAACGTGTGCAAGAAATTTGGCACTCACAATCGAGTACTGAGCGCTGAGCACTGATAGCAATCTCCTGGTCATGCAGTGCAGATTCACGTCGTCGAAAAGTGCACCGCAACCGCCGCCACAATAAGCACTAGGTACCTTGGCTAGTAGTAGGTCAAGTGGAAGTGAGAGGGCAACCTCAAATTCGGCAACTGCCGATTTTCCCAATAGCCACCACGATGTCTATTAGTATGGTGAGCAGTTTTTAATATTCCGGAGCAAGACCCGACTTTCTTCGTTTAGCTTTCTATCAAGGAGGATGTACAACTTTGCATCTGCTCAAAAGCCATGCCGTTCGACGCGATGTTATCCACACCGTACTTATGTCAACGCAGATGCAAGAGCGTGCAAGCGAATTTGTGTGGGCAGACACGGACCCCCAGCTATGGGCTATTTAGAAGAATGGGTACTATACCTATGATAGCCAGTCAACGCGAGTTGCGATGGCAAGGAACAGCGCTATATCTTTGGACCCAGGGCGGCCGAGTCTCACTTATACCAGAAAGCGTTCGAGTTGTGAACAGGTATTGCCTAGCGGCTCATGCAAGCTCAGGCATCACCGATCAAGACCAACTTTGATTTAGCATTCTGACCTTGAGGTCATCGGGCAACAATCTGTTACACCTCGATTTGATGGGAGTCGAAGTCGAGGGGTCTACAGTGCCCGTTGACCTGTAGGATATACTTGTGAGCTAGCAAATTGTGCGGAGATACTACAAAAGATTATTGCACTGTGCCTTCCTTCTCCCGCCTATCCAACGATGGGAATTCAATTCCCGCTGCGTCGCGTGAATCCATCCCACTCCATGATACAGATGACTTGTTTTCCTCATCACCCTCCTCGCGTTCTGGCACTGATCATGGAGCCTCCCGTCAAATATGGAGCCCGCCAACCCTTTGTCTCTAATAAAAAAAGGATCTCCTCGCCGTTAACCTTTAGCGTGGGCAGCGCACCAACCCCTTTCTATCCATTCATTCCCTTTGTCTCGCGCCACCAACTGAATGTCCATTTCAACCTCCACGAGCAAGATGTACATATTTTCAGAGTCGGGAATATTGGGAACGACCAAACGGGGAGCTCGGAGTACGACAACTCTGCCGCTGGTCATGACAGATCTTGCCTACTGTACCTGCCTGCCGTCGGCCGGCGAGCAGAAATTCAAGATGTCTAAATTGAATGAACTGGCGTCAGGAGCACAGCGGAAGAAAGGGGCTAGAGCTGAGAAAAATGACATCAATCAACAAGTGGAGTTTTGGTTATAACTTGTCACAAGTATATAGCCGCGCGTGATGGTCAAAGCGAGCTCCACGGAGTGAGGGTGGTGCTCTAGCGAGCTGTAGCTTGAGTCCCGAGGAATTTTCTTTCCGTGCCCAAGGAAAGGATTCGAAGCTATTCGAAGGCTGCAGAAGACAGGAGAACCGAAGCAGAGAACCGCAAGACCAACCCGAATTTGCAAAATCTGTGCCGCAACAGCCGCTTGGATGCCAGCACTATGCCAACCATGCGAAAAAAAATACTGGATATCAGATACTAGATTTCTACAGATAGAATAGTCCATTACAACAAGAGCGTGGTGTATGCACTATAGATGTGGTAAGATGTAGTCAATAAGTCTAACGGTGGTGCGGTGGGATCTGGTGCAATATAAAGTGATAAATCTGATGAAATATTGTGGAGCGGTGGGGTAGCACGGACGTAAAAAGAAATGGGGAAATGGGAAAAAATTGTGGTCCGTGGAGCCGTGAAAGGGAATCGTACGATTCCGGCCGCGAAGGGAGAGCAACGAGCGATAAAGATATTCAGTGCAATACGGTACAATGACAGCAATACATACGAGAGGCAGAAAGGCAAACAAAGGAGTGGAAAGGCGAACGGAAATCAGTGAGATACCCAGGCTACGGTGGTGGTGGTGTATCTGATCATAACCTAGTCGTAGCAAGATGAGATTCGTTAAAGCAAGGTGTAAGATAATATGTGAATGCAGTATGTGTGCGATGCTGGTTGGTCGAGTTGAATGAAAAAAGAGTAATGCTGGCAGGCAGTGTGCCTTGAATTTTGGGTTCGTTGGTTGGCCTTTGTCGGTCCTTCTGTTGTACCTTCTGCCTCATATGTAGCTACCCCCTCCAATACCAGGTCCTACGGGCCTTCTTGGGACAACAACTCGGAGATACTCTCCGTCAAATTCCGCTCGAACACCTACAAGGTCAGCATCATATCCAAACGAGATGCGTCGCTCAAAGTGACCTCCCCTCGGTGGAGAATTCGAGTCACCACCCTCGTACGAGTCGGCAATGAGGTGAAGGATACGACGACGCTTCGTTGCCAGGGTGCTGTCAATAAGAAATTAATTTTGTGCAAAGAGAAATGCACACTAGAAACTCACATTCCGTCCCGTTTGAATCCCGGTAGCCTAACATTCAGCCTATACTCCTGTGGTGTCGTCTGGACCTCTATCCAGGAATCTGCAGGTGGAGGCATATGCGATAAAAATGGCGCATAAGGCGGCTGTGTCCTTGAAACACCACCCAGCCCCGAGCTGCCGTTAGATGACGAACCGCTCGACGTCGGCGTGTTCGAGCCTGCACTCCCATTTGCATTTGACGATACGTGATTCCGTTGCGGTGGCAGCACAGGTGGTAAGTCGCTGCCATTGTTCGTCGACAGACAAAGACTGGCTGAACTGGTAGGACGGGGTGAGGGTGGTAGCACTGGGGGTGGATCTTTCCAAGTGTTTGGGGTAACTGTAGATGTTGAATCAGATGATTTGTGCAAGGAAGACGAGGACGCTGCCGTCTGTTGTCCTGTCGACTGTTGCGGCGAACCCAAACTGCCGGTTCTTGTTATGTTACCTCCAGCTACACCTCCCATATCCGGCTCTGGTAGAATCTGTGGTGGTTCTGGAGGCGGGACATGAGACTTGGTCGTCACGCTCCTTCTTATCGCAGTCGCTCCATTAGCGACTGGTGAATCATCATCGATGCCATACGAGTTTGGTATTGTTCCCGAGTGAGCGAAAGATGAAGGCGGATGAGGTGCGAATGATGAAGGACTGCTCTTGTAGGGTGGTGGTGATTTGAACGGCCGAGCGTTGGATGGTGTTTGTGGGTCCTGGAATGGAGATGTCTGGGTCGCCGATTCCGACGTCTCTTCTCTTTCTCTTTCTCTCTCCTCTGCCAAGCTACTCTTTCTAGCGTGGATATGAGGCAATGTATGATAGGGTATTTGAGCCGGCAAAGGCAATGATGCCGACGAAGACCTGTCAGCCTTGGCAGCTGTCCCTCCATACAAGTCTTTCCCTTCATTCGAAGGGCTTAGTCCGTCGAGTGTTGATGATACCGAGGATCCAGAAGATGACGACGAGGCTGAATGGGGCAGAGAGTATGGCCTTGGATGCGGAAAAACTTGCTCTGCTCGATGTGTTGATGACGAACCTAAAGACGAAGCTTGCTCCGGCGTTGCTGACGGTCCTAAGACTGGCCTAGCAATGTCGAAGTAACTCGGCTGAGCATGACTCGATTCTCCCCCTGCTCTCAATAAATTGGGACTCGGCAACGGCACCTCTCTTGGACTATCAAACGAAGCATGTCGCTTTGAGAAGGACGGAACACGAGCGGGCGCCAAAGGTCTTTCAAGATGGGGTTTACTGAGGGAAGCAGAATCAGAATGGGTCGACTTTGTAGGAGATAATTGGGGTGCTTTGGGGGATGATTCGGGAGGAGGTTTCATGAGTTTTCTCGGTAAGGAGGATGAGGAGGAGGGAGAATCGTCTTCGATGGTGGTATTTAGAGGTAAAGGAGGTTTCTTTGTCAGTTTCGACATCCGTGACTGGGCAGGAGACACTGCCGGTGGGTCGAACTGACAGACCGCTGATAGTGGGAATTGGGGAGATGAGTGGATTCGAGTGGTGACCGGTGGAGGTTGTTGGAAACCATGTGGCGTGTGAGCCGTGACCAGTGATGTCATCGCAAAAGGCTCTGCTTCACAAAGGAATTTCTACGCACACCCACAGGGTGCTGTTCCTCAAAAGATATCAAATTTATTGCAGCTTTATTCCCAACTTTCTATGTGAATTTTTTTAAAAAGAAAAAAACTGACCGATCCCCTACTCCGAGTCTCGATCCCCTCAGGAGATGTAAACATTCCTGGCCTAGACCGGTCGGAAGTACACCTCCGTGATCGTAGCATCACCGGCTGACTCTTTTTGATTCTTCAATATGACGCATTCATTACTTGGATTCACAGCGGCGAGTACAGCTCACAGCAGCCACACTTCTAGCTGTGAACCAACGGAAATTCCCAAAAACAACTTTGTCTATTCCTCGGCATCACCACGTAGACCTGCCGCTGAAACGTATCAAATGATCATCAATACACTATTATCTCCCCACATCCATCCAAGTTGAATGCGCGTCGTTCTGTGACTGGCAGATGAAGCAGGCAGTGCAAAAAAGATCGATTTACAGATGAAGCTACTGTACAGCCTCTCTATGACCCGCAGATAGCCGATTTTCCGCTTTTGAGCCGGCAGGCAAGCCCAACTGGTAGTTAGGATCCGCAATCCCCAGAGCAATCCAACCTGCGGCGTAGCGTTGCCTCCTATGGGTACCTCGACTCTCTCCGAGTAACGCCGTCGTCATTGTTGACCATTCGATCAGAGTCGGCCTTCACTTAGAGCAGAGTGGCAGGGTAAAAGTTGTGTGTTCTTCGAGCGTCATGGGATCTCACTGAGCAGTCGTCATAGCTGTAGAACGCCCAAGTCTGTGCAGTACTATCCCCGCAGTCATCGGGAGAAATTCTTTTCCCCGGTACATAGGAGACATGTGCAGACACGCAGAACGGACACGAGCTCACATTCCTTACATGGAGACGTGCGGATTAGTTATCTTCCCCGCAGGATCAGCAAAAGAAATTCATTCACCCCTTAATCTGTTATGCGTAGATATCTCTCACCCAGCTCAATAGTATGTCGTGTGATCATATGAAACAGCTTCTAAGACTCGAGGCACAAAGCTCGAGATGCAGTTTCCTTGTATGGAATTCTACCTTCTTAATCCGGAGATCGTTGAATCAGATGACTATCGTCATCGCATACGTTTACTCTCCGATCCTCTGCTTCCGCTTCTGTGCAAGCTCGACAAATTTATCTTTTTTCTTTCTTCTTTCTTACCATGTTTCCGCGGACTTTCGTTATTGTATACGTGACCGTGCTTCGAATCGGCAGTTCCAAGGTCGCATTGGGATGGATAAGTAGTTTATACAAAGTATCGAGTATGCATGTGGGAAACAGTGATAACGCACGACATGGTGACAGAGTCCGCAGAATGCTACAAAACTTGAACAAGTATGTATATCGAGAGCAGTCAAAACGATGAGAATAGCTAGGTGAAGGGTGGGATGATAGAGTAGTAATGTGTCGATGAATAGCCAAAGACACAGCTTCAAACGCAAAACATAAGAACAAGGTAACTCAGAAATTGAAATTCGCGTCCCAGCCGGGAGCGGCTCACAGGCCTACACCAATTTCAATTTCTGAACCTTGTCTTGTTCTTATGCTTTGCGTCCATGTCTGCTGGTTGCATTTCGTCGACCCAGCGGTACTTGCCTACGTGAAGCCCTCTTGAGTCAGACTTGAGGCGACCAAAAGCAAAATAACCAAACATACCATTGTTCATCGAGTGAGACTCCACTTGCTCCTGTTTCATTTCATTTTTTGCATGGGAGCCAGCTCCCTCAGATTGACGGTCGTTTTTTGTTGTATATGTTTGGACCACTGGTCCAGTTCCGGTCTCTGGAACGTTATGTGGGTATATCGTCGCAGTCGAATAGTCGTAGTCCTTGAACTTCCATCTATTTGTCCGGTTTTCCTGTTCGTCCCGTGCACCGTGGCCATTTGCCAGGGTGAGGCGGGTAGCAAAGGACGGTCTGCTGCCCGCCTCACCCCAGTTTACTCTTGCCGATACTGGGTGGCGAGCCACCGTGGTTGAGCATGACCTCGGTTCGCTGGATACGTTTCCCGGCGCGTCGCGCGGTAAATTTGTCTCCAGCTCCACGGTGATGTCGTCCCCGACGCTACCTTGGGGGACATCTAGGATATCTCCAACGGCCAATGGCCGGTGGGGTGTATGGATTCGGAGCGTTTTTGTTGGGAGATTTAACGTTATGTGGTCTAGCAGACTGTCAGCTCAGGGAAAAAAGAAAAAAGACCCTACGTGCAACTTACTTGGTAAGTGGTCGCGTGCTGTTGAACTCGCGTTTTGCTTCCACTTTGGAGGTTCCGTTCGATGGTGGCGACTAGAACTCGCGTTCGCAACTGCCTGAGAACTGACCCTAGGCCTGCTTCTGCTGCCCACGGTGGACAATTCGCCATACGAGTCGGACCTGACAAGTAGCTCATGTAGGTTGATATTGAACCCACGGAAAGACTCGCAATGATCTTCCAATTCCCTGCAAGCACTCCGTTTCCTCTTCTGGGCCTGGAAGTCCTGTTGGAAGGCCCAACTGCAATCGTCATTAGAAAGATTCGGGCGGACTTCGGGTGTCCTGGGGTGGATGCATGGGTCATTGTGATCCAAGGGGGGCTCAAGCAATGGTGGGAAGTTTGTTATGAATGAAACAGGATCCAGTGGGAGAAATGTTGAAGAAGGGTTAGGATGGGGAAATATGCTGGTCGTGGGTGAAAGTGCTAGGTCAGAAAGTGTATTGATAAGGTCCTCCTCTGTTAAAAGGCAGTGAGATATTGCATAGTGACGTACAAAGAATACTTACCAGAATTCAGGGATGGTAGCCAATATGCAGAAGTTCCAATCCACTTGAACTCACTGATCACAAATAGCTTCAATCAAGCAGAAAAAGAGGCACAAAAAAGTCACCCTTACCTGTCATCGACGTGAGTGTGGCCGTCACGAGTGTCCATGCACCTGGAGCTTGGGTTTTTCGCGTTGTTTGCCGGACCAGGATCGAAATCTGGTGTGGCGAGGAACGGAACATGACCCAATGGGGGCATTGTAATCTTCAACGGAGCATGTCGTGGACTGGAAGATGGGCTGTGTGACGTCCAAGAGGGTTCTTCTGGAGTCCGTCTAGAAAACAAATCGCTTGATTCCAACAGGTTTGCGTCACCTAAATAGAAAAAAGGTCACTGTGGTGATAGAACCATGGTCTAGAAATACACACTGTAATTGTCATCAAGTTCTACGCCGATATCTTCTTCTGCTGCATTAGTGGGCGAGGTCGTCCTATGTTCAATATCGGCTGGCGGAGGCGCTTCCAAATCATGAAAATCGTTAAGGGAAGCCGCTTGGTACAGATTCAAGACAGCAAAACCTTGAAGGAGATTCTAATTAGTACAGGTTGAATGCTGAAGGCATTACCCTTTTACCATTGTCCGCAGACACGCGGTACTTCTCCTTGAATCTCCGTATCAATGTCTGATCACTGGGCATATCGACATCCTACATAAGCCCGCTCAGTTATCATAACCTCATACGTCCTGTATCAACACTGACCTCGTTGTTAAGTAATGCAATCCAATCGTCATCATGAGTGACAACGACGTCTACATCGGGGTTCTGGTATGGCATGAGCTAGTGGCCCCTTCGAATTGAAGATAACGACTCACAGCGTGTAGGATGTACTCGTTGACGGCATTCAAAGGATGATAGGCCTAACATTGTTGACACGTCAGCATCATGGGCTTGCAGCAAATGAATACACAAACACACCCGAGAGGCAACAAAATCAAAGTCACCGTCGACAATGCTCGTGTCGTCCGAACAACTATCGGAATCCCATTCGCTCCCACAATCATCCAACTCTGAATCACTATCGGTCGTAGAGCCTGAGGAGCTGCCATTACTTCTGCCACTCCCATTTGAGCTTCCACTTCTGCTACCACTCGGCGGGGAGCCAGGATAGGATCCTGAGTACGAAAAACGTCCAGCAGAGTCGAAGAAGTCTCTCATCGGAGAGTCATGTGTGCTAGCAATTTTCGGCCCTCGTCCAAGCCACGCGTAAGGTCCTTGTCGTAGAGATACGCGAAAGCCACGTATGAATAGTGCCTGGTTCATCTTGGCATTGCTGGCAGAACATCTGCTTGAAACGGATGATTGGTGTAGGGAAGATTGTGAAAGCTTCATTTTGCCATCGGCTATCCCGCCTGTATTGAAAATGAGAGAACATGATTGACTGGAGTAGGAGCTGTTGAATAGCGCAGTTTCCCAGGCATCTGACTTGTCGAAGCCCGTGACAAGGTATAATGAACCATTTTCAGCCTCTCGGCCTAGTTCGCCATTAACAAATTGGTACCAATCAAAGGCATGTTTCCGGGCATAAGCACGAAAGGCGGCTCGATGTGAACAGTCGACCCGACTAGCGCCATTTGACGGCATCAACACTGCGCCACTGTCCTTGGCGAAGGAGACCTCGATTCCAGCACCGAAGCCGACTGGAGACCCACTGCAGATGAAGCGTCAGACAGGTCTAAAGAATGAGGAAACTGGCCACGTACGGAACAACTGCCGATCCTTCAACGCTCACCTGCGTTTGCTTCGCATGCCTACTGCAAACAGGCACTCCCGGTCGGAAACGATCTGGTACGTCGAACGTTTGACCGTTCCAGACAAGGGGGGTGAAGTTGTTCGGAATACCGCGACATTGATTAATGGGATGGTCCGCAGGAAGGGAAATGTTGAAGAGGAAGTCGAAGCCACCGTCGGGCGTGATTATCCCGACATCACCGATGCGAATACCTTCATCTGAGTAGGCCGCAGGAAGAGCGGCATTAGGTGCCGGTAGCCAGAGAGGATAACCATGCCCAACAGGGAAAAGAAGGCGAGCGTAGTGCTGTCCTTCACACATAGTCAGAGCTCTCGGGGCCGTTGTGGGTGGGGTGAGGGGAGGGGGAGGGGGTGATGACTCGGATTTCGACAACATGTTTCTTATAGAGTCGAGGTGACAAAAGCTGTTATCATAGCTGTAAACATGCACTGGTCTGTAGCACGCGTGTTGATTGAATTCGGCCTTGTATTCTCGTGAGTCATGAACTCTGGGTTTTCGAAGCTAGAAATGAGCAATAGACTGTGATAGAACGTGAGTAATCCAATGCTATACTGACGGATGAACTGCCACAAGCCTTTTGTGAGCCACTTGCATACGGTCCAAGTTCCGATAGAAAATTCGTGCCGGATTGTAATTGCAAGGCGAGCTCGACAGTTGAACGTTGAACGCTTGGGCGCTTGAGCGCTTAAGGCATGACAATGAGGAACCGCTTGTTTCTGATAGGAAATTTTTTTCCAATGCGCGTCCGACTCCGAAGTAGCGCGTCCACCTCGAAGTCCTGTCCAACGTCTAAGCGTAGAGTCCAGATCCATAACCACAGAACCGATACGTAGAGTGTTCATGTAAGAAGTATCTTTCAAGCATTATCTCTTCTCTATACCATTAGCAACAGGAGCATTGTTCTCAGGATGTACCATTAACCTTCAACGCCCCAGCTTTGATTTTACCAACACCTCCCGCCACAGGTCGACTGAGCTTGTTAGCCCCAGACTCGGTGATGAAGTCTGCAACCATGAATCCTTCCAGATTGGAGATAGCTGAGGTGCATCGGTGGTTAGAAATACGAACCGTGGATTACAGCATTTCCGAAAAATGATGTCCATATCGACATTCTGGTTTTTTTTTTAAACAAATAAATAAATAATTGTCGGCAGTGCAACCATGCGCGTGAGATTCGAAGCAATTCACGTTCGGAAGCATTTGGGCATTTTCGACACCCTTTTTTTGCTCAGTACTCAGCTGTGCTGAGACAGCGTAGCCATGACTGAACCAGGTGCACATTTGCCACATGGCGACGAGCTTCCTCCACCTTATCACGATATTGACACCAACGATGATCTTGTCACTTCACCGATGTCGAGTAGCCTCCAGAACATTGGCATCACATTACGCGACCCGCCGACTTCACCTGGGCTTCCGCAAATAGGTGACACTCTTGCAGGTCAGTGAACTTTCCGTTGTAACGAGTCAATGGACTGATGGATAAATTGAAAAGAATATGTACTACCAGTTTCTCAGGCAGCAGAGCCGTAAAGGCGGTGGTTTCTCTTCCAACGCCCAATGCTTCGACTTGAAACATGAAAAAGAGTGTGGAGATTCGAGCATGAAGTGCCACTTTGGAGATGGGAGAGGGTAAGATGTTTGATATCTGCACTAATAGGTCGGTATACCACAGTGGACAGATGAGCACAATGAAAACAGGAAGTGCCGTTTGACTGACAGACGGGAAATTCCGGCATGCTTGAGTTATTTATTTAATTATTAAAAAAAGAAAAAGAGAATGTTGACATGGACATCATTTTTCGGAAATGCTGTAACGACGACGGCGGAATACATAATGTGATTCTTCATCGAGTACTAGGTCGCGTTAACTTTCTGCGCATCGACAGCTAGGGTAAGGAATCCGTGATAGTGTCCTTCACTCCATTGCAGGTTGAGATTCACACTGGAGTTGACATATCATTTCAATGAGTCTTGGGATGTAAAGAATAATAGAAACACACTAATTCCTGTTATAAAGCCAAGACTGACAAGACGTAGAAATCTAGAGTGCAGAAAAGAAGTTCACACAGGATTTTTATTAGTCCAGTCAATGTCGAATATGAGTACACCGCTGTCTCTCAGAATGAGCTTAGGCAGAGGACAAATTGAGAGAACGGTCTCAGCGTGATCTCAAAATCAACTCAGCTGTCGGATTTCGGAGTCGAGCCTCAGCCTGATGCGCCCAACTGGTGTATACAATAATCACAATTATCGGATAATGATGAGAAAAATTCTATGATCTATATATCCGATCCACAACTTCTACCTGAACACGAGTGACGACCTGCATCAACCCTTGCTATGCTTCCTCCACTAATGTGGAACACCGGAGAATCACTGTTATCGCCAATTTATCACCCAACTACATGCTCGTACCGCGATTCTGTCAGATAGAGTTCGGGGGTGCTGTCTTCGTTGACGCTCATATTGGACCCACAACGCACGAGCTCTGCCAATCAGAACCTCTTCCGCTTCATATCATGATATCTGTGCCGTACAAATGCTGCGTTTTTGCCTACCAGAGACAGCTATCTGCTCAGAAGTTCGTTATTCGGGGCCTTTTAGCGTCAATAGCGGCATGAGGACACAGCCATATCTAGGATGATAAAAAGTGGGGTGAAAAGTGAGTAGAAACTTTTGACTCAGTGCTGTTGCCAGACCTGATTTGCGTCTTTCTCTAGCATTTTGCCATGTTTGATACCGACAAACTTCACTATATCGTTAATCACGTTTTTCTTCCCCCGAAACTTCCGCAAGAATGCGACGAGAGCGCAGAGAACTACTCTGCGCTGTGCCACAGAGTTCTTCTGTGTGCTCAGAAGTACCGAGACCGCATCACCGACGATGAGCAGGCACGGTGGGATCCTATGGTCAAAATGCTGGTTAATTTGTGCCTGTTGGAAGCGAAGGGCGGGTTCTCGAAAGAGAACGTTGAAAACTGCATTGTTGAGCTGGAACCCGGTGGTATGTCGCCTCGATGCTCTCAGCCACATTTTTTCTAATCTTTTATGGAGATGTCCTCGCCCTTCTCATTCGCAAGCAGAACGCAGGGGTTTTTATTCGAAGGCTCGAAGACAGAACTATCTTTGAATCGTTTGAAGTCTCTGCCACCAACGAGCAAATCATGTCAACCCAAGGCAGGTTGATATGCTCGTATCCAGGACCTTCAATTGCTATCCCAACCGCATCCGCCCGGGATCCTCACTTTATATCCGAGCTCTCCAATTTCCTCTATCACATGAACATCGATGAGTTGAAAGATGCGATTCCCATTACCCGGAAAGCTGGCTCTAATGTCAGTGAAATTCGGGACACCACTCACCCTCGATACATTACCGAACTCCTTACCGGCATCCTTCGTGGTATTGGGCAGCCTGAAGATGTCGCTCGTATCAGTAAACGAATAGCTGACGACGTCTTGTGGAAGGATGCGCTACTTCCATGGCGTCGATCCCCCATTTGGCTCGTCATTCGTGTTGCGCTTGCAACTTCTCTTCACCGAGGCATCGACGGTCATCTACTCTACAAGTCATTCATGGCATTCGCTATGGCCCAAATTCTTCGAGCTGCGGTCAAAGCGAATCTTGACAGCGACTTGCTCTTATGTATGCACAAGAAAGTCGCCCGCAGACTATACAAGCTGGGCTCCGAAGCGCCTCAGTCTCTAATCTCAGAGATTTTGGATGCAGGAGGTGTCACTGATGAACTCTTGCAGACGAGATGGAAGGCCGAGCAGGAACGACACGCGGAGGAATCACGTTCAGGCTGGAACCCTCGCAGTCTTGACATTGCCGCCGATACGCGACTTACCCTGGATAATAGCCGGGCGTATATCACCAAAATATTGGAGGGCTCGAATAGCTCACCGACATCGTCATCGTATAATCCGACCGAACGACCTCGCTTTCTCCGTTTGGATGGTTACAGTTCGAACACATTGGACGAGGCTTTCAATGACAACGGGGTTTTGGCCTTAGTCGATTTCGAACAAGCCGTCGAGAGTGGGATAGATTCTTGGGTCACTGCCCGACTTGACGACGAGTCGGCCTGCGCAATCGTATGGTCGTGGATTCAACAGTACTCCAAGAATGCGCAGCAGCACTATAAAGAAAATCCGGAGGCAATGTCAATTATGCTTTTGACTCTCTTCGAGTTATGGGTCGGGTAAGCTTCTTCGATCTTTGCAGCTAACTAGTCACTCAACATAGTTGCCAGCCTCGACAAGCTCTGCGTTAATCAGTGCAATTTGCTTGGAGACTACTCTCCGGAGGTGAAGGAGAGCTTACTCGAGCCCCTCCTTCTCCGTAAATCCGAATCGAGGCATCGGCTGAAACAGGTGCTCCAGCACGTACGCAGTCGCCACGACGGGGCAACACGATCCGTATCCATATTCTCTAAATATGTCACCGCAGATTCCTTCGTGATACGCTATTACGACAGTTCACAAGTACATCAGAGCCTCCAAGCGCAGATCGAAGAAAAAGCGCGCCGTGACCGTCTCGAAAAGGTTCAGGAACTGAGGAGACTTAATCAGCGTCATGAAGATCTTCGAAGGGAGGCTCGGACCCTAAATCATGACGAATACACCAATTATTGGGGCGGCGTCAGATGCAATAGTTGGTGCAACAAGTGTTCGTTATCACAGCAGGCCGATAACCTGTCCATTTCCATTCTTGAATGGCCTCTATCGCGCGAGCCTCTCGAAGCCAAAGCGACGGTCGTGGAGATGTGCTGCCCTCCTTCCTTCGGCATCTGGCGAGACGCCACGTACTACCTATTGCGGGACATCTGCCTACCCGCTTCTCTTCGCAAAGAGTCGTCGGATCCACCTGCCTCTGTGACACTCGGAAACTACTCAGGACTTTGGCCATTCACTCGGCAGTCCCAAGTGGGGAGAGTAACGTTCGCTTCGCAGCCGAAATCATTCACGGTTACGCACTACAGTGGAAAGACCATCCCATGCACCGAAGACGATGTCTGCTTGAATAATGGTTTACGATACGAACTTTACGATTCCTCAGCGATGGTGTGGGTGTCGAATCAGTTCTCCAATTGCACCGTTCGAAGAGAATGCACGCATCAGCTGCCCGAGGGCCCGTATCAAAACCTCCAATATTCTATAAACGGAACAGGACATACGCACAATGAAGTAATAGCAAACCAATCAGAATGTCATCACGATATGAGTCCTCACGAATTCCTTGCTTTTGCAAGCCTGCGCAGCGGTCCACGCATTCAGTGGCTCAATATAGCCCGTGAGCTCCTCAGTCGACACCTCACCTTCCGGCATCCAGAGGTGGAGATGTTGTTCTTGCAAGCTGCAACCCAAGTCGGCCCCTTATCAATTGATTCTGAATGGGAATGGCACGCAGAAATGGAAATCGTAGACTCGGGTTTTGGTTCGGTCCTACTCGAAGAACTGAAAAGCCTAAAGGGGAGCGTTGAAGCCAATTGGATGGAAGTGTCTTCAACGAGGACCATCATAGATTTAACCTGTTGCTTAATATCATGGGCTCGGTCAAAGTATACTCTGGTTCGCGCCGCACTGGAGCTTCTACATGAAGTACGATGCGTAGTGTACGGGTGGATGGAGAAAATAAAGGAACAGCTTAAGGAAATCACTGACGAGGTGACGGCCCGTATCTTTCAGATACGACTCTGTGAAATGGCGGCTACGTTCCGAAGTACCTTCAATGTCGAGCCTATTCATCATCCACACCTCTTTGCTTCCGATGACAACCTTGCAAATTACACCGCGTCTGGAATAGTTCTACGTGACAACACGCCACCATCATTTGAAGGCAGCCCCCCAATATTTCGACTACTTCTTGAACGTGATCGTCGTCTCTCCCACTCGCTCGAAACGCTGATAGCTACTATGATCCACCGAAAAGGGCTGGATCAGGGTATTCAGTCCATCTGGTCTGACTACTGCCGAACTTCAGAATGGCAGCAATTACCAGTCCCGGATGATCGCTGGATATGCACCCTTAGCGGCGACCAAGAGGTGCACCTCAATCTTCTCAATTACCAGCTTCTGATTAGTGGGAAGCCATTGAGTCGACTACCTTCAACTATGACGAGCCATGGTACATATTCCAGAATGTTTGGACAAGTAAGTCTGCAAAACACTCCATTGAACATGTCCTGACTTTCTTCACAGTCCATTCTTGAAGTCATCCCAGCCAGCTGCTCTGAACCAGGCGCCGAGTTTGCCACGAGGACATCGATATCAGGGAACCAGGTATGGTTTCTCCAAAAATTCATAGAAATCCGTTACTGAGGTTTTTCTAGGTGTTCTTGTCGATGCAGTCCGGTGAGCTCGTGATCAGGACGAGTAGTGATAAAGGGCGTTTCGAGCTCATCCCACACCACAAATTAAGAGGAGATCTTCCGAAGTTTATGGTGGAGAATTACGTGCATTGGGTTGATTTGTCGGACGGCCTTATAGAGCTGCGGCCATTGGATACTCGGTGGACTTCTTCTGAGGAGAATTGGTGCATCCACTTTCGAGAATCATACATGGACAAGGCATCCTCATGCGGCAGCCGCACCCGCCTCATTGATATCAGAAGTCGTACAGCCCAAATGCTGGCATTGCGTCTGAATTGCTTGGAGCACAAAGAATACCTCACAATTACCCGGTCCACTAGTAATGTCCTTTGCGTGGATCTCCCGCGTTATCGTCTCTCTTTTTGTTTGGAAGACGGTGGGACACTTGCTTGTCAGAGCTTGCCTGGCATGATCGTTGACGAGAATCAATCAGCGGGAGTGCTCATTGGCTTGCGGAATCAGCTGGTTCTCCGAGCCAAGGGGGACACCACACCACGCGAGGTACTCATTCCCAGAGGCAAGGTTAACTGTAGCCGCGCGGAGCCGAATCACACCCACGTTACAATCAACACTGGGTCGGACGATCGTGTTTACTATTACCGATATAAAATCGATGAGACACTCGGTCGTCTTGTTGGGAACATGGGTCTACACGGACAACTTTATAAAGCATATCTCCATGCAGTGACCGCCTATTGCCTACCTGATCCGTTAACGGGGCGTACAGGGACTGAGGAAGCCTTACACGAGCTACAATCAGCGACTTGTCGGTCTTTCCAAACCCTTGGCAGGGATTCCCAGGCCCTTTTGCGCCATCTTGATTCTCTCAGTCCATCCCGCGTCTACTATCCCCCCCATCTAGCAGTCATGCAGACTGTGCAATGGACTTGCCTTCCTCCAACAGCGCAGCATGATGGCTTCACAGGGGCATGTCGAGCGATTGTTGATCTTGCGTCCCGGTTGCAGGTGTTTTATCCTGAGAATACCTCGATTGAACTTCATGAGCGCCAGCAATCTGAACATCACCTCCTCGATCGTGCAGCATCACGGAATTCCCTCAACTACCCTAATGAATTCCAATGCATTCATGGTGTAGCTGACAAGAGCCATTGGTCGCGAGATTTGGTAAATGACCACACGCAAGGAGAAAGTCTTGTGTTCAAGGACGCTTCTTTCATTGTATCATGGCCTACTCGACTCCCTACAACTCCCGGTCTATGGAATGTTTTCAAGGAATGGTCAACTTTGTGTGGGCCTCGGTCAGTTCTCACGACATCGTCACTGTCATATAATCGCGAATGGATGGATGAACCATTACCCAAAAACTGGCTCACCTTATACGATCTGAGCCGTGGCATGGTGTCGAGTCGATACCAAGTTCTGTTCACTTTTTGTGCAATGGGGTATGGAACTCAAGGAGATGTCTGTCGTCCGCTGCTGCCCACATTACTGGCATTTGCTACAACCAATCTCTTCATCGGGAATGACATGAAACCTCCAGAGGTCAAGGAGTATAAGCTATCTGTGGGTCGTGAACCCGACAAGTGGCAATTATTGAGAGTTGCACGCAATGCATGCCTACCGTTCGATGGAAGTTATGCAAGAGATATGGTACAAGGTCATTATGAATCTGGCTATCAATATGATTCAAGGCGACGTTCTCGATATTCTGAAGTGTTGGAGCGAGAGGCACAGAGAGTAGTGGATACTGTTATATGGCAGTGGCCATGTGAGCGTCCGTCTGCTCCGTCCAGTCACACGTATTCCCTGGTTCTTGTGGAGAATTTCGTGTACGAGGCAAAGTCGCTCTTCCTCCAATGGTATCATAACCATCTCCTCTCGCTTTTTGTCGACAAAATACAGGCTCGTTTGGATAGTGTCCAGCTTCCAGAAGTTATCACAAACGCATCAAATGTGTATCACTTTCGACCTCTCTCAGTGACAACCCAGAGCCATGTATCAGTAGAAATCACCCTCAAACAGTTATTTGACAGAGATCCGCCCATATTCACAAGTAGCCCACCCGATCTCCATGTCACCCATAGCCGCATCCCCAACCACCCCAAACATGCCGTTCACCAACTTCGCTCCTTATTTGAGCTAGACGATGACACCGAAGAGATCAAGAAGAGCTGCGGCGCCAGACCGAGAAGCGGTGCCTCCATTCGCACTCGCTACGCCGACACTCTACGCGAAAGCCTACAAGCATTCCTGTGCGAGGAACCATCGATTTGGATGAGACAGGGTGACGTTTCTGACTCAATCCTGAAGGGATATGAGGACGATTGCTATGAACATTTCCAGGAAACCCTTGCGGCGATCAAGTGCTCGTTAGAGCCCGGAACTGACGGCGCTCAGCGTACTCTCTCGCAATCTGGCCTATGGCCCCGAATCACGGTCAAGTCATTGTTACAGAGCATTGCCTCAGTAAACGGTGGTCGTCAGCTCTGTCATACATGGATTGATGTATTACAGCAACTTGCTCGAAGCGTGCTTCTATTTCAACGGTCCCGTAGATTGCGTAGACTACGCCTCTCGCAGCGGCACGAAGACTTCTGGAAGGAAATGGATACTCCCGCATCTGTGATGCAGTCAGTGAACGGATCGGACTGGTTGTTGATCCAGGTATGTTTACATGCTGTATCAAGCTTAGGATATAATACTGATGGTGATGTACTTCCAGGCAGACAATGACTTCTTGGTACGGCCTGTTCAGCTTGCTGTCGCCAAGGAAATGATTTCGCCGGCAGACGAGCAGAACACAGTCCTTCAATTGAATATGGGTGAAGGTAAATCCTCTGTGATTGTGCCACTGGTTGCAACGACACTCGCAGATGGCAAAAGGCTTGCCCGAATCATCGTGCTGAAGCCCTTGGCCTCGCAAATGTTTTCGTTGCTGGTTGAACGGCTCAGCAGATTGACTAATCGGCAAATCTTATACCTTCCTTTCTCCCGCGACGTCAAAATTGGTCGGAATCAAGTCGAAAATATCCGAGAGATTTATGAGCAAGCCATGCAATCACAGGCAATCCTAGTTGCCCAGCCCGAACACATTCTCTCATACCAGTTGATGTCCGTGGAACGCCTCTTGAATGCCGACCAGGACTCAGAGAAAAACCAGATATCACGTCGATTATTGGATTCTCAACTATGGCTTGATGCAAATACTCGTGATGTCCTGGACGAGAGCGACGAGATATTGCACGTACGGTATCAGTTGATATACACTATGGGAAACCAGCAGTCATTGGAGAATAGCCCAGATCGGTGGACAACAGTACAGCAGCTACTTTCTGTTATCCAGAAGTGCTCGTTGGAGGTTCACGGCATCTTTCCCCTTAGCATAGAGATCACAGGAGGGGACACAAGTGGTTCTTTCCCGCATATCCGTCTATTGCAGGCTGAAGCTGGAGAAGATCTGGTCAATAGGGTGACAGACCAGGTGATCAATAGTGGAGCGTTAGATAACTGCAGCTTCACATTGTTTTCCTCCGATGCCCGCAAGCGTGCTCGAGAGTTTATCTTGAATCATCCCTTATCCAATGCCGATATTCAACGACTCAAAAAGGATTGCCACGATTCGTTATGGGCAAATCTATTGCTTCTTCGAGGACTTTTAGGACATGGGATACTTGTGTACGTGTTGAGGGAAAGGCGATGGAGAGTTGACTTCGGACTGGATCCTTCTCGCACCCTTTTAGCCGTTCCGTACAGAGCAAAAGACGTTCCCTCGCTCAGAGCTGAATTTGGGCATCCCGATGTGGCTACTCTTCTGACGTGCCTGAGCTATTATTATGGTGGGCTTACACGTCGTCAGCTCGGGATTTGCTTCGAACTCTTGTACAAACTTGACAATCCAAGACTTGAATATGACAAATGGATTGACGCAGCCGGGAATGACATCCTGCCAAGTCTTCGAGATCTTTCTGCTGTGAATATGCAAGATTCCGAACAACGCGAAAAGCAGCTGTTTCCATCTTTCAGATTGAATCATGGAACCATTGATTTCTACCTCGCTCAGGTGGTATTTCCCAAAGCCTCTAAGGAGTTCCCGGAAAAGCTGACTACGTCAGGATGGGATTTGGCTCGAAACAAAGCTCATCTAACAACTGGGTTCAGTGGTACCAATGACAGCCAGTTCATTCTACCCACGTCCATCCATCAACACAACTCTGAAGACAGGTTGAGTACTAATGCAAAGGTACTTGCTTACCTGTTACAACCGGAGAATAATCATTACCTCTGTCCAGTCCCATATGGTCAATGTCTTTCTGGGCGTGGAATAATTAAGGCAATATTAGAACATGGATTGAAATTAGGTGCACCACTCCGTGTACTTCTTGATGTCGGTGCCCAGATACTTGAGATGTCAAACATCCAAGTTGTGGATCAATGGCTGAAGCAAAGTCATCCTGAAGATGTTGCAGCTGCAATCTTCTTTGACAATTGTGATCAGCTACAGGTGCTCACAAGAGATGGTCTGACAGAGCCTTTTGCATTGTCTCCATACAGTCAGCATATTGATAAGTGTATTGTGTATCTTGATGATGTGCACACACGAGGAACAGACCTCAAGCTTCCCATCAACTGGAGAGCATGTGTAACATTGGGTCCAAAGGTGACAAAGGACAGATTGGTTCAGAGTGAGTCATCTTTCACTTTCCTGTAATTCCACTTGCTAACCTGATGATAGGCTGCATGCGGATGAGGAAGTTGGGATATGGCCAGTCAGTATCATTTATGGCACCCCCTGAGATTGACCATGCAATTCGAAAACAAGCACAGAAGGAAGGTGGCCCAATAACTAGCCTGGACATTCTCCGATGGGCCATCAATAAGACCTGTGCTGAAATTGAACATCATGTTCCTCACTGGGTACAGCAGGGTGTGGACTTCATGGCTCGTAACAAGGCATGGAAATCACTTTCATCTTCATCACCATCTGAAATCTTGCACCCACCATGGGTCCAAAAAGAGGCACAAGAATTGCAAGAGATGTATCTTGACACTCACAGCAATGTGAATAGCCTTAATGAGAGGGCTCACTCTATCCCTGATATCTGGAAACGTTGTGAGTTTCTTGGTGTAATGGCTGTCCTCAATCCCCAGGTTGAAGAAGAGCAAGAACGAGAGGTCAGTCATGAGGTTGAAGAGGAGCCCCAGAAACAACGTCCACCAAAGGCAGCACCAGCAAATCATCATGTCCATGAGCATGTGAAGACCTTCATTGCCTCAGAATGCATTCCACCACATTCCCAAGTATTCTTCTCCATTTTCACCCCTCTGCAAGATGGTGCAGGTGCTTTACAACAGTTTCAGGACTGCATGTCCCCAAGCTGTCAAATTGGGCCACTTGCCACCAGTGACTTCCTTACTACAATCAAAACAACCTCTATTGGTAATGGTGATTACATCCGACCAGTAAATTGGCTGGTTTCAGGCAAAGATGGTGTATTGGTAGTGCTGAGTCCCTATGAGATCAATCAGCTTCTTTCTAGTATCCGAAAGAGCAAGAATGTTATTCTCCACATCTACACACCAAGGACAACACAATTTATGAAGTCCATCGACAATCTCAGGTTCTACTGTATTCCATCCCTTCCACCATCCTGGAGACCACCATCCGAATCCATTATTGACCTGCTCAACCTTGCTAGTGGACAACTCTACTTCTCTGACTATACTGCATATTTGAGGGTTTGTGCATTGCTTGGAATCTGCACACTGAAGGACCAGAAAGAAGCAGATATAAGAGTTCAAAGTGATGGGTTTATAAGACCAGAAAATCACATTGGCCATGTCAAGGAGGCTTGCTTGTTTGATGAGAGCCCCTTACCATACTTGAAGGTGCTGACTGGGTTCCGGAGGAAAGGGCAGATGTATGCACCAACACACCTTGGGAAAATTCTTCATACAAGATTCTTGCAAAAAGATGCATTCTGATTGATCATTAAGGTAAGTATTTTGGTTACAGTGCATTGGCAAAAGAGAAAAACTAACTGATTTGCTAGTAGATGCTTCATACTATTTTGTACTTTTGATTGAATTTCTTACAGCTAGTTGAAAAAGTGCTAAGACTTGCTACATGTGAACTGTATAATAAAATAATTAATCCTGATTAGTACCCACTGTCTCTCCACTACTGTCTGATCATGACTGTAGAGTATCTGACCACAGCAGGTACTCATTTTCTGGGCATAAGAGATGGCAACTAGAGGCAAGGGATATGCACATAGGTTTGGTTGGAATGAGGGAATTTATTACTTTATTTTATTGTATAAAGTTCATATGAGTCTCAACAATTTTTCAAACAGCTGTAACAGCTCTCTGCTGGAGAGACATGTTTGTATACTCAACATATGTAGTGGATTACAGCAATTTCAGCAAAGCACTTTTATCACCAACTTTCAACAAGGGATTACCTCACTCACTCTATTGCCTTAGAACTCACTTGTTGGATGAAGACTGTCACTGGGAATGCTGAGAACACCTACTGTACTAATGTGATTAAATCTGGTGCATCTTCTACTAACTCTCTGACAAGCATTTTCATGTAAGAGGCACTATAAAGGAAATGTATAGAGAAACCAAACTGTGCTTGATGGTCAACTTGTGTATTATAAAAGACTCATAAATCTGGAATTGGGAGTTGAGGCTTTTACCAATTTTCATGGAAAGAGATGCAAAATTGATAGCTTTTTACTACACCTTCAAACAAACTTTAGTCTAGTCAGATCAATAGAATCAAAGGAGAAACTGTGATAGCAGTAGTACAAGATTATTATAGCCCTGATATTACTGGAATGTATGTTTCCTTTGGCACTTCTTTCATGCTCAGGAGGAATAGTTGTAAAAGGCACAGAATGAGAGGACAGAGTCAGGAGTCAGAGCTATACTACTGAAATAGGCTGACATTCTGTTATAAGATGCATCTATTAGTCAATTATTCTAGAATTATATCAGCTCAAAGGTGTTTTGAAAACTCACAGTAGCATCATTTGAAGGATTCTTAGAGCTTGCACAGAATAGAACTCTTGAGATGAACACATATTAACAACATAAAGTATTTAAAACTGTTTATATACAATTATCTTTATAATGATGGATCTGAATGGCTCTAAAACTGCTGCCAATTGATTCCTCAACCTGAGAAACCCCTACCTACCAATTCTAATGCTCTCCTGATGCTTTTATCATGTGGGACTCTGTAATAAAGATAAACTACTAAGTTGTACATACTGATATTCTAAACAATAATATTCAAAGGTGTGAACAAATAGTCTCACAACTATAAAAGACCCTTAGACTCCCTTACTGAGCCTCTATAATACTGATATCTTGCAGAACTTCAACACAAAGTATTGAAGAGTAACATATAACTATAGAATATCAATTATCATATGTTGCATTGTATATTATAGCACAAGTACTTGCCAATGCAAGTTAAAATACAAGTTGCAAGATATGGCCAAAATAATGCAAGTACAAGTTAACTCAGTATTAACTCATGCCAACCTCTACTTGAAACAGTTATTAAAATCAGCATAGGGATGAATAGATGAGCAAAAAGAACTTACTATGCATTGCAGCTTTGTATCCTTCTAATATGGGATGCTGATGTTATTGCCATTTCTGTTGTCTGAGGAGTCAGGTGAGGGACATGCATTTGCATTCTGAACAACAGTGAAAAGCTATCAAGTGGGCTAGTAACCAATGCCCTCTAAGCACAACTAAATGTGCTAACAAACTCAACTAATAACCTCTAAAGACTACTAACTCCAGTTTACACTAACACACAAACCTAACATCTGATAAACCTCTTAATAGAGTACTAGAAGTTATATAGCAAACCAGTTAGCCTTATTGTAATGGAACTAGAAGTGCAACAGCTGCTGATGTTTTGTCTACATTTCACTCAATCCTCAACTATTCACCTTTATTTTTTTCCTCTAAAATGGTTTGGACATATTCCTTTGATTCTACATATTTACTTTAATATTATGTGTAAGGAAAAAAAAAAAAAAAACAGAATTTTAGCAACTGATTTTTACATTCTGCTTACTTACATAGAAACTTCTCTGCCATTTCAAGTTGTTGGCAGTAATTGGCTTCAGTCAATATTCTCTTTATATTTGTTTTGAAGTTCTGAAAGTTGGAAATATTAAAATTTAGATATAAAGAGGTGAGTGTACCAATTTTTAGCAGAATCCATTCAGAATTGACAAAGTTCTACTATAACAACATTCTCTTTTGCAATTCTAGTCCTATGCTAGTATACTTGAATCTATACTTTGTGACCTACAGGTTAGAAATGGCTCTGGAAGTGCTTAGAGGAAATGTATAGCTTTGTTTAGATACTTTATACTGTGGAAAATAAATTTGTTGTACCTATGAAAAAAATGCAAATACTCTCTCTTAGATGCAGATGAAAGTCAAGAGCTAAGATTGATCAAATTTCTACATTACAAAGTATATGCATTTTTTTTTACCTCAACCTTAATGAAAATTAATTTCTTACATTAAGGATCTGCTCCAAGTGCCCCCAAAGCTGTTTCTATTTCTACTAGGTCCAATTTGACTGAGTCACACTATTTCATATCACCTGACTGTACATGTACCTTATGATGTCAACTACTTACATATTGTGACTTGTGACAGCTATTGTTACACATATTGTCTCATTCTATTTATAGAAATGCAGCACATGATAATTAGTACAAGTAAAGCCAAATAACCTATATATATAAAGGGGCCCTACTTTGATTTTCAATGTTTCTTGCTTTCTTTTCCCCCATTACCTAGTAAGTCACATGCCTTACTTTCAACTTTTCCAATTAACTTTACCTCCACTTACAGATTACATGAAACTACAATCTAAAGAGAAACAACCTTTTAAAAAAGATACAGATGTGGACAGTACAAGTAATAAAGAATCTATGTCATCGTCACTGTTGTTGCCTACAATAACACCAGTTTCGAATGCATTCATAGACTCTGGAATTTCAACCTCATCCATATCTTCTAATACTCAGAGACAATCATGTCTTAGAGATACTAGCAGTGTCCAAAGTAGCTCATGCAGAAATGGTCAAAGCAGATCTTCCTGTAGGTTACCTTGGAGATCTCATCTCAGGCTTGGGCCACTTACTGGAAAATTTAAAGCAGTTCATTGGGCCAACCCACTGTCAACAACAAGAATACTACCTACCAAAGGGGCTGATCTATCAGATAAAGATGAACGCTATCATGCAAGGACTAACCACAATCATATCAATGGGCCTGTACAGGCGCGCAGGTCCGCCGATGCCATCAGTCCCACGGATCTCACAATCTTCTTGTGGAAACGGGCACGAGCCGAACGACTGGAGCTTCCAATTCCAGAGTTCAGATTACTCTCTGCTCAGAATCCAGTAACCTCAAACAATGGTGATGAGGTCGGTCCAACAGGTTTGGATGAAGAGGTTGGCAGAAGTCTTTCTGCTGGACCTTCCCTCTCCGATCTAGAAGAACCTCAGGAGGCTCGTGAAGTTTCTTCACGAAGCTCGCCTTCACTGTCTTCTGACGGCAAGTCGGATGAAGAGTTCGATGGGCTCTTTGATGACAACGATGAAAACGCCGCCCAGACAACGATCAGTCCGGCCACGAGCTGGGAATCTACAGCTTGGTTGTCGAACGTTTCGAAGGTTTTGAAGGGAGATGAAGAGGTACCTGCGAGTGATGACGAAGAACAGGCTGAGGTCAAGTCTGTAAGACAAGGTGCGTATCGCCAAGCCTGCCAGCTGCCAACAACAAAGACACTGAAATTCCTATCACCAAAGATTCACCACGAGGTAGTCGTATTTCATCAAGTCCCAGCCATCTCAGGCCGTCCTTATCAACCCGAGAAGCATACGAAATCGTTCCCGAGTCACCGACCCCCCAGCCTGCAGCACCATTATTCACACCACCGTCCAGCCCGACATTCTCTGAAGTTGAGGCAGAACCCTCGCAGAGAAATGTCGCGCTTAATCATGATACAGATTCCTCTCCACCGTCACCACCGCCGTCAAGGTCGAATCAAGAAGCTTCGTCGTCTACCTCCAAGTCATCTCCTCTCTTCACACCCTTCCCGGCCCCGCGAGAAGATGCCTCAAAATCCCTTGCCAACGATGACGAAACAGCAGGAGTCGGCGACAGTTCGGGTCTTCTGTTCGATGAACAATACACAGAGGATTGGGATGAGCAGGAAACCTCGGGGCATGGCACTCCACTGTTTGGTAGCGACGGGGAAGATGACTTTGTGGATGACCCAATGCAAGGAGAGAACGAGTACGTATCGGTCATCTCACAAGCCAGCCTCAAACCTGATGATTATACCCATAGCAGTCTCTACCCAATGGACGCTGACACTGAAGGCAAAATTCTTAACGAGCGCAGTTCGAGCGTGAATAACGGAGACAGGGAAGAAGAGGACGATGCTATGGCTGTGGATGAAGAACCAGGCGAACAGCGAAATGAGTACGTCTTTGATGCTCTGCGGCCCAGAATCGATGGTAATAAATACATTCATAGCAACGACAACGAGCTACGGCCCCCAGAGATCATTGACAGTGTTACTGCGCTAGGCAATCCTATCATTGTTGGAACGACCACGAAAGATGAAGTAGACATATTAGACGACGGAGAACTTCGATATCCAACTGGTGCCGTCGACGACGACGACGACAAACACTCCAATGCAGGGCCATCATCATTTGGTGACGACTCCCATGATGAGAGGTTTGGTATCGCCTACGAACTGCTGGAGATCGAATCGTCGAGCAACGGGTCACCTCTTTCTCGCAGACTTCATCTTCAGGTCGATTCATCCGAACTCCCACTGGGTTGGAACGAACTGCAGACTCCGGCCTCGTTATTAGACGAAAACCCTCGTTCTGCCGATGTAGAGCCTGTACTCGACCACTTGGAGGAGCTCGACAGGGCATCTGTTTCAAATGTGTCATTAGAGGACGGAGAAATTCGCGAGAAGGCTTCTCTTTGGGCGAGTAACAATCAGGCCTATCGCGAACGAACGTCAGAGGCCCTGGGTCTCTCCGCCATAGATTTCCCTCTAGCAGAACCTGTTCACCTTGAGGAAGGTGAACTCATCGAACGTCAGCCTCTCTCGACTATCAATCCTCCCGTCGCATCACCTTCGCCCCCGTCCAACTTAAGTACGACGAAGGTCGCAACAACAGCAACTGAAGCAGCGACTCCTTTACCTTCGCCTATCCCACGGATTGTGGGGCGAAACTTCATTTTGAAACACACGGAGCCAAAGCAGAAAAGACGTCGAAAGGCGGACAATGATGCCGAACCAGCACCATTGTCTAAGAAACAACGAGTAGACGCTATTTCCAACACTAAGAGTGCAAAAGCGCCCCCAGGTCCACCCAAAACCACCCAATCTAAACTCCCGTCTTCATATTCCTTTACCAAACCACAAGATTTGCAAAACTCTTTCGACGCCATCACTGGTCCTTCACGACCTCGAGTCATAAAGACAGTCACCTTGACCCATATGATTGAATGGATCAACACGCTAACGTTGTCAAATTACCTGCTGAACGAAGGACGAGCAGTACAAAGGGACGGCGAAAATTTAGCCACAACTCTCGAAGAGATCATAGCAGGCAAGGAGGACATCGTTAACGCTCTTCGTGAACAAGTGCGTGTCCGGCACCTTGGGAAAGGTCGGCGGAATCAGGGCAAACCAACTCAGGCGCAGAAGCTCGTCGAGGTGTTACATGACCATGAAAGGCAATCAGGCTGGGGAGAATCCGTGCAAGGGAAGGTAGCGAATCTTCTGGAATATTTCCATAAAGAAGAACCGGAGCTGGTGGATATATTGGGGGCATAGGGTTGGAGTAAGCATGGGGGCGTGGAGAGCGGACAAACGAACAGATTCCCGATTTTTCTTGAGATACCGTTTGCACTCAATCTTCTTTTATCATCATCTTTTATTCTATTGTTATCCTTTGCATGAGATCATGCTCCTCACAAGTTTGTTCCATTGGTTTTCACTATTCTTTTACTATCTATCTTCTGATTTTTGCACTGTTCACTTACTTTACTCATCTCAGATCGGGACACAAAACGCAATGTATATCTCAAGTTGCACAAAGAAATAACATGTATTCATGAACGATCACTAAAAAGCGACCTACGTAAAAGTGAACGCAGCTGTCGATGCGTAGTGCATATCAACGTTACTGTAACGAATCTCGTCAGAGTCTGCGGCATGGAAACGAATACCAAATACTCACGAAGAGTTCACTGCCGCAAGAATATAAGTCTTCTCCCTAAGTTTATGATCTCGCATTAGCACCTCAGAAGGTAAAGATCGTACTGAAAGCTACTCGGAAAAACCGTCATCAAAGGTAATGGTAGCCTCTCCGTCCGCGGTCTGGAGCTCGCCAAAATCCTGCTCTAAACCGAAAGGTAAATTTCCGTTGTCCAAAAGGAAAAGAGTGAAGACGCTGGCATCATTCGAGCTGCTGGACCAGACGAGCTGGGTTGGAACACCAGCAGTTGGGTGAGAAGGTGTCGAGAGGGTGAGTGCCGCAGCACACGAAGCGATGGCAAGGGTGACGAGACTGTTGAATACTGTACTGGAGTGAATGGAGGCGACGGGAGGTCGACCGTGGACAGCTCGTCGCTTGTCTCTAGCGACGAAGTTGTCGTGACCTGTGACTGTCGCCCCATTTGGCGACAAGGACAATGAGCCAGGAGATTGAGTGTATTGTACATAGTAATCTGGCCACAGAAATCCACCGTATGATATTAAAATAAGATTTTTCATTTTGTAAATCATGAGGAGGAAGCATAGTTCAAGTCCAACCTTTTTCGCTGTACAAATGTCACGGTCCTATGCTAGCGACAGACCCTCCATGAGCCGTTACGTCACGGACTTTTAACGACACGACAAGGCCACCGTTACCGTGACCGTCGCCTCCATTCACTCCAGTACAGTAGGCTGGCATTAGTTCGACGACTCGGAGAGACAAGAAAGTTCTCACCTCCGGAGTTTGGACATGAAGAGAGTAGGGGGTTTTGATGAGCCGTGGTGCTGAGGTATGGCATTTTATATATCCATTACGCCCTATTATGCCAGTGGTGAGTAGATGAGTACCAAAACCATGATAGATTCAACTTGGAAACAATGCATGATGATGGGTGATTCCGGGACTTCTAGAGCATTCGCCTCGACAGAAGATGGCCGTTTCTTGCAAAATTCTGATAACCAGTACTATCTGACTGGCGAGCGTATTCCGAGGCACAATGGAAAGATGGATTTCTACACAGCGAATCTCTCGTCGACAACCCTGTCGTGATGAAGACTCGGATAAAAAGGGATAGCTATGCACCACAGACAAGGACTCATCATATCGCCACAGAAGCTTTAGGGACTGAAGAGAGTTAAATGAGAAGAGGAAAAAAGGCAACAACATGGAATACGCACTCCTGGATCAGACACCGCTCCTCCTTCGGTGACTCAACTACGCGGCCTTGGGTTTCTCGCTGGAAAGATGCATATTCCGATGAGACCTGTTAGATTATTATCGAAGAAACTGCCCGTGGGCCGTGACCACGATCAATACGGTAAAAGGGCCGAGAATCGTACCTAAAACCTGGTACTTAATCCTTTTAGGTATCCTTTGAGCCGTTACTGGACTTTTGCCAGTATCTCATAGGTTTGCTAACAGCTTAAGAGTGGATGGGCGAGGGTAAGACTGAAAGTGAAGAATGTTGGATGACAGTGATGACGCCAGGCCCAACGCGGCCAGACGTCGATAATCTCGCGTTGACCTCGCGGCCGCATTGACAGGCGAAAATGAAACTAGTACATGGGAGATACTGCTATATGGTACAAGGAATGGAATAACATCAATGTTCTATATGTATATTCGAAAGGAATGTGCGTAATCCGACCAACAAAAAACGCATCGCAAGTGGTAAGAACAAAAAGTTGCTGCCTGCGTTTTGAACAGAACATGAATGGATGAGGAAAATGGACATAGAGGACGTCTCAATTCTTTAGATGACCGATATCATACGCCATGAAATCAGGTTGCCTCTGTTCTTCCACTAGAGTTGTTGTCGTCCTGGAGCCCGTCCGAGGATCTGCAAAAGGATCCCGCCCATTCATACTTGCTGTATCGGATCCAGTCACGACTGATTTGTATTCTGGCGGCGGCTCTGTCGTCTGCGAGCGAGCAGACCGCGAACCTCTCCTTGAACTCCTCTGACTGCCCATTCGTCCCAGCCAGTTCATAATCCGCACATTATTTGAAGCCGGTACAGTGACCGTGCTATTTCGATTTCTTGGTGGTGCTGGTCGACCGCGAATATTTTCTAGACGTGTCCTCTCCGTTAGCGAGGATAGCAAAGCATCGGAATAAGTTTTCACTCACCGAAATCATTGATACGCTCGTCTGGGTTAACCTCACCGTCTGCCTTCAACGGTGATAACCTACCCCTCCGGCGACAACATAACCAGACTCCGGCAGCAAGTAAAAGACCCAAAACCATTCCACCAATTACTGCTCCTACAATGACACCTGAGCTGGATTGACGTTCCGATGATGACTCTACAGGGCCACTACTGAGCGAAGACGAACTTGGTATGCTGCTTGCTGTGGCTACAAAAAGCTGAGACGGAAGTTATAGAAAATCGTGGGCTTAAACTCACCTGTTAGCGTCACAGTCACCAAGGAGGTAAAGCTCGTCCCATTTTCAAATCCAGAGAAAACACTGGGTGTAATGAAGGTCACAAAGTCTGTGCCAGTTGGGGTCGAAGTAGCAAAAGATGTCGGCGTGTTCGTGGGGAAGGAAGTCGAGCTTGAGAACGAGGTTGTGGAGGTTGTGGAGGTAGTGAAGGGAGAGGTCGTGGACATCGTGGAGGAAGGAAAGGGAATTTTGATTCGATGAACCCGTGCAGAACTCGACAAGCATGCCAATTAAACAGGCCAACAGTTCTTGGATCTCTCCGTGATTCTGAACGGGCATACTTGACCGCGTTCTGGTCGTACGCCTTTTGCACATTCAAGTCACCACCTGAAAACGAAAACGTTGAGTCTTTCATGCAGCAAGAAGAATCGAATAAAGAACGCACTTTAAGCCGTATGACAGATCGACCGCAGCTGAGACTCGCAGTACTAATATGTGATAGTCATCTCTGGCAATACCCAAGTTATCTCCGGGGGTGAGTGATTGATTCACCGGCCGTTGCAAGGAACACTTGATCATGAATGATGACGGGAGTGATGTGTGACGAATTCTGTCATACCACTCACCACCAAACGATTTTTCACTGATTTTTCAAGCAGAGCCTTCGTGTAATGGACCAGAAATAGTCGATATCCCCCCTAATATCTTCTGATTTGCTGCTTGAAACAAGCTACACATATCCTTGACTTGGATACCTGGTATGTGTGTTTCCTTCTTTTCCTATCGGCCCCCGAGGTCAACGTGAAAGAACTGATTCCAGCTCATCTCATTTTCAACCGCAAATGTCGCGTCATCGGTCTAATATCTGTGCCCGAGGCAGGGGAATCTCGAGGAACAATCTCATCGAATACTACAGCTGTCACGATCACGTTCTGATGGGTCTTGAAGCTTGAAGTTGCACCGGGACTTGACGTTATCTGTGCTCACAGACTCAAAATTGTGGTATGAGTGGCCGATACAGTAGCCCCAGTGAGTCTCCCAAGCGAGTTATGTACCATTCTTCACTGGATGATCTAGCTGTTTGTTACTCAGTACTCATCCCTTGAACGGACCGCAAGCCTACCATGGGTCTCAGGCATTGATTAAAGCCTTCCGGTCCTCCTCAGTTGCATACATCTTCAATGCGCACCGTTACCCTGTATTGCGAGGATGGACCCATTCCGACTCAAATCTCCCTCGGCCTTCTCGCGGTGTGTCATTCGCGTTACGGAGTATAGCCGTTTTTTCATCCCAGCTTACTTAAGCAATGTTCCTGAAGGTGGCGCAAGGTACTTTTCGAAACAGATGAAAAAATTTTGTGGGAGGTATAAAAGGGAGAATGTGTGAGCCTTGACACTCTAGCATTCTGGCATACATCTTCTCTCAAAGACTCCTTCGCTTACATCCTCTTAGCTCTATCAGAAACCTTACCCGAGGCATGGTTAACACCAACGAGCTTTACTGCGCGAACCAAGCCCACTGGGACCGAATGGCTAAGGATCTGGACAAGAATCCTTGGGGCATAGCTGGCATGAAGCTCGCTCGAAGGTAATATTCTTGTTTAGATTCTCCAAATGACCACTAACGTACATCTTTAGCATGCTCCCGCACATATTAGAAGCCGTCTCATTTGACAAGGAGAAAACCCAAGTCATGGACTTTGCTTGTGGAAATGGTAGGTGTCCCTTACTACCGTGTCTTCGAGGAATGTACTGACTTGTGTGCTGAGGCTTCAATTCTAGCCTTTTGGCGCCCTACTCAAAGTCCATCTTGGGAGTCGACATTAGCTCCGGTATGGTGGATGAATACAATCGCAACGTCGAAAGATGGAGCTTGGACAAGAAACAGCTCAACGCCTTGCGAGCTGATATCGAAGATGCGCACGGCACGGAGTTAGAGGGCAAGACCTTCGACGTTATTTATGTGAGTAACTCTTCTCCCATGGCTCAGTACTTTTTGACTGACGAGCAGCTCGTAGTGCAGCATGGTTTACCACCACTTTCCATCCATTGAAGAAACCACCAAAGTCCTTGCGACCTATCTGAAACCAGGAGGCACGCTGCTGGTCATCGACTGGATCAAACCAGAGACGGAGGAAGAATACCCAGATGAGATCAAACCCATCATGAAGGTGGCGGGTATCGGAGAGTTAGAGATGAAGGAAGCCTTTGTGAACGCGGGCCTCCGATTCAGGAGTTATGACCCTGCGGTACATTTTGACGAGATGGTTGATGGACGGCAGGTGAACAACAAGGCTTTCCTCGCTTGTGCAGATAAATAGGCACGAGTTGCCCATCACTCCCTGTTATGTTCATTTCTCGCTGTAGCTTTGAAAAAATTCAGTGGACACCTTTTATGCTCGAACATTTTCGCCAGACCGATCATACGATCTGAGACATCAGGAGAACGAGTGCGCGCCAGTGGCCACTACTTCCGTCTGACATGCAACCTCCTATGGCCAATCCAATTCCATCACGCCGTACTTAAAAGATGGAACATGCTCATCTCAAAACATTGGCCGCCGCTTTCCTTTCACCGACGATTTTTGAATCAAATCCCATCGCCTGCCAGTCCATCCAGTCCTTCGCCCAATTCCTCATCTTCGTCCTCGTCCTTGCTTGTCTATTGCTATAATGACTACCGACCAAGAGCTCGTGAGGAATAATAAGGTTCATTGGGATACAGTGGCCCAGAACTTTGATAAGAATCCTTGGGGTATTTTGCATATGAAACTCTCGAGGAAGTGAGTAATTCATCAGCACTTTGCCACCAAAACGTGCCCATTCATGGCTTCTAGGCTTCTGCCGCACATCCTAAAGGCAGCGCCGTTCGACAAGGGGTTTTCAGAGGTCATGGATTTCGGATGCGGCAATGGTGAGTTGCAAAAGTCCTTGTCAGTGTTCCTAAGTTTTCATTTCATTGGTAAACAAATACAGGCTTCAACTCTAGTCTTCTCGCCATTGACACAAAATCCATCCTTGGTGTCGATATTAGCAACGGCATGGTCGATGAGTACAACCGCAATGTCGAGAAATGGGGGTTCAACAAAATTTCGAGTACAAAGGGCAAGCTCAAGGCCGTACGGGCAGATATCACAGATAAAGAGAGCGGCATACCACCAGAGCTGCAAGGAAGGCAGTTTGATATTATTTTCGTGAGTCTCTTTTGTCGGAATTGAAGGTGAGCCGACCTGACCGGTAGTTAGTGCTGCATGACCTACCACCACCTCCCGTCCATCGTGGATACGACACGAGCTCTTGCCGATTTCCTCAAACCTGGAGGAACGCTCCTGGTAGTTGACTGGGTCAAGCCGGAGATCATGCTGGAGCTCTCGGAGGATCAACAAAGTCTCATCAAGGTACCAGGGCTCAGTAAGCAGGAGATGAGGTCGGCTTTTGAGGCCGCAGGGCTCACTTTCAGGAGTTATGAGGCGGTCGTCACGATGGATGATTCGGTCGAGGACAAGCAGATCTACAATACTGCGTTCCTTGCGTGCGCGGATAAAGAGGAAATGTCCAGTTCATTCTGATCTACAACGGATGTAATAGACTCTATCTATACAGTAATATTTAATCCATACTTGCACAAATCACTATAACGTTTTCGATGCCGATGAAGATAACAAGAAGGCTGGTCTTATAACTATCGTGGCAGCCAGAATGAATGCTTGTTGAGAGAATGCTAACAAGGGATTCACGACTTGTGATCCGAAAATACTAGATAGTACAATAGACTGTTACTTGATAATGTACAGTAAGAATCCATGGTGTGATGATGTGCCCATTCTCAATTACAACGCGCTCTTCTGCCACTTGGGCTCAACGCCATCCGCAATCGCCAAGTGATGCATCAAGTCACTGGTCAAGAACTCGCTCGGCCACTCCCTCCTAATCTGACCCTTCAGATACTCCGCGACTAGTTTGACATGTTCCTCCTTCACTCCAGGTGCTAGCTTCTTGACACCAGGAGCAAGCTCGTCGATTAAACTATCGACGTACTTGGCCGTAATAGGCAGACCAGAATCAAGGCGGGAGCTGTACTTGACCCACTGCCAGAGTTGGACACGAGTAATCTCGGCGGTAGCAGCATCCTCCATAAGGTAGTTAAGAGGAATGCAACCATTTCCGCCAATCCAAGCGGCGCTGTAAGCAAGGGATGTAGATATATTGGAGCGAACACCCTCTTCGGTAACCTTGCCAGGAACCCTGGGATTCAGAAGGTCCGCGGCAGCGACCTTGACATCTTCACTTCGAACGTGATACTAAGTTGCTGAAATTAGAATGCTTCGTGCGCTGATCATGGGATGACGACGTACCTGATTGGGGCCGAGCATGTGCTGGTTGAAGACTTCCATGGCGATTTTGTTGATGAGAGGATGTGCGATCCATGTTCCGTCGTGTCCAGCCGTGACCTCGCGCAACTTGTCCTGTCGAACCTTCTCCATCACTACTTCATTGGCCTTGGGATCATCTTTGATAGGGATCTGAGCGGCCATACCACCCATCGCAGCAACTTTACGTCTGCGTCGAAGACATGGGTTCAGGAATAGACAAGCGAACCAGTGGAAGAACACCCACTTGTGACACGTCTGAATCAGCAATCGAACATACGCGTCCATAAAAGGAACCGTCATAGTGACATCCTTTCTATCAGGAAGCACGGCGGAGCGGTCAGCCCTTCGCTTCTTGATGAAACTAAATATATAGTCCCATCTGCGGGAAAGAAGGTCAGAACGTCATAAGGAGCACTCGTATGCATATTTTTACCTGCCACAATTCAGACCAGAGGAATGATTTCTGAGCTCGAATAAGATCTCCTCCATGTGGAAGGCGCCAGGAAGCGTCTCGATGAGGACAGTTGCACGAATAGTTCCGTGTGGAATACCGATATAGGACTGGGAGAAGCTGAAGACATCGTTCCAAAGACGAGCTTCGAGATAATGTTCCATTTTAGGGAGATAAAAATATGGTCCGTAACCGCGTTGGATAAGTTCTTTCGCGTTGTGGAAAAAGTAGAGTGCGAAGTCGAAGAGAGAGCCAGATACTGGTGCATTGTCAACCGTAACGCGTGGTTCATCGAGGTGCCATCCACGAGGGCTGAAACAAGTCAGCGTCTGCAATAGCAGCCAGACTGTGACATCACCTACCGGACGATAAGCACGGCAGGCTTCTCTGTCAATTTATAGCTCTTTCCTCCGGCTTCGAAATCGATTTGGCGACGAACGGCATCACGAAGATTGACCTGGCCGTTGACCATGTTGGCGAACGATGGCGCACTCGAATCTGTGTGCGACGTGGTAAGTCACGGCAGTAGTGACGAACAGAATAAGGCGTACCTTCAAAATCCGCCATGAAGGTCTTTGCACCGCTATTCAACGCGTTGACGACCATCTTTCGGTCAGTCGGACCCGTAATTTCGACTCGCCTGTCCTCGAGACCAGGAGCCGGTGGTACACATTGCCATGATGGGTCAGCCCGAATGTGAGCTGTCTCTGCGGGAAAGTCGAATGGTGCTCCAGAATCCCAGCGACGCTGCGCATCCTCTCTGGCGACAAGCAGAGATTGCCTAGTGGATTCGAAGGTACGATGAAGAGCAGCGAGGAACTTGAGGGCATCTTCTGTAAGGATCTCGTCCTGGGCCTTTTGGGCGATTTTGGAGTGGACTTTAACGCCTGGAATCATTGTGAGAGATTGATGGTTGTGGTACAAGTCAAGAAGGAAAAGTGAGACAACGCTTGCGAGGAGGAGCAAGAGCAAACTTTATGCAGTCCGGACGATCCGGCGGGTCCCCGTATACTCCAGTACGTCATCGCGTGGCCTTATCACATGAAGAGCTCAAACTAGATAAACTTTTCCTTTTTTGGGCATGTTTTCCTCGAAAGGGATGTGCCCCTCACGGAGCTTGCTCAGCCTGCTGCTGCCTGGAAGGCCGTCATAAGCGGCAAACCAACGGTACTCCGTCGAACCTCTCGAACCTCCGGGTCTCGTAACGATCGTATCCGGAGCATAAACGTTCCTTGAAATCTGTACATATTCACAGAGTACATGTACACGGCAAAGGCCTAAAAGATCACGAATCCTTGTCCTTCGAAGCTTTTTCGGGAACAGGAGCACGCTTGGCCGGTTGGGGCTCTACCTCCTGGGGTGATGGCACTAGAACTCACGTAGATCAGAACCCAAAGTGCAAACTACAAGAAAACAGCGAACGTACAAGCAATGTCTTTCACCACCCGTTCACCCACTTTAATCACTCTCCTGCACGTCATTTGCCACATACCGACGCTTACAGAACCTGTGATGATATATGTCTCTCCGTCATAACGGTGGAGCATTGTAGGGTCTAGAAAAATACCTGAAGGAGCGAACGGCAGTGCTAATATCCATCCAAAAGGTCCAAACCATCCTGGAGGCAAGTAGAAGATCGGGGCTTTTCTATACCACCATCCGACGAAAAATTGAAGTCCAGTCGTCAATATCCAGATTGCGCTGTTGAACTTCATGGAAAAGGCTGATCTAGTCGAAGCCATCTCGCTATCTGTCATGAATGAGATTTCTTGTGCATCAAGGAATGACGAAGGCAGACGCACTGATTTTCTCCAAATCCGCCATTCCTTTATCCACGCTCCTTCTAAGCTTCGCCCATTTCGCGAACTGATCTTGTGCGCTCGTCTTCATTAGTTCGGCTTTTGTAGACAAAAGCTCCGACTTGAGTTGCTTTTGCTGCGTCGCCAGTGTCGGGTGGAACAGACGTAGGTAGAGAGTGTATCCCTGTTCGACACGTATGGTTTAGTACAGTCAGGCAATGTCAGGTGGAGACGCACCAATTCAAGAAGGACGGATTGCCCTATCCATGATATGAGCTCTCCAAGAAACACCAAGGCAAAGACCGTCAATATAATAGACATGAGGGAGGATGGCACGTCCTACAGCAAGGCGTTGACGTGTTGGTGGCAGGCCAAGAGCGTGAGAATTACGCCAAATTAGAGCGACGCGCGTCAAATTCTGACTGAGCGCTTCGTACAAGGTAACTTGCTCGATGCATTCGAAATCATAAATTCGCGGTATCAGCCATAAAATACAGGAGTAGTAGGTAAGCAACCATAACTACTGGCACTTTTACATCTTCAGGAACGCACTAATACCAGAGCCAGCAAATGCTTCCCCCTTTATTCCCTGAGTCACAGTCAGCCTAATAATTAGATCAAAAGTATCAGAAGAGCTCACCCTCATCAACTTTTTTCAATTGTTTGTGCATCTTGAGGATCTCAAGCTCCAGATATCCCATCTGTCATGCAAAATCCACAGTAGAGGGGTCAAAGCCTCAAGCAACTTCCCATTCATGAATGGGTTTATAGTTGAGGGTTTGCCATTTGATAAGATGAGCACCACAAGCATCTACTACAGATGGAATGAGTTCTGGAATACCCATCTGCTTGCATTTGGCCTCTGAAACTCTGGATAGACCTGTTGAATCAAAAGACCAGGATATAGAATCAAAAATTGTCAAGAGAAACAGGTAGAGGAAGAGGTAATTTGGTGAAATGGCTCATGAAGAATAAAGAAAGCTAACAGAGCCATCACCCTGATTTTTGGTTGACAAACAGAGCAATGGCAGGCTGACTGAATCTGTACTGAAAGGTGAGTTTTCATTGTATATCAGAAGGAAACAGGCAGGTTCCTTATCAACTATAGTAGATTCAAGAACAGTTACACTCTTGCATGATATTTAAGTTACCCACTATGGACATATCTGAGTTGATGTCACAGGTGTAAGGTTGAATACTTCCTGAAAGCACTATTAACTTATTCCAAGGCTTCCAATATAGTAGGCACCATGTCCATATCACATCCATACCCTGTGGCCACTGCACAATAGCCTCTAGTAAGCTTGAGTATAGTGCATCAAAATGTAGTTGCCCTCTACCATTTAGCAAAAGGTGGTGGGGGATATTGTGCCACAGGTCTTTGAGACATGGATACTTGGTGCTCCAGCAAGAATGGTCCTCTTGGTATAGATGATTTTCTGTTATCTCAGCTGGAAAAGGAATGTCAAAACACTGCTGTTCTCCCTAGGACAAAACTATGCCTAAGACAAGCCTGTCAATTCTTGTTCCATAGTTTCTGAAATGCTGGGTACTAATATCCCTCAGCATGTCTGTGGTAGGAACAATAAGAGACTTGTCAACCCAGAGTGTCAGTAAGGCACCTCTTCCTGTGTCTAGCTATAGACAATTGAGAATGCATCTCATGTTACTCTGGAGTCAGGGTGAGTTCTGTGGTTGGGATCCAAATGCACCCACAGATGCTGGATGTATGTGAACATTCAAAACACCTTTCTGTTGTAAAAAAAGTTGATGAGAGTATTGTGGCAGGGAAGAGATGATACACACTACTATGGAAAATCAGAACTGGGACTGTCTGATTGATGCCTGGATGCCTGCCTGTTCTTCAGTGAATAAGTTGTGTACAACTAGTGAAACTGACCATTTACATGAGAATTGACAGAAGTCTTCCTCTCATATTTAAGTACAATTGTGAAGTCAGAGAGGCAGGCTCAGACAAGCTCCAACTCACAGCAAGTGACTCTTCCTCCTTGTACATAGCAGTAAATTTCAATTGAATGCCATGTAACTTGACTATGCATATTCTTTTCCAAGCTTTGACTCATTTGGCCGTCTGCACTAGTTTTCTGTCCTGCCACTCTCAAGGACCAGCTTGCTGGGAACATATCTCCCTCAGGGTAATAACATGCCCACTTTTGACGTACTCAAGCTGTGATAAGTATTCAGCGAAGTGAATAACCCAGTGTGTCAACCATTTGGGCTCACCTCGTCATATCTGGCGTTTTGTGCTGCCGTCTGACTATGCGATCATGATGATCATGTGATTGACCTCCATGGACAGTTCAGGGTATTTTCGCCTTTGACTACAAAATAGGATGCATTCGAGAGCATCACCAGTGCTAGGATAAATGTGTTGAGGAGAGACAGTGATGGTCAAGATTGAGATTTGGAAGGATCAGGCTTCCACGGGCTCACAGCACACGTTGACAGGCCGGATCCGAAAACGAACGATCAAAGTTGCAAACCGCCTGATAAGCTCGAACTAAATATGGGATGTTTGAGACTGTACCCTCCCTGCTCAATAAATTGATGCCCTTGCAAGGGTGTTTATGAATCGGAGCGATTTGCGTAGAGCTATGATCAAGTTATACTTGAGGAAGTTTTGAACGTTAGGAGTGGACAATAGACCCACCAGTTCCAGCCATAATTTTATCCAGGAAACTGCAATGCTGAAGCGATCTCAAGAACGCTGAGCTGTGGCAAGAAAGTTAAGGCCGTGGGCGCTGAGCTCTGGTCAACGCGGCCGAATACGTCAGTGTACGTCCCTGAGAATGCGCTAGGTCACCTGATCGAGCCCCAAAAGGCTTCTCTGCAAGTTCTCTCGACTAGTCGGACTACGCAAGCTCTAGCCTTCGGGCACATCAAGTCAAGAACCCAAGTTTGTGCCCAATCCAAAACTTGTTGAGCACATTACATACTTTCTCTATCTACCACCACCGGGCCTACCCAAACTCACACGACGCACGACGAACATGAGCAGAGCGTACCGATACACACCGGCCAATCAATCATTGCGTATGCTTGCAGAGGACGAAGATGATACGAAGCTACAAGAGTCGGAAGATGAAGAGGTTGACCTAGAAACCGGTGGGAGAAGTGCTAATGGCAGTGGCGAAGGAAAGAGAGACGATCCTGGACTGGGTTCGTCCAAGAGAATTTTGCAGGACGCGCGTAGAACTGGTATCTCTGGTGCAAGCAGCAGTAATATACCTTTGAACACCGAAGAGCAAGAAGACTCGGATGATGGGGAGGTTCCGCAGAGCTTCATGATTGAGGACACCCGAAAACCTACTCCCAAGAAGTCGAAGGGCAAGGCCAAGGAATCCAGGAGTAGTGGTAGTGGAAAAAGCAGACCACTCTATTCCGTTGGCGGTGGTAGGAAACTGTCTTCCATTCTGCCTACACATCACACTCGTTCTGGCTCATCACAAGCACCGTATCGTTCAACATTATCTGTTCCCCCAAGGCCTTCCGAAATTGACGTCGACGATACAGAAGAAGGTCAACATACACCTCGTGCAGAAGAATACACCGAAAGGCGTGCTCAGGAGCGGTGGGAGGGTTGGTGGCCGAAGCAGAATCGTGCACTTGGATTGGATCCATACGAGCGAGCGTTATGGAATTGGGTCAATGTTTACAACTTGGATGCGTTTCTACAGGAGGTCTATTACTACTACGAAGGCAAAGGGATTTATAGTATTGCCCTAGCCAGAGGGCTTAATCTCCTGTTGGTCCATCCTTGTATCTGCTCTTTCACTCGGACCTGACTTCCCTCTAGCACAGTCGGTTTCGTTATTGGTTTTTCAACATTTCTGTTGGGGTGCATAGACTACTCGAAGATAAATCCAGAGAAGCAAATGAAATTGGGCGATGCTATCGTTGACCGTTGCGTGTCCAAGTAAGTCGTGATAACACTCGCCGTTTACTTCCCTGTTACTAACAGAAATTCCAGGTTCTCTGGCTTTACTCTCTTATTCTTCATCCTTTTCACGGCTTTCTACTTATGGGAGATCTTCAACTTTATTATTGGCGTTCGGCGGCTAGTTGACATGTACAACTTTTACACTCACTTACTCAAGATCCCCGACGTGCGTCATACTCTTTCCCTCATTAGTGCCCTTTTCATCTTCTTTATTTGATTTTAGGCAGACATACAAACAATTTCATGGCCCGAGGTCGTCCGTCGAATAGGCTCCATACGCGAAGAAAACCCTCTTACCGCCATCTCCTCCAAAGCTTCTGGTCACAATAATACCTCCACGGCGAAGCTCGACGCACATGACATCGCTAACAGGATCATGCGGCAAGAAAATTATCTTATAGCGCTATTCAACAAAGACGTATTGGATCTGCGTGTACCATTACCGCAAATGTTGAAGAGATTTGTACCTGAAGAAAGCGGGAAGGGAAAGATGTTAACCAGGGCCCTGGAATGGAATTTGAGATTTTGTTTAATGCAGTATTTATTCGATGAGCACGGAAAGGTTAGGAAAGTGTTTTTGAAGAGCAAGAATCGGAGTGCATTGATTGAAGAGTACGTTCGTTATTCATTGCACCGAACTTGTTACTCACTCCTATCTACAGGCTGAAACGCCGCTTCATTTTCATGGGAATTCTCAACGCCATCTTTGCACCTTTCATTGTCCTGTACGTGTTGATGTACTCGTTCTTTCGGTACTTCGAGGTTAGTCCTGTTCCGGTCGGTCTGTGGAGTTCTTCTTATTCTGTCGTTCGAAAAGCAATACCACAAGGATCCATCAACAATTGGCGGTCGTCGCTATACGTCGTATGCACAATGGAAATTCCGAGAGTTCAACGAACTCCCGCATCTTTTCATCCGAAGGCTAGACGAGAGCTATCCGCTAGCCAACACATATATCGGACAATTCCCGAATGAGAAGATGACTTTAATAATGCGATTCGTGGCATTTGTATCAGGAGCATTCGCTGCCGTCTTATTCCTCGCAACGATATGGGATCCAGATATCTTTGTTCATTTGGAGATCACACCACATAGGACGGTCTTGTTCTACCTCGGAGTGTTTGGTTCGGTACTTGCGGTGGCGAGGGGTACGATACCAGAGGAAAACAGAGTGTTCGACCCGGAAATGTTAATGACTGGGGTGATTACTTACACTCACTATATGCCTGATGGATGGAAGGGTCAGTTGCATTCTAAAAGGGTACGTTCAATCGTGTTTATCCGACCACTCGGAAGCTGAGCTGGCGAAGGTACATCAAGAATTTGGTGAACTTTTCGCCATGAAGATCCTGATCTTCATCGAGGAAGTTGCGTCGGTCGTACTCACTCCATTCGTCCTATGGTTTTCCCTACCCCCTTGTGCACCAGCCATTATCGATTTTTTCCGTGAATTTTCGGTACATGTCGACGGAAGGGGCTATGTCTGCAGCTTTGCTGAGTTTAACTTCGAACGACATGGTAATGTCAAGGTAAGTCTTTACTTCGTCCATGACTCCTCGTGCTGAAAATGCGTATCACAGTTTGGTGCCCCAACGCAAGTACAAGACAAGAGGATGATGTCAAACGAAGGGAAGATGGAGAAGAGCTTCCTAAACTTCAAGGTCTGTTTCACATCATGTCAATCGTACCCTCCTTACCCTTGAACCAGGCTGCAAACCCAGATTGGATGCCGACAGACCCTTCTGGCTCGCTCTATCTTAGCCGTCTTCAAGACTTTACTGCGGCATACCCCGGTTCTCTCACATCCTCACCAGCCCAACAACGAAGACAACAACCCATGTCTCCTCCAGGCGGGGATCGCCTCGAGAGCACATTGGCAGAAAGAGCACAGGAATACGACCGTGCGCTTAAGCAAAGTCAATATGCTGCTCGAAGACGTGGTTTCGGCCCTGGAAGCACATTCTTGGGCATGTCCGCCCTTGGTCCTCCCGTTGCATCTGGCGTTGGACCATCGGCATCGTCGATATTTGGGGCTATGGAAGGTGCTCAGACGGTTGTGTTAGGTGATTCCCAGGGAAGTATGATGCCAGCCGCTACACATGCTGCCACTGGTAAGGCGCCTGCTTCGACAATACCAGATGAAGATATGGCGTCAGATGGAGTTATAGCGGGTGGGCTTGAGGGATCGTATGTCGATGGGGCCGCTGGTAAACGGCCTAGACCTATTATGGAGGAGGACGAGGATGATGGAGGTATGGAAGATAATGGGGTTCTTGGACTTCTGGCGCAGATCTATGCAAGAAGAGATGCTCCGGCGAGAGCTATTCAATGACCTGGATGTACTGCTACGCCTTATGTTAATGTTAATAGCTTCTCTGTATACCCATTCCACGTTCAGCGTGAGGACTGAAGAATCGTTCGCGTGCTTCCTAGGCCTGCCACCGGTATTCTCGATATTCGCATTCTTGAATGCCACAGTGCACGCCGAGATATTTATACCAAGGCGTGGTGAATCCTGACTTCTCATTCATTATCGTCGCAGTTTGGTACAAGTACACGTATATTTAGAGCATCCGACTCTTATTAGAAGGAGATACCACCATCGCCGTCGCCACGGCCACGAGACAGTATAAGACTGCGGTCGCTGACGGACACGCCACGCGAAAAGCAGGCTTCAAAGTAGTTTTCATCTACACAATAAATTTCACGCCCATAGTCGCAACGAGTGCAAGCAGATGATGTATTTGGGGAGGAGATTGTAGTCTAAAGCTCATCGCGAGAGCTACCGTTCAACTCCATGAGTTCTGTTTCGAAAACAAGACATGAGTTGGGAGGGATGACACTGCCGAAGCCACGAGAGCCTACGGAGCGTCGCGTCAGAACAAGTATACTACGAGAGTCAACGGCCACGTACCATATGCCTTCTCAGATGGAATAGTTAATTTACGCTTCTCTCCGACGCACATTCCCTGAAGACCTTCATCCCATCCCTTGATAACTTGTCCGACACCAACTGAAAGAAGGAATGAGATATAGGATGACCTCAACGAAACCAGTTTGCTCACGCTTGAGAGGAAGGGGATCGCCACGGTCGAGACTGGGGTTTGGGTTCAGTGAATTATGCTTGAATAGACATGCATGAGTATGAGTTACCTAGAGTCGAATTTGTTTCCATTGGAGAACAGTGTACCAGTCTGCCTGGATATTAGCTAGGTTCATTCACCTTGAGAACACGGCACCTACATAGTGGACCTTGATGGAATCTCCCTTTTTGGCAAAGACGGAGCATTTCTCTGGCTTGTATGTAGTTTCAACAACCAGCTCCGTGGGTGGGTCTGCTGCCAGAGCAGTAACAGCGAAGAGCAAAGGGAGAGCAAAGCCAAAGAATTTCATGGTGATGGGTAAACCTAAGAATACGTGGAGGTCATCAAATTCTGATCTGAGTCTCAACGCCGAGGTTTTCCCCATTTAGTAGATTTATACCACACCAGGAAGGGTTCTTTCTGCAGTCTCGAACGGCAGAACAAGAGTTTATAGACGCTCCACTACCAATACAGATTTACACAAGTTCAATAATGCGGCATCTCAAACTGATACCCTTTTCTGATCCATTCACCTTCACGCGAGACATAGTCGTCGATAGTATCCAAAAGGGTCTGCTAAACATATCAGTGAAAGTAATATGATGATTCGCATCACATACTGACTTTTTCGAAAGGTATAAACTCTTGCTTCTTCACCCCGAACATCTGCTCAATCCTCTCGTAATCGCATGATAGAGGTCCTTCGTTCGAAGTCGGGGCGTCGCTCCTGATCAGCCTCTCCTGCAAAGCAGGTCGTTTGTCGCTCAGTACTGCAACAGCCTCTTTGAATTGTATGGCCTGTGGGGATCCAAACACAATTTGTTTCTTGCTTTCCGACAGAGACGACACCAGTGGGGACTTCAGTGCACCGACATGGGCTTTCGCTGCGTCGCGTACGTCGACATATTGGCCTGTGAGACAATATATTCCATCTGGAACGATGAGTTGGTAGAGGAATGTGTTTACTCCGGGGAAAGCGGGTGTCGGAAGGTAGAAGTTCGACGTATAAGGTCCGTATGTAAGGGGAAGAGCGACTAAAGTCAATGAGTGAGATGACTCGATGGAAGGAGACCTCATGAAACTCGTACTTAGCGCGATATCAACGTGAGGATGCAACCGTGCCCATTCCCAAATCGCCTGTTCGGCCAAGATTTTGCAGGATTCGTAGATCGCAAATGGATCGTCGCTGCGAAAAACCTCATCCTTGGTGAGGGTATGTTCTGCTCAGTTCGTGAGACTTCATGCAAGAACGAGATTTCATTGTCTTTCCAGACTTACGAAGCTTGACTGGGATCATTCCGGTGATTACCACTCGCTTGATCCCAGCACTTTCAGCCTGGCGCAGAAGGTTTAGAGAACCTTCGACAGATCCCTGAAACTAGCGTGAGGGTGCAATCTCTACTTTGTGTTTTGTAACCGACGCACCTGGTATGTCTGCTCGGCGGTTGCTCGTCCTGGAGGGGAAGCCAAGTGTATCACTGCATCAACTCCTTCTAAAGCGCCTTGTAGTTGTGCCGTGCTGATATCAGGCATATTAATTATCTGAACAAGACCAGTTTCCAGTTCAAAGGAATAACGCGATTTCATATGCTCTGTCTTTGCCCCCGGACGAACGGCGCTGGTGAAGAATTCATTAATCCGTTTAGTTGAATAAAAACATTGCACCATACCATTTCACGCGATATCCCTGTTTCAGAAGCTCGTCCAAAACATGCGAGCCAATGAATCCAGTTGTCCCAGTGACCTAGAGTGCGATAAACTGCTGAATTTAAGTTGAACGAAACAAAGAAAACGAAAACTCACAAAAATTGTTTGAGGTGAGGTCGACATAGATGTAAAGACTGAGGAATTGATTCTGCTGCACTTCTGCACTTCAACAAAATTCCATTGTTCCTCTTATACCCATGAGTGTGCGACAGGAACGCGCAGAGTTTGGTCATCGCAGTGGAAATTGGGTGGAAGTAAGGAAGTAGAGTAATATCGATTCGGTTATTTTTTCCGAGTCGGGGTGGTCTGTATTGGCGCCTGAGCTTTCTTACCCTCGATCCATGACAGTCGCCTTCCGTGTACAACCGGTTCATCATCCCTGGCGCAGATTTCGGACTCTTCAGTCATTGAACCAAGGGCGAATCCATGACTGTCACTCATCAAGTCGTCCCCGTGCCTTGAGCACCCTAAGTACCAATACCACCAATCTGCCTCAGCAAGTTGACCTCCTAGAAAGATATCGAGGGCTAGTATCTTTAGGAAAAGTACAGTATGATGAAGGACAGGTTCGTGTGATTATGCAGGTGCGTATCCGGAGTTCTTTTTTGCCAATTGAGGGTCTTACGTTGAGCTCATAGCTCCGTCGTTTACAACGAGAATTAACAGACTACACCCCAGTTGGAGTTAGCTCGTATGCATATTGGAGTAATGAATATAGACCATCTTCTGAAGAGGAGTGGTGGTCATCTTCAAACTCGATAGATGCCCAGGAGGAACCGTTGGCTATGACAATATTCAAGGGGCATGCTGAAGAATTGGCTGCGCTCAAGTCACCGAAAGTGTGTGGGGCCCAATGTCCCCTCCAGCCCAAAACTGACGGACTGCTATCCTCAATCTACACCATCTCCGTCTTTATCGTATAGGGTCTCCTGTTGATAGGCCCTCCAGGCTCGGGAAAGACCTTTCTCGTCGACCTCTGGTTTGATGCACTCCCGACAGCGTATAAAACCCGGAAACACTACAACGAACTCGTTCTAGAGATATACCGTGCAGTGTGGGAAATAACACAGGAACGTATGGTTGAACCGTCTGCCATTGCTTCTCAGAGTGGTCCGAGTTGGAGATCGCGCTCACTGGCCGTGTGGAAGAAGCTCACTCCCGGCAGCAATCTAGGGCTTGTCAAGTATGGCACTCCTCCTATGGCATATGCAGTAGCCAAGCGACTGATTTTACATCACTGGCTGTTGGTGTTTGACGAGATCCAGCTTTTGGATGTCTCTAGCGCAGGTCTTCTTGCCGAGGTCTTTTCATGGTACTGGAGAATGGGAGGTATCATCATAGGAACATCGAATAAGATACCCGAAGACTTGTACCAGAACGGGGTGCAGAAGGAGCGCCTAGAACCTTTTGTGGAGGCCTTAAAGGCGAGATGTCCTGTGTTAAGTATGGATACAGAGTCTGTTAGAGACTGGCGTGTAGTTAGAGCAAACATGGATTCGGAACCGGAGACGAGAAGTACATGGTATACGAATGTTGATAGAGCCTCGTTCGAACATGCGGTGAATATTGCGACTCGCCAGGCAGGTAAGTCCAGAGCATATCTTTCAGTACCTTGACTAATGTGACTTGATACAGCGCCAACACCACTTCAACTGTCGATCTTTGGCCGTGCGCTCAATGTGACAAAAACGTACACAGATGTCTGCCGATTTCCCTTTCATGAGCTTTGTGCTGAGGTATGCCAACTCCGCTCACTTTGCAGTGTACAATCCTGACGTATAACAAGTCACTCGGACCCGCTGACTATCTTACCCTCGCGTCAACTTTCTCTACCATCATCATCGACGACGTGCCAGTTCTCAAGCTATCTGTGAAAGATCAAGCTCGGCGGTTCATCTCTCTGATTGATGCTTTATACGAAGCACGTTGCCGAATCATAGTCCTCGCAGCAAGCACACCAGAGAACATTTTCTTCCCGGATGCCATGCAAGATATTCAGTATACGCAAGACGATATTATGATGGCAGAAACCGTCGCTGAGACTAGAGATACATATCGGCCCAACGTCTCTTCTTACGATACGCCAGAGATGCGAGGGGTGCCGTTGGAGCGTATCATGCCACTGGATACACTTTCCATATTCTCGGGTAAGATTTCATGACTAGAGGCACGATAAATGTTACTGACTCGCTTCCCGCAGGTAAAGACGAACAATTCGCATTCAAACGCGCCCTTTCTCGACTCATTGAGATGTCGAGTGAGAGCTACAACCGTGATGAAGTTTGGTCACCTTTACCCCTCGCTTCTCGCCGGTGGGAAGGTTACCTACAACCTGGGATCAATACCTCTTTTAGTCGCTCAGAACCTCCCCAGTCTGTGAAATTGGATGATGATTACGCTTCGGAAGCCGCCTACGATGCTCAGAATCTCCCCAAGGACCTTCGCCCCCCGCCTAAGTTACGAGATCATCATGTATGGGGCGTTCGGGAAGACTGGGGTAAAGGTGCCGGGAAATGGGGGCAAGGAGCAAAGGTTTATGAGAAAAAGTTGGACTGACACGAGCAGCACATGTATGTATTCACTATGTATTGTTCAATCTGGGTTGTGGAGTACCCATTGAACTATCACTCTCTTCGCGGTAATATCCTCCAGTGATACTGCATGTGAAACGAAGATCTGAGAATAGCGCTGCGTACATCGTACAAACTAGAAGCCGCTCGTTGTGACTCTCAGCTGGTCCAGCTTCTTCAATACCTCCCCTACAGTCCGATCCAACTCTCCAGCAATAGCGCTCTGCTTCGGCCCCGGTAACCTTGCGAATGTCTCGCATAAATCACCGTCCACCACAGCCTTAACCGGGACATAATATCCTCTCCAGCTCAGTTGATCCCTTCCTACCAAGCTGCCCTGCTCAGATCTCATATGTTGCTCCAGAGTCGATATGAAGTCAACGTCCTCCTTCGACACAAACGGCACCAGAATACCAATTGTTCCGTGTATACCTGTGTACAGCAGGATCTCGCGACCACCTGCTACCATTGCCACCTTGTGAATCGATGTGACTAGATCGCCAACATGGAAGTGAGCGAGCATTTTTGTTTTATGTGGGGCTCCCATAAGTATACCCTTTTCATGAAGGATACCAGCACCAGTAGGATCGTCGTCTACCTGATCCGACTCCTTCGGGTCTAGCCGGTTGATGAAAATGTTACCAAATCGGTCACCACATGCAACGGTGTTGTAGTCGACCATGGTCATGGCGCTGATCCAACGGGGTTGAGTGTCGTCGGCAAAAACGAGGAGACGGTTTTCAGGAGGCTTATACACAGCGAAGGATACTGATTCTTGCATGTCGGCGACTAGGATACGGGATCCTTGAGTATTAAGAGCAACGATGGCAGAGGCGAATTGCTAGTGCCCATGATGAGTTTACATACATTAGAAATCAATGTCGCACAATTGCTCACCTTGTTTTCTACCTTTCTCAACAGTTTCTTCTTTCCTATATCATATATTCTCAGAGCTTTTCCTACGCCAGCAACCAGTCTTCCTTGGAAGCCCAAAAGCGCCAGAGGAACATCATCCGTTTCGGTCTTAGCGGATCCTCAGTGACCAATGAAAAGACCCGTTGAGCATGAGAACGTACCTTATGTAACAATTCCAAGCCAGCACCGTCCTCGGTGAACTTGTACGTTCGCAAGAAACCACTCGAACATGAACGAGGTGACACAAGGGTGTCAGCTGCCGTGCCAACGACAAGATGTAGCTCTCCTCCTCTGGCTGAGAATGGAACAACGGCAAGGGAGAATGCAGCTTCGTTACTGTCCAGAGGGATGTATGCCACAGTCTTTGCCTAATAGATATTGGTCGGTGAGAAAGAACCTAAGATTCAGGGAGGACATACCTCTATGGGGTCAATAATCCGTATCGCAGAGCCCCAGTTACCAGCAGAAGCCTTCGGTCTCCCAAACACCTCTGGAGGGAGAGCCAATACTTCCTCGTCTACGGGTTTGCCTTGAGCACGCTGTCGGATGATGCTGTGAGATAATTGACCTCGCCTAGAATAAGTGAATACTGACCAGTTCAGCCAGTCTCTTCTCAACAACATCTTCACCGAGGACTCGGTGGTCACCTTCGATGAGGTAGAAGTACTGGTTAGTCGGGTGTGTGATGAATTTCCTGGGCGTATACGACAAGGGTATCGAATCTTGTTTCAGTTTCGTTCCAAGTTTCGGTATTTGGAAGATCCTGCAAAAAGTCAGTGGATGAAAAGGCGTGTCAAGATAGGGACGGACCGTAATGTGCTGCCGGTGATACCAATCAACCCCTCTGGACTGAGCTCAGCAGAGAAACTCCACGCATAATCAAAGCTCTCAAATATCAAAGGGGTGAAATGCATGAGGTTTTGATGCGTGTAGTTCAACCATGACCTGGAGGATAACGCCAAGATCGCTGGATTTCGTTGTATCTGTACCCGGATGAGTTTGATAGGTCGTGTTCCGAGGAACCTATGGGAAAACCGATGAGTTGCCTGCACAAGAGATGGCAATTGAAGTCTACCTTGTCCTGGTGTCCGTCAACTGCCCATTTATCGGATCCAACACCGTCCTCAACAACACTCCATTCTGCAACCCAATATTGACAAACAATGTAGGCTGCGTTTTGTTGATACTTGCATCCAACATGCTCGCAATACAGATAGCACTTGGCGGCGCTGTTAAAGCTTGCAAACTGATTGTCTCGAGGGTGCTCTCCGGATCTAGTGAGATGACACGAACTGTCTGATCCTCGCATCCTACCGCCAGGAATGGTGTTCGCTGTCTTCCCTCTGGAACCTCACCGATACTCAAAGCGAGCACCGTTGATCCCATGGCCTTCCGATCCTGATACTCATTCAGCTGCCCATCCAGATCCAGCTCAAAGTAAACAAGTTCGGCAGAAGACAACGCGACAACAACTTGGCGCTTGTTGGTTGTAGCCGCAACGATAGATTTGCCTGTCGGCACTCGCCATTCGTTTACTCTGCTATCAGCCAGAACGTGTCGGATACCACCAGGATGGACTTGAAGGAGTGCATCGGCTCCGATTTGTTGGACAGCAAGTGTGGGTGCAGAGGAGAGGAAACCAGTGTCCTGGACTTCTTCGATAGTCTCTCCGATAGAGAGAACCAAGGTACCGTTGACGAAAGACAGGATGATATACGAGTCGAATGGATCGTCCTCTCGCTTTTTCGTCGTCCATACAGCATTTGGAATACCCGGCAACTCTGAACTCACTGACTCTTCGACCTCCAAACCATGTTGGAGAGTACGCAGTGAGCTTCGAGCACCCCGTCCGCACGCTGCAAATATTTGAGGAGTATCGGAATTGGGTAGGATGTTCAGCACTTTTGAGTCCAAGATTGGACATAATGATTCGATTTCGTCGGCAATAGCCAAGTTTTCAAGTGGACGGGGACGGAAGTGGGCATGTGGGAGAGGAATACGCGGGTCGGCCATACCGAAAGCGGGATACGAGGTTGAGCTGAACTCGGGCTCATCATCGTCATCACCAAGTTTCTGAAATTGGTAGAGGTAGCTGTAAAAGAAGAGTTACTTTTTGAGGATAGATTGGAATTGATTGTGACTCACTGGTTGGAGAATTCAGATGCAACAAAAAGGAAACCTGATTTGAGAATACAAAGACTCGAAGCCACCGGCACGGTGTCAAAGTACTTGATCTTCAACGCTTTGACTTCCTCTTCTTCGTGGTCAATGGTGACCTTATAAAGGTCTCCATCTTCATTTTGGAGTAGGAAAAAGAACGCGCCCTAGGAGTGACATGTTAACGGTGATTTCCTGGTACAACCACGGCGCATTCACCTTCATTTTGTGCATAACTGCGGCTACAATCAGCATACCACGGGATTTATCTTCTAGCGGATGCTGACGCCGAGGTATAGGAACGCGGTGTTGGGGGTTGTCCATGTGCCGGTAGATGATGTGGTCTTCGCAGCAGATGAGGACCCCAGAGGGACCATCGTATTTGTCTGACGAGGCGAGCTGACCACCGGGAACTTGTAGCAAGAGGTTGGCTCTGGGGTCAGTGGGTTCACTCCATTTTCTGACGACGTGGTTGAGACCCAAATCGAGCTCATAGTAGGTCAACAACTGAAAGAGGAAAAATTACTTCTCGATTTTCGAAGTAGAAGTAATCTACGCACCTTTTCTGCATTATTGAACGCCTCCCCAGTTGGGTCTTGGTCTGACTCTGTGTAATCAACCTCTAACGCCGCAAATGTAGGATTCTCGAACCCAACATCTAATCCAATAATGTGGTGTATAATCGCGCCATTTTTATGTGCTTCAAGCGGTGAAGAGATGGTAAGATTGGCAGCTGCATCTCGGTTGAGAATATACACCAACTTGGCCTTCTCCATGGCTGAAACCATCACAGCGCGACCCTTAGGATCTACTGCAAGGTATTGACCAGGAACTATCCGCCTTACGCCAGATTTTCCATAAGTTTCTTGGTGAAGTTTTACGAATGAGCTGGTCTTGGGGTCATAGTCCAAAATAACGATTCGACCCGAGTCAGACCCTACTATCGCGTAGTCTGAGAAAGCAGAAGATAAATAAAACAAGAAGGAAAGATATACGTACAAGGGCTCACCCTTGGTACCACCCGTCAGACGAAACGCAGCCAAAGACCGAATCGAACCAAAAACGTCTGTCACAATGACCGTAGCGACTTTTCCTGTCGAAGGATCTGGGCGAAGTAATTCCAACCGTGTGCCATGCGAGACGATAATTTCTTGTTGCCTTGCCCCCGAAAAGTTGCCTACAATTGCCTGGACAATTGCAGTTGGTGGTTGAAGGGTAAGATTATAGAGATGCATGAGGCCCTCTGCAGCAGCTCAAAGCTGCAGAAAGTTTAGTTGAGGTTGAAGGGACGGTTGTTTGGAGATATTTTGAGGCGCGCGCTCCTCTTCACTCTCACCTAGTGAGCCATGCGGTTTCCTTTGCTGAGGAGGCTTTCTCATCTCATTCATCGTCGACCAAAGTCGGAGTCATTTGCTGTGGATGTCCTGAACCAATTCGTCATCGATGACAGTGACGAGGAGCAGCTCCCGAGGTCGCAATCCCTCGGTAATCCAGATGATATCTGTATTCTCCCTCCTCATCTACTCGACCTGTTACTACAACATCCAGTGCCCACCTCTCTAAATGATATACTTGTCGCTCTGGCAAACCTCGAAAGGCGTATTCCAATCGTGGAAATGGAGATCATGCAGTTGCAGCAAAAGAAGGACAGAATCCTCTTTGAATCTCAATTAGTACAAGAAGAGATACGGCGGACCAAGGCGAATCTGGACATGGACGAGGCTGAGAAGAGGAAAGCTGTAGAGGTTGAGGAGAAGCTCAAAGAGATGGAACGCCGGGAAGATCACCTTGGCAAGATTCTCGCTACTCTACCTCGAAATTCTACACCCGTATTCCACGAAATTGCCGCTGCTATTGATGCCGGTAAATCTTTCCAACACGCTGCTATAAGCGTTATTCGGGAGCTTGTAGACAAACCCGACAGTCCCTGGTCGAAGCTGGTACCTGCAGTCGTTGGAGATCGCTCTTCAGACCAATACGCTTCGGCGCTCAGCATGGTCCTGAAGACTCGCAAGGATATCAAGCATGGTAGGAATGTTGCTCAGTTCTGGAAAAAGCAAGCGAAACTGGATGAAGCGAATGCGAACCTTGTCACACCTTCGGCTTCTACACTCTCGGACGTTCAAATAGCTCTCAGTGAAGAAAGGAAGAGGGCTGTAGATGATCTTCTGCGGAAACTGAGGAGTGGAGAGATTCCGGTAAGGAGTCGAGTGCTAACGCAAGCAGCGCCAATTTGTGAAGGGGACTCGGCAAACATATCTCCTACTGTACTGCTTGTTTCTAGCGAGCTATCAGCTGAGAAACCGCTGTTATCTACCATTCCAAGTACTTCCGCCATCGGAGAATTCAATATGGACGAGAAGGACCTCAGCCGCATCTCGACCTTGGCTGTCTCATCTACCAGTCTCCCGACATTGCCTTCCCAATCGGAGCTGCTATACTTGCAGTCAACCGCTACGGAGAACCATCCAACGCGGGATCTCAAGTCGATACCTGTAAGTATCCTTCTTTTCATCTTGAGGTTTGATTCTCACTTTGCACAGGAAATTAACAAGTCGTCCTCAAGTCAATCATTCGTTACCAGCGCTAGCGTCTCCTCATCCGAGCCATCATCAACATCATCCTTTGCCTCGGTCGATATCTTCAACTCCGATATCTGGGAGTCCTCTCCTTCTCTTTCAAAGTTACAACCTCCAGCCTCCATTAGTCGATCTGATGATGGCGACATCTCTTCCTTCCCAATTCCCGGGCCACACGTTCGTAATCCACCTCAGTGCAGAGTACCGCCGCCCCGTACTAGTCCCTTCGGCGGCTTGGAGACTATCAACGAGAGTGAAGAGCCCTCTTCATCTTCTTCATATTACTCTTCTATTCCCTCTGCATCTATATTAGCATCGTCCTCCCGCCCCGACACAACACTAGTCGCCGCGTCTAGCTCGGATGCCAATGACATCACTCTTGTCATTGCAGAAGACCAAGCCGTCGAAAAGAACGCTCCGTCCCAGTCTCTCTCGGCTTCCCGCGCAAAAAAATCTTTTATGACGTCGAGACTTCCTAGAAGACTCTCTGTTTTGCTCTCACCGAAGAAACCGAAGGTGAAGAAGGGCAAGGAGAAAATGGTCGAAGTCAGTCCTGCTAAGCTTGAACAGGGACGGAAGCCGTTAGGAATCAAGAGTAATTTGGTTCAGACGAAACGGAGCGTAGCTGTCAATCCGGCATCCAGATCTCAGACTGTCGGAACACGGACACGAGCGAACAGCGGTGCAAGTGCCAGACCGACTATTTCTTCGTCTATTAAGCAAGTGGAGGCACAGGAGAGGTTGAGGGCAATGAAGGAGAAGGAGAATTTTGGAGAGAGTAGGACTATTGGTAAGAAGAATATTGGATGCGAAACGACTGCTGGAAAAAGTGCCAGAGTAGGATCAGGAAGAGTTCCGCCGGGTCGGAAAGTGAAGCACGCATGATGTAGAAGCCCCCATATTCATGTCTTCTTTCTGCCTTAGATCTACTCATTATAGATTTGTATCTCTATCTCTGTTTTACGATACAGGTGTTTTTTGTAGCAATCGGAAGACTCCGAAGTCAAAGCCTGCACTTCGCCTCGTGTCCAAACTTCTTGCTTTGCAACCACCATGTCCACCATAGTGCCACCTACGAACTTGAAGTGCAGTACCCACTTTTACTTTGAGCCATTGATCTTTCAGGTATTTTTCCCAGAAAGCAATGCTGTTCAACAGGTGAACTAAAACGCATGTTCCCAGGTCGACGACGAACTCTTTCAACTCCCGCGAATTCTTTTCACCGAATGTAAGACCTTCGCCGACCTATACCCCGAAATCCGAACTGGATCAGGACCCGTTATTCTCAGGGATTGTACAAAGAAACAGTTCGAAGCCTTTCTTACAGCCGTTCTAGAGCCACTGTACGTCTCTGCTTTTCCGTAGCCTGTCCGTCTACTCATACTTACGTGCTTCTCAGTTATCGCATGTTGCCTTCCGACCACCCATGTAGCGAACCGCTCCAGCTGGATGCTCTCCTGTTCGCTCTTGACCTCACGAAGCGGTGGGGTTTTGATCAGCTCTCAGAGGACCTGAGCAGCAACGTCTCCGCTGTGAAGAAGATTACACTTGGCCGCGATCACAAAATCGTATCATGGTTCCAGTCAGGTCTTGAAGAGCTCGTGTTGAGCGAGGATGACATTAACCTCGCAGATGCGGAGGAAATGGGGGCTATGTTTGCTGTAAGGGTGTACCATGCCCGGGCAAAGTATTGGAGGAAATCGCAAGGAGGCAGCGTTAATGTTTCGGAAATTGTCGAGGAAATTTTTGCGAAAGAGCTTCAAGAGATAGCAAACTCGCCTGGAGACCCTCCGCCCCAGCCTAGCGAATCCAGCATCCAGCAGATCGACGAAGATGCTGCACCATCCGACGCCGAATCAGACGACGGAGACATCGGAATGCTTCAATTGCCTGGCCAGAGCAATTTTCGACCATACATCCAACCAGCGACGAGTAGCCTTGCTATGACCACCTCAGGAGCAACACAGGACCAGCAAATGAAGATTGTCATTCGGGCAGTCTTCGGTAACAACCCACACCAAACACGGTCCTCGCCACAGCTAATGAGTATAGTTCCCAAAATATGTCAAAAGAAGGAAGAGAAATGTGGCGATATTGTCAGGTGTAAGGCTTGCTGCTCAAAGCATGCCAAACATTTCTACAGTTTAGGACGGATCCCTCGCGCGAAAACGCCTGCCGGACAGATGCTTCTGGAGAAGACAATCCTGCAGCAAAGTATGCCAACGACGTTGCGTGAATTGCTAATATTTGTGCCGAAAAACTGTAACAAGCGAGAGGAGACGTGTGGGCTTTGGCAGAGGTGTGGGAAATGTTGCAGGAAGAAACTGAAGGAGATGCTTTCCCGGAATGAGATGTGGTGAGGAGGATAATGGCTTAGATACATGAAAAAGAGAGAAGGCATTTACTGAAGAAAGGGTGATTGAGAGACTCGCGGATAATGAGTCAACTTGGGATTGCTGCACGCTGTTGGCTCGTGCGTGGGGCAACTTATCCGAATTGGGATTCGGCCTTCCGTTCAGTTCTACCATGTTCGCGTCTACTCACCGTCGGAATCTACTCGATTGCCTTGCTCTGAAGTCCACTCAATGCTTAAACTTGCAACCGAAGAGTCAAAGAACGGATTGTAGGAGGGTCACAGGAAAGTAGGTTTATGACTTGACTCCGGCGACCTCCTGGAATTTCAGCATTGAATTTCAAGTTGAAAACATCACCACGAACTCGAATATACCCCTATCCATCGTCATATCGACTGCTCTCCCATGCAAAGGAGATTGTGCAAGATACCAGTAGGACTCCATAATCATTCTACTCATCCAGGTACACTTGACATCTGCGTGTTCATGCTCAGCGTGACCCGAGATTCGGCTAGTTATCGAGCTGATTCTATGAACAGATATACTAACACCGTAACATGGAAACATGGCTTGCTCCGTCTTATTCGGTTCATTACTTATTGGCAAACATCGGAATCTTGCCATCGGTGCCTGCCATGAGCACTATATAGTCCCTTCAACGTCCCACTATCTCCTCTGTCTCGGATCTCACTGTTCTCGTACTTGGAATGCTTGCCGCTCGTTTTGCTCTGAACGCGGCTCGTTCTCCCAGGGCTTTCAGCTACGTACCTTCAAGGTCCCTCATAACTCTCAAGGATACTAAAGTTAGCTTTTCATTCGTATCATTCTGACACCTGTTCACCTTGGAAAATACCCAGTACATAGCAACTGCTACCGCTACAGGTGAAGGATGGGACGGAGAGGTGTCTTCCGGTGGTCTTGATCTCAAGCTTGCGGTCCCCAAGGAGCTCGGCGGCAGCGGGAACGGTCAAAATCCTGACCAACTCTTGGCGATGGGATATGCATGTGAGTTGTCTTTATCTTGAGAATGAGCAGGAGCTGATTTGTTCTTCGATAGCTTGTCTCCTTGGATCCATTCATGCCGTGGCTGCTGAGAAGGGCAAGGCTGACGCGGTGAAGAATGCGAAGGTGCACGCCAGTGTTCACATTGGAACGCCTAACGAAATGTCCGGTTTGGGGCTTGCTGTCTATGTAAAGGTTGAAGGTGTCGACGACGGTGAATTGTTGAAAGCTGGACATGAGGTATGTCCCCAAGGGCTACGCCATGTTATGCCATCGAGCTCTTACTTGGACTCTAGTTTTGTCCTTACGGTCGTCTGTTCCGAGAAGGTGGTATCGCCGAAATATCGAAATCATAGGTCATAAACGTCTGTGTAGTTTCGTTTCAGCTTGATTTCCTGTTGTGAGAATAAACCTCATGCCGATCAATATCAGGAGCTTTAGATAGGTGTGTATGCCGTGTATATACTCACTAAGGAATGCAGGTCACTGTGCCCGTGCGTGGGAAATTATTGAGTTGACGTCAAGGATTTGCCCTAGCAGGTTCCATCCTTTTCCTCTCCCATTATTATCAGAAGATGCTTGCCGCTCGCTCTGTTTTGAAGGCTGGCCGCTTTACCCCTAGGTCTCTGAACTATGTACCCTCTAGGTCACTCATAACTCTCAAAGAGACTAAAGTCAGTCCCGAATCGTGTAATTCTGATTTCTGACTTGGTTAACTTGTACGGTGTAGTACACCGCAACTGCCACGGCTACTGGCGAAGGAAGAAATGGACATGTTTCATCCAATGGTCTCGATCTCAACCTTGCCACTCCCAAGGAGCTCGGAGGAAATGGAAATGGTCAAAATCCTGAGCAACTTTTCGCGATGGGATACGCAGGTGCGTGTTCCTGCCCTCAAGGTGAGCAATAGCTGAACTACTCTCGATAGCATGCCTCCTTGGAGCCATTCGAGCCGTCGCTGCCCAGAAGGGCAAGGCGGACGTGGTGAAGGACGCAAAGGTACACACCAGTGTCCACATCGGAACGCCCAACGAGCTGCCTGGGTTCGGACTTGCTGTCGATATCAAAGTTGAAGGAGTGGACGACGAGTTGCTGAAAGCTGGACACGAGGTATGTTGTCAAAAGACTACATCTACCGACCGTATCTCACTTTAGCCGTAGTTCTGCCCTTATAGCCGTCTCGCCCGAGAGGGTGCTGTTGTCAAAGTATCAAAAGCATAATCCATAGGTCATAATTTGAAGACACGGGTGTACAAATAAAAAAGAAGAATGCATACGCATAGGTATTTGACTTGCATAACCAGCAGCTCTGTCGTCGCCCTTTGGCCGAACCTCCACCGCCTTCAAATAATCTCACCGTTGAACAACAAGCTGCGAGCTTTTCGGCTGCAGCACTCGGCGCATCTCTTCAACTCTCCACATTTCGTCGAAGCCTTCAAGCACATCTTTGGTGCATATCTGATCACTTCCTCTGTCACATCTGGGTGAGCGGAACGCCATAGGGCTCTGTCCAAGAACACCTGTCCCCCTGCTGTTTTCGCTTGCGGCAACCACGTTTGACCATGTGCCTGGGCATACTTGATGCAGCAATGCATGCATCTTTTCTCGAGCCCGCAGTTATTCTCCTGCTTGATGCAGTCCTTGGGAATGGCAGCCAGAAGACGCGGAGAGGACCGTGGAGCCATAGGATCGATGATAGCATGAATGAGCTCGTGCACCAGCGAACCCCGCTCTTGCTCAGCCATATCTTGAATATCATCGTCATCGTCGTCGTTATCGTCGTGAAGCTCGTCCTCTGTAATAATATCTGGCTCAGAGATGGCGACATGCGGCACCTCCTCTTCCTTGACAACTGTAATGACCTCAGGCTCGGCGTAAACTGCTTGTTCTGTGACCACGTTGTCCACATCTTCGTTGTCCACATCTTCGCTCTCCACGATGATAGTTTCTGTCTCTGAAGAAGAGTAGGAACATGAAGTACCCTCACTATTCTCCCTGGCAGGGGGCTGAACCGTGGTATCCTGTACCCTTGAACTGGCAAATTCGGGCCCCAAGTCTTTTTCGAAGACGGCCTCAACGACATTCGCCACAACACCATCCAAATCTTCTCGGTTGCGGATCTCTCTCGCATATCTACTCCTTGCGTGGTAAACACGCAACGCGAACGGGAAGCCCATCATTTCAGCATCTTCCATGCTTATGTCGTCCTCGCTCATCACTAACTCTTCCAGACCGGCGCGGAACCAGGAATGGACACCCCATCGGCGACCTAAAACGACCTTGTCTCTCGCAGTTTGAATAAGGCGCTGCGCCTGATCGGCTAGCTCACGCGCAAGCTCGTGGAACCCCCACCTCATTGCAAGCTCGAGGGCTGGCACGAGGACTTCGAGCTGCAGAGGCTTGCTGCATGGATGTGTCCCGTTCCCAGGAAACATGGTATTACTGCCATAATAGTCCTTGGTGAGTGATAGCGGGGTTTCTCCGGGACTTGAGTGCTTACTATGGTCGTAAAATCACAGTCAGGAAGGCCTCGAATGCCCTCTTGGTACAATCACTCAGTCTGAGAACGGAGGTTTTGCCGCTCTCGGTCCCGATCGCAGGGTATAACACTTTAAAGGTGTCGCTGATAGGAAAGAGAATCTCCGGAAGCTGAAATAGCTCATCTTCGACCTAAACCTTCTGTAAGTTCATTTCCTGACGTTCATTGATTCGACGCTAACCTGGAATACGACCGGCCTCAGGAAGAAATATTCGTTTGGGCTAAGGGTACCTCTATGGTTCATGGTGGTTAAACCAGAAGAAAGAATGTGTTCGCAGCTCGCTCCCCTTCAATGTTTTAAACGTTCAGTCTTGTAGTTTATGTAAGGTAGTGGTGTACACGTTTTTGTGGACGGGGTAACTCGAGACATGTTGAGGACAGCGAGAGCTACTTTATTGGCGTGTGCTGTTTCACGGAAGGGTGGTGCCCTGCTGAACTACCGCATCCTCTGCTCTCAAACGCGTGTCCTGGCTTCGAGTCCTCGTGTTCCACGGCCTGAGTTTCAGGTTGCGGTGGTACGTCAACAGTTAATGGAAGGTCAACGCCGAGGCCTGGCACTTCCACCCCTTTCACGAGCACGGAGTTAACAGCCTTCGAGGCTATCGGAGACCTGGATTCGACATTCAGAGGCATGTTATCGATGGTCTTCCTAAACCTTGCACAATGCAAATGGAGTCTGACGAATTCCTTGAAGCCGATGTCTTCGTCGCTTTTCACTAGTTCCTCAAGGCAAATGGCGGAGATGACGGAGAGTTACAATTGGACCTATCACAACCTTCTGTACGTCGCCGTTGGGTGACGAAAGTAAGCGAACCGCTTGTGTGTGAATGTCCTCAATCAGTAGTATTAAGGAGTTCCGTTGGTAAATTGAATGGAGGCCTTCCGGCGAACATATGGGAACTATGAAATTTGAGTACTCCTATTGGCCGAGATATAATTTTTATTCAAGGACAGTAAGTGTCCAGCTCAATGAGCAAAGTCGTGGAGGTCATTTCAAGGACGACACACTTCAGGAAGTAGGTTGTTCTTGACTCCCTTGGTATTGCAGGATTCTTTCTTGGCACATGAAGAAACCGTCATCGACGAGTACCATAAGGTACATACTCCATGATAGCTGGAGGTTCAATCGAATCACGTCGCCCCATTCATTAGTACCGTTTTGCACCTTTCCGCTGGATAGCTACAAAGGAATGAGTAAGATAGTTCAAGCTAGATGACTATGCAAAAACTTACAGTAGTGCCCATACTTATTGACAACATTGACAACCTGTTCCAAGTCCGTAATCACACTGTTCCTCAAGACTCCTTAAGCCTTTGAAAGTCCCTATGAATCTGTAGTGTGTGATGTTGATTGAATGACCGTGTTCGACTTCATAACATGACGGTAGAGATAGATCAAAAAGCATTGGCGTTTCATACTTTCACGGAGCCTCATTGGAGCCTCAAATGCTTTACTCCATGTTAATCCAGTATATAAAAATACATCGCAAGCGCTAAACGCGCAGCATAAAGGTCATAGCTACATAAAGTGGTGTTTCGTGTCCTTGCTACAGCAATGTGACCATCCTTTAGTTCCTCAGATAACCTTCCCATGCTTCAACAACTCTTCAAACTTGTTCAAGCAGCATTCAAGACACCTCTTCGTCATCCCACACTGTTTCTCTTTCCGTTCACAGGCCTTAGGTACGTGCTGCAGCACCTCCCTTGAGGAACTGGGGAAACCTTGACCTTCGGTCCCTGGACTCCAAACCGTCATGTCTAAGACAACGCGAGCGAAGTCATCCTTTGGCTGCGGCATCCATCCAAGTTCATGGTATCGTTTCGCTTCTTTGACGCAACAAGCCCTGCACCTTCTTTCTGACCCACACCTCGATTCGCCTTGGTGGCAGACTATGGGAACTTTGCCCAGGATTGTTACATTCTCGCGTAAACGAGAATTGATGATCGCCCGCACGACTAATCGCTGAATATCGATTGAAGCAGGGTATTCGTAAACTGGTGGGGCAGGCTGTTGTGTCGGCGAACTCGAGCTAGATGCGATAACCCCCGTTGCGGGCACTGGTTCGTTGACCGGCGATGGGGAAATCTGAGCTCCCACATGAAGAGAATATTCAGTGGGTACCGCAACCTGGGTAGTCGCAATGCCTGAGACATCGAGGTTTAGATCCTCAGGCATCGCATCCTCTGTAGCAATAACTGTTTCGACCTCCGAATCTTCATGAAAGCTACTTTGAGTTGTAAACTGATTCGGCTGCTCTGGGGTATCCACTTGCGGTTCCAGAGGAACCAAAGCCGGGAACTTCGCCAATTCGTCCGCGAATCGATGCTCGATGATCTCTGCAGTGATCGAGGCCTCCGTCCTGCTATCCCCCGCAATATCACGCATTTCCCTTGCATATCTTGTTCGTGCGTGATATATACGAATAGTGAAAGCAAGCCCAATTTCCTCTGCTTCCTCCAGGGTGATATCCTCCTCGCTTTGCACCAACTCCTCCAGACCTGGTCGATACCATGAAGGTAGCGTATACTTGCGACCCAACGCAACCTTTTGAACGGCAGATTGAATGAATTGACCGGCTTGAGCACTAATATCTTCAGCCAATTGACGGAATCCCCAATTCGTTGCAAGGTCGAGTGCCGGGATCAAAGTTTCGAGGGAATTTGGAAGGTTACAAGGATGGGTTTCAGGGAACATGCGGGAGCTGCAGTTATTTAGTCTATGGATCATTATGACGAGCTAAAGTGTACTCACTACGGCTGTAAAATCACCGTCAAAAATGCCCCAAACTGCTCCTTCGTACAATCTCCCAACACGACGGGACCATTCCCTTCCAGTATCGCTGGATGTAACTCCTGGAATTTCTCACTGGCCGGAAACACAGTATCGGGGATCTGGAACAGTTCATCATCGACCTGAATAACGAAAGATAAGCGGACTTCTAGCACGACTTGGCAAAATAATACCTGGAAGACGACTGGTTGCAAGAAGAAGTGCTGATTCGGTGTACACTTCTTGGATGGCTTCAAATCCTCTGCGTCGGAGGGTGTATCTGCATTCCACTTCATGCTGTCAGCTGGTAGTTAACGTTGACAATTGTGACAAGGGCTGTCATGAGAATAGCATGAGGCTTGTCTTCTGCATCACAATTCATTCCCATCGGACCTCAGTAGAGGCGCCAGTGTCGATTCAAGTTCTCCTTTAAGTCTGAAGAGCAGATGATTGTTGATATAATTGGCCCTTGGGAGTCATAGATAGTGGTGGGAAGGAATGAAGAGGCGTTGATTTGATCCGCCACGCGCACGTCACCTTCGGTTATGGCTGTATGTAGTAGCAAATCTGAGGGTGGATTTATTATAAATACGATACACGCATGACAGAAAAGTCTTCGAGAGTTCGCCGGGCTTCATGATCAAGAGTCTATCCAACGCATAGAAAACAAATCGAAAGCAGATACTGCTCCTACGTGAGGTGTACAGTTGTATCCTGCAAAGTAAACCCATCAGATAACCTCCCCGTGTTTCAACAGCTCGTCAAATTTGTTTGAGCAACATTCAAAACACCTCTTCGACACTCCACACTGCTTCTCCTTCCGTTCGCAAGTCCTAGGTACGTGTTGCAGCACCTCCACCGAAGAGGTGGGGAATCCTGAGCCCTCCCTACCTTCACTCCAAACCGTCGTGTCCAGAATGATACGACCAATTGTAGATTTTGGTTGAGGCATCCATCCCAGTTTACGGTATCGTCGGGCCTCCTTGATGCAGCAAGACCGGCACCTTCCCCCTCGTCCACACCGAAGTTCGCTCTGCTGACAGGTTTTAGGAACATTGGACAAAATCGTAACGTTTACGCGAAGAAGAGAGTTGACAATTGCCCGCAAGACCAGTCGCTGTATCTCGATTGAAACGGGGTTGGCATGGGTTGATGTGGTAGCCTGTTCCGATGGCTGTGTGACCGAGCTCGAGCTGGATGCGATGGCTTCCTCTAACGAGGATACTGGGTTGACCGTCGAAGGCGCAGTATTCCAGTCTGTATGTTGAGTAGCTGCAACATTTGGGACATGAGCTCTCGGTGTCTCGGGCACTTCATCCTCAGTGACAACCACTGTCCCGACCTCCGATTCATCATGAACCCCAAATTCTACTGCCGAGTGTTGATCATCTAGAGCTTCTGAGACTGCCTCCTGGAATCTCTCCAATTCATCTGCAAACCGATACTCGATGATTTCTGAAATAATTGAGATTTCCGTTCTGTTGTCTCCAGGTAATGTAATATCGCGCATTTCCCTTGCGTATCTTGCTCGTGCGTGATACACGCGAATAGTAAAGGCTAGTCCAATCTCTTCTGCTTCCTCCAGGGTGATGTCCTCATCGCTCTGCACCAACTCTTCCAGGCCCGGCCGATACCATAATGGCAGCATGCACTTCCAACCCAATGAGAGTTTCTGAATGGCAGATGTCAGAAACTGACCGGCCTGTGCGCCAATATCTTCAGTTAGTTGACGAAATCCCCATTTCGTTGAGAGATCGAGAGCCGGGATCAAACTTTCGAGGGAATGTGGAAGGTTGCAAGGATGAGTCTCAGGGAACATGCGGGAACTACAGTTATTTAGTATACGAATTAATCACACAAGCTGAAGGGTACTCACTATGGCTGTAAAATCACTGTCAAAAATGCCCCAAACTGCTCTTTCGTACAATCTTTCAATATAACGGGTTCATTTTCTTCTGAGATTGTTGGGTACAGTTCCCGAAATTTCTCGCTAACAGGGAAGACAGTATCAGGGATTTGAAACAACTCGTCGTCTACCTGAATGACAAGTAGTGAACTACACTAAGTTTAAGTTTTAAGCATGCCTCACCAAGACACTCACCTGAAAGACGACTGGCTTCAAGAAGAAATGCGGATTCGGTGTACATGTCTTGGACGGCTTCGTATCTTCTGCCTTGGAGGACGTATCTGGATTCAGCTTCATCCTATCAAGTCGTGGTTGCCTGCTATGACAGGGATTATGAAGTCTGTCTTCTGCATCACGATGGGACCCCAGTGGAAGCGCGTGTCAGTGCTGATTCAATTGACCTCGACAGATTTCTTTGAGAGGAAATCGCTCTGAAGACCAGCCAACGAGATCGCAAGGCAAACATCGTTTGGAAGCAGAGACGGTAATGGAGAAAGAAAGGAAGATGTCGTCTAAACATGAACCGATCAAATGATCCAGGTACATTTTCCAGCCTTCGCGACTAGTATGTCTGCGACTTCCACAGTACATGAAATAAGATACAATATAAAAACAGTGACACCCCTTTGTATCCTTAGATCATATCTCCCGCTTGCATCAAATTACTCGCCTCTTGTACGATGCAGTTCCAACACCTCGCTGGCTCTCCACACAGTAATTTCACCGTGGAGCAGGCCTTGGGCACGCTACGCAGGATTTCACCTGAAGAGCTAGATACTCCAGGTTTCTGCATAACGTGTTCTAAGCAAGCCTGGCCCAGAGTTGTCTTAGCCTTGGGAAACCATTCCAAACCCTGCAACTCCTTCGCCTTCTTCTGACAGCACCCTACGCATCTTTGGTCATAACACCGGTTCATCATACACTTCCTCGGAACGAGGGACATGAGTTCCGAGGTTTTTCGTGCGGCACCGGTGCTGTCGAGGATGGTTAAAATGATTTGACGTACATCTTCTACCACCTTTTTCTGCGTCTCGTCCAGAATCGCGCCGTCCGTCTGTCCATCAGACGATTCTGGTGTTGCTGCATTAGTGGATGTAGACTTGGATGCACCGAGAGGTGCATGAGTCGGTGGCGGGTCCTTGGATGTCACATATTCTGATGATGTCAAGCTGGAAGGTGTTTGATGCTGCCCGACCTCCACGAAGCTCCCGTCGGGTGCTGAAGTCACCACTATAGTTTCTGCCTCCGACTCGGTATTTAGCAGAGACTCCGTTTCGTCGGTATCGCTGGCAGAAGTGCTGAACATCGCCAACTCATCAGCAAACATATCCTTGACAATATCGGATACGTCAGTGGTGGTGATTTCAGAGTCGCCTCGAGCACCCTTTGCATATTTCGCTCTAGCGCGATAGACTCGAAGAGCGAGGGGTAATCCGACGGCCTCTGCGTCTTTTTGTGAGATATCATCGTCACTGGCAATTAGTTGTTCGAGACCTCGGTGGAACCATGATTGAACAGTGTATCGGAGACCAAAAGTGACCTTCTCCACCGGTGAGCTCATGAGAAGGCCGGATTGAGCGCTAATATCTTGACAGAGACGATGAAAGCACCATTTCTTCGCAAGTTCGAGGGCAGGCAGCAGGACTTGGAGGTGTAGGAGCTCTTTGCAAGGGTGTCTGCTGGTGAACATCTGGGAGCTGTGAATATGATCAATGACCCGACTACGACGTTTATAGAAACATGTTGTACTCACTATGGGTGCAAAACAACGGTCAAAAGGGCCTCAAATTGTCTCTTCGTACAGTCTCTCAAAACAACTGGAGCGCCATTCCTTTCCAATACTCCTGGATATAACTCATTGAAAATCTCGCTTTCCGGAAACACGATACTTGGGATCTGGAACAACTCGTCGGCGACCTGAAAATTCTTTGTCCTTGAGTGCTTGTATGATTTGGCAATTTGGGGTCGTGCAAACCTGGAAGATGATAGACTGTAGGAAGAAATATGGATTCGGTTTGCAGTTCGTTGTGGCTGGCTTGAATTCGCTCTGCGTCAATACAGGCTCCTGAGGGTACCACTTCATATCTTCAGGTAGTGGATGGGAATCAAAAGTACATGCAATGCCCTGTCAAACGCACAAAGTTCAACACGAGCCCTCGATGCCAACTATCAATGCTGAACGCGTACTGGGCTTGATTTGATCCTTGAATTAAACTGTCAGGTTGCTATCATGGCTGGCTGTGAGAAGAGTTGTTGCATTCAGGGTAGCAAATGACAGTTCACAGTTCCCCTTTCCCCAGCCTCTTTTCTCTTGTCTTGATTAGGGTTCGGTACAAAGAACGTTAGAATGATAGCATTTCAGCCGAGAAAAAGAGACTCACATCGGCCAGAGATAGGCATATTTGAGCGCTGAACGTCAATGTCAGCGTTGGACGCTCAACTTGACAAAGCTCAAGGCTTAGGCGTCAGGCTGGAAACCGTTGATGGCACGCACGACGTCCTCCGCACAGTGACTTTCCCATCATTCCGGCCGCGTTCCGGTCGCCTGCAATGAACTAGCTTTGTTCAAAGATTCCAAGAGAAGGTAAATTAAAAAGGGTCAATAGGTACGTCTTATTATTCTCGCGCGATAACACGTCCCACCAAACCCAACCTCAAATTCCAGGTCCATCATACAGATATCGCTACTGGCTAATACTATCGCCTTTCCACTCGTATACCATGCTCATTCAAATCATATCACCCCGCTGGACCATCTTTTCGACTTCCCTCGCAATACAATCCCAGCATCTCTGGCCGACTCCACACCTTTTTGCCTTCGCTGAACAACTAATCGGAACCCCACGTAATACTTCATCCAAAGAATTTGCTTTACCGCCACTATCAAGGATGTGTCTCAAACAAATCTTGGAAAGGGTTGTCCTTGCCATGGCTTCCAGATTGCTTCCAAGACTCGTCTGGGCTTTCCTCTGGCAGCATGGTCTGCACCTTCTGAGATCACTACATTTCTTTTTGGCGCACTCAGTGCGACGCGGAACAAGGGCCAATATACGTGGCGAGCGTCGCAAATCACCAGTCTGGTCAATGATAGCACGTATAAGATCGCGAGCGATATCAGTGCTGATACTCCCAGTTAGGGCAGAGGCATCTGAATCATTGGAATTCGAGGCAACATGGTGCTCACTATAGCGGCAAGTGAGTGGAACACTTTCAGGGGGAATCGCAGAGACACTAACTGATTCGGATCTGAAGGATTGGTCTCCACATTCTTTTTAGCCTGGGCTTCACTTGCTGTCTCCGATTCTTTCGTCGCCGAAGCAACAGTATGGGACGGCGTCTGACCCTCGGGAAGAATGACCTCTGTATCCATTCGCTCCTGTTGAGCCACCACCTCAAAGCCCTCGTTGGTCTCTGTTACAGTGTCCACAATGGTCTGTTCGACTTGACGAGGCTGGTCTTCACTTTCGATAACCTCCGAACGAGAGACAGGGAAAACAGTCAAGTCTTCGGCAAATATACTCCCGACAATCTCGGACACAATAACTCTCTTATCGTCGAGGGTTCTATCCCGTATATTCCTCGCATATCTGGCTCTCGCGTGATACAATCGAAGGGCGAGCGGGAAACCGATGTCCTCCGCATCTTCCAGTGTAATATCCTCATCGCTTGCGACCAGATCTTCGAGACCCGAGCGATACCATGGAAGAACGCCGTAGTGGTGACCTACGGCAATCCTCTGTACGGGCGAGCTCATGAGAGGTCCCGCCTGATGGCCGATATCCTGAGCCAGCTGATGGAACCCCCATTTCTTCGCGAGTTCAAGCGCGGGAAGTAAAGTCTCGAGAAGAAGTGGATAATTGCATGGGTGTTTGCCGTTGAACATATGGGAGCTGGGGTGGGAATAGGTGAGTACTTTGGGCTTTGAAGAGGACATGCCATGCTCACTGTGGCTGTAGGATGACGGTCAGAAATGCCTCAAAATGCCTTTTGGTACAATCCTGCAAGACTACCGGTTCCTTGCCTTCCAAGATGGCTGGATACATTTCCTTGAACTTCTCGCTCGCAGGGAACACAGTGTCTGGAATCTGGAACAATTCATTCTCTACCTGTAGTATATTCTTTTGTGAGTAGTCTGTGTCTCGATATGGGTCGAACAAACCTGAAATATGACAGTCTGTAGAAAGAAATATCGATTCGGTTTGCACTCTTCTACACTGACTGGCTTGGCCGCCTTACTCGCTAGTGCAGGTCCGTGTGGATACCACTTCATAGCTGCAAGATAGCGAAGAGGATCAAGGTGTGTCCACCTGCATGGAAACTTCCAGTGGCCTATACAAGGCCCACGAGGCCGCAGCAGAAGCAACCTAGGTTTGGTTCCAACTTCTATCGGGATGCCGAAGTATTTGCTGTGAAACGGCATTGAAGGTCGTATGACCTTGGACTGAGTTCTGTCCGACTAATATCATCTCGGCTATGATGTGATATGAAGACGAAAGGATCGACGGGTTTGATAGCTCAAATCCCCCCTTATCAGCTGGGCTGAAATTTAGACTTCCTTAATGCGAAAAGCGCTAAAATAGCTTGTTAAGGAAACAGGCCTCACATTTGAACTTGGGCAGAGGCGGAACGTGGAACATTGTGCATCATGCCCCGACCAAATTTCTCACGCATCCATTCTCTTCCGCGTCAAGCAAGTTTAACTTCATAGCGTGCGCCCATATCGATCCATCACTTGCAGGAATGAGAGGGTCAACAGGTGCACCATCCACTTTAGTTTCACGATCCTGCGATGACACAAATTTGACCGGCCCAAGTCTGCTCGCTGTGACTCAAAGAATCATTCTATTGGCTGTCCTGCGTCCAATGCCCGTACCTAGGTATCAAAAATCCGACCGTTAATATCCATACATGTACATGTCCATATCACCTTAAATCGTATACACTCAAAACATATCGCCTCTTTGGATCAATTGCTCAACTTCTTTCGCGATACAACTCCAGCACCTTTTCTTGACTCCACATAAGGTCGGTTGCGCGGAGCATCGAATTGGAACCCCACCTAATACTTCGCTCGAAGAATTTGGTTGACCGATGTTATGCAGGATGTGATTCAAACACATTTGTCCAAGGGCTGTTCTTGCCTTCGTGCTTCCAAGTTGCTCTTGTCCCTGTTTCTGGCAACAAAGCATGCACCGTTTAGTCTGCCCGCAATTTTGTTCCTTCTTCTTGCAGTCCGCGCTCTTTGGAAGAAGCGCCGCTAAAGACCGTCCTGCACCACCAGAATTGATAAAGGCTCGGATTATCTGGCGATTACGTTCATTCGTGCCGCTCGATCCGTGCACATCGATCTCGGGGTGCGTAGCGACATTGATGACGGCTGAACTCGAGCTTTGGGCTTCGGTAGTATAGGTTTCACTATTCGCAAATGAGATCCTCCCAAAACAAGAAAACCTTAGATTCACTGACCTTTTCGAATCGGGCTTTGTTTCTTCATTGGTCCCTGTAGGCTCTGTGTTTGTTACTGTCTGTGCACTACTAGAACAAGGCGGCTCTGCTAACGGGTTCCCAGAGTGACCCTCAGAAAGTATGGTTCCTTCATTCGGTTGCTCCTGCTGTACGCTATTGTTTGGTTCCTTGGCGTCGTGTGCGCCCTCTGACTCCGAAGAAGGTATGATCCCTGCCGCCGGTTGTTCCTGGGACTGAGAAACCACTTCAAAGTCTTCTTCTTCAGCCGGCGCCGTTACCATTACAGTTTCCGTATCTGTCTCATCAGTCTGCTCGGCTTGACAAGGCTGACCTTCACTTTCGATGACCTCCGAACGAGAGGCAGGGAAGATAGCCAGGTCCTCAGCAAACATACTCTCGACGATCTCAGACGCAACAGTCCCGTGATCTTCATGCCGTCTATCGCGCATGCCCCTCCCATATTTAGCTCTCGCATGATACAATCGAAGAGCAAGTGGGAATCCGATTTCTCCTGCATCCTCCAGTGTGATATCATCGTCACTAGTGACCAGCTCTTCGAGACCTGAGCGATACCACGGAAGAACTGCGTAACGATGACCCACGGCAACCTTCTGCACAGGCGAGCTCATGAGAAGTCCCGCCTGATGGCCAATGTCTATGGCCAACTGTTGGAACCCCCATTTCTTCGCGAGTTCAAATGCAGGTAGCAAGAATTCGAGGAGAGGTGGATAATTGCATGGGTGTTTCCCGTTGAACATATGGGAACTGTCATAATGGTGAGTCACTTATTGCTTTCACGAGGACATGTCATGCTCACTGTGGCTGCAAGACAATGATCAGAAATGCCTCGAACTGCCTCTTGGTACAGTCTCGCAATACGACCGGAGTGTTACCTTCCAAGATAGCCGGATACAGCTTCTTGAAAGTCTCGCTAGCTGGGAACAGAGTGTCTGGGATCTGGAACAATTCATTGTCTACCTGCAGCGCATTATTCTTCTGTGAGTGTCTCCTGTACGTTAGTATGGGTCGAACAGACCTGGAATATGACAGGCTGTAAGAAGAAATATCGATTTGGGGTGTACTCTGATGCGCTGACTGGCTTGGTCGCCTCATTCGCTGATGCAAGTTCTTGTGTCATGTTGCAAGGTGGCGGATGGGGATCAAGGTATGTCTACCTTTTTGGAAGCTATTAGTGGCCTTATATACATAGGCAATGAGGCCGCAGTAGAAGCACTCGAAGTTTGATTTTGGTTCCGAAATGAGTGCTGTGGAACGGTGCTATAGGTCGTATGACCACTGCGGAGCAAGCCAACACCTGCGGTGACGGACTTTTCCATCCAAAGCTAGAATGCTCCAGATTTGGTGTTATTACATATATACTATCCAAATACAACAGATAGAATTCGAAGCTCTAAGCCGGGAAAAAGCCAACAATTGGGCTCAGCCAGCTATCATAATCCTCCTCATTCGCCGGGTTTCCAGTCACTCTCAGTGCTCTTGCAAGTAGCCTGTAACTGCCGGCAGGAATAGCTGTGCCATTCGCGAAAGTGGGGGAATCAAGAGCAATAGAAAAGTAGCCGGCTTCGGTGCTTTCGTCGTTACGCTCAGTGTATGTGACTTCTGCAAGAGGGCCAACGACTTTGACTGCTCCAACTTTAGCGTGCGGGAAGGTAATGAGAGGTACTACGTCACGGCCGTTGAGTGATGCGGTCACTTCAGCGGTTGCCTCGACTAGGTCGAGGCGGAAGAGTGCGGTACCAAAGACCAAACTATCACGAAGATTCAATATCTAGAGACCAGCACAAGTCAATGAATACACACCGATAAAGGAGAGTGGGAAAGTCTCCTGTGCTCTCATCAAAAGTATAGTTGGTAGGGCTGACTTGCACATTTCCGGCGGCATCCACTATTAAGGGAAGAGGAACTCCAAAGTAGACGTCGGTATCATCAAGAACTTGTTTGTCGATTAACGACGCCGCGATTCCGAGGTACGAAACATGTAGAGATTCGCTTTCGGCGGATATTTCGATGAAACCGGAGTAGACAGGGAACGTGCTTGGGTCTAAGCCACTGGGAGGCTTGATATTGACGGTGAGGGTTGTACTCTCGCCTGGAGCTAAGGAGAATGATTCAGAGCTGATTTGGACGGTAGCGGCATCCGAAGTTTGCGGGACAGGGCCATTTGCTGGAAATATGGTGCCCTACAGAATCATATCAGAGAGGGGCATGATACGAGTTGAGTGCGACGCACTGGCTGGACAGTAATTGCGGTTCCGGCAGGTACGTGGCTAACCCTGTAAGCTTTATCTTCGGTGCCAGCGTTGGTAACGCTAATTGTATGTCTAGTTGATCAAGATTAGGAATAGGACTTAGAGAGAGAATGGACACAAGACGCACTCCCCCACAAAATGGGCCGTATCATTCAGGACGAGCTCGCCAGGAGAGACGAAGGTGGTGGTGTGAAGGGCGTTGTAGACATTAATAAGACCTGCTCCTGCCTGCGTGAGGCTTTGGAGCGGATCTGCATCGGTGTGACTGGATGGAACCACGGAGGCGGTAGTCTCGAAGAGTGTCCTGGCCCCTCTCGCGATGTTCGCGGACTTGCCCTTTACCTGAAGCAGGAGAGCTGCGCTTCCAGCAGCAAAGGGTGTAGCCATACTCGTTCCGGACTCGACACCATATGAACCTTGGGCAACTGGGAGGGTTGACAGGCTAATTGAGAAAAGTGAGTCTGTGTTCCAAGCACATGATACCTTTGAATGCACGAACATGTTGCCTCCAGGTGCCGCAAAGGCGGGCCTAAATCCGGCTTCATTCGTAGGTCCCCAGCTTGTTTCGATGATGTTCAATTCCTCTCTTTGAGTCTTAGCTGCAGTAACGTACCTAGTGAAACTTGAGATAAGGCCACCATCAGGATCAGGGAATTCTACGCCACCACCTGTTTGCGGGAAGGTGATAGTGATGGGTGCTCCCGCTGCAAATTGATTCACGAGCTAAATGAGCCATGTTTACAATGACTTCGTATCCTGAATAATGTTGCCACTCACGAATTCACCGTCTGGCGCACGGATGAGTGTAGCGTTGAAGTCTCCTACGTCAATCGCACCAAAGCCGTTGCCATTACTATAGGTCTAGGTCAGTTCATGAGTTTTGGATCAAAAACGACAACCTACTCGTAGATGAAAATGAAGTTGGCTCCCTTTGCAGCAGCGTTAGTCGCTTTTTGAGTCTATGAACCAGATGAGTGGAATAGCTTTTGTATCGGAATGGTTGATCCTACGAAGGTACAGGTGCCCCGTCGGATGACCTTGGGGATGATATAAGTGTTAGCCTCGAATACATTGAAGCTAATCTGTCTCGCTCACAGTGAGGAAACCGGAGAGATCGGGAATGTCATCCGGGAGTGGGTTGCAAGCATCATCGACAACAGTTGTCGAGTTTGATGTAGCATAAATGGGTATAGGTTCAGGTATAGGGAATGGGAATAGTTCGTAGTAGACGATTGGATCATGTTCGACGCCATTGACGGTGGCGGCTTGCAAATTAATGACTGTGCTGGGGAAAGAAAGAGTTTGCGACCATATTATGAGGTCGAAAATGACTGAAAACTTACTTATCCAAACTTGCAACCGAGATCACGTTGATACCGTTAGCTGGAGAAGAAGTATACCAACTGCCAGAGGCACCCTGTACCAAACAAATGTCAAAACGAGATTATCACAAAGAAACGATCTTCTAACATCTGCATAAAACAACTGTGAGAACACATTTTCTTGGGATGAAAGTAGTTGAAACCTACCGTTGCCTGCCGCAATTGTCACAACTTTTCCTGCCCCTGCAATTCTACTGGCCACCACAGCGGATGAGGATTCTGACCAGCCATCGGTTTCGCCGAGCGATAATGTCAAAATGTCTTGTCCATCCTTGAGCCCAAGCAGCAAAGCGTCAATTATTACGTCGTCAGTGGTAAATCCTTCACAACCAAAGACCCTGTACGCGTATAAATTACTTTCGTAGGCGACTCCGCTAATGTTGAAGGGGTTTCCTGGGTCTGCGCCGATGATACCCTATGCGTTCACATGTCAGTTACGGGAAGGCATCTATCGGGTGAAGTAGATCCTACGGCGACGTGGGTCCCGTGTCCTGTAAAGTTAAATCAGAGAATGCAAGTCAAAACTTGACAAGTCGGCTTACCAGCGCATTGGTCCAGAGGATCGGGATCGGGAATCGGCCCATTCTCACCTGTGGGCGCTTAATCTAGAGCCAGTTACACGAAAAAAGGAAAACAACATGCCGTCGTAATCATCGCCTACCAAGTCAAATCCACCTTTGCTAGCAGTGAATACCTGAACCATCCATAAAATGTTGTATTAGGACTACCTTCAATTTTGAAACCCGGTCCGAAACCGTTTCCCAGAGCAGGATGAGTATAATCAATTCCTAAAACGAGTTCACTGAACACAAAAACGTAAACGGCGCCACTGCTGTCAAATTACCTGTGTCGATACTGGACACACGCGTTCAGAACCGCTACAAGGTAATGGAAGGTGAACGTACATTCCAATCTTGATGCCCTTGCCGAAGACACCTTCAGCATGTAGCTTGTCAACGCCCTGCAACAGGACAAGGATGAACATTCTGTTTTCTCATCTACAAAGAGAAAGCTCACAGTGAGGATATGAGTTGATTGGGAATCGGGCGGAATGTTGGGATCGCTGGGATCAGTAACGATATGCTCGTTCAGGGGCCTTACAAGCAATGTCAGTGATGGGAATGTGGATCCGAAAATTGATACGTACTGTGGCCTTCCGAACTTGCGCACCGGCCGAATAGCCTTCACTCCTTCAGTTTCTTCTAATTTCGAAACGTCCTGTAGAACTTTTCAGCACGCGTCTGGGAGTATCGTGCTAAATTTGCTCACATCGGCATTCTGATGGAATTCGAAGTGGAAGCATGAGTAACTGGGAAAGCTTGCAAGGGTGCGAAGACTCACCTCGAGTGTCAGAGATACACCAACAAAAACGCCGGGGGAATTGAACTCCTTGTTCACATCAAAGCCGACGTCACGCGACTTGAGTGAATGATAAAGTCGCTTGTGCACGCTTTCCTACTCGCTGTGGTAAGCATTTGGTTCCATTTCTACGTGAGTATAGCGCGTACCTCTGAGCGAGAGGAGAGCTGAGCAACCGAGGAGGCTTCGTTGACTTCGACAATGTATCGGTTAGGGAGGATAGGCAAGTTGGTGGTCTTCTTCACAGATGACAATGGTACGACCGCCAAAGTCAAGTGAACCACGGAAAGGAAGGAGAGGAAGGAGAGGAAGGAGAGGAAGAAATGCCGGGGACTCATGACGATGGAGAAGGGCCCGACGATGCAAGCCTATGCAGATAGAAACCACTACGAGGTTTGGTCATCTTATATAGATTCCAATTAAGATACCATAACCTGACGTCCATATGGGCAGCGTGATGATGCGAGCGTCTCTGAACTAGGATTGCCATATTTGTTCAAACGACCGAGATTCGCCCAGGGGCCTTGCCAGCTTCTATCTGCTTGCCGGTAGCGTTGCATTGTGCTACGTCGCACGAGTACCGGACTAAGTCTCGCATGTTATTGACGAAAAGAGGCGACATAGTCGCGTTTCAAAGCAAATATATTCCGTATATGCTAGGAACGCCTTGATGTAAATATAATAATCTGAGAGTCAGCCACGCAATGACAGAAAAGCACTGCTACTTACTAGCGGCCACGTCGCCTGTAGCTATAGTAGTCACTATACCTATCACTGTCATAGGTCATCCCGCTTCACAAGTGCCGAGCAAAGGCAAGCCTGATGCACCTGGGGGGCCACATTGAGACGTCGGCCAGTTTCCCCCAAGTAAGAGGTTATGTGTTGAGCACCGTGGGCTGCTTGCATATCGGTTGATTCTGATGACCAATGATAAGTGGGGAGATCAGAACAATTTAGCACAGTCAGAACGCCGAAAGCCAGCGACATTACCAAATCAGGAGTTCCCTCAGGCTGTGCATCCGGAGCCCAAGTCGTGGTCGATATGCCGGTCTGGCTGTTGAAATGGCACCCCCAGCATTGGTATGGCCTATCCTGGACTCCGATAGGATGGTATCGAGGGTCTAGAAACGCACTGATAAATCCACATGGACACATTCGGTGGAATGATATGTACCGGGAATGATCATTTCACTCTAACCCAACACAATCCTCTCTTGGCACTCGTATGTAGCCGATACCGTCGAGGACACCGCATAGCTCTTGGACCTCACGACGGCATTCGAGCAATCTTCTGATGAGTATGGTAGTTGTTCGCATGCCGCGTTGAATCCGGGCCCGCGTGTCTCGAAGTGCCTCTTTGGATATCAATCATTGTTTGTAATTTGACGGATCCAGTGGAGGTATTCAACAGGCGCTCATCAAGCTTGCACCGAAGCGCCTACTGTGTGGGTTATAGTCGCTTAAGCTTGCGAATAGGTTTGCCAATCCATCAATATCCCCAACATGAGCAGCATACGGATGGTCGCTATTCCTTCTTCATCTCAACAGGATAAGCACTAATGCCTGTAATATCATTCAGCAAGATGTAGATGGGACAGGAGATGAGGCTGAGGTGACCTGGGGTCTGTCGTTTTTCCTACTTTAGACGCGTTCGCACAGAACATTCTCACATCTCGACTTTCTAGAGGACCAATCCCGTATCAATACCTTTTCAAAGCTGAACACTCGTCTACGTGGGATCAAGGAGAAGATTGAAGGGCTGCGTACAGAGAAAGAGACGCTAGATGACCTTTCGACAGAACTTGAACTCGCCGACGAGGATGAGCCTGTCCTCTACAAGCTCGGCGAATCTTTTCTGCATCTACCTCATTCAAAGGCCCTCAAACGTTTAGAAAATGATCAGAAGGATGTCGAAGCGAGGTTGGGCCAGCACCTGTAAGTCTTTTTGCCCGCATACAGAGGTCCTGATCTAACAACTGTTCGTTAGTTCCCAAGCGGATGCTTGTGAGAAAGAGATGAGAGAGTTGAAGGTCGTGCTGTACGCAAAGTTTGGGAGCTCGATAAATCTCGATGAGTAAAGAGATTGTCCATGGTTAGGTGCGTTCATCGATTACACTGCGGTTTGCTGTACACTGATGGAAAGCCGTAGTTTTTGTATCTCTATGGAGCACTAGTAAATCAGACACGATGCTTTGTTTCTATTCTTCAAACGCGACCATATCTACCACGATTACGGCTCAAAATTTCATGAACCAGAATGAGATCCCCCATCAAATGCCCCATGCCAAGAGACCGAGATTGAAGTCTAATGATTCCTGCCCCAAACTCCTTCTCGTCGAGTTCCTATATCCTCAAAAGCGGCACTCGAGAGTCGAGACATTGAGAAGTCGCAGATCATAAGTCGCAGGAGCAGCTCATGCATCAGGTTGTCTGTGAAGTTGAGTGAGCCGCACTGCTTTAATGGACCATGTCAGTACACTCGATGCACAGCAGGAAAATCTAATCTTAAGTCGAGCGCCTGGTGACGTAAGAAATTTCACGTGTGTAAAGCTGCCGGAAACGGGTGCACGGCGTTTCCTTCTCTCTTTTATAGGCCGCGGCAGGCCACGGTAATCCTCCTGGGTCTCCTCATTCTTTTCAAGGTCAACCAACCGAGTGAGCTGGCATGTCAACCGTAACGACTCTCACAACCAAATCTCTCGGCGCTCTCGTCGCCATTCAAAATAGGCTTTCTGTATTACCACCAGCAGCTCGCCTCATCGTTGTCCTTTCCCTTCTCCATACAACTTTGACCCTCTTGTCGGGCACCGTCGAGTCGTATCGTCATTTGCGAGCAAGAGGAATCCATGGAACGTTCAGCGAAGCAATTAACCGACTGAGTCAATGGATGGTTAGGGTGTATCTGAAGTTACCAGTCGAGGGCTCGAAGAAAGCGAGGCAGAGAATCGAGACAGAAATGGGAGCTGCCAAGTTAGACATTGAAAAGCGATTAGTCGGTGACGCGAAATACATCGGGTGCGTTTGCTAGATCTGCTTTACCCAAGGACGCGAATACTGAGTATTCGAGACAGGCTACCCGATGAAGGCAAGCCCATAGAATGGATCCTGGCCGAATTCGATCGCATGGATGCTCTTGGACAAGACCATAAAGAAGGTGAAGGAGAAAATAAAGCATTGACTGCATGGGAACAAGGAAAAGTCAGTGGAGCTGTATACCGTGCGTACATACATTTCTTCACGTTGATCCAATGAACGCTCAACATTCCCTACAGACGGACACCCATCTCTCTCAAATGTCATCTCAACGGCTTATGCACGCTACTGTCTCTCTAACCCCTTGCATCCGGATCTATTCCCCGCTGTCAGAAAGATGGAAGCCGAGATTGTACGAATGTGTCTAGGTGCGGGCGGATAACTGGCTTCCTTCTCACACGCTAACTAAATCACATGTAGAGTTGTACAACAACCCTGATGGTGCCGGAACCATGACCTCTGGAGGCACAGAAAGTATTGTGATGGCTGTCAAAACATATCGAGATTGGGCGAAAGAGACTAAAGGTACCGTTTTGGATATCGCATAGTATGGGATCCTAGACTTATCATAATTTAGGCATCACCAAACCGGAAATGATTCTTCCTGCGTCTGCACATGCTGCATTTGATAAGGCCGCGGCATACTTTGGCATCAAGGTATGTCTCCGTGTAGAGTTAGCTGACAAGCTCCATTGACGAGACGGTTACAGATTCACCAAATCCCAGTCAACTCAGTGTCACGAAAAGTAGACATGAAAAGGGTCAGGAAGGCCATCAATCCCAACACGATTTTGGTTCGTCTGTTTTCGTATTCAGACACGCGTAACTAACAGTATCCATTTCAGTTGGTAGGCTCTGCACCCAACTTCCCAGACGGTAACATGGACCCCATTTCCGAGCTCTCCCAACTTGCGCTGAAGTACAAGATTGGCCTTCACGTCGACTGCTGTCTCGGCTCGTTTATTATGCCTTACCTCGAGAAGACAGGTTTGTCTGAAGGTCTCAACGGAAAGTATAAGCTCGAACCTTTCGATTTCCGTGTCCCTGGTGTAACTAGTATCTCTTGCGATACCCACAAGGTACCAGTCCGTCCCCGGTGCTCTCGGCGTGTCTCAACCAAAACCCACAGTATGGTTTTTCACCAAAAGGGTCCTCCGTCATCATGTACCGCTCTGCGGAGTTGAGAAGACACCAGTACTTCGTCATGACAGGCTGGAGCGGAGGTCTCTACGCTTCACCCTCCATGTCCGGCTCACGACCTGGTGCTCTCATTGCGGGTACTTGGGCTGCTATGATGAGTGTTGGTAACAAGTGAATGTCCCTTGCTTCCGCTCTCTTCCCGTTCACTAAACATCAACGCAGAGGCTATCTCGACTCCTGCACCCGCATCGTCAACTGTGCGCGAAACATCGCAGAGACCATACGTAACACTGTTCCAGAGCTGTACATCCTAGGATCCCCGCCGGCTAGTGTCATCGCTTTTGGTTCTAAGCACCCTCGAGTGAATGTCTTGGAACTTGGTGATATGATGTCGAAGAAGGGCTGGCATTTGAATGCTTTGAGTAACCCGCCAGCTGTTCATATTGCCTGCACGGTATATTTTTCTGTCACTTTAGCCTTAGGCGTGGAAGCTGACGAGTGCAACCCACAGATGCTCACGCCCCAAGCCTCTGACAGTTTCATTTCGGACTTGAAGGAGTGCATCAGAGAAGTAAAGAACCGGGTGAGAAAACCTGGTGAGAAAGAGGGCACAATGGTTGCACTTTATGGTGGGTTGCCATCTTTCTTACCGTTTAACGAGTTTATACCTTATTTACTTTTACGCTTAGGCTTGGGCAAATCATCTGCTGTTGGCCCTTCGATGGTGGGAGAGCTTGCAGAAGCATTCTTGGATGCCCTTTACAAGATCTAACCTAAGTGGCCTTGGATATATCTCACGAAACAAGTTTGATACGGATGTTAAACAAACTAGTCACTTTAATGTTTTATACTTAGCACTTACTGGATGGCGATAACGGCGACAATCGAACGTCGAACCCTTGACGGCGTTCGCTTTTTTCAATTTCTTTGGGTGACGGAAGGAATGCAATGAACTGGACGACGTCGATCTGGAGAGATCTCGAAGAGTAATAACCCCACAATCAGAGTAAAGCGCCGAAGCTGAGAAGAGAGAATGGAGCAGTGGTATTGGAATCGCGATTCAGTGAGAAGACTATCATTCTGTATGTATACGCCGCCGAATTTACCAAGCTGTCTATCACAGGCAATCAAAATGGCAACTTCTCAGTCATGCGTTCTCCTCCCATCTCGCATCTCCCTCCGAATACATGAAAGGACTTGATCTGATTAGGATTCACGCTAGCGTTTATCGAGACAAACGTGTATCCTGCCCGAGGCTAAAAGTTCGTAGCGAGCGGAACATTTTGAGTGTTGTATTTGGGGTCGAATGGCGGCGTATTCGGATTTAACGAGAAAGTTCTCAGGGATACGTGAGAGCTGGTATCTTTCACCTGCGCGAGATGATGCAAAGAAGATGTGCGATCAGGCGAATAGAGAGCATGATAAAACATAAAACATCACATACTGCAACTGTAATCGTCATGTAAAAGCTCCCCGCGTCAAAGTCGAATCCTAGGACGCTTCGTTTCAGACAGACAGAGATATTATCTTGGTCGATTCTGATAGCCCGCGCCACTATTGCCAATAATGGTCTTCGGAGAGCCACCGTACTCGTCGATGTCGAACCAAAATTTGGGAACCGATGTGGTGGCACTAACCTTCGCCTTGAATGGGAGGCAGCCTAAATAGAGCGAGAATCGTTCGAGTCGCCGCAGAGCTTTGAGCAGAGCAACCCGACGAGGGGAAAATACTTTAGGGCCTGTTTGGTGGCATCGGGAAGGAACCCGGACCTGGGTCTGGGTAGACCTTCCGTGGTGTTCACAGACCCGTACCGACTGGGATCCCGGATGTTACATAGGTTGTCACTAATAGTCACAGACCCACCACGCTTATCACTCATCCGTCCCATCTGCAGCTTTTTCCGCACACAAAACCAATGCACAACGCAAACTTCATCATTGACAGACTTTTTGCAGCCCCCCATATGTCAAGATGTCTGGAATTGAGGTAGTAATAAACGTGGTACGTGAATGTGGTAAAAGAGGGAAATGAATGTGAGGGATAACGAGTTGGACTCACGAGGGGCGTGAACTGTGTTGTGACGGAAGAGAACGGTGCCGCNTGATCTGATTAGGATTCACGCTAGCGTTTATCGAGACAAACGTGTATCCTGCCCGAGGCTAAAAGTTCGTAGCGAGCGGAACATTTTGAGTGTTGTATTTGGGGTCGAATGGCGGCGTATTCGGATTTAACGAGAAAGTTCTCAGGGATACGTGAGAGCTGGTATCTTTCACCTGCGCGAGATGATGCAAAGAAGATGTGCGATCAGGCGAATAGAGAGCATGATAAAACATAAAACATCACATACTGCAACTGTAATCGTCATGTAAAAGCTCCCCGCGTCAAAGTCGAATCCTAGGACGCTTCGTTTCAGACAGACAGAGATATTATCTTGGTCGATTCTGATAGCCCGCGCCACTATTGCCAATAATGGTCTTCGGAGAGCCACCGTACTCGTCGATGTCGAACCAAAATTTGGGAACCGATGTGGTGGCACTAACCTTCGCCTTGAATGGGAGGCAGCCTAAATAGAGCGAGAATCGTTCGAGTCGCCGCAGAGCTTTGAGCAGAGCAACCCGACGAGGGGAAAATACTTTAGGGCCTGTTTGGTGGCATCGGGAAGGAACCCGGACCTGGGTCTGGGTAGACCTTCCGTGGTGTTCACAGACCCGTACCGACTGGGATCCCGGATGTTACATAGGTTGTCACTAATAGTCACAGACCCACCACGCTTATCACTCATCCGTCCCATCTGCAGCTTTTTCCGCACACAAAACCAATGCACAACGCAAACTTCATCATTGACAGACTTTTTGCAGCCCCCCATATGTCAAGATGTCTGGAATTGAGGTAGTAATAAACGTGGTACGTGAATGTGGTAAAAGAGGGAAATGAATGTGAGGGATAACGAGTTGGACTCACGAGGGGCTGTGAGGGTCGGACCGGTCCGCGAGACGGTAAAGGGTCCGGGCCTCTGTTAAGGACTGAAGACGAGGTTACGAGGTTCGTTGAGAGAAGCTGAGGTGAAGAGTTGATTCGACTAAGGAATAAGGTATTTACAAGTCTTCTTAAATACTCATACTGCATCAGTGAAATGGACACCTAAATATATTGGAATAAAATGAGTGAAATACGTTATAATGGCCAAAATACATTATAATCATTATGGCGTATTTTAATGTAATATAATTGTTGTTCCTTTATTTTAATGGATTAAAATGAACCAAAATGGTTATAATGTATTCTGGCTATTATAATGTATTATGGCTATTATAATGTATTTTGGCCATTATAACGTATTTTGGCCATTATAATGTATTTTGGCCATTATAATGTATTTTGCCATCAAGATCCCAGTGACCCTGTCACCAGACCCGGCCACATCACATTCAGACATATATAGAAACCAGTTAACACATTGAATAATCTTGATCATACTACAAACATGATTGTACATCCATCCTATACGTATTCCACATTATTACCAGTCTGGTATCCCTCTACAAGTAGCAATACAGCAAACTCTAAACACGAATACGTAGCATAAGAGTCCAAACACAAGTATGCAGCATAAGGGTCCAAATACAAGTAGTATTATAGCAGAAGTCCAAAAACGAATAAGCTGAACGAAAAAGTCCATGACAATCCTATAAGCCGGGGATTAATCAGCTTGAATATCAAACAAAGTAAAGTCAGAAAACTCGCTTTAGTTATTCTTCATCGTCTGGAGAATTGTAGACTTCCCACTGTGGCATTGGTAAGTATCCACCCTCGTCATCGTCTTCTCCACCCTCCTCATCATCGTCTCCACCCTTGTTGTTGTCTTCTCCACCCTTGTTGTTGTCTTCTCCACCCTTGTTGTTGTCTTCTCCACCCTTGTTGTTGTCTTCTCCACCCTCGTCGTTGTCTTCTCCACCCTTGTCGTCATCTTCTCCACCCTTGTCGTCGTCTTCTCCACCCTTGTCGTCGTCTTCTCCACCCTCGTCGTCATCTTCTCCACCCTCGTCGTCGTCTTCTCCACCCTCGTCGTCGTCTTCTCCACCCTCGTCGTCGTCTTCTCCACCCTTGTTGTCGTCTTCTCCACCCTTGTTGTCGTCTTCTCCACCCTTGTTGTCGTCTTCTCCACCCAACTCATCGTCTCCACCCTCAAAGTTTGGATTATCAGAAAAAGAAGGCGAGAGCCTACTTGTAGCATGACGCCTCGGGGGAACGTTCAAACCATTGCTGGCTCTTGGTCTCTCCTTGGGATTGTTGGCAGCATCATTTGACGTGGCCACTTCTGACTCTTTCTGCTTCCTCTTCTCTGCTGCTTGCTCAAGTCTCTTCTGTTTCATCTTGCTTACACCGCTTTCTTCGCGTGGATCCTCACGAGTTTTCGCTGCTTGTCCAAGACCAGCCTCCGATCCGTATACCCTTCTAAAATGAAGTGTTAGCGACCAAGTCGTGTAACCACTATGAGAAGACTTGCTTGTTGAAATTGCCAATGATGACGGTCTGCCAATCCCCTTCATCTTTCAAATCATTGATATCCNTTGTATAAAAAATTTGGCAGCTCATCGCTGTGAAGTTCGATGGTACGGTCTCGCATATCAGTCACCACCCTTGGTCAAGTTTCAGCATATGTAACAATCAAATAGAGGTATTACTTGCTTTTCAGAGTCATTGGCAGTCGACAAAAAAGCCATTGAGAAGTATTCAACAGGCGCAAATAATTTGCAAATGTCTATGCTTGAGAGTCCTCGTACACTCTTGTCACTTGGCAGAAGTGGATTCGACAACAAGTCCACATAAGGGTTCGGCATTAACCAAGATGGAATCTCGTACGCCAGCTGGTTGATATCACTAGAATGCACTGCTGACACCTCAGAATCCATCTACTTTATCATCAGATTCGCTTTGCATCCATATAAGGAAGTACACAGTTCACCTCTCTAAGGATTACATCGTACTCATGATAAGCTCTTAGATGTTTGGCAAATTTGAAGAACGTGTCGATGACTGGGCAATATGCAATTAAACTCTTGTAGTTTACAAGCATTCGGTCTTCTTCCAGTTTGCTTCTGAAGGGCAATTAGACAATCTGAACGAGGCAAAAAAATGAACGTACAATTGCATTGTTCCAATGTCCAAACCATCGACGTCCGGCAAATGTTTACTAAACCTTTTGCTTTTGACCATTACCCAGGAGACGAGATAAGTGATTGACATGAACATGTCAATCGCTCGAACGTAATACTTTGACGCTCGCATGAGACCTGGGGCACCGGTAGACAGACTTTTAAGCTCTTCGCTGAAAATGAATTAGACACTGATCGATAAATAAGATATGAGAAAACGCACTCTTCAATACCCTTTTGAATTCCTCTACTGATAACGGCTTCGAGGGCACTGGTAACCAGTGAAATGCGCTTCCCTGTTCCCTTACTCTGGGGCACTTCTTCCTCTTCCTCATCGTCTTCGTCCTCATCGTCATCGTCTTCTTCATCCTGACACGCTTCAGGTTCACGTGGGGCTCGAACTGGGGTTTTGGGTGGGAGTTTACTGCCCTTGTCTACTCGTTGCCTCTTTGGAGGTCGCCTCTCGTCATCACGAGATGTTGGACGCGTCCCAGTTCCATTTGTTGCGTTCGCGTTTGACTTGTTGATTTGACGTGTAGGGGCAGTCGTGCCGATCCTTGAATGCTGAGAAGATTTGAGTGTCGTAGAATTAGAGTTAGGAGCTTGGGCCCTCCTATATACTGAGTTGGGACCCATTGGGAAGATGATGGTGGTAAGGAAGAAAGAAAGAAGCGTAAAGTGTGACACCGGGATGGCTTCTTGGGGCCCCACAAGTTGCGACAGCTGCAACATGTGCAATCAACAATTGATGGGCTACCGAATAACACGTCCAAGTTGTGAAACGTGTGATAGCGTGTAAAGAGGTCTGGACCTGCCAAAAAAAAAAATATTAAGCGCCTTGAGCGATAAGAGATCTGGATAAGGAAATTGGATCCCATCTAAATCCACCAAAAAGGTTCGACTCACCAGAAAGGAAATATTAGATGACTTGAGCGCTAAAGACTTCTGGTCCCAGAGGCCAGACACCCACAAGGGGTGGTTACCAGGCAATGTGGGTATGTATTGTCTATGGGTATCAAGAAATACAATGTGTGCTATTGCTACATCTCAAGAAAGTCCCAAGAAATTGATAAAAGTACATTAACAGCGGTGATTGTTACTATTAGAGCGATCTTTATAGTACTGTCCTTGTTACGTTACTTGCGCAGCAACGTCAACTTCAACCAACTTCAACGAAGAGTCTCCTCCGTTAAAGTAGTTCTCAAGTTCAAGTTTAAGTTCGTTCAGCGGTTGCTGAAGTTCAGAGATCCTTCGGTCTTGGCGTTGACACAAGTGTAAGATAAACCAGGTCAAGCTAGAGACTTAAGGTCTCTGCTTGAGCGCTTAAATACGTTACAACCGAGCTAAAGCTGCTATATACGTATAGCCGACGAGTTCGGTAAATATCTAAAGTTTCCCGAAGCTATCGGGATATGAGTAATACTGTACAAAGGGATAAGTAAATGGGGGTGAGGAAGGTGGAGGAGTCCGGAAGCAACAGGAAGCATGGGTGTGAGAAGGAAAAGGGGGCTAGGAAGGTGGAGGAGTCCGAGAGCAATGAGAAGCATAGGTAGTATTACAAGAAGAAAAGAAGAAAGTCTGTAACATTACCCCCTCAACAAGGGGTAAACTCCGCTTTAACCACAACTTACGACTCTCCGTCTCCATACAGTTCCGTATCGTAGTCGTACGACGTGTCTGGCCTGTCATCGATGTCCGGCATCTCATCTACAAGTCCCAACCGTGGTGTCGCTGGTACCTCTGACGGCGGCTGCCACCCCATGGCTAGCCGTTCTTCAACCGACAACATTCTCACCTTTTTCGGATCTGCTCCTACAAACAACAGCTGGGCGTCCCGATCGTACTCCTCCGTTAATGCCTCAACATTCTCCGCCGAGGTTGTCGTAGGGCTCGTCATTGTACCACCGTTCATCGTCATAACGGCGACCATCCGACAGAGAGTCTGAGCTTGAATCAGGCCGTCGGTGCGCAATACGGCGAGACCTTCGTTGGTCAGGGCAGTTGCTAGACGTATGTCCAGGTTGAGTCGTGAAGCATCGACGACACATGTACTGCGGGCAATCTCGGGCGAAATGGCGCTCCAATCCGCACACAGGGCAGAGACGCGGTCGACGAGCTGCATCATCGGGGTCGGGGCCGGAGTCAGACTTCTCAAGCTGACCTTCGGTAGGTCGTCGTCGTTTTCGGGGATTTGATTCTCCGTTTCGTCGTCCTCGTCCTTGCCCTCTGACTCCTCGGGAGCGACCTCCCCTCCCACCGCGGGGATGTGTTCCACGTTCAGGTGGAACTGAGGCTTCAGGCGTCTGAAGACTTCGGGGGTCAACAGCCGTTGAAGGTCCGGGTTGGGGATTGGCAAGGGAGTCGACTGACTCGACCTTAGGTTTGACGTCGGGATCGGGAGTGGGGTCAGGATAAACGAGGGTGTCGGGAAATTCGGGGGAGGCACTGGCAGCGGGGGAGATTCTAGGCTCTTCGGTTCTAGGTTCGGAGGTGAGTCGGGAGATGAGACTCCGAGTGTCGTTGATGTCTGGGTGGGGGTAGCCATTGCCGTCGGTTCTTCTTCCGAGTCGGTCGAGGAGGCTGAAGGAGAGGGGATCAGGGTATTCTGACATCGCTCTGGGATCTGCAGGAGGGGGCATGGACAAATGGGGGTGATAAGGAAACGTAGACGGTACCGTGACAGGACCTTCCAGTCCTAACTGGTAGTTACAGGCGTACATCACCTGGTTTGCAATCTCGAGACTGCAGCTTTCAACGATTCTTTCGAATAGCTTTCGTTGACCCCTGAGGAAAAACAGGCTTTTGATGCAGGGTTCCAATCGGTTGTGTTGATCAGCGGCGTTTCGGATTTGATCGTCATACTGCCCAGTATTGAAGAGATGAAGGAGTTGGTAGGGGTTGGGTCTGAGGCCGTTGGGGTAGGTGATGTTTTCGCCGTATCGTCCTTCTCCTGACACAGTAGGAACAGGGCTCGGGACTCGGGCTGGCTGGCTGCCAGTAAGAGAAGAGGAAGAGGCGGCGGAGGATGCATTGGACATGTTTCACGAAGGATGAGTTGGTATGGGGTCTTTGGGTTTCAGTCTATGCTTCTTTATATAATCCTTGAGAATGTCTAGACAGTTCTCCATTCCCTCCATGCGGATCCATCGATTATGAGATGAATCGTAACCCGTGTATGACACGAGGAATTCTCGGGGTCTTTTCTTTGGTCTATGCCCCACTATCGCTTCGACTTCGTATTCTTCGAACCCTTCTATAAGATCCGGGGGTGGTTCCGTGAAACTGGGTCCGTGGGCCTCGGTCTGTTTGTATGGTGACAGTAGTGCTGCATGGAACACGGGGTGAATTTTCCATTGATGGGGCAGGTCCAGTTTATATGTCACAGGTCCGAGTACCTCGAGGATTACAAATGGTCCTTCTCTTTTCGGGGCTAGTTTCCTTGACGGGTATCCTGTCGCCAAATTCTTGGCTTCTAACCAGACCTTCTGTCCCTTCTCGAATACGTCTAACTTCTGTTTTTCCCTTCTTATCATATGTTGCCTTGCCAGCTCTAGTAGACTCGTGGTTTCTTCTCGTACTCTCTTCAACTCCTGTAGCCGTTCTTCTATCGACGGAATCGTTGTTCTTTCAAATACCGTCGGAAGTGGTCGAGGATGGTATCCCATCATCATGAAGAAGGGCGACTTCTTGAGGACTGAGTGCGTTCGGTTATTGTGAGCGAACTCTGCTAGCGAAAGATATTCCTTCCATCTGGTTTGTTCTTTCGCGCAGAACATCCTAAGGTAAACTTCGAGTTCCCTATTTACTCGCTCTGTTTCTCCATCGGTTTGCGGGTGGAACGCTGTGCTCATAGAGTGTTTGATGGAGAGTTGTTTCCCCATTTCCTGAAACACTTCTGCGGCAAATCTGGGGTCTCGATCGGATATGATCCGGTCAGGGAGTCCGAACCTTTTGTAAAGATGTTGGATTAACATTTCCGCAACTTTCGTGGCGTCCGTTGTTTTGGTGCATGGAGTAAAAATTACCCCCTTCGTAGCTGAGTGGTCCACCACGACCAAAATAGAATCCATTCCGTCACATTCGGGAAGGTCCGTGATAAGATCCATCGTGCAAACCTGAAAAGGAAACGAATTCTGGGGTGCTTGTATCGGCTGAATCGGAGTTCGTGTCGGATGCGTATTAATCTTTGACTGTTGACATGTGGCGCAGCCATCAACAAAGTTCTTGATGAACTTGACCATTCCTGGCCACCAAAAATCTCGTTGTACTTGTTCTGTGGTGTTCCACTGTCCTGGATGTCCTACCCCTGGTGTCTCGTGAATTGATTGTACTATGCGTCGCCGAAGGTCGGTGTCATTTGGGACGTATACTCGATTTTGGAAGAAAAGCAGGTCGTCTTCGATCTTCCAATCCGATAGCGCTGACTTGATTGGCGGCACGCCTTGGTGCAGTAACTGCTCCAAAGCCGATTTATGAAAATCGTCCGGGCCCAATCGTTCCACAATATCGTTCTTCAATCCTAAGTCAACTCCTCTAATGAAAAGCCGATCCGGTAGGACAACTACGTCTTCGTTGTCGCTGTCCACTTCGTCTTGTTCGTTACTACGTCTTGATAGAGCATCTGCTTGCGAAATGGATTTCCCGGGTACATGAACTAGTCCCAGATTGAATTCTGATAAGAAGAGACTCCATCTCGCTTGGCGTCGATTCAGCTTTTGTGCCGTTCGGAAGTAAGTCAGATTCTTATGATCTGAGAGAATTATGACTTTGAACTTTCCTCCCATAAGGTAGTGTCGCCATTCTGTAAGCGCTCTATAGATCGCGAGGAGTTCGCGATCATAGATTTCGTAATTCCGTTCGGCAGGAGAGAACGACTTTGATAAATATCCACATGGATGCCATTCGCCGTCTACCCCTTTCTGTCTGAGAACCGCTCCTGTAGCCCATTTCGAAGCATCGGCTTCTATGACAAAGGGTTTGTCAACATCTGGCATGACCAGTATTGGTTCCGATAGAAATTTCGCTTTCAAGAGGTCAAATGATATTTGACATTGTGGCGTCCACTCGAATTTCCGGCTCTTCTGGAGGAGATCGTTTAGGGGTCTTGTGACGTGCGCGTATTTCCCTATGAACTTTCTGTAAAAATTCCCAAAACCCAAGAACGCGCGAACTCCTTTTACAGTCTGAGGAGGTTCCCAATCGGCTATTCCTGCGAGCTTAACGGGGTCCATGGCGATGTATCCGGGCCTAATGACCATCCCTAAGAATATTACTTCTGTCACATCAAACTCGCATTTCTCCGGTTTGAGAAACAAGTCGTGTTCCTTGAGACGTTGCATTAACCGTTTTGTTCGTTTTCTGTGTTCCTCCGGGTCCTTTGAGAAGATGAGAATGTCATCCATGTACACCACACACCATCCTTCATCGATGAAGTCGGAAAGAACATCGTTCATGAATGCTTGGAACGTGGCAGGAGAGTTGCTTAACCCGAAGAACATCACAGTTGGTTCGAATAGTCCTCTATTGGTTTTGAAGGCTGCTTTCCATTGATCGCCATCCTTTATCCTAACATTATTATATCCATTCCGTAGGTCGAGTTTCGTAAAGACCGTCGCTCCTTTTAGTTTGTCAAGAAGTTCCAAGATTAGGGGAAGGGGATAGGCGTTCTTTACTGTTCCTTTGTTGAGCTCCCTGTAATCCTGCGTTGGCCTGAGCGCTCCTTTCTCTTTCTTTGCCACAAAGAAGAAGGGAGACGCCATCGGGGACTTGGATTTCCTAATGTATCCCTTCCTCAAGTTCTCCTCAAGGAACTTGTCCTGCTCTTGTTGCTCCACTGGGCTTAACGGATATAGTTTGCAGTTTCTGGGAACAAAATCGGGTTTAAGGTCGATGGCGTGGTCATATGATCGAGAAGGCGGGAATCGCTCCGCTTTTCCTTTTTCGAACCGATCTCTGTATCCTAGCAAGTAATCTGGGACGAGTTCCTGTATTTCTCGCTTCACCGTGTGATGTTGATGAGCCATTTCTTGTGATGCCGTGGTTTTTGCCCCTATGAGAACTTCGGGTTCCGAAGTATCTAAAACTCCCGTGAACCTTCTGACTTGGATTCATCGACGAGGCTGAAACTGAATTTCTCCAGTTTGCCAGTCGATTACAGGGTTATGATGCCTTAGCCACGGAAGTCCCAAAATGATTTCTTCGTCGCCGATTCCCGAGATCATGAAGTGTTCTTTGAACTCTTTTCCTGCGATTTGGAATTCCAATTCTACAACGTGTGTGATCCACGCTGTTTTGTTGGCCGTTCCATCTACATTGAATACTCGGATTTTCTCTGGTAGTCGTATCCATTTTTTTCCTAACGTCCTGGCTGCTCCTGGACTTATAAATCTCCCTCCTGCTCCTGAATCCAACAGGGCTTTTGTTTCGATGTCTTTCGTTCCCACTTTGTACTTGAGCGGAATGTGCATAGAATTTCGATCCAGTTTAGCTAGTACAAAGTGTGAAATAATGACTGGCGGCGGAGTCACCGTCCTCGTTCGCCGTTTTAAAAACCCTCTTGTTCCATTAAGTCAATCAGGAAGTCCTTGTCCTCTTTTGGTTGGTCGTTTACCAAGGCTCGGATCTTTGCGAACCTCTCCTCTTTTGTCATCTTCTTTGGTTCTTCCTTCTTTTGTTCATCTTTCTTCGGCGTGTCCGGGCAATCCCTGATCCTGTGCCCCGCTCTTCCGCATCTAAAACAAAGTCCTTTTGACATATATTCCTTTCGGTCGACTTCTCCAATCTGTTTGATGGCTACATCTTCCTTCTTCCTGAAGTTTCTCTGCTTCTTTCCTCCGTGTTCTTCGTCCCAGGTTTTTCCGTACTCCAATGCTTGCTTATAGCTCTCGTCGTAGATAATGGCTGCACTTATCCATTCCTTGATGGTGGTGGGGGCGCCTTCTGGTCTCGTCATGATTTTGAATACAAGGCTCTTTGGTAATCCCCTTTTAAATGCTACTATCTGTGCCGCATCATTATATCCGGTTTGCTTCGCGAGGTAGGTAAATTGATAGGTGTATTCATCTGCCCTATCCTTCATCTTCAGGTCCTTGAGTTCCAGCTGTGCTTTTAAGGCAGGATCAAGAGGTTCGAACGATGTCCTGAAATCGTCCAAAAACTCCGACCACGTCACCTTTTCAGCTTCAGGGTCGAAGGCTAGCAGAAGGTCGGCTTTGTCGTTCTTCCAAAATTCTCCTGCTCCATCCGTCATGTATGAAAGAAGGAAGAGCTTCTTCGACCTATCATCTGGGAACGCCTTTGGGTTGAGTGCCACATAAATCAGCACTTCTCTTAGAAATCTCTTCGCTTCTCCTCGCGATCCCGTAAAGGCTCTTGGGAGTGCGGCTTTCACCTCTTTTACCGCCGAAACTACTTGTACCGGCATCGCGGAACCTATAACTGCTTCTTCAGTCGCAGGTTCTTCTCTTCTGGGTCTACTTCCCGATGGTTTCTTATCTTCCGCCATTATTTCCGTCTGTACCTTTGGTGATCGAGGGCTGTTCTTTAGGCCTTGTAGTAATCGTTGAAATGGATCTAGTTCCTCCTGAGAGTCGGTAGATATATTCAATGTATCCGAGTCTGAGGGTTTCGGTGTATTCGGTGAGGGTTCTTCTTCTCGTTCGATCGTTCTCGATCCAATCGGAGTGAATGATGGGGTCGAGGTTCTCCTTGTTTCTGGGACTTCGCCTTGTGTCTCTGTCAGTGGCTGACTCGTTAGCGATGGCGATTGCAAGGGGGTCAATAAGTCCTTGCGGGATGCCCGGGTTAATGGTGGGATCGCTCGTCCACCAGGATTCGATATGGATTGGGTTAGTTGCCCACGCCGGCGCGCCTCTGCTTCCGCGATATCCTTCTCGAGTTGTTGTTCGCTCCGTCGCGACGTCTTGTCCTTGTTGATGCCTAGACCTGGATAGGTCGGCAATCGATCAGCTTGACCTTGTGTTACGTTACTTGCGTAGCAACATCAACTTCAACTAACTTCAACGAGAGTTACCTCTGTTAAAGCAGTTCTCAAGTTCAAGTTTGAGTTCGTTCAGCGGTTGCTGAAGTTCAGAAATCCTTCAAGTTTGGCGTTGACACAAGTATAGAATAAACCAGGTCAAGCTGAAGACTTAGAGTCTCAGCTTGAGCGCTTAAATACAATACAACCGTTGTAACGCTAACTACATATGGAAAGCGAAGAGTTCGGTATTTTAGATAAGCTTTCCCGAGCTAGTCGGGATATGAGTAATACAAGTATAAACGGATAAGCAAATGGGGACGGGGAAGGTGTATGAGTCCGATGACAAAAGGAAGCATAATCGTGAGAGGGAAAAGGGGGCTGGGAAAGTGGATATGTCCGATGAAAAGGGAAGCATAGGTAATAATACAGAGAGAAGAAAGAAAGTTCGTAACAAAGGGGGAGTTTGTTACCTTGATTACATTATGGCATCAGCATTGTCAATTGACAACGTACGTCAATGGCAATATAAAGATATCCTTACTCTGTCAAAAGATGAACAGAAGAAATGGATGGCTGCATGTCATGACGAACTCAAATCACTACAAGAACGCAATGTGTACAAACTTGTAGATTTACCTCAAGGTCGAAAAGCGATAAAATCCAGATGGGTTTTTGACGTCAAAACAGATGGCCGTTATAAGGCACGACTTGTAGCAAAAGGTTTCTCACAAGTCGAAGGAATAGATTATGACGAATTGTTCTCTCCAGTAGTATGCTTTGAAACCGTTTGCGTATTACTTGCACTAGCCGCACTTGAGAATTGGGATATCCAAGCGCTAGATGTCAAAACAGCCTTTCTCTATGGCGAACTTGACAAGGAGATTTACATGGAACAACCACAAGGATTCGTCAAAGGTTCAAATAAAGTTTGGTTATTACGCCATGCATTATATGGTTTAAAACAAGCCTCTTTATCATGGTGGTACCAATGCACTAAATCCATGGCTAAGCTAGGATTTAAGCGCTGTATATCAGACGCTGGTGTATATTACTTTATACGTGGAAATGATATAATCATTGCCATTGTATATGTAGATGATGCAATTTTCATGGGTTCAAATTCTAGCCTTCTTAATTCAAAGAAGAAAGAATTCATGAAAATATGGGAATGTAGAGATTTAGGCGAACCTAGAGAATTCCTATGAATGCGGATTACTCGAGATCGAAAGCGACGTACTTTATCACTTGATCAAAGTGACTATCTCGAGAAAATCATTAAACACTTCGGTATGGAAAATGCCAATCCAACTCACACTCCACTACCTGCTGGTTACAAACCGATGGCTAATAAAGGAGAAGCAAACTCTACAATCAGATCCCAATTCCAATCAGTGATCGGATCACTTCTATATTTATGCTTAGGTACCCGACCAGATATTACTTTTCCAGTCATCAAACTTTCGCAATATGGGACAAATCCTACACAGGAGCATCTCAACAAAGCGAAATACATTATTCGTTACCTAATTGGAACCCGCAAATATTCTCTTACTTACAAAGATAAGGAAAGAGAACAAGGTTTCATAGCATATGCCGATTCTGACTGGGCTACAGATGAAGACACTAGAGTCTCACAAACAGGTTATCTCATTAACTTCGCTTGTGCTCCAGTCTTCTGGGTTTCACAAAAACAGAAATCCGTAGCATTATCCAGTACTGAAGCCGAATATATGGCTTTATCTGACTGTGCTAGACAGATCAAATGGATAATTAATTTATTCTCTGAAATCGAATACCCTATAGCAAAACTACCATTGCTAAGTGATAATCAAGGTGCTATCTTCATCAGTAAAAATCAAGTTACTGAAAAACGAACAAAGCACATNTCTCCGGAGCTTGCACTACAGTCATAGGAGTGCTCCCTCGTCCAGTAGGAGTATTGTAGCCTCATGCACAATACAGTAGAACACATGTAGAACTCATGTATAGTTCCTTCCGCTGTCAGACAATTGTATTGTGTCTCTCCAAGACACATTATTCTTGGATACTTTGTCACACAAGTATTCAGTAGCTTACATCCATAGCTTACAAGGTTTCACCGTTTATCCACGGAACTTATCCTCTAGAGTAGTATAAAAGCAAGTATGTATGTAGCTACATTCCTCAGTTCAATTTACATTGACTACTCTGCACATCGCACCTCTACAACTCTCAAGGTTCTAGCAAGCTCTTGTACAAATGTGAGTTGAGCACACTCCACTGCGCTTTACGTCTCCGTTCTGTCTCAACAGGAGTTACCCGAGACGGTTGACGCCGGTTCGGTCTTCGCATGATGGGTGAAGTACATGCAAAATGAATAGTTCATTTATGTGAGCCAATGTTAGCCAACTATGATAATCGTAGTCACAAGTAGCTTCTGTATTCTTGCACCACAACTCTGTAGAATCTGTTGAAAAAACTGCCCCTAGAGTAACCTATCTTCACATAAGGCACGCTCCATAGTGAAGACGTTGAATCTCATACTAACCAACTGTTCATGCATAAACCAACTGCTCATGCGTAAACCACGCTATCCATGCACTGTAAATCCCCCGCAAATCCTTTCCCATAGCTACCTTATCTTTGCAGCTGAAACCCAAGTTTCGTAGTCCAGCTGTGTGGGACCCAGATACATAGTCAGAGTCTTCTGATGTTATTAGCGTCCCTTTCACCATTGTATTGAGTGCCTCACAGAACCAAAGTCTGTGAAAGAACACAGTTTGAAATGGCTTCGAAATACATGCAACGCCCAGGCAGATGATGGTGAACAAACCCGACCATACATCAGAACAACTCGGCAATAAAGGGCCAAATACACCCACCGTCATGCTTTGCCTGTTCCTCCACCTATTCTTCCCATACAGATGCTATGTTTAGCTGTCCTTGAGGCCAACTCACGTTTCTGAGATCACCTTTCTGCTGTCAGCGTAATTTCGAGTCCAGTTGGACGGTACGTGAGAAAATCATTGCATTTTCCAAAATTCAGAACTTATTTTCAACCCAGCAACACGTTTGGTGTTTCAGACGTTCAGATATGGGCAATCGTGGTAGGAAATAGCACAATTTTGTCGTTCACGCTCCATATTTGCAATAATCTGAAACATATAGCACCCTGAGGATGTACTGAGAGAGGGGTCTCAATCATGAATGAGGCTCATTAAAATGCAGTCATCACTCACCATGGAAGCTCTTTTCTTTCACTTTTTGTCATTCCTTTTGGAGACATGTTGGATGACTGCACAACAATCCAACTCTTCAATGCCTCTGTCAGAAACAAATCCCCTCAGCTCATGCATCAGCTCCCCTCGCTTCACCCAGCACCTTGAGAACTCGTATAATGTGTACTCCTGATCCAACAGGCCCACTACCTCCTAAACACCCCATTGAATTTTGACCTTCTCGCAATACTCAAGGTCTGTCATGCCTGCAAAATCTTCCTGTCCAAATCCTTGCTCCACCCTACACAGTCAGGTTCATTCATCGGGTAGGATCACCACACACAAAAACACTCACTGGATCCATTCTCCCTTTGCATTTCCAGATGTTATCGAGGTTATGATCAATGGGATCCCGAACGCTAAACCAATTTCAAATCTGCTCAATTCTACTGAGAACAGGCCAATGGACACACGAGATGCGAACCATTTCACAACACTCAAAAGAGACACCAAAGTCCCTTTCGAGCAACCGAACCCATACGCATGAACCCCCAAGTTCATGCTTATATTTGTTCGAATTACGGGTCAACATATTGGTTGGAAAAAGAGATTGAACGCACAACTGCCACCATTATTGCCACGTGGCTGGCTCAGAGCTCCATTTTCCCTCTTCCCACTCACCAGTAACAATCTTGGCGATATGCAGACTCAAGTCTTGCACATTGAGTAACTTGGGAGTTACTGTAACCATTTACCCTCCAGGCCACTTCGGTGTGGTCCCATTTATCAGTTCTGTGACAACAGGTACTTCCAGGTTGTCTCCAGGTACTTCTGTCTTTTTTGCAGAACGGAAAGCGGTTGCAGTTTTCATGGCCTCAGCTTCAAAGCCCTACCTCTCTCCCAACACCATACAAGATACTTTTGAAGACTATGCAAGCTTCTCAGGATTACCATGGTGAGCCTTTAAACTGCCTATACCACATCCCAAGTGAAATTACTGCTTCTCAGACAGCCTTTTTACTCCGGTGCTCTCAAGCAACTACATTCCCTCCCCAGAAGAGATCTCTGCCATTCACGTTACATTGGAAAAGCCCAGTATGACTCTGCACCTCCTAGACCAAAAAATGTCTCATCTAAACACTGCTCGCCTTTGAGTTGTATTGTTCATTGATGAACACCTGTGCCTTCTATCACCCATCCGCCATGTCTGCCCTGAGATACTTGCCACAATCTTTCTTTTTTGCATCCCCAAACAGCATTTCCCTCACTATGAACTGGCCACACAGGAAGCTCTGCTTGTGCTGGCCAGTGTATGCCACTCATGGCGCAATGTAGCACTCACCACCCCATGTTTATAGTCCCAAATCTACCTACGTCTCCCTACACCTCAACATCCACCTATTGACAATATTTTCCACAACCTCCTGTATGACCGAGAACAGTGATTGAAGCAGTGGTTGATATGCTCTGGAAGCATTCCTCTGGTGCTTACTGTCCATGTGCCACCCCCCTGGATGACTGGATACGAGACACAGTGGGACGATGACAGCTTGGAAGAATTAGAGTGATTGCACCTCCAAGTTGCCTCTCTCCTACTTCCTTGCTGCTCGCAATTCAAGAGCGTGACCTTATATGTTCCCTCATACATATGCAAAATGCTGGGCAAAATTCCACATGGGAAATTGACAATGTTGCATGCATTCTGGCTGATTCCTCATATCCAACGACCCTTCTCTAATCCTCACACTGTGAAGGAGCATCCTCTTGATGTATTCTTCAAATCACCATCTCTCCATGTTCTGCTCCATTACGAACCGTACCATCATGCTCCTGTCCAATGGGAAAACCTCACACATCTTGATATCGCCACCAACTACCGATGCAATCCTCCTACACCCACAGTCGTACAAATTCTCTCCCGTGCATCGTTGTCACTTCAGGAATGCAGCATTGCCATCACCCTCACGCTTGAGCATATGCAATGGCCATCATCTGTCTTTCCCCACCTTCACACTCTTCATTTACAATTCATCCTCAACTGGCAAACAAGCTTAACCCCACATTTACTCTCCAGATTGTGTGCATTTGGGGATTCTATGGTCCTGACCAAGTTGAAGCATCTCATGGTCGAAGTTGCCGGTACCTACCGCCCACAGCCACTGCTCAGCTGGCCATTCCCCTCATTAGTCGGTCCCGGATGTGAATTGGAGACGCTTGGCTTCAACATAAACATTACCAGGGAAGCCATAGTAGCAGTCCTTTGTGATCAGCCTTCCATCACCAACCTTGTCATAGATCCTTGCTGAGAAGAACCTCAGCCTTTCAAAGACATTATTCACGCCCTGACACCATCTGGAGCCCATCTGGTTTGCCCACACCTTACCCAGCTCAAGGTACACTTATGGAGTGATTCTGCACTCGAAGAAGACATCATCCTGCTAGCCTGCAGGAGGGCCGGATGCGATCCTTTGGAGTTAGATGTCAAGGTCATGCCATTACAGTACTTGTGTGTGCTTTCTCAATACCCACAGCCAGATACCCAATTCAGCCGCCACCTGCAAACCTTGTGAGACCGAGGCGTGTCTGTTCAGTGGTCCACCATACGTGAATCTCGACTCATGTATAGGAGTGGATACTCATACATACCACAACCTGGGATAGAAGAAATTGGACAGACGGAAGAGTTCTAGTAGTACAGAGACCCATGTATTATAGTATTCACGCTATTAATCAATGAATTTCCCCCATGGTCTCCCAAATGTCCTTCCGTAGTTAGGGCAACATTGATTGGGACATGAATTCCCCAGTGTCCATCGCATCTTCAGATTGAGGCTCCCAGTGTCCTCTACCTGTCTGTCATCTCACACGATGCACTTCCGGTATGCCCCATGATTCATGATAAGGGATCCTCCATCCTCTGTCCAACGCCAAACACCAGGGCAACATGTGCCACACAGGGTAGACCAGTTCGTGGTAGAGACATACTGCATCTGCCTTCTTTGTGTTAACCATTCTGGAAAATCAATGGGATAAATGGCCTTGTTATCAGTGAATTGCCCATGTGCGAGGAGTTCAGGGTAGAAGTGAACCATTATATCAGATGAGATGAAGCCCATTTCCATGGTCGAGGACGAACCCAAAACAAGCTGATATGGTATTGTATAGAGAGTTTCGTCAGAGGAGGATATGAGATAGAACAGTTCCGCAAAAGCCAAACAGGTCACACTGCCTGGATGCAAGGTTTCGACCTGGTTATGGTGTCAAGTGATGTGTAATAGGGTACTAGAGGTGAAACCTACCCCGAGGACAGCGATGAACTGCTGTAACTGAAGTTGGCTATCATCACAGGAAAACTTCAGCTCCATTGGTACATCACGACCATCCACAGGCGACCATTTCCATCCTCTCTGCTCCAACCAACCCTTCCATGACGACATGGTCCTGGCTGAAGCCAGAATGGACAAACACCACTGTGGTCGTCGTTCTACTGCACGCAATGCAGCCAAGACCACCTCCCCTACCATGATAGAGCGTGTTTCGTGCAGCTGTGTCCAGAACCCATCACAGTAAACACTAGGTATATGGCCATTGATAGACTCTATAGCCCAGGTTGTCAAACAGATTTTTGAGAGCAAACCGAGGACATCAGGACTGTCCAACAAGGGATAGATGGTGGGGAAATTGACTTCCACAAGAACAGCAAGAAGAACCTCATTGCTGAGCTTCAGTAGGGCACAAATTGCGGTGCTCATGATGATAGCGGAAGACAAGTGCATACCATTCAAAATGGAAAACAGAAAGGGAGCTATGATAGGAATTGCCACATATCAAACACGATTACATTCGAGTGGTCTGGGAACGCTGTGTATTATGGTACTTTGAACCACATACAAAAAACAGAAAACAGATATAAAGTCATAGCCTGTCAGTCCACCAGCAACCCATCAGCCACCATTCTGATGCAACATGAGTTCATAAGTTGTTCACCATAAGCATCGACCAGCATAGAAACTCACCAGGTGATCTCTTCATTGATTGCACCAAGTTCTCTTTCGTTAGGGTCCAGGTCGACGCATACCCCATCCAGACCCTCTTTCAGCACCAGCATCGGCCCATTTATAATAGGGAAGGCTCCAGCTGTGTCCCAGGACATGTTTCTGTACATTTGTGTGGGTATACAATTTTGGGGGTTGACCACAACTGTGTAACGAAATCGCATATCCGGTGGGTTTTCAAGTGTGTATCTTCCTTCACAAAGGTTGATCACAGGTCTGCATTCCAAACTCATTGGTACCCAAGCTTCTGTGTATAGGTCTGATGTATGAGGGCATTGATTTCATCTGAGGGATGGTACTGACACCACCTGAGGGACTGCACTGCCTGCCACGTAGAATATCGCATGAGTTACTCTTCCATACTGAATTGGAACCACACATGGTTTAAAATCAGGAGCCTTTGATAATGACCAAGTCAGACCCACTCAAAAATATCAATGGAGAGTTTGACATATGATGCACAATTCCGACTTGGAACAACAGAGTTCAACCAACTCCACTTTGTCTGATAGTCCAGGCTTGCCCCATAAAGTATCACCATATTGAATTGGAGTTTCATGGTGTTCTGTCCACACTGACCACAAACGCTTGACTGAGTCTATGCCTTCAGCATCCTGATCTGCCTGTGCCATCCCTGCTCCTTTACCAGCGTGTGCTGCTTGCTTCCACAGAAAATTAAACAAAAGCTGATAGGGGTCATAACCTGAAGACTTGGGTGGTGGTGTCCATTGTCGTTTGGGTGTCATGTTTGGAGAAGTTGTCACTTGGAAAATTGAGAAACAAACAAGTACTGAAGTCATGCAGTCGACTACAACCTCTGCATGACGTTCCATGATCAGAGAACTCCAAAGTCCCCATATTCATGTCTCATGTGCTGACACCAAAGTCAGCAAACACAGCTGGGCAGCGATTAGCATATGGTATGGTTGAGGCCAATGCAAGGGTCTGTATGAGCAGGGTGTAGTGAGTGGTGAATGTGTGGGCCTCTTTGTAACACAATGTGACATATGTGACATCAGCGTGTTACCCATTGTCAAACTTCAGAAAGTATGCTTTTCTCTCTCCATTCCATCAAGATGTGCAACTTTGGTGTTGCTTTTGTCGCAACTTTGGTCGTTGTGCACATGGGGGCGAGGGTTTAGGCTCCTGGATGACGGGATCAGATGCGTTGTTGTGCCCCTCTAGACTAGGGATGTTGGATCGGGTGGAAAGAATTAATCATCCATTCATAACTGCCTACAAAACGTGGAGAATGCAGAACGTGCAACACTCAATCCACCTTCATTACTTCCATAGCATGACAATCCCGAAAGGTGAGTACTCTAGGGCTATGGGCTACATGAGCATGAAGCTAACTATTCCATCATGCTCAAAGCTTTGGACATCATGGCGAATGTGAAGCTCTCTGGCACTCTGGCTGTCATCAAGAAAGCGCAAGATATATCAGGCAATCCATGCGCTTTCAAAGGGTTCATGGAAAACTTTCATGAACATCTCCGTCAGTTCCTTGAAGCTAACGCTGCTCATTGTGCCATGTTCCTCTGCCTCACTGTGAACACAGAGGACATTATGGTGCATGTTCGTCGCGACAAAATAAACATTTGTGTGGGTTGAACCTCTAAAGTCCGCATTGGGCTGTACACTGACTTCAGATTCACAGTTTGTACTCCCAACAGACCCACACGGGTCACAGATACTCTACAGGCCAGCCTACCAGGTTGTTCAGATACCCTTTGACGACAATCTCTACCACTCCCAGATGACAGGCGACGCCAGCACAATCCTGTGACTCTTTACATCCTCAGCTGACAACATTCACCAGCATGCAGCCACCATCGCTGTTACGTTACTTGCGCAGCAATGACAACAACTCAACACTGCAATGACATAGCGATGTTAAGCATGAAGATCAAGTTCAAGTTTCCAACAACTAACAAAGGATAAGATCCTCTGCTAAGCTGTCCAGCGATTCGGTCAATGTGAGCAAGATATCGAGTGGATTAACCAGGTCAAGCTGAAGTAGCTTAGACCTGCAAACTATCTACTTATACAACGATTGTAGCTACTCATTTGCATACAAACTGCTAGAGCAACATCGTTTGTTTAGTAAACAGAATGTACCTTTGGTGATATCATAAATAGGAACATTGTTACGAACTTGTTTTCTTTTCTTCTCTTGTACCACCATGTGACTGCATTTGTCCTTCTCTTTTCTATGACCTTCTATATGACTGCAAAATGGCTCCGATGTAGTATTACTAAAACGTTCTGTCAAGTTCCATAGCATTCCAGTAGATACAAACAAGTATATACATTGTATGTATTTAAGGACTGCAAACTGGGTCGTAGCTCTTCAGCTTGACCTGGTTAATCATAACTTGTGTTTAGCAAAGAACTGTTGGAACTCAGAACCTCAGAAACCTCTGAGCGAGCTCGAACTTGAACCTTGTCTTGACTTACTGTGATTGGTTTGTTGAGGTGTTGACATTGCTGTGCAAGTGACGTAACAAACATGACATCAGAAACGATGTTGAGGAATGAAAATAAGTTATAATGATACAATGAACGATGTTATGAAGACATCATATCATAAATAGAAGGAAAAAGAAACGAATAGAATAATGACTTCATACTGATGTCATAAGTGACATAGTAATGACGTCTTAAATAGAATGGAAGGCATAGAATTGGAAAAGGGAACTGGGAAAGTGGATGTGTCCAGATGTTAATGAGAAGCATAGGTAAAGAAAAGGGAAAAGTGGCGCCCAAGAGCGCTAAAATGTCCAAGCAAGAAATATGAAAGAGAAAGTGAAGAAAAAACGAAGAAAAAGATAATGTCTGTGCATACAATTGTAACAATCGCACCTGCTGATACAGCCAGCATTGGTTGTCCCAGCAATGATGGACATGATCCTGACCAAGCGGGTGTAAAGAGAAAGAGGGATGAAGATGTAGCTTCAGATGCACAAGCTACACCTCGCAAGAAGACAAGGAAGGACACGTTGATCAGCCTACTCATGCTCATCGACTCGGCCATGGGCACACAGTTGATTGGAGTAGAGAATGCGGCAACCACTCTTCAAGACGTTGTAATTACACTTTCCAGAGCCATCAGAGTCGTAGAAGACATGCAGGATGCTATGAAAGCCACGTCATCTCATTTGGAATCGATCAAAGCAGCAGTAGATTCAGAGGAAGACATGTAGCGTAGTAGAGGGCATATTACCTGCCATGAAGCAAATTTGCATTTTGGACTGCATGTGAGAGTTCCATTGCAGTTGCTTTGCAGTTATGCTGTGATCAATCCTGGTTGTTGTTTCTCATGAATGCTGCATTGGAAAATATTCAACAAGGATACCGTGAGTTGGAAACGCGAGTTATTCGTGCTTTCCATACTATGGCTGGAAATGCTGCCCTGGTTGAGCAAGAGAAACGGCATGTTATGCAATTTTTGAACATGGTTCAGCTGGTGAGTATCTCACATTGTTCTTTGCCGTCATGTCAACTTATATGTGGATCCATGAAGAGTCAAGATGGCTTTGAAGTTGAAGAGTTCAATTGCATTACATCCAATCTTCAGCTCATGCTGTCTGCACTAGATGAGACCTCTCAACAGCTCAGTGACTACCCTGACATGGACACCATTCATGTAGCATACCGAGTGAAGTCCAGTGGACCAGGATGACCTAGGGTGGAAATCAATCGGGAAATACTGGCTGAGGGCCTTCTACTACATGGAGGTCCTAGTTTGCTGGCACTACCTTTTGGCTGCAGCAGCCGTACCATACAACGTCGAGCCATAGAATATAACTTGGTTGCACCAGGACACCCAGTCTGCACAGTTCATGTGAATGATGACCAGTCCACATCTCACACCTACACTTCCAGTACTGGTCTTATCTCTACCCTTTCTGATGCAGAGTTGGACCAGCTATTATATTCCATACTCCACACCTTCAACCACTTTGGGCTCCACATGATCACTGGTAGACTGAGGGCAGAGGGGCATTGTGTACCATGCTCACACATCTGGGAATCATTCATTCATGTCAATGGCGTGCCTAACAGGTTCGGACACCGGGAGATCAGTTGACAACCTTATAATGTAGCTGGTGCCAACTCCCTTTGGCATCACGATGGCCAACATGGTATGCACGCACTGTCATTTATGCTTCATTTGCATTAAAGCCCCCTCTTTCAAGGCCTCATACATTACAAATTTGTCATTCATGCCTTTGTGGATGGGAAAAGTCACATGGTTACAGGCATCCAGATCAGCAATAATAACCGTGCTGCCTCAGTCCTACAACTTTTTCATAAAGCAGTCGAGACTAATGGATGCCCCTGTTGCATAAGGGGGGACCATGGTACGGAAAATATCCAGGTAGCAGAGTTCATGGAGGCTCGTCATGGAATCAGGTTGTATATATGGGGACAGTAAGGCTCTGCTTTGTGCTTTTGCGACCACACCTCTTATCTCACTACCTAGATCCATGCATAACACACGAATCGAATGATTATGGTATGACGTCACCAGTAACTTTGGTAAGAAGTGGAAGAACTTCTTCCAAATGCTGGAAGTTCATGAGGGCCTCAATGCTGGATGTACCGGGCATCTGTGGCTTCTACACCACCTCTTCCACTTTTTGATTGAGTTGGATATGCAAGAATGGGCTATAACATGGAACTATCATACCTTGTGGCTGCATGGCCAACGGGATCGCTCTCCTCAGGATATCTTCCTCTTCAGTCACCTGCAAGATGGACCCTGGGGCATTGAACTGAAACCAGTCCCACCTGAAGAAGAGGTTTTGGATCCTGCCTCCTATGGTATTGACTGGGAGGAATTGGATGACCGCACCATCCAAGCGCACTTCATGGATCGACAAGAGCATGAGGAAGAGTTCTACCAGACCCATGATGACCCTAGTATCCCCTGCTATCTCAACCATGTTCCGGTTGAAGCACCTAACTGCCCATTCAACGGCAAACAAGTGGAATACTTAGATGGAAGGCTGTGAGCGGAATTTGCAGGTGACATGAGGAACATGGAAGTTCGTTGGTTGATGTGGAGATGAGCATTGGAGATATGCCTTTTGTTTGTTGGCAATACATCAGTCCCTTAAATTTCCTGCATGTACTGAAGTACCCAATGGATTCTGCATGACACTATTTTTGGGCTCAATCAGAAGCTTGGAAGCCACGAGTCAGTTTAATATAGATCTGAATCGGGACCTGATCGTCCAGCATTTGTCATGAACGTTCTTTGTCTTACTTCCGACTCTCAGTGCAGGTCATTGCTCCAATGTCTAACAAGAGCTTTCTCCAGGTGGGTGAATGATTTTCAGCTTTATTTCTCAGCTAATTGGGATTTGTAGGACGGAAGGTATCTGCCTGAGTTGCTCACATGAATCTTCGAAGCATGCCGCCCCACTGGAACTAACATAGACCCGAGAAGACCATCCCTTACAGCCATTCAGGACGTGTGCAGACTCTGGCGAGTGTTGTCTTTGGACAATCCCCAACTATGGACCTCTATAGCCTTTTGCAACCCCTCCCCCAATCATCTTCGTGTAGTGGAGATGTGGCTCATGAGATCTGCAGAGTATTCCCTCCACTTCAGTCTCTGAACACGAGATCCCTCACCTGCTGACGAGCAGGTCATCGATTCTTTATTCGCCAAACTCGGTATCCAATCCTCGTGGTGGAGTTCTATCGAGTTCGATTTTCATGGATATCAGCCAAGCAACTTCACATCCCTTATCGGCTGAGATATGGAATCACTATTGTATGCGGATATTATCCATGATGGATGCATCTCCTTCGAAGAGAGTAGTGGCATATGGCGCCACATCCTGGAAAATGCACCAATCATGGCTTTTCGTGCCTGTGGGAGGGATACCTTTCAGTCTCGCTGTCGGAAAGTGCTTCCAAACGTGTGCAGAGTAGGGAATGCCATCCCGTGGTCCTGAATTACAAGATTGTGTTGTTCTTTAAGACTGGAAGCTCCATGGCTCTGTCTTCTGTTGGAACTTACGCAGTTGGAAGTGTTGGATGTTGATCATGTCGATGTCTCTCCTCCTCTCAACAGTTTCACTTTTGCGGAGATGAGTCAACGAGTTCAAAACCATCTGAGAGGGCAACCACCCATTCACCTCGCCAACCTGTGCACTCTGACTATAGAGGGAGAGCCGGGAGCCAAGGAAATCCTGATGGGATACCTTGTGACCCCCAATCTATAGGTGCTTAGTACAGGACAACAAGGCATCCAGTATCAAGCTGTCGTCGGCTTAGTATACTCGACCCTCGGGTGGCTGGAGGTCTTGAGGTGCTGCATCATGGGCAAGGCAGACAGTGAGATTGCAGGGCAGTTGTTTCAGTGTCTTCAAAACTACCTGGTGGGCCTGATGGTGCTCATGCTAAAGTTCGATCCCACAGCAACATATATCACAGCACTGTTCAGTGAAACAGATCAGGTCACTCTATACTTGCTAACGAATCTCACTCATCTTCATGTCGAGGCTCCTGGAATCACTGATCCTTTTACAAAAGCACTGTTGACCAGCTTGGTCACTCCAAAACTTTGGAGCCTATATTTGGGCCAAAAAGGGGATTATCTGGCATATATCCTGGAGTTTGGCAAGCAGTTGCATTTCTCCTTGAAGAAGTTAGTTATGTCCATCGATGAGAGGTCTGCTTCTGCTTTCAAGACTTTTCTCAACTCAGAGTGATGTGGGCACCTGAAGGAAGGGGAAATAGGTATATTTACTCATGCTCGTAGTGAATCAATACTAAGTTTATCTGCACACACAGTTATCCATACTGGTCAAGAGGTCTATTGGTTCAGACCTGAACCATGGGGCATAGGGTTTGCATATATGGGGAACAGTGGGTAGTATGAAGGATGTGTGACCATCAGGATATAGTAGCAGTTTCTCTACTCAAATATTAATCATATTTGTAGTGCATCCGGTGCATGGAGAATGAAATTGACATGTACAGGATATTACCATTTGTGTTACCCCATTCACTGCAGCTTTAGTCCTGCTTTCAGAGAGCTTGATGACTTCATAGAATGCAAATGAAAGGCTCATTCTGGATGTGATTTAACAGTAGTGCTGGAGTCGGGAGATGGATCCAGACCGCTCATAATTTCTACCCTTAACGTGGCTGACAATTGTTTGATGTGAGCATGAATGCAATGCTGACCATTGTTTGCTACTTCATAGTGTTCTAGATCATATTGCTGCTGCTCATATTTGTTGACGCTAATGATGTATTCTTCAGGTTCAGGGCAGTCTGGTGTTGGGATAAGGCTGTCAATGTTCAGTTCGAGAGCCCAAGCGTGTTATGAGCATACTAGTATGGGGCTCACAAACAAGGGCCATGATAATTGTTTGGTGTGTCGTGTTGAGGCAGATGCCGGCAGCTGCATTTGTCACATGCCAAAATGCCAACCGTAAGGCACTCAGGGTCGGAGGACTCATCTCGACTTCCACTCAAGCTCCTGCCATGATGAGTTCCTTGCTTCATCCAGCGACTTTGGTGTCGCTTCATTCTGCGACTTTGGTGTCACTTTTCATTGCTTAATGCCATTTGTCTTGGGTCGAAGGCTGACCTTTCTCTTCTAGAACGCTACATTGAGCACTGGTGCATCCACATGCTCAGATCCCGTTAGTCACGTCTTCCACCAGTCAACGTCTTCTTACACGTTTCTTTCCCCTAGGTAGACTCCTCTTTTAAGGAATCGGCAATCAATCAGCCCAAGGGGTGCAAGCCTGATGATGGTATGATATTCCCCAGTATAATAAAGTGTTGCGTTTTTATGTCCTCTTGCAGATATTCAACCATGGGAAGGTTGAGTTGGGGCATTCCTAGGCACCAATAATGGCTTGTTCATCACTAGCCCAAATACTTCTGTGCTTTACAACCCTCCCCTTTCCACCTGAATGCTCCAGCTTAGAAAAGACTATAGATTTGGACAAGATGACCCGCTCTTGTGGCCTCAACTCTTCTATCATGACCGATGTCACTACGCCATCATCAGGCGGGTGCCTGAGGATGCATCTGACCCATTATGTGACTGGTTCAATGATGCCGGCGAGGTTGAGTTCATTGCTGACAGCGATGATGTCCTAAACGGCATTGGCAACATTCACAAACTGTATCTATTGCATCATTTGGACGATATTGACAGCATCAATAAAAGATTTCAAACTTATCAGAGCAGCGTGTCAAGTTCAGGCATAAACAAGTATGTATGTGTGTTGAACTACCGCCTGCAAGAAAGCTATAATCAGCTTCTGAAACTACCGATGACGTGTGATGAAGCTCACAGAAGCTATTCCTTTATGCAACGGTGCTACCTCGAGCTTCTTGCGGCGTTGGATTGGATCGAACAATACCAGCCACAGATGGAAGGTCAAACTTCGTCTCATGAGGGCGAGGCACCAGTATCATGACTGATGGGGGCATTTGTCCAGGATCACAAGACAGTGTCTCAGCTGGTGAAAGCTGGCATTCCCATCTGGGTCGTTTGTGAGCACACATACCACCCTCACGTTCAAATCATGGAGGATGCACCAGTTATAGTAGCATCAGGCTATGCTGATTTTGAACCACTAGATCCTTTGCAAGAACCTGTCTATGTTGGCATCTGTGGTGTTGACATGATTGTAGCACGGGAACATTACTCTAGCCGAGCAATGGAGTGGGGTGACCTGTTTCAACAAATTACTTCTTCCCTTGCTGGTACGTCTCTTCTTGGGTATTGAAACGGGCCTCTCACCTTAATATTACCTTGGTCTAACAGCTCCTGAAACAGCTCCCAGAAGTTCTTCCCTGTCATCATCTAACCTCACTGGTATGTCACCCCCTTCTGGATAATCATTGGAATATCTCTGATGTTCAAGCCATCTCAGCCCATGAATCTCCTACCCTTCCATCTGGTGAACACCCTCCAAAACAAGTGAAGGTCACTTCGCTGCCTGGTACGTTGCCCTTACTGCAGTGGAAATCATAGGTTGGATTGATAAATATTTGACAGCGCATAAGGTATCTGGACTGGTTAAACAAACAAAGGACTCTGTGCAGAGTGATCACTGTGGTGGTCAGAAATCTCACGGTAAAGATGAAGCGATGTGTCAACAATGCCTGTTCTCATTGCATACTATAACAGGATCTCAAATGAGTCACAGTCAAGGAGGCAACAAGATGCGTGACAAATTCCACATTATTGCATCTGACTTCGCTCCACCGACACCAGATGCATGGGCAACAGCCTTGGGTGCAGTCAACCATTGCAAAACCCACCCTGCTGCTGGGTATGTACTACCCAAGTATAGGTTGATCTTGAATGTACTGTCTGAAAAGCATGTTAAGTATCTGCTCACCTGGATCAAGTATCGCAATGCTTTGATCTTCCAGGCTATAGATACAGCACGTCCTCCTCCGCTGTGGAAGGCCCAGCTTTGGAGAATGTTTTTGGCTCTTAGCATCACCGGATTTGGTCCTTCTGCACCTGCACCTGTGGTCAAGGAGGGCGAACTGGAGGAAGGTGAAGTGGCAGGCATTGCAGTGTCGCACACGTTCACCCAGAAGCAAAAGGAGATTGTCTACCAAACCCTAAGTTGCTGCACTCGATGTTCTGGCATATTGATCAACAAAGAGGTTGCCACTCGCTCTGACACTCACTTCTGCTGGCAAGGTAAGGAGCATGAGGCAGTGGATCTGGACGATCCAATGCTGGTACAGGAGATCTTGTGGGAGCTGACTGACCTCAATTTTCAATTTGAGCTCCTGGCCATGGATTGTGCCAGACATCCGAGCTCCACCGCAGAGGATGTACATGAACAGGAGCTGGATATGGAATTGCGGGACGAAGCAGTCAGACAGTGCTTTCCTGAAGAAAGCAAAAGGATTCCTCAATGGGTGCACGAGGTGAAGGGTTTGGCTGCTAGTGAGATCCGAGGACAGGCTCCCTATCTTATCAAGCTTCTGGCAGTGATGAGAAGCTGGAAGGGCTCTGAATCACAGCCATGGGTGACTGTGTCTCGCACCAATGAGGATCTCTTCACGGATGCTGAGCTTGTTCTTCTGGAACGTTGACTGGCAACTTTCTACACACAAACCTTTTTTGATGACTTTGGTCAGCCGTGTACTTTACCTCATTGTCCTTGTTGATCATTTGCTCCACTTCTTGTCATCATTTTTGCTTGGGACTTAGAGTACTTACAGATGTTCAGATATTACATAGAAGCAAATTTGCATGTATCATAAATGGCACAAAAAAATATTGATGGTAGTCATGCTTGCAAGTTGATCTGCAATCTTATCAGTTTCCTTTCCTGAGTTTGCTTGTACTTTTGTTTGTACTCCTCGATCAAAGGCCTCTTTGACCTTGACCTGTTACTACTACTACTTGCTCGTTTGTAACAACTCTGGTGTTGTAATATATTTTACCCAACTTTGGTGTTGGGTCACTATCAATATTTCAGGGTTATTGTGACTCTGCTCCTTCCGCCCCTTTCACCCAACTTTGGTGTCAGGCTCCTAGTAACATGTCGAGCTCAAAACTGACTTTGGGGTTAGGAGCTTTGGCATTGATTGAGACGAATAGAAGTTGGATAGCGGGCGTCATCGACACAACGGGCATTTGAACCTTACATGATGCAAGCATGCCAGGTAATGGGAATCTGAGTTAAAGGTGTTGAGCAGTAAGCAGACAGGTACGATTTGGTGGTATTAGGTTACATTTCATGTTTCTAAATCGCTTATTTACGCCAGGATGCCTACGAAAGTTACTTTCTCCCCACAAAGTCATCTTCTCCCACGTTGAGGTTTGAACTTATTAGAACCAATGTGAAATTGATATTCGTAATCTGGGACCTTTAGGAAGAAGGCAACCATGTGCTGCATTGTGTTTTTGGGGCAATCGTGAGGGACATCGTCTTTGGTGATTAGTATGGTCAAGGTGTCCAGGAGTTGTTGCTCATCTTCAGTGAGCATGGGCTGCACTACAAGATGGCCATGCATCATGAGTGCATTCTTGTATGTGCTGCAGCAGTTGTCGTATATGGTTTTCCTGGCACCAATCATCTCCTGGATGTGGATCAGTTGAATCAGGACTCCACCTGGGATGGAGGGGTAAATCGGGGGATGAGCGCTAGTGTCGATGCCTACCAGCTGATACAACTGCTCTATCAGACAGCCTGTATGGGCCCGAGTATATGGGAGGCTGTATGATCACTCTCTGAACCAACGCATCAGTTGTTGGAGCACCAAACGACAATTGTCTTGGGTCTCGATATACTGTCTCTGTGGTGTTTGGTTGATGTTTGGTTGGCTGCTTGCAGGGAGAGGGAGATGGGACATAGAAGACAATGCAGTCGGAGCATTGCTTGCCACTGCCGTATTGACTGGATGATTCTGGGGAGCAGCTTCCAGATCACTATGGCCCAGTGGCATGCTATGTTGAGAAGAAAGGGGTAATGGTGGGGTTGTGACAGACAGAAGTGCTATGATCATCCCTGTGGGCAGTTGACCAGAGGTTGAAGGGATCAAAATTGACTTGGAGGTGGTGAGTTATCTATGCCATTGACATATATTGCATGGCTCACCTGGTGGTCATCGGGATAGATATACATTGCATAGATGGGATGCGTCTCCCAATCCTGGCCATGATGGTTTTGTGTGCAAAGCCAAATAGTGTGTTCATTGTAGTGACTGATTGGTCGTGCTCTGTCTTGAGCAATGTCACTTGAAGGGATATATACTTGTTGGAGACGGCCATATTGTTTGAAGCATGACTCTGCGATTGTTGGATTACTAAAGGGTACTGGTCTGTGAGATGTTGCCAAGAAGGGGTTCTCATCTGGAAAGTAGGTGAATAGGTGACCAAGCACCCTGGAAACATTACCCTCACCACTGTCAAGGGCCTGGAAAGGGGCATGGAGGGTAACGAGGTTGGATTGACCAGTGATGGGAAGGGGAAACACCTGGGTTTCACAAAATTCACGAATGGAAGGGCCTTCATTGTATTCAACACATAAGTGAACAAGTGCCTGTACTGATTCTTTTAGGGGCAGGTCAATGCAATCAAGTGGTGGACATAAGCCAAACTGGTTACCTACCAATGGAGCCCGCTGTAATAGCTTGAGGGAGGGGGTTACGATGTGAATGGTCAGTTTCTTCGGGATTGCTTTGAGCTGTGAGGATGTTTGAGTCTGTGGGTGAAAGTTGGGAGCTTGCAGTAGTGTGGAGAGTGGGATCCAAGTCTATGATTTGCTCAGCAAGTGACTGCAATCACTCCTCCAACGACTTGTTCGGCTCTGCAGACAGCTATTGGAGTGGATTGGCAGTGATAAAGAGTGATTTGACTTACTGTCGGCTTGCCGAAGATATTCAATATGGGCCGGATTGTAGTCGTCATAATGAGTGCTATAATCTGGTGCTGGATCCATTTCTTCCAAGAAGGGGACTTCCCATTGCGTCGGTGTGTCTTCCTCATCGTCCGGGCTGTCAGGTGTAGATGGTTGGGAGAAGGGCATGTAATCGGGGTCAGGATCAGGAGGGATCCAAACATGGTTGTTTAGTCCTATCGAAGAGATGTCAAGCTGGAGAGAAGAGGTGTTAATTGAGGTGGCAGAAGGTGGCGAAGAAGAATCCCCGGTCATAGATGTGGTGGAATTGGATGGTACAGGCTCTGAGGATAATTATGAGTACTGGTTTGGTTATGAGGAAGAGTAGCAGTAGTACCGTGAACAAGTGACACGGGAGGGGTGGGATTGAGAGATGGAAGTTCTGTATAGGGGACCTTGAGCACTCATGATCAATATGTGAAGAGCTGGGTTACAACCTTGAGATGCAGGGTCCAGTAGAACAGTGACAGTGTGTCATGAGTGACTGCATGCTCTAGCTGCCAGATCTGGGTTTTGGTCTGGTTGGAGAGACGGTAGACGAGTTTGAGTAGAGCGTCGGGGGTTTACTAGGTTCGAATCACTCATTGACCTATACACGAACTATTGGGCTAATTACCGGCCAACGGCTGTTACAAGCAGCTGTTGTACCCACACTATACAGGGCAGTAAACAAATTTTATATTATACAAATGGTGGGAGCACTAGTTGGAATATCTAAATGGCATTGAATGAATTGGAGATAATTTGGGAGAAGAACCAGGCATCAAAAGCAGTAGAACAGGTAGGTGTGTCAGGAATGTCCAGTAGCATCTTCCACATCCCGTCATTCATGTGGACATTGATTTGGGCAAAACAGGTGTGAATGTTAAGAGGTGGAGGAACATGGTTCGGAAAGCAGATGCTTTTGGAAAGCTGGAAGGTGTTTAAGCAACATTACAGGTCCAGATAGAGAGAGCACATACTAAGGTTGCTGTAGTAATCTTGAACTGCAGTGAAGGTGAGCAAGATTCATGCCAAGACAGATTGGGTAACTCACGCAGATTTGGTAGTCGTCTTTTGGAGGAAGACTGTGAAGCCCCGTGGTGGCATATATGAACATCTTGAATCTGAAAAAGGGATCGCTGAGAGCTGCTTTGTTGTGCCTTTCAGTTGTTACAGAGGTGTATGTGGACGGTACACCTTTGCCATGGAAGAACCAGTAAAGATGAAGTTCAAATAATTTTGTGAAGAGGGCGAGGAGTGGGTATGGGGTATCATGGGCAAATTCACTGTTTCAGATGCCAACAGGGAGGTGTACCAACACAGCTGCCACTGTGTCTGGTAAACGGTGGTAGAGGGCAGCAAGAAATTGGGGAGGAGTGGCTAGCTTGCTATGTGGCTTGGAGAACGTCTTTGAAGCAGCAGGTGAGCAGGTAAGTAGAGCGGGGAATGAGACTGTGCTTACACTGACGAAAGTGCAGGGTGGTCCGCCAAAGTAACCCTCGTCCAGCACAACAGAGAACCCGGATTGGAGAGCATTGAGAGTGGGGTTTTCAAATGGCTGGGCAGTTGCAGCACATGCTGCAGGGTTCATGTCGAAGAAGACCATGGCGAATGCGATAGCTCAGGCCTTGCTTACAACTGCTTTAGAGAGTACGTCACCGAGGGAAGAGGGCTGTAAAGGTACATTTGAATAGTGCAAAAAGGCGTAGTGAAAATGGGTAGGTATTCACCTGCATTTCCAGAGTGAGTATAACAAACTGATTGAGGGGGTGAAGCAGATCACGAGGTCGAGGCTCATTCGCCACCAGATGCAAGATAGGAGAGAAGGCCTGGAATCCTTCGGGGTCTAACATATGAAGGAGGGAAGGAGTGATGGTCTCAATGAAATCTGGACCACATATCAAGTATAAGATGACCCATGGCAACACTGGAAAGGGAGCACTGTGGAACTGGTAGATAAAGGAAGCAATGAGAGAGCCTTGCTGGTGCAGTGTTGCATGCCGGGATGTGTCATCACTCAGGATGGGAGTCAGATCGGGTATAATCCAAGGGTCATTGCATGCTTCTTTCCAGGAACTGGAACTAGCAAGGTGCTCAATGGCTCTAGAGTAGATATTGCACATAGGGCCAGGACCTGGAGAGCATGCTCTATGTAAAAGTTAGAGAGCGGAAATATGACCCAGATAAGAGTAGGAAGTGAAGCATGCACAGTTCCAACCGTTGTATTGGTGTGAAGAGGGAGAGGAGTGTGGGTAGACCCTCACAAGATTGTGTGCCGGCAGGTGGCTTGAATTCATATTCAGAGCAGGTGATATCAGTTGCGATTTTGATCAAGCTCATTAAGAATCGAGCGCTGGTATTCAATGTATCAACAACAACATTGATGGGCATGGTATGCACCACTATCTTACAGTTCACCTGTTTTGCCCAAAGGTGCATCTGGGTGTGTGTAGCAATGTCTGTACTGGATAGGGGTGTTGGCATAAGTACAGACGGTATAGATGGTGAAGGAGTGGGCTGGTGAATCAGTGACTGTGAGCAGTTGTCTTGGGATACCATTGGTACAGAAGGTAGCGGCATGGGGTCCTGGTTGTGGTTCGTTGAAGGAGGGGGTACAGGAGACATCAAGGATAGTGGGTGAATTAGAGAGAGTCTAGGTTGAGAATCCGATCTGGGTCGAACATAGTGGGCAGCTTGAGACTAAATGTCTTGGTAAGTTTGGAGTGATACAATGGTGGCTGTATTGACTAACACTAGTGGGTGAAAGCTCAAGTTGCCTGCAAGTTCCTATTACCGGCACGGGTGGGGTGGTGGGTCGGGTCTGAGATGCACTGTATCAGCTTCAAAAGCTAAGAGCACAGTTGAAGAGGGAGAATCACCTCCTTGGCTGGGCATAGCAGTGGACTCAAGCACTCCTGCAGAATTTGGACATGATCACAAGGAGGTTTGGTGAGCAACCTGCTCAGCTCCAGCATTAAGTGCCATGAGAGGCAAGCATGGTACTTTGCCTGCTGAGGTAGCAGTATGTCACTGGGATCAATTGAGCATCCAGTGAGGGTACCTTCCAAATGCCCATAAGTGGGACCTAGATAATTTGGTTAAGTCCAGTGGTTACAGGTGGGAGTGGATGAAAGTACATATCAGTAAAATGGGTATCTTTTCCCTTGTTTGAGGGTTGGCATCAAAGGGAGTCGCACTCCGATTATGCTGAAGTGCTGCGACCTCAGGATACTGAAGGTTGAGATCGTTTATAGTGGTGCAGACTCTCAATTCAAATCATGGTGGAGAACAGCTGGACCAAAATTGCAGAAGTCGGAACGGCTGGTTGCAAAGTGCCGACAGATCTGGAGATAATGGGTTCACGTCGGATACTGGGAGCCGCCTGTTTTGCGGAGAAAGAAAGGCCTCCAGCACCGTGGTGATGTCGCTAGGTTTGATTATGTCCATTGGATGAACAGAGAGATAGGTGTACAAGCCAAGCCGCTTCACTTCTGAGACAAGGGTGGGGAGGCAGGTTTGGTCGAGAGTACATGAATGAGTCCCTATTTCATCTATAACCTCTTCACCTTGGAGCACAATCTGGGGAGGTAAAAAAAAAAGGAAAAAGAACAGTAAGTGGTAATGTAAACGAGAATGGAGGGCATACAACTGACATGGAGTGGGTAGATAAATATGCCAATCTGATTTATATGAGGAAGAGGACCTGCTGCCGTTGAAAGTGGGTTGCGAGCGTGAGCCTGGGTGAAGTTCATTGCCTGACTAAGAACAGCTGATGGTGACTGGTTGGAACTGTGACGAGAAGCACTCGCTACCCGTCATACATTGGCATTGCCCTGAGCATGAGCAGGTATGCTGAAAGAACTTGTAATGGGTGTGGCTGGAGGTGGTAATGGAGGATTGAAAGAATTGAGAGAGTTGGCAGTGTATGGGAGCACAGGATTATGAGGAGAGCTCAAGGTCAAGGGGAATGATAAAGGTGCTTGAGATGGATGTTGTGGATTGGTATTAAGGAGAAATTGGCGAAGCTGTGGGAGAAAACCAGAAATCCACACATAGTCATCTGCTGGGTTGAATCCAGGGTTGCTGGTGGTGAAGATAGACAATTCCTGTCATAGATATCGTTTAACTGACAGTATGTACTTGGACTCACGACCACTTATGTCTTTGACACTGTCAATAAACTGTGCGATCACAGTGGGTGTCAAAGAGAGAATTAAGTGCTGGTCTTGCACGTTGTGAATAGCGCTTAATAGCGCGATGATTTTTTGGAGGTGGTTTGTGCTGCTCATGTTGGTGGGGTGGTGCAGGAGACAAAAGTGTGGAAGAAAGTGGGGGATACTAGTTTTGCATGCAGTAATACCTATAAAGCACACGCACAGTGTATCAGGTCAAAATTTAGTGTAAGGGACATTCCGAAGATCATGCCGAACCCGAAAACCGTCAGTTCAGTGGTGTGTTAAAGTTTATGTACACGATAGATAGTTAGTGTGAACAGTGTAAACTTGTTTAGAATTATAAGGCAAGACGCGTGGATCCCAACGAACCGTCGGATGCCGTGACCGCGCTGGACTCCACCGGCTTCCGCTTGTTTTCGGATTTGCTCGGGCCAGCTGGTTCCAGCTGGTTTCAGCTGGTTTCAGTTGGTTTCCACTGGTTTCCGCCGGATTTGGTGGGTCTCATTGAGTTCTGTTGGGTTTCGCCGGTTTCTATCGGGTGCATGCACAAAATTAGGATTTTGTCCAAAGAGGTCCACCATAGGATTGTTTGTACCTAAACAAAAATCCTGAGGGCGGCGTGAAAGAATCCGGCCTACGATTTCTTGAATAGCTGTACTACTATGAGCACTCCATGACCGCGGCCATATCCTCCATTTCGCCATCAATCCAACACACGTACTAAAAAGGAAGTCCGAGTTTCCTTTCAACAGCCGAATATCGAGATCGACCATCATTGCCAGAAAAAGCCTTTCAACTTTAACGATTCAAGCTCGCACACACTGGCAGATGATGGTCAACCACTGTACGTGGTTAGTTAGCCAGAGGGCAGATACCGATTTTTGGGATCCATGTACGTTCTCCTAGCTCATGAACTATGAACTCGCAAGCTGATCATGGTTCAGGTACGGCGACAGCGTTGGTCACAGTCAGATTGTTCCAAGAACATGACGGATCAGGAACAAATCAATGCACTTCCACCAGCGTTTTATCCAACTTACCAGGGGGCGAAGCTTCGTACTAGTGGATTATTATGAAAGAGATCTATCGCTTACTCAAGCAGGGCCAGACTGTCGAAGACCTATGGGAGAGGTAGGAGATTATTGAGCAAGTTGTGGAGCGAAAATGGGAAGCCTTATGGAGGGAATGAGTCTTCGGACTGGCAGCGTCGCTTCCAACAGCAGCTCATCAACTGAAAAGCACCGGTGGCAGTCGTCTACCATCACCTCCACTAGCGATACTTCGTTCACTGGCCCCACTCATAGCTCATTTGACGTCGATCCACTGATGCAACGGTCATTTCGTCGATTTGGGTCAACCCTAGTACCGCGTCAGTTCCCACTTCGAGTAAATTTTCAGGCTTCATTCCAAACTTGTGATATAGCACTGACTTGTGTAGTAATATGCAGGTGCCATATCGGCGTATAGTAAGACCGCTTTTTGCTCGTGTTCATTTCCCTCCCTCCGGCTAAACACCGCCTAGACTCCGTCAAACCTGCAGGCCTTCACGGATCTTGAGCCTTATCTCCCAGCGGGCTTGTACTAAAGGCTTCATTGCGTACGTGCTACCTTCCGAGTCAGCTCCGAGTTAAGGGGCGTAAGGGCTGGAGGTCGGGTTTGATTACAAAGATCATTATTCTGAGGCTATTGCAGAGATCAACAAAGGACTGGCAGACGGAAGCATCGAGCGCAAATTCTACATCGCGGAAGGCCTCGAAAACGCATCTTCAACATTACCCCTTCTCTTCACAGGAGGAAATACCGGCAAGCTGTAAGTTGAGTTTCTTGCTTCACTGGAGTATGCATGGTGGGTAATGCTGCGACATAGGGTGGTGAAGGTGTCAAATCTGATGAAAGCGAATCCGTAAAACCGGTTCTTCCAGACTCTCGTCTGTGTGATTTACTGTGTAAACGATCTAATTAGGTGAAATTGTAGAACCTACTAAATGAGGGAACACGAATGTCATTCTAACCACGGTTTCGACTGGAGACGCTACCATACTCTGAGTGCCTACCATCGCTATTTCGATCGATCGTCTTCGAGTCACTGTTCCGAATGTGATGGCATTTTGTACGTCTTGGGTTTAGATGGGTCTTTCCACCAAGTTGAGGTAACATGAAATGGTTAAGTGTCGCTTATTACCGATGCCCCGTGGGACTTCAACTACCCGTACGCGTGCTATGATTCATTCAAGCTTCTTGTGGATCAACGAAGCAATAGTCATTTGACCGAATTTTTCAGCGGATTGAATACATGATGAAGCGAGTTAGGTGAGTGTTTGATTTTATTGTTTTCTCTTCATTCTCATTCGGGCAGCGGAATAGAGCAAATCCCAACCAGGGGGGCAAGCGGTTGTGTCAGGATTTCAGGAGTGCGCCGACTTTTCACCATACATCTACCTATCATCCGTGAGGTAAAAGTGCAGCTCTGGAACTTCGACGGACGCTGAACGCTGAACATTCAACAATGCAACCCGTGCTGCCATCACCATCAAGCATCACGAGTTATGGGACTCTTCGAAGTATTACTACCGTGTTAAGGCATCTATGAATTCAAACACACTCTCTATTCTCGCTAGGCGGTATATGATCCGTTCTCTCAGACCGACCTTTAACCGTCTATTGGATTCGCAAAATCGACATCGCGAAACTTTGACAAATTTCTGCCACATGGTCAGTCAGTGTACGAGGCGGACAGCTTCTTCGCTTTACTCTCGTCTATACCAGGCAGTCATGCACTCGCTAAAATCGCGGAAGTCTGTCGCCTCGGGAGAAAGCAAAACACTCACTGCCCGGACAATACAGACCACCTGTACTGCTGTGCGTATGTGCAACTCTGAATAAACCTCGGCTCATCTGCATCGGGTTTTCTTTTGCGTAACCGTGTTCAAGCTGGTATATATATACCGGTTTTGTGGAGCAAGAATCCCCATCGGCTCCACAGAGAAGACCACCCAAGCTTTTCTCTACCCCGAAAAGGATGAAGACCGTCTCGGCTTTACTGTCAATCGCCGCTGTACTGGGTGCTGCTACAGCCTCTCCTACGCTGCAGGCTCGCGCTCCGTGCACGACTCCGGTCAGGATATCAGGCAACCCGTTCCAAGGGCGTACGCTATATGCGAACAGCCACTATGGTGACTACGTCCGTGCTGCGGCCAACCAGATCAGCGACTCTTCGTTGAAGCAGAAGGCATTGGCAGTTGCCAATGTCGGGTCTTTCTTGTGGCTGTAAGTTCACAGTTCTTCGGATATCAGGTTTGTCGTTGATGTGATGTTGCAATAGCGATACGATCTCCACTATCTCGACCTTCGAACAACACTTGAGAAACACCTCCTGCTCAGAAGTTTTTGGCGTTGTCATCTACGACTTGCCCGGACGTGACTGTGCTGCCAAGGCTTCGAACGGTGAGCTCGCTGTCGGCGAGATCAATAGGTACAAGACTGAGTACATCGACCGTGAGTATCCCTCGAATTCTTCTATTTAAAAGTAATTACTCATCGAGATTACAGCCATTGTCAAGATCATCAAGGCCCACCCGGAAGTGGCAATTGCCGCCGTTATCGAACCCGAGCAAGTACATTCTTTTAGTTATACTAGATGATTACTTAGTGTTGCGTTTAGCTCCCTTCCAAACCTGGTTACCAATGCCAACCTCGCGACCTGCCAGGCTTCTGCTTCTGGATACAGAGAAGGTGTTCAGTACGCTCTCCGCAACTTGAACCTTCCCAACGTCGCTATGTACATCGTGAGTCTTAATCACCCTGTGCTATGAAAGGGAGCTGCTAACATGGCAGCAGGACGCCGGACACGGTGGCTGGCTCGGTATGCCGCAATGACTTGTATGCAAAAACTCGCTGACATGGCCGCTTAGGCTGGGATGCCAATCTCCAACCAGGTGCGCAGGAACTTGCCAACGCCTACAGAGGCGCTGGCTCTCCCGCCTCAGTCCATGGATTCGCCACCAACGTCGCTGGATGGAACGCATGGAAGAAGGTCCCCGGTGAATTCGAGAATGCACCCGACGGTCAGTACAACAAGTGCCAGGATGAGGACCGGTACGTGACCAGGTTCGGTGCTGCCCTTGCATCTGCTGGTATGCCCAACCACGCTATCGTCGACACTGGAAGGAATGCTGTCCAGGGATTGAGGTGGGTTCTCCTCTGGTAACTATTACTGCAATTTTTACTTACCATTCGATAGGCAGGAGTGGGGTCACTGGTGCAACGTGAACGGTGCTGGATTCGGCGTCAGGCCAACGACTAGCACATCCAACAGTCTAGCTGATGCGTTTGTTTGGGTCGGCGAACTCTCGTCCTTCACATGAAACACATTTCTGATGATTCGAAAAACCAGGTCAAACCCGGTGGTGAATCCGACGGAACTTCCGACACTTCTGCTGCTCGCTACGATTCTTTCTGTGGTTATCCTGATGGTGAGCTTCCATTCCAATGACTTGAATTACAAGAGACTTATGTGAATGCTATATTACAGCCTTCAAACCAAGCCCTGAAGGTGAGATGATTTTCTGTTTCTTTGAAAGTGGGACATTATTTACCGACAACTTCCTTTCAGCTGGTCAATGGAACCAAGCGTACTTCGAGATGTTGCTCAGGAACGCCATTCCTTCCTTCTGATCTGATAATCTGGGATAAAGTCGGAACTTGGGGAGCTTGTAGTCTGCACAATTTATATTTCAATCGCAATCAATCAGATATTCTGCATTCACCTCGATGTGCTGAATAAAGTTACTCAAATGAATGAAGAATTATTATTCTTTCCGAGTCATCGAGGTGCTTATCTACCGAGCTTGCGAGTGGCTGAGTCGGCCTAGGGGGTGACTCTCAAATCATTGGACATCGCCTTTTAACCTGACGAAGATCCCGACACAGACTCCAAGTCAGAGCCTAGCATCTGGCGAACATCCCTTGACTCGGAAGTAGGGATCAGGCTAGAAAAGGTCGTCGTAAATGGACCTACCGAGCCTCCTGCGCTACGCTAGGCTACCTGGCGAGGAGGTGCTTCGGAGTCGTTGCGGGGTGCAAGTAAATTCTGAATGTTTCGTGTCAGAGTTCTTTCAATGCACTTTTTCTTGTTGCCAGCTTGAATGCTCAGAGTCAAATACTAGCTGCGGGTATTTTAAACCATCGAGTCCACTGGTGGCTTTGTGGCTAATGCTGAGTGTTCCGGGACGAGCACTGGAACGCCCTGCCTCGAAGCAGTTACGATCATGGTTCGACCTGTTATTTATCATAGCACCAAAGTCGAGGCCTGAAGCCGAAGTGATGAGAGCGGTGATGGAGAGCAGGCTGAGGCTGAGTGGTGTCTGGGGGTCTAGGCGCAATTTCTGTGACTGTGACAGCCGTACTCACAACAGTAGACATTTTATACGACTGTCCCCCTCTCGACTGTCGAAACCCCTTGCTCGTTGTCGGCCCCAGTTCCGCCAGGGTTTATTGAAAACCACCATTTATTCATCTTCTATTCTCGGTTTCTAACATTTATTTCTCTTTGCGACTTGCTCGCTATCTGCTCGGTGTCTGGACTGCCTCTTTCTTGTTTTCAGCCCTTCACGTCCTTCATTTCCCTTTGGCTCTCAAATATAGATGGCCTCGAATAGTCGACAAACAAAAACGCAACGCAAGGGTGCTGCTGCTGATGCAGCTCGGTGTGTCGTGATATATTTCCTCGATGACCATCCAGCTTACTTTCTTTTAGTCGGCCTTCAGCCTGGTCTGGCGCGCGAGCATCTCCCACTTTCTCTCCTACAAGCAGCTCTCCTCGACCCACAAACCCTGCTTCAAGCCAGGGTGGCAACTTTCCACCTCTCGGGCAAACCAACGGCAACCGGCAGGATACTTCTCATGATCGCGTAATTCAGGCTCTCTCTGGGTTGACGGTGCGTAACAAGCCGCCCCTTGAAGTATCGAAGGCTCAATGGTCTCTTTAAACTCAGGGAACCACAATAACACTTTCAACCAAGACTGGCCAACGCTATGAAGGCGTCATCTCCTCTACGAATAACGAAGGCGATACAACCGGTGTCACGCTCAAGGATGTCAAGGAAATATCTAATCCCGGCGGTCCTCTCAAAGATCAGCTGTTCGTCGCATCGACCAACATTGAAACCTGGGCATCTGGACCTGCAGATGCAAAAATGACCAACGGTGACTGTGAGTTGTCAACAATCGGTCTGCACGGCGATAGCAATTACAATTCTCTTCATAGCTTTCCGAACCGACTCTGACATCAGCCAGAAGAAGCTGGGCGGCACCGAGCGTGAACTGCAGGCATGGCAAGCCCCGGTTGATGCCCCAGCATCATCGCAAATTGTTGGAGGTCTTGGTGATGATGTTACATTTGGCCCGGGATCCAGCAATGGCTCATGGGACCAGTTCTCCGTTAACGAGAAGCTGTTCGGCATCAGGGCTAGCTTTGACGAAGATTTATACACCACTAAACTCGACCGTACGGCTGCAGACTTCAAGGAAAGGGAGCGGAAGGCGCAGAAGATTGCTAACGAAATCATTAACGTGCGTTACCGCTCTCTTGAGCCTATTGATAGCATCAAACATTTTGTCGCAACAGTCCACTTCATCAAATCCCCACATTGCGGAGGAGAGGGGCCAAACTGTCGACGATAGTGGTATCAATGAAGAGGACAAGTGCGTTTTTCAGTGATGATTATTATTCTACACTTCATTATGATTTGATAGGTATGGCGCAGTGGTTAGAGGCGTCAATGCCTACATTCCACCGGGAGCCAGAAAGGCGGGAGCGGTATCAGTTGCATCAAATGCATCTAAGGCAGCAGACGTTCCCAAAGTCTCAGTCAACGGCCCTGACGGCACGGCTGTGCAGTCAACCACGGAGTCACCGGGTTCCTCTTCAAAGGCACCTTCTCCAGCACCTTCCGGTTCCAACAAGGTTTAATTAGTCGGTATCTTCGACGATCCTATTACTGATGATGCCATCCCAGCCACCTGCCGATCCCTTACCTGCATTCCGTGACTTCGTCACAAATGAGAAGCAGAGATTGACACAGAAGCGACAGGCACTCGTCAAAAGCGAGATGGACAAGCGAATGGCGGAACTAGTTAAATTCAGTCAGAGCTTCAAGGTGCGCTAGCGATATCTCTGTGTAGATGTGACTAACTTTTCTATCAACGAATAGCTGAACAAACCTATTCCTGACGATCTCGTCCCTATTTTGGCAAAGGATGAAGACAAGCAACGTCAGATAAAGGAGAAGTCGACTAAGGATGCTACTTCCTCGCAAGCTCGTAACATTGGCCCATCAACTAGTCACGCTGTTCCCGCTAGAGGACCACAACTCACTAGCGCCAAGATCGTCGAGGCAACCCGTAAACCAAGCGCTACCCCTGCTAGCAATGCCGCCGCTCAAAAGAGTACCGGCACCACATCAAAGACGGAGACAGCAAAACCATCGAAGCCGGTCATGTACATCCAACCCATTCCTCCGTTCAAGGGCAGCAAGGGTAAAACAGCCGCACCAGGTGCGAATGGTGCAGCAGCACCTGCTTCCGCGTCTTCACAATCTCCGGCGAAACCTCCGACACCTAGTACTGGAGCAGCAAATGCTAATGCTGCTGCCCGACTCAATGTCAATGCATCTTCATTTAGACCGAACCCCAAAGCAAACGCCTTCACACCTGTGAGTAATCGTCCCGACTCTCGATGATCCTAACTACTCAAACTCAATACCGAGCAGGGTGTCGCGTCTCCTAGTACCTCAAATCAACCTCTGGCATCTGCTTCCAGCTCTCCCAAGCCCAAAGAAGCCGTATGTCCTTGGTAACTTTCGTAGAAACGCAGCTCAAGTTTCTTTCCAGGGCCCTGTTCCTCCGAATCCCTTCTTCGGGACACGGCCTATCAAGAAGAGTCCTCCGGTCAACGTCAAGGATGATTTCAGCCCTTTCAAGACGGGGAAAGTCACCGATCCCCATACCGTCGGTAAGTTGCACTTGTTACCTCAGTGTCCCGCCGTCGCAAATATATAATCACCGATTTATAGGCAGCCTATGGCCATACAGTGGGAAGCGTTACATGCAAATGTTCCCGACGCCACCACAACCACCTCAACAGCATTCTCCTCACATGGTTCCCCCTGTACCTCCCCCCATGCCTCCGCCCTCCTACGAAGAAGATTCGGCAGCTCAAGCCGCTGCCCGTGGATATATGCAGTACCCGCATTACTATCCAGGACAAGTAAGGATGAAAGTGTTCGACCAGAATCAGCACTTACATGTTGCTCAGTGGATGCCTGGGATGCCGCCGCCTGGCCCTCCTGGTGCCTTTATGCCTTCTCCTTATATGCAAGCTATGCCTTATCCACCTGGTATGCCTCCTCCAAATGGTAATGTACCTAACCTGGTGAACGGCTCATACTGATACCATGTCCTAAAGCTATGTATGGACCACCTGGAATGGGACAAATGCCTCGTAAGAACCTTAAATCAATCATCTAGCATCAAGACTGACCATTTCCATATTATAGCACCACAAGCGTATATGCCACCCCCGCCGCCTCCTGGTACTTACCCACCACCACCTAATGGTGCCGGCCCACGACCTTCTATGCCACCCACGCCAATTCCAGCCCACGCTCATCCGTACTATCAAAGTCCCCAACGTATGTTCTCTTACATGCGAATGTGTTCATTACTCACCAGAACGATAACAGTTCAACATGCGGTTCCTTACCCAATGATGATGCCACCTCCTCCAAATGTTCCTCACCCGTATGAAGGAGCACCTGCACCACCGGTGCAGATGGGCGGGCACGCATAAGCAGCTGTCTCTGTGCTTTCTGCGCTTTAATTGGCTAGCTGAGGGGTGGGCGTAGTGTTCTCATATCTTGTCGCGTTGCTATTGAAGTCGTTGTTGTCATCTTTTTTTCCTGTTGTTTTTCTTTTCTTTTCTTTCTCGATTTTCGAGCCACACGCGCACAAGTACAACTTGCTAGCTAGCAGAGGAATGGAGTGTAGTAGCGCTTTCAAGTCATGGAATACTACGGGACTACGCCTCGGATTCGATTGGACGATAACGTTTTGTTCTCGTCATCTGTAATGAAGTTGGCCGCTTAACTCAAGCTCAACTTGCGGTTGGCCTTTAGAATTCGAAATACATACAGCAAATCATTGATGATTGAGGTGAAGATGTCTAAGTGTTGCTCTAACCAGACAGGCTACGCACATACTAATTCGTCCCAAAAGGCATTCTAATCTTGCTCTAATCCTGTAGAATCTCCCACCAAGGATTTTGCAAGAGCCCAATGCAGGAGCCGCACTCCCTTTTGCCTCGCATTGCTATGGCAACAACGCTTTGCATCTTGTAGTATATATAAGCGGTCTTTCGCGTCTTCCTTTGTCTTTCCCTTTTTTTCTGACCCACACGCTCTAACCCACAACAAGTTCCCCGAATGAAGCAAGTCGCGATCCGGACTTGCTTTCTGGGCCTCTCCGCACCCACCTTCGGACAGATCCCCGAAGCCTCCACGGGTAAGTGGGTACCGACATGGATAGCCATGCCTCAAGAAGTTGAATGGTGGAACCTCCCTGCCGCTCCCTATGTGAGATATATGGACTTATTGGAAAGAATTGAATACTCACATCAGGTAGATTGCCCTTTTTACCTTGTTTGCGGACTCGACCATCCGACAAACGGTGCACACCTCTCTAGGCGCTTCTTCGCACATCCGCATCCAGATTTCAAACGTTTTCGGACCGACAGATCTTTGCTGGTAGTGTTCACCAAGTTACGTTCAGTGAAAGCAAGTCGTACACTATTCCGAGCGGAGTACAAATCGTGTCGGATCCTATCCTACTCGCTAAGATTGAGCATTGGTGAGTGATACTAATTCAACTTGGCCGTATGTGAAGGGTGTCTCACATCATGATAGGTATTTCCTGAGTGCTGTTGAAGCCTGGGTCCCTTCTGATTCTCAAGTACTTGTTACCGTCGGTGACAGTATTACAGACGGTGTGGGAAGCATTACAGATAAAAACACGCGGTGTGTATTTTTCATGAAAAATGTGATTTACAGATGCTGAGAGTTTCGTCAGCTGGCCAGAATTTGGTCCTTTCCCACATGCAAAATTCATCAAATCCGACTCTTCAGAGTGTTGCTGTCATCAATCAAGCGGCCGTCGGTAATCGCGTTTTGGCCGACATACAAGGCCCTAGTGCTCTGAGTAGAATTGAACGTGACGTTCTTTCCTACCCCAGTGTGCGATATGTGATCGTGTTTGAAGGCACCAACGACATAGGTGTCGCTGGGACCGATCCCGAATCACAATCTTCCCTCTATGAATAGCTCATTCTCGCCTACCAGCAAATCATCGCAAAACTGCATCGACATGGCATTGCAGTCTTTGGAGCCACAATCACTCCTTTCGGAGGTTTTGCAGAGTATTATGATGCTGCTGGCGAGAGAGAGAGAGAATACGCGTCAAAAGGTCAATAAATGGATCAGAGAAAGTGGTGCATTTGATGCAGTTGTGGCTTTCGATGCGGTCATCAGGGATGAGCATGACCCAACACGCATGAAAGACGAATACAACACCTGGGGTGATTCTATTCATCCAGGAATTCAAGGGTTCGTCGCGATTGCAAACGCGTTATTTTGGAGATATTCGAACAATTCAAGGACGGAGCTAATCGTTTCTAGTATATAGAAACGGACTCGTATAATACAATATCTGTTCACTAAATCGAGTAATGCAGACTCTCTGGAGTATTCGAGCCATCTTCCAATATTAAAAGAGATTAGAATGATTAGGAGTCTAGTCAGACCAGAGTAGCTGGAGGTGAAATACGGGCGAATATAGATAGTATCGTGCACAAAACCTATCGAAGGCAGGACATCTCTACCTTCTTCAGCAAGCCTTTCAATGTACCGCTCGTCCTGTTGCAATTGTTCTGCAACCATCCTTCCATTTCCTTCCTCATTGTCCCAAGTTCTGACAAAACAGGAAGGCTGCCATCGGACCTGACCGATTTAGGATTGAGCAAGACGTCAAAGAGTCTCATCCACAAGTCGGTCTGCCAGTACCTCTTGAATGGTGTACTAATCTTCCATCTTCCATCTCCGGTCTGCGCCAAGGCACTGGCACTGATGTATTTCCCAAAGAACATGCAGTAGATGATACCGGCCAACCCGAAGTAGTCCGTTTGGAATGTCCAGGGCCTGCCCTCACGCAACTCCAGGCAGTCTCGCTCATCGACCTGCCATTCTCCTATGAATGTCTGGCCGGCTGGGAATAATCTAGTGTCAATAGTCCTTCCGAAGTCGATGAGCTTCAGACCTTTAGAATTCCAACCGCCTTCTCCGGAAGGTTGATATGTACTGGACCACGCAGATGTTCCGCCCGGGACATCTTCCAGGCGCAGAAGGCAGTTGTCAATCTTGAGGTCGCCGTGTATGAAACCAATGTTATGCATCGCCTCCAGAAGGCGCATGAGCTCAATTGCGAAGAACATAACGAGAAGCTCGTCCAGACAAGCCCCTTGTTGCGATACACCTGCACTCTCAGCCCGGTTGACTATATCAAGGAGAGTACCCTGGGGACACAAGTCCATGACGAGGTAACTCTCGTCCTTGAAGGCATAGAGTGCGTATGGGAGGACGACGGACCGTCTCTGTGCTACAGGAAGGGCTGAATGAAGTCGTCGCAACACATGATATTCCCAGAAATTCCGTGGCTTCACGACCTTCACAGCGACCATTGATTGATTATCCTCATCCTCGTCCAGATCGTCCAGCATATCATCATCGGAATCGTCTCCGTCTTTGGACACCCCGAGGTCGCGGGCTGAGAAAACGGCACCAAATCCACCCTCACCCAGCTTCCCGGTGACGCAGAACTTGTGGTTGTCCAAAATCAATGAAAAAGTTGCACCAACATCGAGCCCACTATTGCTCCCCGCGCTAGTTTTCCTCAACTTCTTCGCGAACTTTTGCAACTCTTCGAGTCGCTGAGATTCATACGATGTAAGGTCATACAGATGTGAATCGCCATGTAATCGGGAGAGGAGACTTTGAAGGATTGGCGGATCAAAAGGATTACATGGGTTCGATGGCTTGAAGCTGGCCGATAAGGCAAGGGTGTCCGCAAGGCTAAGCTTGTTTGCCCTTTGCTCTAGAGTAGAAACATCGGAATCATCTGGGTGCGATTCGGGGAGTCTGAACGGTTTTACCGCGTGAACGTCATCCGAAAGTTTGCCACCAGTATCATCGGTATCCAGCATGGCCCTTTCTGCCTCTTCCTCTGGGATGTCATTTGGATCCTCCGGTATGTATTTGAGTCCATCGCTCGGCGTACTGTAGAACGAGCGCGTGCTAGTGTACTCGAATGTACGTTCTGTGATCGGTGTCATGACGTTAAATTGACCAAAGCGGCCACCAAGAGGGACATCTCGCTCTTGATAGGCGTCCTCGTCGTATTCGAAATGGGATTTTTCGGCGTCATCGGGAGGTATAGGTTCATGATACTCTTGTGGCGATTCCCCTTCAATGTGATCATCATATTCGCCTTCCTCCGTGTAATCGTACTCCTCTTCGTCCTCTGGGTGATGTGACACATCGTGATGCGAAGGTTCCTCAGGCTCATCAGCTTCATCTTGCGGTGGCGCTTCAACCGTTCGCTGCTCCTCCTCTTCAGGTGGCTCAATGCTTTCTGAAAGGACAGCAAATGCGCGTCGCTTAGGCTCAGCAGGTTCATTCTGCGTGTCCTTGTACGGCGTAAATGTAGGCTTGATATCCGAGAATGGTGTGAACGTCCGCCCTGTAGCTGCAGCTGCAGCGACAGCTGCTGACGGTGTTTTCGGTGTAAATGCGTTTTCACCTTCACTTGGCCGACTGAAGACTTTGAATGGAGTCTTGTTATCCTGGTCCACGAAGGGTGCGAAGAACGGCGTAGAACGTGATGGATCTGCCGAGGCGGCGTCCGTTGGATTGAGAATATCCTGGAAGGATTTTGCTCTCTCATGAGTGGGCGGCCGCATCGGTTTGCCGTGTTCTTCTGTGTGGACTTCTCGCAGCGAGGAGTCTTTGGGCTCTGGAACGAATGGTTTGAAAATGAAGGGTTGTTTTTGGTCGTCGAAGGGTGAAATTTTCGATGGTTGGAGGGGTGTTTTACTAGTGGGAATCGATGATGGGTCCTTGGCCGCAAGTGCAGACCTTGATGGTAGTTGCCTGTCGTTCTCGGCACCAGGATCGACGAAGGGCGTAAACTGAAAGCCACTCAGTCAAATACGTTGAAGTCACAGGCTTGCAACATACCGCAGATTTGGAAGGCTTGTTTTCTTTCTTCTTTACACCAGCGTTTTCATCTACGAATGGTCGGAAGCCTGCGGGAAAGTCACCTTAGGGCGAATAAAAAGAAGCGTTCAAGGGAAACTTACTAGGTTTACCGTTCTGAACAGCATTTTCGGAAGATAATGGTGGCGAGATCGCTTTGGGCGGGGCGACTAAGGACATCATGGGCTCCACTCTCTTTACTGGTGCGTGTTTACTACCTGCCAACACTCTTAGTGTTCGATCCGGAGAGTTATACATCCCAAAGACATCTGCCAACGCCTCCTTCGTATTGATGGTTACTGTAGGTTCTCCTCCAGCCATGCTCTTCCTCTTCAAACTACGCGTGCCAGTACGTTGTTCGTCTTTATATATGACAGTCAGCTGAGATGATCCTGCTGATGAAGAAGACGATATTGGGTTGGACGTCGGTAGTGGGGGCCATTGCTTCCCCAAAAGCCCCATTGACCGCGCTCGTGCCTCCTCGATACAGAATTCACCATGTTCTTCTGTGTACAGAAGAGGCAGGTGGAACTCGTACTTCTCTGGCCTTTTGCCTGGTTCAGGAGGTGCCAACATGAACTCATAACGACTTTTCGCATCTCTTATGCCTGCGGGTGCTGAGGAAAGAGGGGGCTGCTTGGCTCTTTGGAGTTGGGCATTGGTAGTGGCAGGCCGAGCGGTCGCTGCCGATGAATTTGACGCGGGAGAGGACGTGGATAATGTAGCTTCATGTCTCTTCTGGAAATCGAGGTATCGTTTTTTGAGCCTTTCTGTCGGACGAGCCTGGCGTTTGATGCCTTTACGATAAACGACGTCTGCGTCTTTTATCCTGGATGAACCGACGGGCTCAGCAGACCAAACGTGAGCATGGACGAGTTTTACTACGCACCTATTCTTCGCCTCCAGCAGCTGAGCATACTCCTCGTACAACAAAGAATACGACGTCCCAATATCATTCTTCAATAGGTGCGAGTATAATGAAAGTGCACCGCCAACGTCGACCTTGCGAGCACGAAGTGTCCAAAGTTTAAGATATCGCAGATCCGACTTGTAGCTTTGGTCATTTTTGAATGCGTTAGTGGCTTCTTCCAGAAGCTGCGACAGTCCTGATTGTGCATCGTCTCCGGGAAAGTTGCTGACTAGCCATTGGACAAAGTCAACGTAGATTGCGAGAGGATCATCTTCTTCATTGAGTCTCTGTTTCTTCTTCTCAAATAATTCCCTTTTCTTCTTGAGATCCTCGAGGGTGGTCGACTTGCTGGATGAAGGCGGCATTGGGTTCAAGGAGCATGGATTTCGTCAGGAATTCACGCGTTTGGAACATATCATGTGACCGACGCGTCTAATTTTTGTGCCGAGTACATATTATATATAATACAGGGAATCAGGGACATGTTCATAGTTCACGTATTCAAGTATAGTTAATTCTGAATCGCGATCCAGCTCGTACCGCAACCCGCCCATATGTCTACAACTTTGCTCTGCCGAGCTGTTTCCACATTCTCTGTAAATGGCCATACCCGTACAGGAATACCGATATCATCTGTCGTGCCAACTCCCAGGTTCCCGTGCTCATTCCACCCCCATCCCCAAACCTCCGCTCGATCACTGTCACGAGAATTGAACAAAGCCAGAACGTGTTCACTTCCGCACGCTATGCTCCTTATAGTCCTTGGTATATCATCCATGGGGAACGCGACTGGGCCAAGCTGAACATCTTCAGCGTTGAGAGGAAGCTCCTTTCGACCTAGTTGGCCTTTATGGTGACTCCCCGTTGCCAACACCGACCATGTACCTCTCTGTTCAGCTTCCGTATCGTGAACGACAAGATACGTTCCGTTCCACGTACAGCCGATGTTGTCCACGAACTTCACCAGTTCATTCAATCCCGCCCGCTGACCTCTTCTATTCGAACCGAGGCTATAAACTCTGCCTGATTGTCCGAGGAAGACTGTGTGTTGATTGCCTAGGGCCACTGATACTATCTTGTCCTCAAGTGAGTCAACGGGAATGACTGTTGGAACAGAAAGAAAGGCAGGAGTTTTCTTGCTCCTTCCTTTGCCAACACCAGAAATTGGTGCGTTGGCATTCCGAGGGTCAAGTTCACCATGTCGACATGTTCCCCAGCCGACCACGATATCCCGAAAGGTCGAATCCGATAGACGTACACGAAGTTGAACGAGGACATGATGTTGTCCAGTAGCAATGGAATCGATAACGAGGTAATCCAGATCCATGGGAACACCGTCGATTTCAACATGATCAAAGTGGACTACATGGAACGGAGAGGACTTTGGGGGCGAGGCACCAACTCCCAAGTCACCAAAATCGTTGCTCCCCATTGAGATCAATCGGTCTGGTTTTCCTGAGCATGAAAAGACGATGTAAGTGGTTTGCCAGGATGCAGATATCATCTTTGGATGATATTCCTTCATGACCTGTTCCTCCAGCGGGAGATGTATCGGTTGAAAAACCAGATCGTCTGTACTCTCATCCCCTTCTGACCCTCTCAAGTTCCCTAGCTGTCCCAAAGACCCATCACCACAGCCATAAAGACGTGTTTGAACGCCCCCATTTGCTTCTTTGATTTCTGCTAATAATAACGTGTGATTCGCACCACTGGCTATCTGAATAATCCTCTTTAAAGCCGGATTGTCAGAGAATATGCATGGCGCAAATAGGTGAGAATCTTCTGTCGTGCCGTTTGCTAGTTGCCCGTGAGCGTTGGAACCAGAAGCAAGAAGGGTCAGACTCATTTTCCTAATTGAGCAATTGGAACTTGAGGCTCTTTCACCACGACCTTCACCATAATTCCTACCAGACATCTATGACCGCTATCAGTAGTAGCGCGAAGACAATCGACAGCCAATGGATATTCCCGCTCTCTGCTCTCCGAAACACGCCTACACCATATCCTGTGCATAAGTTCCTTTACGACCTCGCGCGAGGCGTTGAATTTCTATATCGTCTAGGAACTTCTCTCAAACTGTCAGTAATATATTGTTCACCTTGGATCTCACTTTACTCAATATCTCTCAAATAGACCGTCTCCGGCACTGTTCACTGCTGCGACATGGTTGCATCGCTTCTACATGCGCTATTCAATGGAGGATTTTCACCGGCAGGTAAAATTCTTTCATGATCCTGTGGATGTATTGTCTTAAGAGATCCAGGATGTAGCAGCAGCTTGCATTTTTCTCGCTACCAAGACCGAAGAATGCGGAAGGAAACTACGGGATGTTGCAAGAGTGTATCATTCTAAAGTTTCTGGCATAGACGTCACTACCATAGCGGAAGCAGACGACTCCCCAGTGCGTTCCATCTATCCATCTCACTTGATTCATGTATTCATCACATTTAATTTCATCTAGGAAGTGGACCAATACCAAAGTAACATTCTATTGACGGAAGAATATCTCCTTGAAGCCATATGTTTTGACTTTACAGTAGAAAGCCCTCATGCTGAACTCGTCGATCTCTTTTACTTGGGTCGAGAAGACTACCTCTTGCAAGATTACGCATGGTCACTTGCTCACGATTCGTACGTTCATATCTCAAAGCGTGACTATTATGCACACCGCTCATGGCCACTCAGCTACCGAACCCCGATATGTCTGCTCTATCCACCACGCATTACCGCCACTGCATGCTATGTCCTCGCTCAGCGACTTGTTGATGGTCCCAATTCTCCTTCACTAGACGCCAGAATATCGTTCGCCGCACCTTCAGCATCCCTACCTACACCGCCTTCCCATAAAGCCGCGTCGCCTGATGAATCACGATTAGCCATCGACCATTTCGCCCTCTCTGAGGATGATTTACGGAGTGTATCAGGTTCATCTCATTCATAAGTAGTGTTCCATACCAGTCTAACTAGCTTTCCAGGGGCATTGAGTGTATTGCTTGAGTTCTACAGCGTACAAGATATGTCATCCCATCCATATCTCTCGGCAGTAGCCTCAGTGAGCACCCATGTGGCGCTGAAAGCTGTGTTTCACTGACAATACCTTTTCAATACCAGATTCCGCCCCCGACATTAAGTTCGGGTTGGGAGCATCTTTACACTCCCCCTGATCCTGATCAAGTTGTGGCCCCAGCAAGTGCTTCAGGCCCCCCTACATCTCTCAACGGAGATGATCTTTCAGGAAGAACACCCAGTTCCACGCATGGAGACAGTACACCTGCGGCTTCGCAGCCAGGTGCACCACCGACCACGACGTAGCATTGTTGATCTTGTGTATACTCATGGATGAATTTCATTAGCTGTTGTATTGATAGATTTAGGAATATTGGATTCACTACTTGATGTGTCGAAAACTAAACAAATAATGCATGCAGCGCTACCCAAGAGGGGTAGCAAAAAGTTTTTTTAAGGACCGTCGAGGGAAACAACCGACTGGCCATTTCTTATTCGGTAGGTAGTTCTCATGATGCCACTAAGTCAGAGTTGCAAACATAATAAGTACTTAACAAGCACTGCTGCACCTGCATTAACCCACTTCAGTAGTGTAGGAACACAACTAGAAGGTGCATTAGAGACTCCCTGACACCCACCTTGCTGAAATTTTCATGAATCACGCTGACGGCAAGCCATCCTAGGTCAAGTACACCTTGGACCAAGTTTGAATTTGCATTGACATGGTTCATGAATCAAAGATTGATAACTGGCTATTCCTGGGCCACTCTTTGAGGAGAGGGCTGAAAGCCCAATAGTTCCTAGGAAGGGAGAAGGCCCCGGGCCATCGGTGTTCGGACAGCTGTCGGCCCGTGGGACACCCGAATTAGGAAAGTCGGTACTTTTGGGCAAGTACTAGGCACCCTAATGTTGAAGATTGGCTCTATACTGCTCAAAAAAGGTCCCTGTTCGGTGGTTTTGGTGTGGATTGCTCTAAGAGCCTGCACCAAAAAGATTGGAAAACAAGTGTTCCGGAACCACGGCCCGTGTCCCCCTTGGCGCTGACGGTACACATGCCTGACTTTTGGAATCAGATGTGATAGCCTTTTTTTTAGGGTTCCGCGGCGTAATGCAGAACGTCTACAACGCATTTTTTTTTAGCTGCACGACTCATTACCGATATCACGTATTTCGATTGGATGTGAGCAAACGATGATGATTGATCAGGTTTTAGACCAGGCGGACCCGGTGCAAATGTCACACCGTAACGTCACACTACAACCCAATTTTTCTCGCCTCTTCCTCGTGTCGTGCTGCAAGTCAAAAAAGTCATTTATTCTTTCCCCAGCTTCACTGCATTATATCGAGGTGCGTGTGATTTACTTGTTGCCGCAGCCTGAGCTGATTTTGTGCTATCAGGCTCACATTACAGCCGTGACCGCTGGCACCAATCCCTACTCATAAACCACCATCATCTTGACTTCTTCATCGAGTTCAAATGCTTCGTATCCTCTGATCCAGGTAGTAATCAAGATATATCAAGTACCACAATATTGCTCACCACTATTCCCGCCAAGTATCATGCAGCACGAGAACTCGATTGCCGCAAGTTCGCCCGACAATGACGAAGATGAAGATTTGTTTGGACCTTCGCCACCACCTTCACCGATCAGAGGTAGGTCACCATTCCTGGGATTGGCGCTACCAAACAGCAGCAGCGGAGTCAGTCTGCTATCACAAAATGTGGGGACCATTGCACTTCCTGGTTCCCAGCATGGTTCTAAACTTGCTGTCAATTCATTAGCCTTGCCGTTTATTGGTGCCCATCCAGGGTTACTTCGGCCTCCGGCCCAAGATACAAGCAGCACTTCGAGCGACCTTTGTCGTCTACAGGATTTTGGCCCAAGATCCAGCCCTAGTTCGACGTCATCCTCGCCGTACGGCTCGCGGGCCTCCTCGAGTGCTCCAACTACCGCCAGATCGAAGAAGAAGAGATCCAAGTCTATAGCAGGAGATCGGTCTTCAAGACCGCCACCACCCGTCATACCTCTGCCTGATCCCTCAGAACCACTTCCTCCAAACTGGCTTCGGAGTCAATCAGCTTTGCTAGGTCATGCAGGCTTAGTTGGAGGGATTAAACCTGCAACCCTGTCTCTTTGTCCTCGTGGCTCGACGCCATCCAATCCTATCATTGTCGATGATCAGGATGAAAAGGCAGCCGCACACACACCTGTACCTATACGCGAGCACCCCAGGCCGCCTCGACGAATTCACTACGCTGCAATTGACAATATGGGTCTGCCTGCGCCATCAACCAAGGACATCGTCGACATTTTGCTCCGACAGAGAGAGGTTGTTCCTGTACTGCAAGATCTCCTGAAGATCGTTTCCAAAGGTGCCGTTTGTGTTTATTGCCCTTCATCACATACTTCTTACAGTGGAGCATTTTCGACAGATTCCTCGTATCTCAGTAAACCCACTAGCAGTAGCCAGAATCACAATGACCCCTCATACCCGCCACCTCCCAAACGTCGCAAGCTCAATGATGTGCCGGCTGGAGCTGTAGATTGGGATGTACCATATCCCTTTCATCTTGGCGAAGGACCGCAAAAATATCAGGATTCTTGGGCCCATGAACGAGTAAAAGAGCTCGTCTTGCAACTAGTTGCTCTAATCAAAACTGCTTCGCGGAAGGCAGCCTTACGTAATTACATAAAGCAGCAACAGCCTAACGGCGGTCAGGACGTGGACCAGGGGCAGCCGAAAGAACAGAATCGGTCTGAGCAGCATATTAGCGCACGAAAGGAATTAGAGCACGCTGCCCCAAAGACACATGGGCATTATAAACCAGCTACCGCGTTCTACGGTCTCGACATGTCGAATATCATCACAGGGACCGATACCACCAACTCATCGACATGCGCCGTAACCCAGCCATCGCCTGCGGACCCATCGAATGATACTATCGATCAAGTCATCACAACGCTACTTTCAGCGCCAGCAGATCATTCTACCCAGTCAAACCCTGGTGATCTACCAGTGCCTGAAACTCCACAGACATCAGCATTGTACACCTCGATTGACGATCCGGATGGTTGGCTTTCGTTGCTGCAATCGTTTCCAATGCCCCAAGGTTACTCCCAGGAGAATTATTTGTTCCCTGATACATCAGTCAGCGACTTATCTGGAACCACCACTTTGGCGATCGGTGACGCGCCGATGGATTTTGGATCATGGGGATGTCCCGATATCTCTAGGTTAGAGTCCTGGGAAGCCAGTCATGATATCGTTCGAAATCCCGCGGCCATGGATAGTGATCTGACGTCCTTGAATGACTCGGTCAATTCTCGATTTCATGATGCGAATGCGGAGATGGCAGCATCAATTGCAATATCCACATTACTATCTTCAACGCCCGTGACTTCGGACGAACTTTCAACGTCGATACCCCAAGTGATGCCTAGCGGAACACCATCTTTAGTTGCATCACCTATGCCTTCGATGAGTTCAATAGGAGATATTCCTATGGCTCCCCCTTCCCCGGCAGGAATGGATTTCAACGGTGGTCCGGATGTGGCTATAAGAATGAGCCATGACCTGGACATGATGAACGCGGTGAGTAGCCCGATGGCCTTGGGTGGTGAAAGCGGTAGTTCGGAGAAGGAGAAAACTCAGTCCTCAACGTCGACCTCGGCCCACCAAACCCGCCAAGGTATGTTGCGTTGCGCCATTTGGAACAATATGAGGACTCATTATGATGCTATTGTGAAAGGCGGAGATGTTGGTGACATGAACCCGAGCACTCAGGAAGGACTTAGACAAACGTCGAATCTCGCTCAAATGGAATATGTGGCTGTGAAAAACGTCCTGCCGATGTTATTATCGGCCTCGGCAAAAGTCCTGACTGGTACACCCACCACGCTCGCGCTTGCGCCTACTTCTAGCAAAGCACACTCACGACCACAATCCACACAGTCCACGCCATCTTCACGGCCTTCCCAACCTCCGAAGAAGTCGCTCGAACGAGGAGAGCTACTGAAACTAGCCAAGGAAAGAAGGAAGCAGTTGGTGGAGGAAATTATCAAAACTCGAACACAGTTATGGGAGACTACGATTGAGCATGGCGTTTTGACGCATCTCTCCAAGTACTATAATAATGCACCATAAACTTTTGACTAGTCATTAGCATATGCAACCGATCCAATATGTCGTTTAGATTTAGTGCCCTTCGAAAGGTGGTGACGGTAAATTTGCGATATAAATTCAAGCAAACATACAGATAGATAACTACTCGTGGGTCGTGTGTGAGCGACGGGCAGTGGAGCAAATATGAACACGAGACTTACAAGTACAACATGTCAAGAATCTAAAAGACTAAAACAGATACTAGTGCATCGGGAACTCGTTTCCCATTCCTCCTTGCATCCTAGGATCCATACCACCTGGCATCATACCTCCGCCCCCCATGCCCATACCACTCCCTGGCATACCACCTCCTGGCATACCACCACCCATCCCCATAGGACCCATTGGAGAACCACCAGGACCACCAAATTCCATACCGCCTCGATTCGGCATTCCACCGTGACCCATCATATTACCCATTCCATTGCCCATGCCTCCCATATTACCTCCCATTCCACCTCCCATTGGACCCATACCACCGCCTGGCATGTTACCACCCATACCTGGATTCATACCGCCTCCCATGCCTCCCATACCACCCATGCCACCCATTGGACCAGGCCGCATACCTCCACCCATTGGCGAGTTCATACCACCTCCCATATTCATACCCATGTTCATACCCATGGGACCCATATTACCGCCTCCAGGCATACCACCGCCCATCGGTGGGTTCATACCACCTCCCATCGGCGAGTTCATGCCACCACCCATCCCCATTCCTGGGTTCATTCCACCGCCCATTCCTTCTGGACGCCCTTGGAAATACTGGTTTTGAGGTGGCATTTTGTTGTACGGTGAAGCTGGACCGGGATACTGGCCAGGCGGAGGACCAGAGCTAGGTCCGCCTCTAATAGGCATTGGAGAGCCCCCATACGGATAATTCGGTGGAGGTCCATGTGAGCCTGGTCCTGTCAACGAATTGAGTAACATTGATTCGTCCGGGAGATAAGTAAGAACATACTGTAGTCTCTCTGGTCTCTCATTGGTGTCTGCATTTGGGGCGGTGGAGGCTGAGATTGACGTGTTGAGTGCATGATGGGTGGTGGTTGCGGTTCTTGTTGTGGTTCGTCGCTGGCAGTTTCTTCTTCCCATTGCTTTTTAGCAGACTCTCGTAAAAGTGTTGGGTTGTAAAACAATTCAGAGTATTCCTCTACGTGAAATCTGGATGCCTCTTCAACAATATTTCAACATCGCATGTACTCTGAGGACTGACTGTTGCGTTCCAATGTCCCACTGAGGACCCCGTTCTGCACGAGCAGTCATTAACAGCGAGTTCCATTCTGAAGCGCTTTCCTGACACGAATATCAGTTTGAAAAATATGACCACTCAATTTGAAAAGGACGTTACAATGGCCTGGTTCAACTCATGATTCCGAGGTTCCGCTATATCCGCTCTGACGCCATGAGCCTTCACCTGGATCTTGACCTGAGCAGCGACCTTTTCATTGATATGCTGAGAATTATGTCTTGGAGCTTTGACGGTCAGAATTTGGACTTTTCCAGGTCCCCGAGCCATGGGGGCAGTCACAAAGAAGTTTTCACGTGATAAGACACGCTTCGAAATTTCTTGGTTACTCGAATCGACTATCTTCTGTACAAGTAAAGACGGCCTGCCGAGCTATTTCTTGCGTTGATCTCGTCTCGCGACTATAGTCAGACTCAATACGCCCAAATGCAGCGGTCGAGGGCAACACTACCGTCGTTAGAGGCCTCTCAACAAGCTCATATCGATGACTTGGTTCAGCGGAATCGTACTCTTGAACACACCATCAAGAAGCTCACCGAAGAAGTCAAGCTTGAGAAGACACGCGCGAAGACTACGATCAAGGAGCTTCAGACAAAGTGGCAGGACACAAAGGAGCGGGAATGGAGAGAAGGGGTTGATGTGCTGCAGGCGTGTCATCAAATTGCTCAGCTGCGCACTCAGGCTGAAGTGGAGAGGGAGAAGATGAATGCGCTGAAGGAGCAGGATGTCACACGAAGAGAGAAGGCTGCGAGGTTGCAGAGAGAGACTGCGATTACCAAGTTTCAAATCAGGGAAAGCGAACTTGAGAGGAAAATCATGGAACTTGAAGAAGAAGCTGAAATGATTAGGTCTGGGCGTGAGGACGAGTTGAAGGAGTGGAAGGATAAATGCGCAGAATTGATCGCCAATGCTCAACACCAGGAAGAGCTCTTACAGGCTGCAGAGCAGGAGCAACAAAGTCTTCAAGTATGCTGTTCATATCTTACATCCGGCACAATTTAATGAATCTAATGGTGTAGTGCACAGGATCAACTCGCAGAACTACTCAAGTCGAGTGCAGAGAATAAAGTCTCCTCGGAATCCACCGCAGCCAGACTCGAGCGCCTCAGTCTGCAGCTAGACGGTGAACGGACCAAGAATACGGACCTGGAACGTGCCAATGATGAACTTAGACGAACCAATGACGATCTCAAACGTCAGATTGACAAATGGCAGACCTTGGAGACGAAGGGCGGCGCTGAAATGGAGTCTTTGCGGAAGAAGAAGGTAGAACTCGAAGTGCAGGTACAAGCACTACAGAATCAACTATCCAAACGCGAAGAAGACGACTCACGAACCATTGAGAGAGAGAAACAGAAGGTCAAGAACATCAAGACAAATATGGATGAGTGGCAGGTAAAGCTTATAGTGATCGTTCTGTGGACAGTCGCTCATCTCAGACTTTAGGAACGTGCTAAAGACATGGAGGCTGAACGCAATGACCTGGAGACCCAGTGCAATGACCTCAAAAAAGCTCTAGCGAAAAGTGACAAGGATAACGCCAAGTTGAGGGCACAACTCAATGCTCTGCGCACAGCGTCGAAAGAAGCTTCACTTCCACCCACTCGCAAGGTAGTACATTCACATCGTTGTGATCAACTTGGCAGTTTAATGATTCTGTTCTAGAAGCCCAAGTCCCCGGAACTATTGTCTGAAGAGGTGGTGGAAGTAGCGATGGAGCAAGCTCAGCGATCTTCACCTGTCGTGCCGCCTTCGGGTTCGCAGACAAGAGCCTCCTCATCCAAGACCGTCAGACAGAACGAACGGTCGAGGGCTCAATCCCCTCCACGAGGGGAACCCATACCTGAAGATGACGAGATCGAGGAAATCTCGCCGCCTACGAAGACTAAAGGAAGAGGAAAGGAAAAGGCTGTCGAAAGCGACGCCGAAGCCAAGCCAAAGCAGGCTACTCGTAGGAAACCCAATTCTCGAGCGAAAACTGCAACACAGCAGAGCGATGCCGAAATCGAAATTGAAGAGATTCCGTCGCCTCAGGCAGCAACGAAGGGGAAAGGGAGCCGGGCTAAGCGGAACGCACCCACTGCTAGTGAAGGCGAAGGCGAAGAACCGGCTTCCCAACCAAAACGGCGGAAGCGGAATGAGGCGAGCGTAGAGCAGTCGAACCTCAAACCCAAAGCGAAAGCCAAGGCGAGCAAACCCCCGAGCCGCACAGCTAGCAGCGATGGTACTGCTTCGAAGGAGACGGACGAGTCTGCAAGTAATTTGGCCACCAAACCTAAGAAGACACGGAGGATCAACTTGTATAACAACGCAGGCGGTTCTACTGCGATACCGTCGTTCAACTTTGCAGTAAGAATCCTTGTTTTTTTTACAACAGTTGGCTGACGGTTTAACAGGATGCTCCTGGTGGTCTAAACATACCGACCGTGCTGTCACCAGTGAGAGAAGAGGATGCCCCAGCCTCCTCGTTCGGCGGGCGAACTTTTAGCATGTTAAAGCAGAGCTTCTCGTTCCGGAGGTGAAACTCTTACCAGTGACTGCATGGGAACTCATTTAGTGTCTATTGGAAGTAATCTTGTATTTGAGATTTATCGAACAATTTACGAGATACAGTCAGGCGTATGTAGCCACATCATGAAACTCCTCTCGACGTAGAAAGACAGCGTGATTGGAGCGATTAAGGAGGCTTGCATTCATCTAAACCATCCCTTTAGAATAAGCACCAAACCCATGGTCCCATCGTGAAGCAAGACGCCAACATTAAAACGAGGGGGTGAAAGGAGGTTGGAGTAAACGGTAAAGAAGTGACGGTGACGTGGATGTATTTGTAATGCAGAATTCAAGCGGAGCAGGAACATCCGGCAATTTCCGGCATCGGCCTTCGGCAACGAATTTACCAACACGTCTCGACTCTCCTCCTAGCCTAAGCCATGGCATTAGAATATCTGTCGGATTTGCGGTCTCGCTTATTTTCTCAGGCAATACCGGCTCTCGATAATATGAAACTACGTCCAGACGGCAGTACTGAGAATCCGCTCATGGTGTGTATCGTACCTTAGCTACGAATTGCCTGTCTTCATCAAGTCTTTATGCTCTCTTTCTCGCATAATTCTTCGCAGATTCAATTCTTCACTTGGGACTGCCTCAAGGAAGATGTGAGCTGGTGGAAACACCTGGAAGATGAGATACCTACTCTATCAGCCATGGGGTTTACGCAGATATGGCTCCCTCCACCGAACAAGGCTGCTCAAAAGGTGAGCTCGGGCTTTTTTTGCTCATTACCATTCAATTAATCTGGAGCATAAATAGACTGGACGTGGCTACGACGCGTATGATCTCGTAAGTTTAAGGTCTTTTTCCACCAGTCGATCCGCTAATCCCGTGTTTACAGTGGGATCTCGGAGAATTTGAGCAGAAAGGGCAAGTAGCGACCAGATGGGGAACTAAAGAAGAACTCCTCCATGCATGCAAGGTAGCTCGAGAACATCGTATTGACATACTTGTTGATGCTGTACTTAATGTAAGTACGATCCCCCGCTTTTGCTATGGTTCATATAATTGTTAAAAATGCATTAACAGCATAAAATGGGCGCCGACAGGACGGAGACATTCACTGCAGTCCCAGTCCAAGATGAGAACCGGTTGAAGGCAATTGGGAAGGCTAGAGAAATAGAGGTAACAGCGTCGCTAACTCTAATCGCGGCTTTTCGCTGAGTTCATCCGCTCTCAGGGCTGGACAGCTTTTGACTTCGCTGAACGAAAGGACAAGGTGACCTTTTCTCATCCATTAAACGACTCTGCACCGCATGATCACGACCCTCAGTATAGCGACCTTCGTTGGACACAGGAGCATTTTACTGGTACGCTGTCTACGAAACAGATCTTTCATTCTTAGCCTAGTCGCCAAGTAGGGGTGGACTGGGATCGACGTTCTAAATCAAGGCAAATTTATCGTATAACTGGTGGCAACCACAAGGGATGGTCCAAACACGTGGACCGAGAATTAGGGAACTATGACTACCTACTGGGTGCAGATGTAAGTGCACTTTGTATTTACATTGGAGGGTAAGTCCGAACACCTTAATAGATTGACCATCGACATCCAGCTGCTGAAGAGGATCTGCTGCGATGGGGACAATGGGTCCTGCAGGTATGTCTCCCTAATTGGTTATTGTTTCTAATCCCTGAGGATTTATACCCCAAGACAACGGGCGCAATAGGTTTTCGGCTAGATGCAATCAAGCACATAGACCGTAACTTTCTTTTGAACTTCGTGCGAACCTTGAGTCTTTGTAAGAACGATAATGTGTATCTGACTTCCCTGTTAGCTGCGAACGGTTCGGCAATCGACTGATCCAAGGATGTTTGCAGTTTGTGAGTACCAGCTATATTTACTATCTTCTGGTGACTGACTTCGCATTGCTAGCTGAATACTAGTCGGGGGAGTACGTTTCTCATGGCATGATGCGCACCTTCAATTGTGCACTGACGAAGAAATAGCGTCAAGCGCGCCTTACCCTATATTCGGCACTTCAAAGGACAGGTCAGCCGTTCTGCTGTCTGCATACTATTCGGGCTCACCGCATCGGTCATTAGACTGCCTTTTTTGATGTTCCGCTGCATATGAATTTCCACACTGCAAGTTGCTTGGGTTCCAAATTTGACTTGAGAACCATTATGAGCAAGACAATTGTCAAAGCCAAGCCCGGAGACGCCGTCACTTTCGTTGATAACCATGAGTAAGTCAGTCATGTCGCGAGTACAGACATATCCTCTGATCTCAGTATTCTCTCTAGCACGGTGAGTACCTAGATGATGCAATCGATGGTGATGTTATAATGGTTTGTTGGATCTTCAGGTCGTAGGTCAAAGCCTGGAAAGCTGGGCAAGTCCATGACCATTCATCGTCATATCTCCCCGAACATTCACCAGACATTCATAGGTCAGAAATAACTTCAAGTTGCAGGCCTATGCCCTGATCTTGCTTCGACCTGGAGGATATCCGTGCGCTTCCAATTTTCTTTCCGGCCGTACAGAGGAGAGGTTCATTGGTAATTTTGTCGCTAGATGCATCTTCTATGGCGATCTATATCCAAACGCAGATTGCTACAATCACGATATCGCCCGAGGCGTTAGGCTACTGATTGAGGCACGGAAGATGTTCGCTTATGGCTCCATTGAGGAGTATTTCGAAGACAAGAACTGTATTGGGTTTGTCCGAACCGGTGATGCCCTGCACAACGGCTGTGTTACAGTTGTCAGCAACCACGAAGCGTGATTACTCTTCTTCTTTGCATTTGCAATATTCTCGTTTGACTCGGGCCGCCAGTCGAACCGATCAGGTCCACTCTATGCGAATGAATGTCGGAAAAGTGAGTCATTGAGGATTACTTTGATGCTATGGGTTGAACTGACCCCACTGTATCGGGCCGGACAGGCAAACGGGGGGGCTGTCTTTCGAAGCTTCCTCTCCTCAGAGGGAAGGACAGAGATAGATGACAAGGGATGGGGAAGATTTTCTTGCGTTTCCGGTACCGTTCAGGTGTGGGTAAAAATCGAATGATTACTATATGTACATGCACATGCTACACTCTCGACTATCCATACCTCCCTAGAGAAATAAACTAACAATACATACTACTTTATCAAACGAGTGTGTCGTGGCGCGTCGTACTACTATATCATAATATGCGAGCCAGAAGCTCTGTTTCTTTCCACCATGCTCATCTCGTAAATGCTTCCATCACCCTTTTCGCGTTTTTGTAACGAGCGAAGAGAGTTGATATCATCTTCGGACGAATGAACCTCTGTGGTAACTTGAATTCCGTTGACCCGATTCATCGTCATCGTCATCGTCATCGTCATCGTGGCAGCTTCACCACCCATGTTGGCCAAATCCTCCTGTTGTTGATTTCCATCGAATAAAGCAGCTGTTTCTTCGAGTGTCCGACCTAAGAGGTATAAGCGGATGATGAGTTTGAAAACACGAAGGAATTACCTTTGGTTTCGACGATACACGTGACAACAAATACAAGTTCGATGATGAGCCAGCCGCAGTAGACAACATAATACCTAGAATTCTATCAGAAAATGCTGGACTTGTCTCGATAGTTAACTTACCACCAGCCTAAAGAGGCGAGAGCCCATGGGTTACAAACTGTCCTGTCGAGTTAGTGAACTTCACGTAGACCAGAATTCTGAAAACGTACATTGGTTGAAAGCCACGGTCAAAAAAACGGTCAGATTCTGATTATGAGGGCTTCAGATTAGCCCCATCGGCAGACGACAATGCAACTAGTACAGACCATGACTGCAAAGCCTTTCGCTCTTATTCTTTATGGAATATCAATCAGTGAAATTCGTCCATAAGGGAACATAGGACTCACCTATACGGGAGGATTTCGAGGGTATAAGCGACGAGCATGGGGGAATATGCAATATCATAGAAGAAGTAGTAGATGAAAATGAGTGGGATAGTGGCTAAATTGACCGTTGACGTTGGATCATCCTTTTTTAAGGAGCAAATGTATGCTTACCTTTCGCTGCAGCTGTCTTTTGTAGCTCATTAAAAAGAGCTTCAGTGACTGTCCAAAGTCCAAAAGCTTGGAGAACGCTGAGGATGAAACCACCGGCGATTGAAGGAGAGTTAACTTACAAAAGAGCATTCCCGCTGTCGAAACAATGAACAGTGGCCTCCGTCCAACCCAGTCAACGAGTAGAGACGCAGAATACGCGACCAACAAATTGAACACTTGTAGCCCTCCATTTATTGCGGCCTTGGTTTCGGTGGTTCGAATCCCAACGCCTTCGAGGACTAGGTTTATATAGTATGAGACGAGTCCATTGCCGCTGTGAAGACACATCAGTCAGGTGACGTCACTTCGTCCACGTCATTCCTACCTCCATTGCGAGAAGCACGCGATAGCGATGATTATTCTCATACGCTTTCGGTTACCAGGCGTCGAGAACAATGACATGAACGACGTGCTCTTGTTGACCTCTTCCTCCATTCTAATGGCATGCCGGATCTGAGCAAGCTCAAAGACTACCAGAGGGTCTCGCTCATCGCCACAATTAGCGTGGTATTTTGCAAGGATACGAGCTGCTTTTCCCTCCTGTAGTCCATAGTGAGCCAGAAATCTCTGCTGAAAATGAGATATTTAATGGACACGAACCATGCCTCTAGAAACAAGGTATCGCGGGCTCTCCGGCGTGAACCTGTCGAACCGTGATTTGAGTTCGCAAGCCAATTTCTATAGCAGATTCAGGACGTACCATATTAAGCATACTTGTAGCAAAGGCACGCCGGCCTGTACCAATGTTGGTACTCGCCAGGACCAATTAGTTCCTTCCATATGTTGGAACGAACCAAAGCATATCTAATAACGAAAACAGTCAAAAGTCGGGTTCTTGGTCGTAGGGGACAACTTACCCATGCAGCTAAAACGCTGCCAAAGTACCTGGGATGCCTTGAATACGCTGAATTATAACTATCGAAGAAGGCACTTACCAACTTGAGTTGTAAAGAGATGTTATTTTACCACGCTGAAGCGAAAATAGTTCAGAGGAGAAGCAATCCAATGTCTCGTGAAAACTAACCTGAGTAGGGTATGAAAGTTCGATGAGAAGAAGCGGCGCAGCATTCGTACAGAATGTGAGACCGAAACCAACTGAAAAACGCGTCAATTTTGCATGCAAATAGTCCCAACAGACTTGCCACTTACTGATAGCTCTGGCGGCAATGAACATCTTCACTGTTGGTGCAGTGAATTGCATTGCAACTCCCGCCAGCATTATGATGGATCCAAGGAACAGAGCGGCACGCCTTCCGAGATAGTCTGAGGCAAATGGCGTGAAGGGAAGACCCTATACATCAAGTTTGAGAATGTCTATACACAATTCAAAAAAATAGCGCACAATAAATCCACCTATATTCTGTGCAGAGTTTATTATACCTGGATAGCGAGTCAACAAACATTATACGGACCCGAATTCTGGAACGTACCGAGAGTCTTTCCTGTCGGGTGGCCAAAAAAATTCTGCCAATCGGGCAAAATTTGTAGCCCTAAAAAGATGTGAGTAGTGCGGGATGATAGCAATAGCCTTTGCGCGTACCATTAATTAGGGATGAATCGATGCCATTCACTACAGCGGTCAACAGTGGCAAAGCGAGGCAGAGATTGAGGATCAATATCCCTGGTGGAGCCGTCGTGAGCGACCGTGTAACCCCAAAGCTGGTGAAGGACTCACCGCGATTCCTCCACCAATAACCTCTATAGATAAAGTCTACTATTGTCCACTCTGGAACCTGTCGCGGCGCCATGTCCGACCTTGGTTATCGGGCGTCCGATATTCCTTCGCGTAGAATACTAAAGGAGGAGCTGGGGAAGACCCGATACCAAGTAGAAAATGGTGTTCATATACGAAAGTCTATTACTACCGTCCCTGATATGTCACCTTGGGACATGAGACCAAGATTCAAGATCCCTAGTCCGAGATGGAAGTAGACACAGCATGGATGCTCCGTAACGTGAGTAAAGGGGGCGCTCTGGGGCTGCAGTGCGGGGTAACTTCTGGAACCCGGATGCATGAGGGACGAAAATCTAGTAATTATGGATCACGGTATCTGAGGGTGTCGCACTGATTTCCGAAAACAGTATAAGCCGCCATTAATTTGTATCATCAACGGTTAATGCTCGGGATGGGATAGGTCAGTCGCAAAGGATACGAACTGAAGGGTGCTTACTCTGATGCCTTTGAAACAGATATACGTGCAAAAAAGTCTTGTGGAACAGTTTAACAAATACGACCTAGTGCTTAAACCATGCTGTTATCTCTGAAGACGTGTAAGGCATCCTTACCATAGAAATCGAGTTACACGGGAAAACTTCGCAGAAATTATTTACGTCTGGTCCGGAAAATTAAGTTGTCTATTTGAAAGGATCAGTGAGGCCATGGGACAATTTTGGAGACGAAGACGAACTTTGAGAACCGAGAGCTCCCCAACCACTTGCTCAGCTTCCCATCGATAGTATTCTTCCTCATTGCACCGTAAAAGGGATTTGTTACATGTACTTCCTGTCCTTCTTGATTCCATCGATTACACTAGTAAGCAAGTTGTCCGGCCCTACGGGGAAGCGGTAAGTCTAGGTGAGAGCGTTTCAAAAGCCCCAGATCTTTGGGTGTCCTTGTCTGCTTTCTGCCAAGCTTCCTACCCCCTTTGATACGTCGTTCGCTAGACATGTATCAAGAGTCAGGAAACGCCACAAACGAATGAGCAAGCATTGATGCAGCTTCACCCAACATCAGTCGGGTAGCGATGGCCAGCCACGCCGCCGGGGGCCGAAACTCAGAACTGTAAGGTAGAGCTCATCGAGACCTCATATAACCGAGAATCACGGAGCTAAGGAGCTTTCAGCCATCATATTTCTTCAGGTCCTCTAGAGGCGGGTTGCTATGAAGAAGTAAAATCATCGCTGAGTGGCAGGTCTGGGTCTAGCGTCCTGTCGCCGTTGGTGGGAAGAAAACCATTTGCGGGACGCCAGCACTAATATTGATTCCAGCAGCAAATTAATTAAGCGACGGCTTCAGCCGGTTGGATTTCGGTAGGTCCAGCTCGTGAAACGCCGTACTTGAGACGAGAAGCTGAAAAGACGCTAAGAAGAGGAAGACATCAAGAGAGGGACAAGGGACATTGGATTGCCACCGACTCTTCGCATATAGGCACGTCTCCTTAATATGCAAAGAATTGAATACCAGGAACATCAAAGATAAAAAATCCATCAAAGTGGACGGGAAAAGATGAAGGGAACCTTTAAGATGGTGCTTCACATTGTAGTAAGAGTGGTCGTGAAGATCATCCTCCCCATCTGAACAAAGCAAGAACACTAATCCAAACTCGTCTTCTCCAACTTATGAAATCGGGTTCCCAAGTTGTCGTCGCGCAGCATCAGATGTGATATTGATCGTAGGGAGTGAGGAGGCACGTAAATCGCAGTTTGACTTTGAGGGTCATCATGGGCCGTGAACGGCGATGATATCGGCGGATGTGCGAGTCATGTCATTCCTCGATACGCCGAGCCATGCAGCTCCTGAATGTAGCTCAACGGGGGAAATGGGATGGGGTGGATTCCGTGAGGGCTGTTGAGAGTAGATAGAATCGAAGAGCAGGTCGATCAAGGCCCAAAGGAACGGACGGAAATTGAAGGGAGGGACAGACAGAGGTCGCGTAACCGCATTATGCCAGATACTGCGGTGTGTGAAGCAAGTCTCTAGAATAGTAAAGATATGAAGAGAGAAGAAACGACATTGAAGATGGGAGCATGTCGCACCTAGTCAATTGTCATCATTTATCTGCTACTCTTCCAGGTCTTCTCGTTCAAACTGCGCTCTAGATCTGACCGGAAGGGCATGTCAATCAGCGGCATAGAATATTTTCAGCTATCCGAACCACAACGCATCATTGTGGGGCTGGACAGATGTCCATATTAACAACATCTGGCAGACAGGATTCCGGCCTTCATTATCTCTTGAATCTCGCAGGGAATGTATGATACTTGTGGAAGTCTGACATTCATTTGGATAGGATGGTGACAGTGATGAAAGATGCGAGGACACGGTGCCGAGGAAAAGGTATGTGTATAAATTGTAAATGCTACTGCGCTACACCACCCGATTAGAACGTCGACTGGACGTATAACGCTTCTCATTAACAGGCGGGTTGGATGTAATAGAAGTCGTAGAAGTAGATGTGGTATCGAGAAGAGTTTGAAGTCTGAAGTCATGATAGCTGCCAATAACGTAACGATAAGTTGAAAATGTCCATGACAGAGGGGCGTAATCTAAAAAGAGGTATAATCGGAATCCATTACCCTAGTCAAGTACTCAAAGCAAGATAGCAATGACTATGCCAGCAGCAATACTGACAGCACCAAACTTGGTAGTTATCGAAGCGGTGGCGCTGTTTGAGGAAGTAGCAGAGGCCTTTGCTCCCGTTGAGCTGGCAGCCGGCCTTTGACTGTACATCGTAATGATCAGAGATGAGAAGCATCATGAAAGCGAAGAATCTCAGGTATTCACCTAATAGTCTGTGTAGTGGCTGCGGCAGAGGGTACCGCCCCCGTTGGAGGCGAAGGCTGGGAGCCACTGCTAGATGGTGCAGAAGGGGCGAACGACATGTTTTTGTCAACACAACTATCCTGGTCTGTATCGGGGAAAATTAATCAGTGAGAAAAGTATGGTGAGACATGGGCTGTACCCACTGCCTGGCTGAACAACGACTGGAGCCGTCACGCTAGTGCTTCCAGTGTTATCGCGGAGAAGAAAAACTATTTTTTGTTCTACAAGAGCTTGTGAGCGACGAGCTTGATGTATTGAAGGCAACGATAACGAACTGCTAGGAACATCTACAGTCCAACTGAACGAGGATCCATTCTGCTGGTCGAATCGTTTCAAAGCAGGACCGTCAAAGTTGTTGCCATCTTGAAGACTCTATAGAGAGATGTCAAGTAGGCTGGGAGACGTTCCACAGGTAAGAGAGGTGCTCCTTACGAGGAAATAAGGCGCTATAAAGGAGTCGGAATGATTCTATACGTTCAGAGAAAGCAACGTCGTACCAGTTCCGCCGGTCCAGCTCAACATGACTGGTTGACAGGTTACCAAGTTTGTCCTGTCGAGGGCCAGTGAGCAAAGATTCATCGAACTGAGAAGGCTGTCTTACGGGGTATTCATGGTGATCTGGGCGAAGACACCTGGAAGAGCTTGAAGAGCAAGAGCAGCGATAGCGAGAGAGTACTTCATCACTGCACAAAAGCGAAGAGCGGAAAAAGGAGGTTGGTATCAAGCAAGAGAGAGAGAGAGAGAGAGAGAGAGGCCTACCAACGGTTTATATATATATACGTTTTGCCGTAAGATTACTCTAGTAACAGGTTCGTCTTCGAAGCCTGTCGCTCGCGAATCGGACAATGGCTCCGATGATCAAGGCGAATTATCTCCTATGTAGAGGAATGCTAGAGTTCGTTAACCGACATTTGGGAAACGTGCCCAAACTCACCAAGACGCTCATGCGCCACCTGCCCTGTCGATGTCTTGTTGCTCTTTTTGTGATCATTGGGCGCTAGGTGTATCCAAAAAGCCAATTAAACACCGGATGCGGTTCGTTAGTTCCTTCGACGTGATCTGTCACTTTGATAACCCATTCCTATTCTTGCAAGATCCATGCAAGAGCGAAAAGGTTTCGCTCTTGGACAGCAAGGACTTGGAAGTGACAGTGAGGAGGTAATGATGTGACGCGACATGACGTCTAGAATGCATTCTGCCTGACTAATGTCTCTGGGCTTTCATTGCGGCCGTCGTCATGATAACTATAATCTAGGGTAACCCAACTGAGTGTTGTATGAGCGAGTACCTTCACTGTCCAGTGTCAAAACGCCAGTTACTAGCTGTATTAGAGTAAAGGAAGTGACAAGTACTTATTCATACGAAACACCACAAGAAACGAGCGACAGTGACTGTAATGAGCCAGATAGGTGAGCGTAGTAAAAGTTTGTGACTGCAAATCAAAAGGAAAACAAAAAAGTAGAGACTGTCCGACTACTGTTCCTAGAATTTTTGCTTATGCAAGGAGAGCGAGAAGGGCAGCACCAATGAGACCAGCAGCACCCATCTGTGCGCCAGTAGCGGAAGCAGCGTTAGAGGTGTTGGCAGGACCAGATGTTTGGCTACTAGTAGTAGTGGGTCGGTTGGAACCACCGCTAGTGGTAGGGGTGCTGCCGGCGGAACCGCCAGTGGGAGCAGCAGTGCTGCCTGCACCGGTGCTGGTAGGTTGACCGGTTCCACCAGTGTTGGCTCCACCGCCAGAGATGCTAGGTGATTGACCGACGCAACTGGTCGAGACTGTTGGAGTAAATAGTAAGGCGGAGCGGAGGCTAACAAATGATTAATACGTACTACCCGGCTGAACGGTAACGGCAGCGGTTTGGCTGGTAGCACCATTGCTGTCACGGAGAAGGAAACCAATGCTGGTACCTAGTGGCGAACCCTTCAATCTCACGTTCCACGATAACGGAAAAGAGAGCAAAACACACCAGCTTGGTAATTGACCTCCCACGTTAAAGCAGTTCCATTCTGCTCAGGGAATTGGAAGAGAGCGGGACCACTGGGGTTATTACCGTCTTGAACGCTCTGTGGAGGACAGGGATGAGAATGAAACAAGACTACGCGAGTGCTGCGGAACATACGATGAAATATGGTGCTGATGACAGATTTATTTTTTCAGACTTGTTGAAAGAGCAGAAACAAGGTACATACCCTGTCCTCCAGTCCATGTGAGTTGTAAGGGTTGGCAAACCACAGGGTTGGAACTGGGGAGAAATTATATGTGAGTGGGCTTGTTTGAGTGGAAAGGGTAGATGATAAGTTTACGGAGTGTTGAGGGTGACTTGGGCGAGGGCACCGGCGAGGAGGGAGAGCGCAGCAAGTGGAATGGCAATGGCTTTCATGTCGACGTGGAAGAGGTTGAGAAGACGACAGTACAAAGGGAACGGGTTTTCACTTATTTATCACACGGCTGTTTGGTTCGTCCCAAACAAACCCCATCACGCGCTTGCTTGCCAACCGATTACCAGGCCGCTCCTCTCCTTCATATATCATATATAACTTGTCCGATTACTTGGCCAAAAAAACTCGCATTGAAATACGCTTTTTAAAATTACATCTTTGTACATTATTCAGTCGAAAACGAAAATCACAAAGGTTGAGCATATACCATGCCAAGAAAAAGGAACGTCAGGAAACGGATTCCATCTTCCCACTCCAAAAAATCAAAAAAAAAAAAATTCCCCTTATCAGGACGTCCGCACGGTCACAGTCGCATGGAGGTCCCACTGCGATCATTCCTGTATCACAATATCGGCCGCAAGAGCAAAATGATCACTGATGAACCTCCCCCCTTGATCTCGAGCTCCCCTCCCAAGGATATCCGGATGCGTCACATAGAAACTCCTATGAGGCGTATACAGAAATTTGTCCATCCGCGATTTCGGAAAGTACAAGTCACTGGGTTTGTTTATCTGGAATCCCCACGTGTACCCTTCCTCGGCACTTTTGTATCTCGTAGGGTCAATAGCATCCGCCAAACCAACATCATCCACCTGCTGCTCCGAATCCGCATCAAACGCATTCAGATCACCTCCTATGATCCCACCATCGCACCCTTTGCTCTCGTCCAACAGGAATGAAGCACAGAGCTGCAGCTGTTCTCTTCTGCAGGCCTCCCCGTCGCGGTTCGACTCTAGATGCGTGTTGATGACCCGGATCAGCTTGTAAGGTTGGGTCTCCGACTCATCTCGACCGGCATGCATCCTAATGTCGACCATGATCGCTGTCCTATATCCACGCGACATGCGATACTCTAGCATGGCAGCACGCTTCACCTGCACGGATCGATGAACAAGGGTAATGTTTCCAAACCCATGAGGGTACGGCCACTTGAGATGGTCCAACGGGGTGACATAAAAGTATTTCTGCACCCAAGGATTCATCTTGACCGTCTTCAATGCCTTTGCATGAATCTCTTGTAGGAGAATGATACAAGGCGGCGCAGGCTCGCCTACATCTTCGCGCAAGACCTCAAAGGCAGCCTCGAGTCGTTCCATGACATTGTGCGACTCAAAATCAACATTCCATGTATAGATGGGGAGTTCTTTTTGCGGCGGTAAGACAAAGGAATGGTTACACTGGTGTTTGAGGTTTACTTTCTTCCAGTCGTCCCCAGTCTTGCTGTAGCGATACATGTTGAGCGGCCACAGGCGATTCTGGGTAACTGGGGCATGAGGGTCCACGTTACTGCGGTCTTCACCAGGTTGCATTACGTGCATCATAGAATCGTATATGTTCGGGTATGGTATGGAAAGGAATAATGGTATATGAATGCTCGGCGTGTGTCTCGACGTCGGTTAGTCGACTACGGGTCGTTCGATGTCTTGAATGCACGACGATAGCAGGTTGTCTTCGCGTGAGGGATAATTTTTTCGAGAGGTAATGGAAATCTGAAGGAGGATCTGAGCGTGAGACCAAAGGCAAGGGAAGAACGTGTGCTGGGGCGTTGTTTCTCCAAAGCCTTCTTATAAGCCTCATTGAATCCTTTGTAGGTCCAGATCGATCGTCGAGGAAAGCAAGAAAAAAAAGTATAAAAAGGCACCGCCGATAGATATATAAATGGCCTCATGGGCGTCAAAAACGGCTCTACATCCGCCAGAAATCTTGCAATCGTCCAATGAAATACCCAGGTCTTGCATCACGAGTCCAGCCTTCTCATACACGAGGCAGTATTTTGCGCCCACAAAGCAACAAGGTATGATACCCATGTTTCTGCGAAAACTCTGATGAGTCATACCTTGCTTCCATACATGAGCGAAAAGTTGGCGAAAAAGAACTTGATGGAGAGGCACATCAACTGACGCGTAGATCGAACAATGGCTCTTTCAGCACTCGCTGTACCCCAAAAATTTTCACCCTGTAACATGGAAAACGCGTTCCTGCAATAAATGAGTTTCAGAGATAGCCGTTATATAATGTACAGTCTCCAAAAAAAACACGCCGTTGCCTCGCCAAAGCCTAGAGCTCTGCAGTATCCTTGCGAATAGTATCCTCCACCTCCTCCTTCTTCTGCTCTGCGAACGACCGGAGAATGTTGGTCTTGGTCTTAATTTCGTCAAGTTTGGACGGTGACAGGCTTCGCTTTTTCAGGATGGCCTCCAATCTGATAAGTTCGTATGACCAGTTCCGAAGGCGTCGAAAGGGATTTTTGTAGCCGCATAACACCCGCGGACCATGAATAAATTAAAAAATTTGACCATATCGAGAATTGGAGAACAGGCGCCAGAAAAAAAGTTAAAATCGTCAACGAAGACGGAAATAACGCGAAAAGTGTACATCAGTAAATGAATTAAGCGCCGAAGTAATTCATTCGTACCGCTTGGTTTCTTTCTCGAGGTATTCCTCGGAACCATTGACAACCTTCTCCATGACTCGCAAGTAGTGTTTTGAGGCATCTCCGACGGTAGAAGCGAGGGTCAGTGCCTCCTTGTAGACTGCATCCCTTGCATCCGCCGTAGCGACAAAGAACTTGGTGGCGAGGGCGTCAAATTCGGGAACGAGGCCGGCCTGCATATCGATGGAACAAATGAGTATTAGCTGAGCGCTCCTCGGGTAAATCGGTTACATACCTCATCGTTGAGGCCACCTCCGACAGCACGATGAGTACCACACTTTTCATTGAGGAAGTTGACAAAGTCAGCCTCAGATCGCCCGCTCACATAATCGATAGGCTCTTTGCTACCCTTGGGGAAGAACTTGATTGTCGGGAAACCAGTAATGCCATATCTCTGGGCAATGTCTTTGTTCTTCTTGTCATCGGCGTCAACATTGGCCACGATGCACTGAATCAATCACTTAGTATGTACCGTCCGAGCCAACATGATCGATCATCGCTTACGCTGCTTTCTTCCTTGAAGGTGTTGCCGACTGGGCTGAAATTGAGCCAAGCATCTAAAAGTGGAGCAGATCAAACAAACCTTTCTCATAAGCAGGTTTCATGGCCTTGCAGTGTCCACACCAGGGCGCCTGCAGGTGTGATTAGAAAGCGCGCTAAACACGGGGGAAATATATCGCACCGTAAAGGTAACGAGAACGTCTTTTGAATCATCCTACAAAAAAATCAGCATATGGAACTAAAGGCTAGAGCCTCGACTCACCAAAGCGACCTCGTCGAAGGTATGAACATCAAGGATGAGATAGTCGGGCGGGGGAGGAGGCTTAATATTCGACTTGACGTTCGATTTCTTGGACACACTATAACCGCATTCAATGAGGTGAGTAATTGACAGTGTATTGGGACTCACAATCCAGCCAACCCATCAATATCGCGGCTGCCCTCAAAGGACTCGTCCTTTCCGTCGGCGGAGAACCACTTCAATGCTTAACGATACAAAGGTGTTAAAGAACACGTTATAAGTGAAGCTAGGAGGCCAGAATGGAACTTACTGGGGTAGCCTGTCACACCGTACTTCTGCGCAAGATCCTTTCCGACACCGTCAGCATCTATTTTTGCGATGTAGACTTTGTCTTTGGCATGTGCGAATGCATCTCCGAGTTGCTCATATGTAGGTGCAAGATTCTACAGGGACCAAACTATCAGACACGTCCACACTCCGTGCCACGGCAGCACGACAACAAACCTTGCAATGACCACTGCAAAAGTCACAATCTTGAATTAACACGCAGCAAAAGCATGTCATGGTTGTACGACTCACCACCAGGGAGCGAAGCTAAAGCAGCAATGTCAGCCAAAGGACAAGGCACAACAAGCGTAATGGTTGCTCACAATTCCACTAATCCCGGCTTTCCCTTCCCGACGACGTCATCCCAGTTCTCTGGAGAGAGATCTATGACATTAGAGGCAGAAACGCCTGCTATTATTGCAGCACCGAAAAGACAAAACGAGAGTCTCATGATGGTATGAAAGGGAATTTTTGGATTCTCCCAGCGTCAAGTAGTGACTTTTTGATACTTGTCGGCGGTACTGACGTGGAAGTAAACCTTATCTTTGTAAACCTTGTCTTTGTCAGCGCTCCAACAGCGCTCGGTCGCCCACGCTTTTTGTGTACCGACTTCCGTTCGGTATCGAGAGAGAATCAAGTCCTCAAAGATGTGAAGCGGCAAGAACCAATAAATGCATTATGTATTTAAGCCTAACGTGCATGTAGCTCTGTATCTACAGTTCGCCCGAAGCTTTGCGCACTGTTTCGGAATTCGACTGGTCCGACTTCTCGCCACCTTCCTCACAGAATACTCGAAGGATGTTGGCCTTTACTTTGACAGCGTCAGCTCCCTTGTGAGAAACACTTCCATCTCTAAGAATCGTATCCAAGCTGCAAGGGGAACGTCAGTCCTAATTATCTTGCGATGATAGTGACATGTGCATACCGCTGAGCCTCCGCGTGAAGCCAGTCGTCTGTGTTGTCGCTCAGGAGATCCTTCATGACTTGAAGATAATGTTTGGATGTTTCAAGAGATAATGGATCTGAGATATCCACAGCCTTCTGGTACACCTGGGGCCGTCGATCTGTAGGTGCGAGACGAAATTCCCGTGCCAAAGCGTCAAACTGTGGAATACGACCGGCCTTCAAATCACAATGACTTGAGTGACGAAAGGAGGGCATCGAAGTTAGGAGATACAAACCTCATCATTCAGACCACCCGTCGGCGCGCGTTGGAGGCCGCACTTGAGATTCAGGAATTCAATAAATTGAGACTCATCCAAGCCGTATATGTATTCCTCCGGCTCTTTATTATCCTTTGAAAAGAAGAGGAGGGTCGGATATTCTTTGATCTTGAACCTCTCCATCAGACGGGAATTTACTTCGTCAGGACCTTCAACATTAGCAAGGATGATCTGTAGATGTTTAATTAGCCCCTAGAAACCAGACGAAATATCTCGATGTCGCACGTTCGGCTCGTTGGCAACTATGTTTGCAACTAAAGGCATAATTAGCGTCAGAACATCGACGTACTTAATGACATACCTCTCTCAAACGCAGGCTTCATATCAGTGCAGTGTTGGCACCATTGTGCCTACAGGTACGGAGATGTTAGCCAACCATTTTGACAAAGCTGAGGTAGGTGGTTATTACTGTGAATGCAACAAGTACGTTCTTTTTCGGATCCTGTGCACACCAGGGTTAGGAATCGATGAGCAAAGTCAAGAGAGAAGATATTTGCCATAACGACGTCATCAAAGGTCGTAGCATCCAGGGTCAAGTAGTCCAGAGGAGGTAGATTCGATCGTACATTTGAATTTTTGTAAACGCTGTATCATAATCTGAGTCTTGAGGTATTCCTGAGGCAATATACTCACAAATGTGCCATATTATGAATTGTACGTTTTGCCATGCTATGGAATTGATCTTCCACAGTTCCATTGGCGGAGAACCATTTCAAAGCTATCAATCAAAACGCGTGAATACCTTTTTCCCGATGTAGGAATACGGTGCACACTTGGATATTGAGTCACTCCATATCTCTTCTTAATTGAACGTCCGACTTTGGCAGCTTCTATCCTTCCGATGAATAGCGTGTCTTGAGCATGAGCGTATGTATCTGCCAGTTGATCGTATACGGGCTCCAGATTCTTGAACAGCATTAGCGTACCGTAGCCGGTCCAAGTACGAATACTCACCTGACAATGATTACTTTACAGCCGTCTTCAGTCGAGGCGCAAACAGATAAGACCAGGACTATCTTACCATTCTTTAGAATAGCTGGTACCAATTTTGAATCAGGATGGATCAAGATAGATGAGGGCTTGGATGCTCACAAATTGACTAATCCAGACTTTCCTGTTCCGACAAGGTGATCCCAGTTCTCCGGATCTAACTCTACGACATTCGAAGCGAGGACAAGTGTACTGGTGCACAGTATTACTGACAGAGCGAGCTTCATGGTTTGAAAGGTCATTGGGGGTTGTAGCCACAGTCGACCGCCCGTTTATAAGCCTGAGCGGAACGACCATCACTATACAGCGCTCCTGACCTCTTTGGCAACTCTATATCCGACGCATCGGAGATGCAATAGAAAGGAATGGAGCATCTTACTGTAGAAACCTGAAACCTTCGATGGAGCATCACATATCGTAATGGGCGTTGATTTTTATCGTTTAAAGCAATTCGGCACATCCTGTGAGGAAGTATGGCATAGGATGGGGTAGGAATGTAGGTCCTCTCGATGTCGACTTGATGCAGGTAATGTTTGGTGCAGTACTGAGTACATATACTGCCGTGCGAATCCATTCCATGACCGTTGATCAAAATTTCTCAGCTTCATCAGTCAGCGATCTGACCAATACCGGGACCTTGTCCTGAATAAAAAGGCATTCCACCGCTTCATTCTCGTCAACATGGAAAACCAAGAACACGACATGGATCACAACGAACAAAACGAAGACAACAGCGAGCAGTTTATAGAGCAAGAGGAGATTCTAGCCGAAATACCTCTTGATGGGGATCATCCGATGGACGAAGATGAGGACGACGAAACTGGCGATATCCTTGGTGAAATGCGGGCCGGTCCCTCGTCACAATCTGAAGATAACTCCGTCCAGGCCTTCCCCAACCATCAAGCCGCCGTCTTCGCCGTCGCAGTTCATCCATCCGAACCTCTCGCCGTATCTGGAGGTGAAGATGATCTCGGCTACATCTGGGATATAACCGACGGAGAGGTTATCACTAAACTTTCGGGTCACACTGATAGTGTATCTTGCGTGGCTTGGAGCACAGATGGAGAAATGGTATCAACGGGGGGCATGGATGGAAAGATACGTTTATGGAGAAGAGTTGGGAAAGAAAATTATAGAACATGGGAGTTCTTGACCGAGCTGCAAGGGCCTGACGAAGTTATGGTATGATCTCATATCTTCAATTCAATGTAGTAGGCTTATGGTCTTTTTAGTTTCTGAGATGGCATCCAAAGGGAAACGTTCTGCTCGCGGGTTCTAACGATTCCACTCTTTGGCTATGGCAATGTGAGCTTTCAACTGCTTCCACGCATATGATCGCCGCTCACTGTGTCGACAGTACCTTCTGGAAATACGATGCAGGTATTCGCCGGTCACACAGCTGCAGTACAGTGCGGGGAGTTTACACCTGACGGTGAGTTATGCTCCCTTTTTGCATCACAGATACATCCTCATATTTCGCAGGAAAACGTATAATATCGGCCTGCGCCGACGGTACTTTTATCCTATGGGACCCACGATCACCAAGTCCAGTTTTCAAGCTCACACCTGACGATGCACGCTTCAACCTGGACGGCATCACATCAATTGGTGTAAACCCTTCGTCATCATTAGCAATCATTGGTGGTGCAGCAGGCGGAGTCAGAGTTGTCAGCCTCACGAAAGGTGAAATAGTTATGGCTCTTGGAGGTCATACCGAAGGCGAAAGCATAGAAGCCGTTGCTTTTATCGATCTCACAGGGTCTGGCAGTGGTACCGGTATTGCAGCGACAGGCGCAACAGATGGAAAAATCTGTCTGTGGGATCTTAGTACGATGCGCTTGCGCGCCACTTTGGAACATGAGGTATGTCCACAGATCTGTTGGTGCTTATCTACTACTGATACTTTAACTAGGATGCAGTGACTACTTTGCTATCTGTCCCTTCACCCAAAAGCCATCTTATGGTGTCTGCGTCAGCTGATAGGACACTTCGCACTTGGGATGCTCGGACAGGCAATCTCCTTCGGGTACATAAAGGGCATCATGCTCCCATATTAGGTGCTTCCCTTGGATTGGGAGGATCCGTTGTTGTTAGTGCTGGAGATGACGGAGTGTGCTTGGTGTTTACTACCGAGGAGGAAAGTGAATATACAGGATAGATATATAGAATGTATAGGTGCCTATCTGGGTGCCATCTACAGCCCGAGGTGACCGTTTGATGCTATATTGACTCAGCCGTTTACCCGAAACCCTCCTTCTCTTAGCTTGCTGCTTCTCGACTGTCCAGTGGCATTCCACCCTATCCATTGGACTCCAATCGACTATGGTATACTAGCTCAGGTGTTGTACTTTCTATAATGTTCACTTTCACTTCACACCTTAATTATGGTCCGGGTCAGCGTTTGGTACTTAGGATTCGGATTCCCTTGCTCGCGCGGTCACTATGATTCACACCTATCAACCATTTGCTGCGCGCGTCCCGCAAAGAACCGATAATCGACCGGCGAAGGCACGTTTCGAGCACATCAACTATTATGCTCACACCGTCAAGCATCACTGCGACCTGCGCATTGCTTCCTTGAATGTGTTTGCTACCCAACGAGCTTCACGTAATCTAAAAAATGATTCAATCTTAACAATGAATAACTGACCGAAGGAAGGCGACGCTTGCGACTGGTGCGGACGCTATTTTGACGCTATGGAACTTCATGACCGTTCCCCTGCTACATTACCACCGACCCGCAATTGCTTTGGTCTCCATGACACTTCGAGATGGATCTACATCTTCCAGCGTGAAAGTACCTGTGCTACTCCCAGCCTTCCTCGTATCTCTGCTAAGTTCTTTTGATTCGATCAACCGTCTCATGAGGTTGCATGCACGCAGATCCCCCGTTCTTCTGGGTCTCTTCCTTCTTAAAAATGCTCAAGATGCTCTCGGAAAACCAGCTTTTGTTCAATAGTTTCTACTCTTTCACGAGCTGTGCTCAGCCCATCGCCCTTTCCTTCTAAATTTTTTTCGGTCGCTCTTGGTCGACAATCTTCGCGATGCTTTTCACACGCTCCTTCATTGCATCTATTCTGCTCGCATCTCTGGCATCTGCCCTGCCTCTTGAACGTAGGCAAGGAAGAGGGCAGAAGCAAGGACGGCCACGATTGTCTGGGAACCGTGGTGTCAAAAAGGCTCCAGTCATGAACACTTTGAACTCTACGAGGATAGAGATGGGTGACGCTGCGAATTCAACTGAAGTCGTCGGTGCTGCTTACTGTGCGTATCTCCTTTGCAAATTTCGCTTCTGAGTCTCACGATTCTTTTGATTTCATGCAGTCATTACCAATGAAGAAGACGGAAACTTTATCGTTTCTGCTGACATTGTTTCTGACGGACAACTGGTAGGTGCAAAGCTACGGCTGAGTACTCCGGATTTTAATCATTATCCTAGGTTCTTCGTCAAGCACTCCCAGCTGGAGGTGCCGGCATTCGTGGGGATGACGGAGGACAAAACAATCCGGCCCCCTTGTTCTCGTCTGGTTCCGTCAGAGTCAGTGCTGCTCAAAGCCTTGTTGCAACCGTCAACGTACGTCGAAGTTCTTTTTCATAGAAGACGTCATGCCCTCCTCAACGTCGACTGTAAATCTAGTCAGGATCGAATACCCTTGCACTATTCAGCATTAACGCCGACGATAATGCGATCCTTGAGCCGGTCGGACAGCCAGTCGGCAGCGGCGGAGAATTCCCTGTCTCTGTAGCATTCAATTCCAAGGGCGACAAATTGTGCGCGTTAAATGGAGGTGAAATAAATAGTGTCAGGTACATGAATATTGACTGCCATCTTTCCAGCCATCTAACAAGTATCTCTATGTGACAGGTGTTTCTCAGTCGACAAACAGACAGGACTCGCCCCTCTGGCTGGTACTGCACGTTCTCTTGGATTGACCCAGACGACACCGGCCACGGGTGCCCCTGGCAGTCTCAGGTGAGTATATCCATCTCACTTTCCTTCCAAGTTCCAACTACTCATCTGCCGCCCTTTAGCCACCTCATCTTCTCAGAAGACGATAAACAGCTGATTGTCACTGCCAAAGGCTTGCCGGCTGGCGATGGTGCTCAAGAACAGGATGGATTCGTTCAAGTCTTTGATGTTGCTGCCGATGGCTCACTTTCCGCGCAACCCAAGTCCCTGGATCTCCCACAAGGCGGTAATGCACCCTTTGGAATGGCAATAGTTCCCAAGAAGAACGAAGTCCTCGTCACTGATCCCGCAATTGGGTTCTCTCTTTTCGATCTGTCTGGACAGGCGGACGCGACTGCCGTTGAAGTGGATGGACAAATCGCCATTGGCTGGGCCAGTTTCAGCCCCAAGATCGGAAACTTCTTCTTGAGTGATGTAGCGACCGGAATCATCACCGAAGTCAACGTCGGTGACAATCAGAATGCCACGATTGTTAAGGTACATATTCCGGTTTTCCTCTGAAGACAATTGCTGAGGTTACTATCTCTAGCAATACGAGTTAGGCGCTGACAGTGGAACTGAAGACAGTGACGTTGCTACTGTCGGTGACAAGGAGTAAGTCCAACATTGTCGAAAGATATTTTCTTCAGCTAATCTTCCGCAGTTTCTTGTATGTTCTTGCAGGCGGTGCTACGGCCGTCAATGTCTTGTCGCTAGATGCGCCCGGACAGGCTAAGCCTATCCAAACCCTAGACATCGCCGGCCCCGCTGCCGCTGCTGGTCTGACTATCAGTGAGCCCCCTTCACACTCATATCAGTCCGATTTGAATTAAAGGTGTCCTTCAGATGGAATAAACCTCCAGGGTATGGCTGTCTTTGTCAAGCAAGCCGCAAATGCAAACAGGAACAACGGAAACCAGGCTGTAGTTTTTGGCAATTAAACCCTTAGGGGAAGTTGTATTAGAAGCGCAATATACCTTGTATCCCTACTATTTTTGATTATTATTATTGGGTGAGAGAGTTGAACGCGACAGGTTCATTGCATCAAAAACATTGATGTATCACGATGTACAAATGCAAAAGTACTCGGTTGAGTAGAAGGACTTCAATACGAGGGAATTCCTTGGGCTATCTCATTGGACAATTTGGAGTTCTCAATGATGGGCAGCTGACCAGGGAAACTAGCCTTCATCAGGTCGGCCAACATCCTTGAAATGTTCGGTCAGAGGTTGGAAGATTGTGCATCAAAAGATGGCTTACCTGCCAAACACTATGGTGCCGTTCGCATTCAGGTCTGAATGTCTGGTTAATCTAGTTCATATGCGCGAGTTATATACACTAAAGACGTACGGGTGTTATCGTCAGGCGTCCGGTTAAGACGGTGGGCTGCATCGGGACCGATTTTCTGGCAGTAAGTGATACTGGCCGCGTGCAAGTCAAGTACATGTACGTTTTGTTGCTGCGGATGCTTCCGTCACAAAGCGAAACGTTTCTGCACGATAGTACTTGCCTGAGCAACTAGTTTAGTCTCGTCTGCCCATGGACCAAGCGTGTCGCTGATTGTACCATCGCTATTGAACGAACGCCTCGTCAAGCTGGTAACCAGAATAGGTTCTGCTCCCAAAGAGCGAATTTGCTGGACCATCGAGGTAAGATTTCTTCCCATCGAGGCAGGGTCGGCGACTTTCTGGTCGTTGTGACCAAACTGGATCGTTGCGTAGGTCTTGCGGCCTTTGGCTAGCTCTGATTTAATGGCCTTGACTGAAGAATCTTAAGTTTCGCGAAAATAGAGCTATATCGATACATACTGGATAGATCCCAGTACCCATTAGCTACGAACGTGCCGGTAGTCGCACCATTTTTTGCCGTGTTAATGCCTGGGGGTACTCGTGTTAGAACTAGATCTCAATATAATGCCTAGCGAACATGGCGTGTTAGGTTCCAACGCAGAAGGAGTGCTTGTCACGGTTGATCCACAGAAGCCATTACCCCATCCACTGTAATAGCGACCCTCAGCATAGAGATGGCCCGACAGAAGTGCGCTACTCACCCACTGTTCTCAGTGGTACTGTGATAGTGATGTTAGCATAGGAATGGCTCAACAGGGGTGTTCTACTCACCCATTGGCCGTGGTACTGTCTCCAATCAGTATGAATGAGGAGGCAGGTGCAACAGCTGGGATAGCTGAAACGGACAAGAATAACACAAAGAGGGCGACGAGTTTGAACATCATGGCTGAGGCATCAGGACTTCTTGCTGGATATTTATCCCTGTTCAAGGCACACATTCCCCGCATGTTCACCAGTCATAAGGTCAGAGCTTTGCAGCGAAGGTGAAGCAGCGGCCCGCGCTCAGCAAGGCATATCCACCGTCATATCAGAACCTGAGGTACTATCCAAGAAAATTCGGTACAGGAATGATCATTTCCCGGATTGGGGTGGATGGAGGCTTCAATTTGCGTGAACTCGGACTACGACTGTGAGGATGAGCTTCGGGGTGAAGTCGGAGCTGACAAAACTCCCACGCATGGCTTCAGACGATTCTCGTTCGTCCACCTCGACCTCACAATCTTCGCAGTCCAGTGCATTCGAACGATGGAGAAGACAGGCTATGCTAGTCACAGGGATTGGTGTATCCGAGGAGGAGCGGATGGAAGCTTTGCAACAAGTTCATTTGAAGCGCTGCGAGAAAATGAAAAAGGATTTGATGGACAATAGTGCGTATCTGTTTTCAAAGTCTAGCGGATGATACTGAAATGTTCTCAGGCCCGATAGTAACCTTCATGTTGAAGCATTTGCGATTATCCGGCTGTCAAGTTCCCGAAACTAACATCTTCTGCGGAACTTGTGAAATGACGCCTGTCGCAGGTGGAGGTGTTGTTGCTCATGCTGGTGGTTTTATTCCGGAGCCTGGGGCCGTCAAGCTTTGTGCAGGTCACTTCTTTAACAAGAAGCATATGGAACACACCATGGCGCATGAATTGGTCCATCTATATGACCAGTGCAAGTTTAACGTGGATTGGAATAATTTACGCCATCATGCTTGTAGCGAGGTGCACATCTTGTCTGTCCCTATCAAAGGCCGTGCTAATGATATGTCCTCAGATTCGAGCCAACAACTTGAGCGGAGACTGCCGATACACTCGCGAATTGAGAAGAGGGATACTGTCCTTCACCAAACAACACCAGGTTCGGAAATCGCCAACACTGCAGGAGCGATTTTAACCTCTTCAATTTGCAGGCTTGTGTTCGCCGCCGGGCTATCACCTCAGTTACGGCAAACCCTGCGTGTCCGAGTGAGGTAGTGGCAGAGAAAGTCGTGAACGAGGTTTGGGAAAGTTGCTTCAACGATACTCGACCATTCGATGAGGTCAGCCGAATGTGCTCTTTGGGAAATGGATAATTTTCTAACTTTTGCTCAGATATATTAGTGACCCTGAATTATAACCAACTGTCCCTCCGACGATTACCGGCGGCGACGCGAATGTTAACGAACTTACATGGGACGTTCGGTGCACACTAACTTCCTCATTCCTCATTAAGAGCGTGGTATAACAGGCGCAAGGCACCTCTCATCTCCCCTCTCATTTTCCCACTATGACGCTATCACAGTTGCAGTATGATATTTGACTTTATGCATCATTCCAACTTGTGGCCCCTTTCATGTACTTCACTTTTTCTCACCTTTAGAGCGCGCCCGTCGCGTCACTCCTATCCGGGTTCCAGGAAAACACAAATATTCCTTAGTTTTGCAGGGAGTATCTTGGAGCTAAGCAAAATTCAAACACTAGCTCGTAAGAGACCAGCTGGCATCGGCTATGATGTAGAGCTTCCAAGAAACAGGGAGTTTGACTGGTGGTGTTCCATCTGTTTCCGCCATGTCAGTTTTGAGCTATCAAGATAGGCCGTCAAAACGATGAATAGAAATGGGTAGATTCATTTGGATCGCTTCTTTCGCCGGCGCTCAAGTGCGGAACACCGCAAAAAACAACGCCACAGTAACTTCATATACTCCACTCTTCTTGTTTTCGGCTCTACTCCATTCATTCTGCTCATTTCTCCTACCGCCTCCCACCAGACGTTTCGCCATGTTTCTTACTTCGGCGTTGACTATTGGGCAGCTCACATTCATTCTACAGTCGCGGCAAAAAGTAATGCAATCCCAAAAATAGTAAATCGTTCTCACACCCGCCAAAATCACTGGAGGTTCGATGAAGACCTTCAACACAATTGTCCATTTTTCTCGTTTTTCAAATGGATTCATACATTCTGAGCCTCAGCTTCCCCAAACAGTTAAAAAAACCACATGGAAATCAATCTGTGTCAGACTTTTTCTGGGATGAATCTCACTCCTAGGCAGATGGGAACCAATTTCTCAATATGGAATTGCATTACTTTTTGCCGCGACTGTCGTATTGCATCCCTTCAAATACATGATACTCTTAACCGTGTCGTTGGGCGAGAGGCCGGGATAAACGAACGCGGAAGTGGATATTCAACGCTATCCGTGGCCGTAATGGAGACCCCACCACATCTTCTCGTCTAGTCCTTGCCTTGATGTTACTAAACATTTATGGACTCCTCGTCGTTCTTGCAATTTAGGCTTTCTCGGTCTATATGCGCGTCAAGCGTTAGAGACTTCTATGATCACCCTGCCTCGGTAAATACTACCGAGTCAGCGCAGGCAACGATCAGAGGAGCACCGGCGAATGGTACAGACCCCAACTCTGTGAAATCTAACCGGTGCGTTTCTTCCGTCTCCAGCAATACATGGGTTTACTGCTTGATTATGACAGCTACGACTCAGTGGGAGTTGACCAACTGGGAGATATCAGTCTCGGGACTAACGATACGCTTCGGGTGAGCTCATCCTGGCACAATGGGAGCATTGCTGACCCCTCTATATTCTCCGGCATCGACACCACTGATTCCGACATGCTCCTCCTTCGCAATCTACGACACAGAAATCATTTCCGCTCCGATTTTGTTGATCTAAATAGCTATCGACGGAGCTTCGGGACGTCGCTGGTTATGAATACCACTATCAAAAACGGCCAAGTCGTCGAACTAAACGATGCTGGATTTAGAGCTCTCTTTGGTGTTCCCTCATTGCAGTCTGGTCAATCAGTAGCTCTCGAAAAGAGCATGGCATTGGTATTTTCTCTGGCCATGATCCACATACCTCGGGGTTCGGGCTCGATCTCTTTTCCGAGAAAAGCGACTGGCGCGTGTATCCAGGTCCTGAAAACCTTTCAGAGACGGTGGACGAGGTTCGGAATTATTACTCGACAGACGCCGGTCCTATGATAAGAACGTCTTAGGCGCTGACATGTGCGAGCTCACGATGCTCGCGGACATGCTTGCGGAAGGCGGGGGCATTCTTCAGTGGGCATCAAGGATGGTTTGCACAACCTCCACCCAAGTGAATATGGTATCGGGGACGGTTCTGCTACTGAAACAGGATAAGTCAGTGTGAACGTGACTCGTTCACTCAGTGATTTACACCAACTCAGAGCGGATTACTTTGATACTGTTGTCAGACCAGACGGTACCAAATACGTCAATTTTGACCCTATCCCTCGGTACACCCTCAGCGATGATTCGAATAGCCCAACCTCTCATTTCATACACAACACGAAAGCGTATTCGGGTGGAGCTATAGGCACCGGAAGTGCAGGGAACATCCTGTCATCAGTTGACTCCGGGATGAATAACTTTGATATCCAAGCTGCAATAAGGATTGCAGCTACGATGAGGGGGATGAAGCCGACCGTATAATGGGAGTTTATAGCACGTTCCAACAGGACCTGCAGTGTCTGTTACAAGCATGGGAGTGTTGGATGCAGCAGCCATGCATTATACGTCAGGGAGCTGAGCATGTGCGAGGCGCCGAGCTGCCCAAATCATTTCGTCGCAACGCTGGGGCCAAAAACGAATTCATCGTCACCGACATCAAAGCGCTCTAATCAAGCGAGGTACGAGCGATTGAGTCGGCTTACAGGAGACTACAAAGCGCTGTAATCGTTCGAGGGACGGACTGCCGACGTTATTGATCGTCACCCGCGCTCTAGCGGGCGTACGTACGGTCGAAGACTGCTACGGTGGATTGAGACCGTATTGGGGTGTTGTTTGCCCCATGATGACCGCTCAACATGCGTTGCTAGCTTGGGAGTGTTTCAGGCCCACATCTTCAGCTGATCCCTCCAGGACACGTCGTTAACGTTGACGACGCAAGCACGGCAGCCAAACATCTCTCATCGCCTTCCCAGATCCATGGAAAAGCTTAGCATCGTGTATTACTATCTCCGTAAAGCTCGCGCTGCGTATAATCTCAATCCTGTACTATCGACGTTCTTTTGTGCTTTCAAATTAGAAGTGGTCACAGCAGCTCGATTGCTCGCCATGTTGTCTCATGCAGATGAACCAATCCATCCACCTTCCGAAATATCTACAGTAACATCCTACACTAGAAATACTCTAACGACTACAGTACAGTTCCTGCCCATATACAAGATGACTACTGACGCATAATAAAATTAACCGTCGTACGCAATTACATATCCCACTCTTCCCACACGGAAGCCGGGATCGCGCTTATTGGGGTTGCAGTTCCTATGCCAATCTCCTTAGTTTCCTTGAGTTCCACGATCTTCTCCATGATACCATCTTGGTCATTCTTTTCTCCCCTCATCGCTACGAGAATAGTTTCATCGGAATCCGCTTTCGACCCCGAATATAGAAGGCGTATATCTTGAGCCTCGATAACTTGAACCAGTCTCCCGGTCAAGATTTGGCGAATTTCTATGAATCGGGAAGAAAAGAGGAGGATATGACCGCCTCGGTGTGCACACGCAGACGCCGTGGCTTCCCACTTGACGCATCCCGAGTTTCGACTGGGGGTACCGTGTTTATTAATGTAGAATCCAACGGCTGTAAAGAAAATATGAGCGAACCGGCGCAAGCGAAGAGTAAAAGGGCTGACTGTTATATACCGCCAATAGTTCATCAGCGTTGCTTCTGATCAAAGCAAGGGGTCGAGCATCGTCTAAGCGCTCTTTGAGCTTGCCCATCGGTGCGCTATTCGATGCATCACTCCAGTCGGGAACGACAGCGACTCGGGACGAGGAGAGACTGTAGCAATGAGTTACAAAAGGGATATGTCCATGGGAAGCAGGACTTACTTTAATGGATCGATGACGACGATTCCATCCGAGGACAGTATCCCCACAGTCTTGACCAATGGAGCAATATCATAGGCATCCTTGGGTACATATCCGGGCTAGAAAGATGAAGTGTCACCATCGTGGCCATTTTGCGAAGGGCAAAGTGTTGTACTTCACCAAAGGATCTAAACGACCGTGCTGCATGGCCATTCCGTTTTTTGGGTGTGAGATCACCCTCAGATGTGTCAATGGCTTCCAAGACGTGAAGATTCAAGCTTGTTTGGAGGAATTTCTTGGAAGCATACAAGACTGTAAAACCTGTGAGCAAATCATAAGAACACCCAAGAACAGAGGAGATACCCAGAACACGATGCCCAATTTCCAAATGCTTGAAGAAGATGACATTGACATCGGGTGCAGCAACCCTCTCGAATGAATGGGCCATTGCTTTCGGGTCAACACGTCCAAGCGCTACTTGTGCGAGAAGGTCAAGGGAGTAACATAGCAGTGAGGAGTCGACGTGTACAATCAATCTGTTGAATGTCTTATTTCCCAGCATTTGAATGGCTGCAATAGCGGTCGGGCTATTGTGATGAAGAGCCTTGCGATACTCTGAGTGACATAGGTGAGAAATGCGACCATCACAGGCAAGTTAACCATACTTTCTTCACTTCGCAGAGAAACATAGATGCCAGACGGTGTTCCCACTACAATGAACTCCCGTCCATTGATACCTATGCGATGATTAATCTGGCGAAAACTCTTAACGGAAATAAACTCACTGAAGGGCACGGCATTATCAATCCTACCCGTGATCAGCCTGCCATTGTCATGCCTCGTGCCAACCAAACGGAAAAACCGATGCGTAAGCGTCTGTGGATCGAAAAACTGTAGGCAGGTCGGGAAACAGGCTGACGAAATCATAAATACAACTTCGTACCATATTTCCTTCTTGCCTTGCCTGATGAACTGCTAATGCATGTGTGAACGCCTCGTGCCATTTCTTCCTGATTCCTTCGCTTGCGACGTAGAGGGTATATCGACGTTCCATGGTCGCGGCGTGGTATATTGTAAACGGGTATATGGTAACAGTTTGATATAGGAGACCAGAGAGTGTACCACCTTCCTTGTCACGCTCTTTACGAGTTTCCACAGGTGAATCAAAAGGCCCCAGTCGAAGATAAGATAGCGGCAAGGGCTATAAGAGAAGACATCAAAGACGGATAGAGCGAACAGATAGTCTGCACTTACACGAGACATGAGGTTTCGCCTTACGACACCATTTGGATGCTGCTCTTCTGTAGTGATCAAGACTAGCGTACTATGAGTCCTCTGGAAAGCTTCCAAGAAACGGTGAACGTTACCGACAGTAATTGTCCAACAGTGCACACATAGGCTCCAACCAGCCGTGTCCTGACTTGCCCCTCCGAAATACAGAGCCAGAATATATCAACGTACGGCTGCTATCATAAAGATCCATATCCTGACACAGGTCGTCAAATGTATAATTCCTGGACAACAAAGAAACGCACAATGATCTCGCCTTTCTTGAAACCCAAGCTTTCACATAAACTCCAGAACTTGACTTTGCTCTCCGCGGCTTCAATACCAGGTTGCGTGCTCTTGATCGTGTCACTAAGGATATTGAGTATGATAGGAAGTGTCTCTGTGTCTGGGTGATCGAATTCCTTATTCGTGAGCTTGAATGATTGTTCAAGGAGAAGGTTTAAGCGGGGCAGGCGTGTCACAGGTCGAGAAAGGAACGTTATGAGGTCGCGCTTCCGGATACGGGGGTCGTTTCCTGCGGACTGAACGAATCGCTGATAATTCGGATTATTCGTGAGCTCCCTCCGGTGATGAGATTCTGACAGTGGGTAGTGCTTGATGTAAGTCTCGTAAGCTGAACGAAAGTCGCTCTTCAGGGTGGCTAAAGAAGCTATTTGAGTCTGACATTCGATGAACGAACGACGTCATCCACTTACAATCAAGAACGATGTCAGCTATACTCTGAATGAGTGGATGCTGATCTCGTTGCCTGGCAAATAAAGCTGCGAGCATGCGTTGGTGATGTGAAAGTATTTGGTCAAAGTTTCCAAACACCTCTCGGATGAAACCTGTCAGTTTTTCCGGTGGTGTTATGATTGGTGGAGACGCCCTGTGCAGGGGTGTGATGAAGACCTATTGAGACTTATATAACCAAAGTGACGCATCCGGTGACATAGAAACTCACTTCTTGAACCGCTTCCAAGTCTGACACATACTCCCTCTCCGACTTCAATATCTCGAATATCACGGATTGCCTTTGAACCTCCGATTTCCCGAGTGCCTCAATGGCCTCTGGAGGCACAAGTCGGTGCCACAATTGGTCTTTCTCAGCAAGTTCTCCGGCTTGAAAACGTCGTATGCCGTCCTCAGAGGATAAGCTGTGCAATTGAGAGAAGGTAAGTAACGAGAAAACAAAGAGAGGTGCAAACATACGAGAGGTTGGATAGACTATGTGATATGCTTTCTTCGTCTTCGCCGTGAGACTCGCTTGAAGCAGCACCATCATCGGGTTGATAATAGGAGGAGGCCCGTGAAGCAACAGAGGTGTTTGAAGGCTCCCGTTGAAGCTGTTCAAGTTGTGCTTCACTTCTATTTGGTCTATGACCCGGTCTCGACAAGTTCAAATTCGATGACGGGGCTCGCTGAGAAACTGAACGATATATTTGTGGTTCTGGGAATGGAATCGGAGTGACATTGTTCATCGAGGCTGCGAGGCTTGTAGAACGGCTCATTGATACTCCACTAATTACTGATTGATCTCGAATCCTTGGATCGTGTGGATAATGGTGACCATCGTCGTCGTAATCCCCCCAGGGGTTGTGCAGGGATTGTGGTTGTTCGTAGCCTGCCTCTGGCGGAGGATAGGGAGGTGGGTTTAGCTCAAAAGCCCAAGGAGAGAAGGCGCGAGAGGAAGGACTGGGATTTGTTGGTTGCCGAGCTCCTGGTGGTAGTTGGGTATCTGGTATTGATATTTGAGGTCGCGAGCGATGATCGTGGTACATTGTTCGAAGAGGTAATTTCGCGGATATAATGGATTATATGATATCACGTCGGGCCCGGGAGCCACGGCGTTGGGCTCGCATGATAAATCCTGTTTACACAGCCACACACGCACAGGCATCCGCAGCCACGAATCTTCAGCGTAGAGGTCGACTGAGATTATATATAGCCACTAGGTATACAACGCTAAGTACTAAGTTTGTCCAATATCTGGGGTGGTGATCTGAGATGTTCAGCTACCGTGCTGTCAATAACAATGGTCTGTCCATGAGAGTCCTTCTGGGTGGGGGATCTGGAGTACTCTCCCAAACCAGTAGCGTACTCTGAGCGGATGTATTGGGGCAGACGACTCCCACGTATGGCTGCACTCCACCATAGCTGTGTTCTACTATCCTGACTCCTGACAAAGCCCGGGTGACCAGTAAGAACAGAATCCATGATATGACGAAGGGGATGAAGCTGATTGCATACGGAGGCTTGTAGCATATTCCGACGGGCCCGTGCCCGATACCAAAACCGCGGGGTTGGATTGCCGCAATCCATCCATTGTATGTCAAGGCCCGGGAGTTGAGGCCTTGAGGATGATCTCGTGGCGGCTTCGGGCTGTAAATTGAACTCGCTAAAAGCCCCAATGGGTTCGCATTTTTCGGACTGCTCAAGAGCGCTGATGTCAAGCAACGCTGAGCCGACTCGAGACCCGCACTTCCGGTCCCCTGTCCGTCAAGCTTTGACCTAGGTGAGATGTCATGCATGTCATGGTTCTGGTATATAAAGTGAAACAGCGCGCCATTTAGATTGTCGCTGAGGGTGTAACGCAGAACAGGATGGAAGGGATATAGAATTGTATATAGTTCTGCTGGAAATAACAGTGGTCTCGAAATAGTCCGCTCGGAGTTGGTTCAAGTCGCAGGGTAGACGAACCATGTTCATTTTGACTTGTCCTTCTCCGGAGGCTGAAACCGTTCCCGATACCATGTTCACTTAAGTGGAAGTAGAACCATGACGATGGAGAAAGACAAAGGGAAAACTGCCGGTAACGCGGCACAGGATCCGATATGAAGGGTATTCAATATGACTTGGACTGTAGCTAAGTTTAAAGTTACCACGAGAAATATGTACGCTAAAGGGTATCCCATAGAACGATCCCACCCATTTTCATTCATGAATTAAGAATCCTGAAGCCACCCAGCTCTAGTCATTTCATCTGCCAGACCATCCCACTGTCGTCTACGCGCCTTGCGGCCGGCGAGTTCTGTTGCGAACCTGTCATTCCAGTATCAGCCATGGTCATTCAACCAGTCACATATAAATCGTACGCACCTCAAGCACTCATCTAGCCTCCAACGCCCTCTATCATTAGGATCAAGTAAAGAGTCATTACTGCCCCCGCCAGGTGTGTATGGTGGACCAGGCGCGATTTTCCTACTGAGAGCATATATCATGCCAGCCACAAAAGCATCCTGTGCGCCCACTTCATCCACTACACCATCATCGACATCCTGATCGGGAACTTCAGTACCTTGAGAGTCGGTATCATGATCATCTTCAAATGTCGCTCCCGAGTCACGGGACCTGCTAGAGTTAGGTCCAGGAGACCTCGACCTGGAACGAGCTCTTGACTCGTTTGATGGAGGGGAAAGTGCGTCCCGAGCAGAGAACGCACTGGATGACGGAGTACGACTCCTGCCATCGGCCCAAAAGTCGCTCCCTGAACGAACGGATCGTATATCTTCGGAAGTAAGCGAGGTGTCAGGATTGAGGTTATTGTTATCCTTATTCTTGTTCTGACGTTGGGGTGCTAAACGCCCCTCATCGACCCAACCTGAGCTTTGAAAGTATTCTTGTGTGGGTAATGAGAGTGCTGCAGCGCCCTCTTCACCCCAATGAGCTACGAGGAGAGCATGAGGTGGTGCAATAGATGATAAGGAGAGGAGGAATGCCCTCGGTGTAGTCGCGTAATGAGGTGAGTTGGCTTGAGCGTAGTACTTGTTTACAAAGAGCACGTCGGCATGTGGAATGAGCTAGTAAGAACATCGTTAGTTAAGAGTGTCTGTACAATTCAAGCATGGGATTCACACCGCTTCTACACCTTGTCGGCCTTTTCTACCAACATCGATACTGAACACGCAATGTTGCCTCCATTTCCGCTCGCGTGCCAGCCCATCGAGGCCAGTGATGTTGCTAAGAGTTGTCTTGACGGATCTGCCCTCAAAATGGAGCCAATCAAATGGTGCAGGACTATGACGATGGTACCCTGGGGTGAATGGCGGAGCACTCATGCTTGGACGTGGTGTAGACGGTAGTGACGAGTTGGGGGTCGTGGAGACAGTCGGTGAAGTACTTGGCGCGATTGTTGGGTAGTTTTCTGGTGCAAGGATGGGTCCAAGGAGCGACACGAATTCTTCGTGTGTGATGTCGGGTAATGGATTATGGTTGACCACCGTACGAGTGTCATTATCGTCTTGTGGCACGAATATTAGTGTAAAATTGGAGGGACCGTGTTCAAGAACTCACTGGCATGTAGAACCCACGCGCTGGGAACGCCTGCGTTTGGCCATACTTTACAGAACCTCGTGGTGACTCCTTCCTTCTCCACATCATTGATCAACATTCTACCATCCTCATTACCACCCAGCGAAGCTACCAGCGCAGCTTCTACGCAAGGAAATTGTGCAAGAAGGGTGAGGATAGCACTAGCGGATCCGCCACGAGTTTTCTCGACTGAATGGGCACGAACCACAGTAGCTGGTGCTGGATGACATGGCACGGAAAGGGTATGAGTGAGAAATAAGGTGCCAGAGGCTACGATATGCAGAGGACGTGCTGGGGAAAAATATTGGGTATCTTGAGACTCCTTGCGTAGCTTGGCCATCTGCTGAAGGAATGACCGTCAGAGGGCGGGGGAATCGGCGCGCATGTGGGATTTACGCGTTCGGGTAATCAGGAATTGGTATTAGCCGATAAAACTTGTATAATAATGACTTTAGAATTTACTTGTTTATGCAGGAAAAATGACCTACAGCCGGTAAGAATTAAGGTAGAAAGGTAGAAGATGCCCAGAGAGTTGCCCAAAGCCTAAATTACAACATCCGGTCCAAGATCCTGGCGCCTCTTTCTCGGGCTATGACTGACCTGCCCTAAAGTGCTCCCGGTAAATAGGCCCGTGTTCGTCTTCCCACGGCTCTTCAGCTTTGAATGCTCCTCAGAGCCAACGTTCTGAGTATACTGCGTGGATCGTCCACGGTACGTCGTCTTCATAGTCATTCATACTAAAACTGACCTCTTGCTCAGTCGTATAGACTACGGATTTAGTATAGAGCATCTCTATCCTGGATCTGTTGTCCGAATGCTGTAGCGTTGCGCGAGCTAAAGATGGGTAAGATTTTCCTTTTTTTTCCCTCTTTTTTTTTTTCCCCGCCCCACAAGGTTTGTATGATTGACATTCTTCTTTAACCAGAACAAAATCTATCGAATTGCCAGCGAATGTCAGTCTAGCAGCAGGGGACTCGTGTGGTGAGGTGCGCAGTTCTGCCCCTTTATCTCCTTTTCTGCGATACTGATAAGACTCGTAGACGGCTTTGTGTCGTGCGGCTTACAATGGCGCTCGTATATAAAGTGATTCCCGTTTGGGAAACGGTTTTTCTGTGGGAGATTTTGGGCTGATTGATGTGTGGGACGATTTGGCTCGAGGTAGACAAAACGTCGAGGCGAGTCGGGGATGCGTCTTTCGGACCTTTCTGTCCTCTGGTGAAGCTCGTTGCCACAGCTTTTCAAATTAAATAATCCAGGCCATTCATTCTTTTCGTCTACTTGGTGTACCTCTTGTCAATTATGGATGCTATTGGCGAAAATAGAATTTATTTGTGTGTAATATTGAGTCGCGAGATACTCGGGCTGTGAGTCAACGTTCAACCTGGAGTCAACACCGCAACGATCCGTCAGCACATCAATAGCGGCTGGTGTTCACCGCGTACCGCGGCGACCAGACATAATTTATAACAACTCACATCATGGTACTCACCTTTATCGAATCCTTTTTTCTTTCCTTTTCTCAACGGATACTTCTATGCAGATGCGGCAGTGTACCATACAAGTCTTCCGGCCGACACTGGCCTCGCGATCCACAAACTCTTGTCGTCGATTTTTCGCGACCCACTCAAAATCAAAAGATGCCGATCCCGACTCGCTGAAATCAAAACCAAAGGCTAAAACACCTCTTAGACGTTCAGCATCTGCATCACTACCTATACGGTCAAACCCTACACCAACGCGAAGTGAAATTCAACCAGTTTTCACTCTTGCTACATCCCAGAGATACCTTTTATCACGTCTCCGTGGACACCCGAACCCTCCGCCAAACTCGCGTATCCTGCACGAATCATGGTGGGTACCCAATTGGGGACCAGAAGACAAGAAGGGTGAAGTGTTTGTGTTCGGGAATGGGAGCTTTGTGTGCTGGGGTTTAGAAGAAGAGGACGCTAGAAAATTTGTAAAGGACGTGTTGGGATGCGTCCAAGGATTCCAAGTTGCACCGTTAAAGGTTGCAGAGACGGAAGAACTAGAGTTTGTTACTGATCCTGCGGAGTTGAGTAGTGCGTGCCTTTGCTTGAGTTGGATGGTATTAACACCTTGCCTTCAGGGAAACGCGTCTTCAAGGAGACTTGATCATCCTCGGGCGCACATCTTCTTCAACCTCGACGGACTCGGTTCCCGAGTCACTCCCAGCGATGGCCTTACCTGCAGAATCATTACTCGCTAGATACGCATTCTCTCAAGCCCTTTCACGGTCGACTGCTCTGTCAGCGTTGGAGGTGTCTTTGAATGATTATCTGTCGTCTATGGCTGAGCTTCCGCATTCGTTGGAGGAGACGGGCAAGCCAGGAATGGGACGGAAAGCGCTTATCATGAAATTGGGTCAACTTATGAAGTTTAGGCAGGGACTCAACCTGAACAAGGAGAATTTCAGTGATGTGCCAGATTTTTATTGGGAGGAGCCGGAGCTTGAGCGTGGGTCATTTCTCTCTCTTTTTTTTTTTTTTTGCTAGGTCCCCAAAACCTAACCTTGTTTACAGGCCACTTCAAATCCATGAGCAAGGCGTTAGAAATAATTTCGCGGACAGATTCCGTGAACGACAAGATCACATATGCAGCAGAGGTAAGTCTGTTGTATCTTTTGAGCGGAGATACCTGACAAACAGTCGCAGGTCCAATCCGTCCTCAGACAACTGCTCACTGAGGTAAGAAAACGTCACTCAGTGTTAGATTCGTATGGGTGACTGTCATTCCTTCAGTCTTCTTCACATAGAATGGAGTTAGTGATCATAGCCCTCATTGCAGTAGAGGTTGTGATCGTAAGTCTATGGGTCTCTCATCTGTCGGTTACTTATACTGATCCTGGCGTCAGGCTCTCATACGAGAAGGCCCGGAGCTGTGGAACAAGTTACGAAGCAAGTCACATCATGAAGGAGAGGATATGCCAGAGCAGGTTGCTTGAACACCTCTACTAATCATCTGTACTCGCACATTCCCTACTCACTTGAAAATAAAATATATGTATGGAATTGCAATCATCTAGTTGAGAGTACAATCGCAGGATTGGGTGACAGCTCGGTGTTTGGGCGTTGAATGCGATTCCGGCGTATGAGATGCAGACCATTCCCATTCAGACGCGGCCCCTGCCTCCTCTACATCTTCAATAATGACTATTTGATTTTGGAACGTGCTTATTCGTCGTCGTATCCTTGTACGGGGCGTCTTGCGCGTCTGGCCACTGAAATGGAAACAGTGAACCATTAAGAGACGTTCCGGGTGGGGACACGAGGGCACTCACGAGGGTACGAGGTTGGAATTTCCTCTCCTCTACGGGTGTATCCAAGGCGTTCACGTATCGGGGGGACTGTGACGACGAGAATAGGACCAAGGCATCCCAAAACGACTGAGTAGAATATAGCGGGGTATTCATGTGCCGAACGGTACTGAAGAACAGCGAAATTTTAGCTCAAATCAATCCAAACTCCCTCTAACGCACCATGTAGTTGTATGACCTTCGGAAAGGCGAAAAGAGAGAAGCCATGGTGAGTGCAATGAGTACTCTGCAATGTCGTTGTGGCCGGGACGAGACGAGGTTAAAGGCGTTGTGCAACAGCTGTAAACAATTCCCCACTTGGTCACCGAGTCCCCCTTGTCGCCAAATTACTCATCTTTCACTGTTTCTCCCATCCACCGCCCTTCACCATGTCTATGGAAGAGAGCATCAGCTTGGAAGAGACCAACAAAATCCGTATCTCTCTTGGTCTCAAACCCCTCACCGAAGATGCGCCTTCAACAGATGATAAAGAGAAGCAAGCAGAGCAGAATTATGCCAGACGACGTGAACAGGAAGCAAAGGAGCGGGAGTCAAAGTGGGTTCATTCAACCTCGCAAATCACGCAGAGAATCTGATTTTTTGGCTTTTCTTTTTTTTCCTTGACAGAAGGATTGCAGACCGCATAGCCAAGTGAGTACCTCTTCATTGTCCTGTTTCCGTCACTTCCACGTTACTTCCACTTTGCTTGGAATAGTGAAGGAACCCCCTTCTGCTGTAATGGAGCAAGCTTGCTCATTGCTACTTCTTTGGCAGGGTGAGAAATCGCAAGGAACTCAATGCATCGCTAAAAGGTGCAACTCTTGGAGATGCCGACGGGGACGGGGACGACGCGCTGCAATGGATCAAGAGATCCAAGAAACGAGAGAAGGAGTTGGCAAAGAAAAGGTTGGAGGAGCTGGATAACATGGATAAGGCTATTCAAGAGGAGTATACTGAACGTGCGTTATATTTGTTGTCTTGTCTCTTCCGGCTTTCTAATCCTGTTCCTGCTCGTTAGGTGACCTCGAAGGCTTAAAGGTCAGCCATGACTTTGACGGCATGGAAGAAGGAGAAGCTCGTATACTCACATTGAAAGACAGCCGCATCCTTGATAACGAAGGTGTGTCTCATTCCTCCGGATCCGCAACTTCTGCTCAAGTATTATTCGCAGAGGATGAGCTGCAAAATGTGGAGATGGCTGAAGAAGAGCGGAGAAAGAAGAATCAAGAACTCAAGATCAAGAAACGAGATTACACTGGTTATGATGACGAGGAGTTCACAGAGGGCAATCAGGGGATGAAGCGCTCGATATTGGCCAAGTACGACGAGGACATTGAAGGGCCCAAAGAGACCGTAAGCTGTCCATCTTTTCCTTGAATCCGCAGTACAACTTATTTTCTGTGAAGGGTTTCCGCTTAGGCAGCTCTGTTGTCTCGAATAAAGTGGCACTAGAACAACAGAAACACGAGGCTGCCGCTGCAGTTAACAAGTCCTTGCTCTCCATTGACTATGCCAGTAAGTGTCAGTGTTGTACATTGCAATTTCAGCGTTACTCAATCTATTCGTGCAGAAAACCAAGAAACTGTGGACTATTTAAAAGAGGGCGATGTCGGGTTCAAGAAATTCAAGGTCAGTGGATTTTTTGATACGATTAAAACTCCAATTGACTATACTGCTTTCGATAGTCCAAGAAGAAGCGCCCATCTCGTCGTGCTCCGGCTGAGGCTGAACTTGCGGATGGAAGTGAAATGGCTGTTGACCAGGCACCGATTGTTCGAGACTTGGATGCAAATTTTGTGGATGATGACGAGCTTCAAGCAGCGCTTGCACGTTCGCGCAGAGCAAAGATCAAGAAGCCGAAGCTGACTCCTGAAGAATTGGCGAAGAAGAGTATGTCTATCGTCTAAGGCTACAAATCGTTACTGACGGTCTTTTTCTTTCTTCATTAGTTGCTCAACAACGCGAAGAGGAATCAAAGACGCCAATTAAGATCGAGGATGATGATGTCAAAATGGAGAATGGCGACGAGGAAGGTGGTCTCACTTTCGACGATACTTCGGAATTCATTCGGAATGTTGGTAACAACCCGATAGTCGTCAAGCGTGAGCCGAAGCAAGAATCTGTGCCACCTGCAGCTCCTGAGGCTAACGCACAACCACCTTCACGAGACGTCTCAATGGCTCCTGGTGATCAAGCTCTGGATGAGGTAGAGGCTGGTGAGGTCAGGGTAAAGGACGAGGAAGATGAGGAAGATGAGATGGCAATGTTGAATGCCATAGAAGATGCGATCAAGAGAACAGAGGCGGAGGAGGCGGAGGAAGAGCAGAAGGATGATGGTGTAGGCACCTCCAACGAACAGACGTTCAAGTCTGGCATGGCTTCTACTCTCAACATCCTGCGTCAGCAGGGTATCCTTGCCGCATCCACTTCCGACCAGAAGGAACGCGAGTGCACACAGCTCCAAAGAGATTTGTGGCTTGCTGAACAGCGTAGACGGGTTGCTCAGCGCGAGCTGGAGAAGTTACAAGCCCGCGGGGGAAACAAAGATCAAGCCACGAGGGAGTACGAGAACCGTCTGCGGGAGCAGCAGGAGGCCCGCGAGAATTTGGAGGCGTTCAAGGCATATAAGCCGGATGTCAACATCGTCTATTACGACGAGTACGGTCGGGAGCTCACACCGAAGGAAGCGTGGAAGGCTCTCTCTCACAAATTCCACGGGAAGGGCTCGGGGAAGATGAAGACAGAGAAGAGGTTGAAGAAGATTGAGGACGAGAAGAAGAAGCTAGCAATGGCCAGCGGTGACACGCCTCTGAGCATGAATGCTGCCTTCCAGCAGCGTCAGCAGAAGACAGGCCAAGCGCATTTCGTTCTGTCTGTTGGTAACAGAGGGTGAGCTTCCATACTTTTTCTGCTTTTTGTCTCACAGCTAATGTCCCCGTTTTACAGTGCTGTCCCACAGGTGGCTGACTTTATCGATACTCAACCCTTATCCAAGGGTAAGACCGAAAAAATGAAGAAGAAAAAGGAGACGAAGAACGCAAAGGCTGCTATGGAGTCTGGTATCATGGCTCTACCTACTTCCATGTCGAATGGTGGAAGTCCTGGTCCCTCAGGTTTTGCATCTGTTGGTAGTACTGGGTCCCCAGCTCCCCGAGCAGGTTTCTCCAGAATATCGTCTGCCGCCGCCGAACCATCTTCACAGGGCGGATCACCAGCACCGGGCGAGAGATCAAAGGTTGCCTTCGGATTTGGTACCAAGCGAAAAGCCGGAGAGGAACCCGCAGGCTCACCGCCCAGCAAGCGACGATAGTTGGTTTCCCTCTATTTTTTTGGATTTCATTACGGTATACATATTGTGTATGGTGTGGCAATAATCAAGCGTGAGTTGGCTTTCTACAGTGTCGCGATACTTCTGATACCCAACTCCTTTGTCAATATGCAACGATCTTTGTCCAGTCCCTGCGCGCTTTCAAAAGCCTTTTTAAGAGAAGCTTGGCCTTCGTCGATCCTGTTTAGGAGTTCAACAAGTTTGTCTATGGGTATATAAGGTGGTGATGGTGCTAACCATTGTACATGGTGCCCTTCTTTCTCTAGCAGCACTTTGACCGTTGTCCATGAAAACCTGACAACTTTGGGGAAACCAAACACTGGATTCATGCAGGCCTTCAACCAGGACACTGTTTTTGGATCTGATCGTTGTCTTCAGAATCAGGTTCATGGCAAAGAGGTAAAGGCGTACCTGACGGGTATCCAGAGCCCAACCCAGCTTCGGGTGGGGTATATCCTTCCTCCTCAAACTTCCAGTCCTCTAGACATGCGTCTCGGGTAACCTTCGCAGCAACACTAGCAGCGCCGACAATCTTGAACTTGTCGTCTGCTTTGTTCTCGACCGTGAACTTGATTCCAGGGAATTGCGATGATAGTTCTGCTTGGTATTTTGTCGTGTTTCCCAGGGCGTCGACGAAGACCTGTTGGCAGTTGTTCTAGTTATTGCTATCCCGTAACGCGTAGTGCTCGTACCTCTGAAAGAACGATTCCCTTGTCCAAAACTTCACGTATTAGCATGACAGTTGCTTCTTGAGATTGCCGGTTGAGGTTGATGGGTGGTTTCCGTAACATGCCGCTTGAAATGGCTTGAGGACTAAAATCAATCAGTGTAATGAACAGAAAGGGAGGCATGAAGCGCACCATATCACCCTAACTGACCATGCTAAATTATCTGGATCTGAACATAGAGTTTTCAGGAGTGATGAACGTATTTCTGCAGTCAAGGTTTTCGAGTCTGTTTGTTTGCGGGTTAGCTTTGTTCGAACAACCAGAATGAACGCTCTCTCCACGTACCTGCAAATCCAAGCCCCTCTAGGTCTTCTTGGTAAGACGCTGGGCAATATGCAACACCGTATACCAGGGGTCCCAGAACGGGACCACGACCAGCCTCGTCGACACCCAATATGTACGGCCCTTCTGCTGTTGGTGTCGGCGAATGGTACGTGTAAGACTGGGTTATTGGTGTAGATGAACCTGGCGCTGAAGGAACTGGCTCTTCTCCAGAGGGTGGCTTGACGTCTTCCGAGTTCATGATGGGGAAGTAAACGAGGGATGCCCTTATTATTTACGCGTACCGCGTTATTTGGTCCGAATTGCCTTGTCCCGTGCCGCTGACAACCTGGCTCTCCGTAGGACCCCCATGAAGCGCGTCACATTTCAGCTGTTCCCAATTTTCTCACTACTCACTATCGTCCTTGGGTCAGTCGGTGACCGCTCAAATCGATTTCAGAACTGCATACTTCGATGCAATGTCTCCCAATGTAATATTGCATCACCTGCGATTCTTCCATTGGCGCTACGGTTGACAAGATGGGACTGTATCGACAACTGCAAATACAACTGCATGCACGAAATTACGTCGCAGAGTATACGGAAAGGAGAACAAATAGTACAGTACTATGGGAAATGGCCGTTCTACAGGTTCGCTGGAATACAAGAACCTGCTTCGGTCACCTTCTCACTTCTCAACATGTGGGCTCATGTCCGAGGATTGTCCAAGATTCGGAGGGAGATCCCTGACTCGCATCCGTTGAAAACATACTTCATCATTTGGTCCTTTGCGAGCATCAACACTTGGATATGGTCAGCTGTATTCCATACGCGAGGTGAGCAATTTTCCTAAGTGCACTTCTATCACGGAATCACAACCATTTCACAGACACCCCTCTGACGGAAAAATTGGATTACTTCTCAGCGGCATTTACCATTGTCACTGCCTTGTATTTCACCGCTATCCGCATTTTTCACCTGTACACCCCACCGTCTCATGCTCGCCTCACGTTGAAAAATTCTGGCAGGAAAAGTGCCGCACTCACATTTTGGTCGTTGGTTTGCTGCGTCGCCTATATAGCACACGTATCATACCTCACCTTCCTCCCTCGGTTCGATTACACGTATAATATCGTGTTCAACCTTGTCATCGGCATGACCCATAATATGCTCTGGTTATTATACTCCCTACCTTCCTCTCTATCCATCATCCGGAGATTTCCCAACCGACCAAAGACGTATCGTCCCTCATTTGTTGGGAATGCATTTTGGCTCGTGGTATTGACTACAGCCGCGACGGCTTTGGAGTTGTTTGACTTTCCGCCGTGGTTCCTTGTCATTGACGCTCATTCGCTGTGGCATCTGTGTACAGCGCCGATTGCGATATCCTGGTACCGTTTCTTGGTGGTAGATGCTCTCGATGAGAGTTGGAAAGATCAGCGGTTATGACGGGTGAGTAGTCTGTCCTGCTTTTCGAGTATGAGGGGCTGACCGCCTCTCTACTCAAGTGTTTCAGGAAGAACCCCCCTGTAACATGTACAGTAACCTCATGCTGTATAGAGCCGCGAAAGCCTGAAATATATGTAATTATAGATACGATATCGTGTACTTTTCAGCGATGGACGCATCTATGACATCTCGACGTCTTCATCACCGCTGTCCTCGTCAATCCATTCCCCTTCTTCACCATCATCGTCCCCAGATGATGAAGCTTTTATCCCCAACGCCTCCAATTGCCCGATGAGCTCTCGGACGTGATCTAGCAATGGTGTATCCGGATGATTTTCATTAATGTGCAACTGAGAATTGAAGGTTAGCCAAAGATTGAAATGTATGTATGTAACAGTAAGGACGGTACCATTTGACATGTCTCAAGACGATCCCTCGAGTCTCTAGCGAGCTCCTCCCATGAAAGATCGTCGAGAGTTCCGCCATTCTCTTTGGCTTGTTCAGCCATCAAGAAATAGCACCAACCTTCGAGATACCAAGCCTCCACTTCCTGGTCATCTGAAGATATGACCCCGTGTAAGACCAAAAGTGCTGGCGCGAACAAAGAAAGCTCGAGGAACAGTTTGACGAGAGCAAGTCGAGTTTCAATGGGGGGGACCTTTGGGTCATCTATCGTCGTAGATTGAGTAAATAAGGCTGCAAACAGGAATACTAGATCTACATACCAACGTCTAGATCTTTCCATGTTGACCATGCCTTTTCTAGGCATTCTTTTGCATCTTCAGGTCGTTGTTGCGACATTCGTACAGATGCCAGAGTCTGAAGCGCCTCAGCATTCCCCGGGTCGACGTGTAAAGCAGCAGTAAGTAAACCTTCGCATGTCTTTTCTGCCTCAGGTGCGAAGCTGTACACGATTAATGATAAAAAGGCGGCAAAATGGCAAACTGGACGTACCAAAGATCGTATGAGGGATCCATCCAAATTTCTACCTGACCGATGTAGGCCCGTACGATGTTATTCCGTAGTTCGAGATCGTCGTCATTAGCAGAGTCCATTGCTCGTTCCTTGCCCTTCAAAGTGGCTGACATGATGTCGATTGCAGCTTGGTAGTGCTGTAGCGCCGTCTGCGGATCATTATCGCTGATTTGTGCAAGATACAGGTGTGCAGAGGGTGGAGGAGGTGAAGGTGCACTAGGACTTGGTGGTAACAACGATAGAAATGCCTATCGAGGAACTCAGTATCGAAGCGAGGCGTCAAATTGCGTACTAACCTGCTTCGCAGCGTCCACGTCTCCCATTTCTAGCTGCACAACACCGAACAATTCTTTTGCTTCGGCATGCGAAGGCTGCTGTTCCAATATCCGTTGAATAAATCGCACAGCGAGTTCATAATCGCATTGCACGATGAGAGATTGTGCTTTCTCGAGTAAAGCGGGTATCGATGGTTGTTTTGGTGTATCGTATTTGGGGACTGCTTCTGTAGCCTTGGTTATAGCTTGTTTTTTAGGTTTTGTACGACCCATGATGGGGGAACAGAGTCGAGGTAGGACGAGGAAAGATAAAATTAGTTCACCCCTCGAATTTCACACCCTCATCATCGACCGTATTCATATGCAAGAACTCAACTACAAGGATCACGCACCCCTTGATGAACTATTCCTTGAACGTTTCGAAGCTTTCATGGAGAAGTGTTTGATAGATTTGCGAGCATTTTCGGAGAGAGAAGAGCGGCCGTACGAAGAGGTATGGGTCATTTTGCATTGCTCAATTCTGAAGCATCGACTGGGGCCTCTGCAGATGAGAATTAGAGCCGCAGAATGGCATAGCAATTATCTTTTCAGTCCCAGAGAGTTTGTATCGACGACAACGGATAATAACCATATTGCCACCGACAAACTCGCCGAAAGTGAGTTGAATTTTCACCAGTGTTACAAGCACTTCTCCAACGACGTCCACTTAGCTCGAAATATCCGAAATATCCTCATTCAGGTCTCTCGTGTATTGGAGTCTCTCAATGAAACATGCGGGATGCAGTCCTTTTTCCTTGCGGTCATTCCACACGATCCGACGAGTGAAGGTTTTCTTGGAGGAACGGTTGAAGGTCGCGAATTCTGGAGAGGCCTAAGAGGCGGCGGAGAGCATGGCGCTACGACATTTAAACAACATTGCACCAAGCAGATGCAAGTGGCAGCGGTCAAGTCACCCAGTACCATTGGCACGGCAGGGGTGGCCCCTTCAAATTCAACGTCTTCCGCGAAAGCTAGTCCAAAACAATCGTCTGCAAAGTCGGTCAAGCTGGAACTTTATGAGAGTGTCCGGAAAGCTCTGAGGTGCGCTCATATCGGTATCCGTTTTAGACTTAGGGAGATGAGCTGTTTTTGTGCAGATCTGTTAGCGGAATACGCAATGCTGAAATGAAATGGACACAACCAGATCGGCTCTACACATACGGTGTTCGTCTTGTGGGGTGGCCGCCAGACATTCCTACACAGAATCCATCCTCTCTGAACTCAAGTCAAAACAAACGCTTGCTAGAGCTATTGCAGAGTGGAACCATGAAATTTATTAAAACTCTCGTCGGTGCCCCAACGGACATGGTCTCAGATACAAATCAAGAACAACTGCCACTTGAGCAGGAGAATCACGATGATTTATTCACCTGGATAAATATCAATGGTGATCCCCCAGTGAGTGTTTGAATCCCTTTCATGACCCCGAAGCCTCACCCTCACACGGTTGCTGCAGTGCGATTCAGGCGAAGTTCGACCCGCGAAGAAACTGCGCATATCGGATTCAGTAGTTTAGCTTTGCAGCGCAGTTTGAGAGCCGCTTGAGGACGTCAGTCGACAGATCGCAGTACTTATACCCTCAACATGATACCCATCTGTATCTCCTGTAACACATAGCACTTACATAGCCAACTTGCACCAAGTAAAAGTACATATGCAAAATTACCATTTCAAGCGAGGATCGGTTCAGTGGATGTGGATATAATATGTAATACTCCTGACCTTCACCACCACCACCACCACCATGTTCTCCTCATTCTTCTCGTGAGTTCCAATGTCGAGCCCCGTCTACTCTCTGAACAATTGATACCCAGAACTGCACCTCCTGTTGATCCAACGGCTCCCAACTTTCACCCGGTTTCGTCCAAGTTCAAGGATGCAGAGCTATATGGAGAACTGTCTCCTAAAGACACTGAAATGCTTTGCACGTCGAGTGGATTTGTTACAGAGACGCAGGTTTTCTACACAATCGCAGCAGATGGCACGTCGATCATGTGCCAAGTGATCCATTCGGCGGTTGGGTGAGTGCTCTTCTCATGTACTGTGCCAGAAGACCCATCATGCATCGTAGAGTGTGGTATCCCACTATACAGTTCACTTGCAAGATCTTCAATCCGAAGACTAAAGAAAGAATATGGAAATCGATCAACGTTTCCAACTACGTCTGCCCTGCACCCGCTCACGATAAAAGGTCGAGCAAAGCCGATGAGTTCTCCATCACCTATAAAGCCGTCCCGGGCTCAGACTACCCAGAATCCTATGTCATCCGAGCCAATCCTACACCTGAGCTCCAGATCTTTCTTGAAGTCACGCGCCCCGCTGCTATTCCTGGTTTCAAGATTGGGAAAGGTGACCAGGGTGGTTACTCGTATTTTGGACCCGACCCCAAAAATGCCGAGGGATACGTGATCCACCGCTTCTGGCCGCGTTACAAGGCCACTGGACATCTGGTCATCAACGGCAAAGCCAATCCAGTCGAGGGCCCCGGCATGTTCGTGCACGCTATCCAAGGCATGAGGCCGAACCTCGTGGCGGCGTCGTGGAATTTCGCTCATTTTCAGAGTGAGGAGCATGGTGGTGTGTCTGCCATACAGATGGAGTTCAAGACGACGGATGCATATGGACTCAGGGGTGCTGGGTCGGGCGGGGTCATGGTCAATATAGGCTCACTAGTCATGGATGGTAAATTGGTGGCGGTTACAGCAGAGACAAGCGGCCCAAATGTACCCAAGACAGACAAGCAGGTAGTCAAGTCGAGGGCCATCCATCTCAAACCCGTTCATGACCCGGAGACTGGTTATCAAAAACCCACTGAGCTCCTTTTCGAGTGGGCGGGTCCTTCCCTTCAGGCAGACGCTCCTGGCACATACAGTGCATCTCTGACCGTTGACGTTGGCGATGTCGAAAATCCCAAGGGATTGATCGAGAAAGTCGACGTCCTCGCAGAGATTCCATATGTGATCAAGATGGCTGTCAACTATGTCGCCGGTACGAAACCGTACATCTATCAAGTAAGTATGCCCTACTATCTCACCGGAGGAACCCTTTCCTGAAGTTCCCGTTTTTGCAGTGGATCAATCCGGCTACACTGTCAATCACTCCACCAGGTTCTGACTCACCGACGAATGTTGAGGGCACATTTTACAATGAAGCTACTTTCATTTCCTAAACTCTCACTACGGTCCTACCTATATGTACACTACACATCGTACCATAACGACTCGATTTTTAGCACTTGACACGAGTTTGAATGGGATTTGACGACACGTAACCCTGCGGCCTGAGCGCTTCCTACCTATCACCAAACAAATGACAATCATCATCTTTGTGTATATATACTCTACTGTCGACACTGTCTCTAATCACCTTTCCACATTTCCGGGTCGCTCAGACAGCTAGTCTGACTGTAAAATGTGCAATGCTGCGCCAAGTTGCACGCAGAACGCCATCATACCTTCGCAAGACCCCTGCACGATATTACAGTTCAACTTCCTCAATACCTCGACTCCATCAGCTCTATCCCAGTCAATACCAGTGCCGTGGTTCGAGTCTCATCCAGGTTGAACCTCACCATGCATCGCCCCTTGCGCCATATACGAGGAGATCAGGTTTTCATTCATCAGCGCCGACCAGAGGTCCATTGCCATTACTTGCTCTACTCAAGGTGTGGGTCAATTGATAAGCCCATAGAACCTTCTCACCTTTTTCAGTCTAGGCATCAACTGCTTTGGAGATAGCAAGAACTGCAGGAAGAATCGTTCTGACTTTTGTACCCATTATACTTCTGAAAAACCACAAGTCGCGTCGATACCTCAAACATGCAGAGCTCATTGGAAAACCAGCGTCGGAGGAGAAGAGAGAGCAAGTGTTGAAACGGATCCGACAGCGCACAATATTCTTCCATATACTGCTTGCTATTCCTGTGACCCTGTTTTGGGCGACAGTAATAGCAAGCATGGAAAGGACGCCCCTCACGGGCAGGTGAGAGTAGCACAGCCTTTCATCGGATAACGACACTGACTTACGCATTTTGTTGTATAGGTGGAGATTGATTGTATTATCTCCAGACGAGGAGGATGAGATTGCTGCGGCGCTAGCTGGTCCTGGCTGGTACAATTCAGTTACTGACATCCTTGCACAAGATGGTCCAGTTCGTTTTATTCATCCAACCGACTGGCGATACATCTGGGTCAGGGATACTTTAAGGCATCTGGAATCTACTATACCCGTCCTTATGCGGGAGAGTGAGCTCTGCCCCGAGTGGCTGGCTAGTTCTCCGCAAGACCGACCGCTACCACCGCCTGCAGAGTATCCCTTACGTCCGCGGCCACGAGGAATGGAGTACATGAGATGGTTCTGTGATAAAATGTGCGACCGAGAGAAAACGCCTCTACCGCATTCGCAGCATTCAATACCTGGACCACCCTACTCATTGCTCCTGGTGGAGCGCCCGGATGCGCTGAATGCATTTTCGTATGGATTTGGTCCAGATGGTGGAGGCGGTATCGTGGTGTATTCTGGGTTCCTGGATGATATCTTTTCGAGAATTCCACCAGACTCAACCGTCGCGACTCCCACTGCGCCGCAGTCGTGGTGGTCGCAGCTCTTTGGCGGACTTTATTCGTCAACGTCGTCACAACCTCATCCTACACCCAGTAAGCAGCAGACAACTGAGCTCGCCATTCTGCTCGCACACGAGTTAGCCCATCTCATACTGGCGCACCACCTAGAGACATTGTCATCAGGAACAGTCATGATACCAGGGACGCTGTCGGTGATATCGGACGTATTGCGCGTCCTTATATTCCCTGTCACAATGCTATTCGGACCTTTTATCAACGATGGAAAGTTAGTTTCTACTAGGTCTTTGGATTTTTACTGATAACTTTACTTTAGCCATTGCCCAGTTGGGTAAACTTGGATCGGGAGAGTTGGTGAAAGTGGGTGAATACTGCACTAGTATGAAGCAAGAAATTGAAGCCGACGTCGTGTCTGCGAGGTGAGCATGTGCTGCTGGTGATCTCGCAAAGGAGCGTCAATGATTCTATTCCTTTCAGGCTGCTAGCTCACGCAGGTTTTGATGCTCGTGATGCTATTTCATTCTGGGAACAGCGAGCCAGTGCTATGACCGAATGTGCGCATGCCGAGGCAATGGAACCTGGTTACCCAGAAGAAAAACTCTCAAAGGGAGAGGGCCTTGCTCGTAGGATCATGGGTTCGGGACATCCGGTGAACGAGGTTCGCGTTGAAAAACTCAAATCGGAGCTGGTTCGTTGGGAAACAGAACGAAGAGCTGCTCTTTTACGGCTCAAGAATGGCCCGCAACAAAGCCACATTAATCTTACAGCAGCATAATAGACTCTGTATTTTCATGTCCAGGTCCTTCGGTCAATCTACTTTTGTCCCAGTCTTTCTTTTAGTTGATGTGTTGATTATTCCTCTTTATCGTATCCTTAGCACTTATCCTGTATATGATAGTTTTCTCAAATCATTCCCATCTCGCTGGCTTATCAGACTCGCTATGCACATCACAGACTTTCTTTGGCATGGAAGAAAATGATCATTGATCATTATTCTGATATTATGAAAGTAAGTATGTGTGGCAAATGCAAGTGAAACATGGAGTGTGGCGGGCAGCAGTAGGATAACAGCCAGGGGGCTATCAACTGGTACCGCACCCTCTCGAAAAATTTCCATATTAAGAATGTGACCAAAGTGTGACCAAAATGTTAACAGTAGCGCGTTGCAGAACATCCCGGGTGCAATTTCATTGCAATGAAATTGGATGAGTTATTGTGATAATCAGCAAGCAATGCAATGTCTTTCATTTCCCTCTCGCAATGCCTAAACATAAAGTCACCACCAGTGAACATTTCACAAAGGTTACATTAAAGGATGGTAGCGTGCATACAATGGAATTTGATCCCATCAAAGAAGTGTATTCTGTTATCTGTGACTATTGCCACAGACATATCATCTTAGGATGTTATGCCAACACAACTAAATTTGAGCAACATCATGGACATAGAGTGTGCCTGGAGTTCCCAGGGCTTTATAATCCACCTGCAGGGTATTATGACCCTTAAAACCAGTTATAACCCCCACAAACCAGGCCACAACCAGGTTATAATCCCCCTGGAGCTAGGTTATAGCACTTTCCAGTTTTTGCTGATGCCAGTCTACCTCAGCAAGGGCAGCTCACTCGCTGTACAAGCAGCAAAGTAGCAGTAGCACCAGTGTTGGGTCACATATGACAGATTAGATTATGCAGGAATTTGATGTATTCTCTTCTCCTACTACAAAAGTAAAGGTGTTGAGAGTAAAGGGCAAAGTGAGGACATGGTAGCAAAGGAACCTGTGTGACATCCAAATATGGAAATTTCTTGAGAGGGTGCAGTACCAGTTGATACCCATGGCATGTTCTGGTGGAGGCCCTCTGATAACAGCACTATAGACATAAGTATAGATGATCTGCTTTCAACTACTCTTGGTTATTTTGCTCTAGTCTATGGCCTTGCCCTTCTTTTTGTTGTCCAAGAGGAGTTGCATATCAGTCTGTAATGTATACTGGTCTCAGGATTGTTCATGTCATGCTGTGGCCAGAATACTATTGCTGGCTTGAATTGGCTATCAACAATCAGTGAGTTATTCTTTTCTTGAGAAGAAAGAGTTATCTCTGAATCATATATAGTCTTGAAGTGCTCACCACCTCCTACACTACCTAAAATTACTAGAAAGTCTTCATCCTGGGTTCTCCAGAGACCTCAAGGTGCATCTCATTATTGCCAACTACCCAATAATATCAAGAGCAGGAGAGCCACTCAAAAGCCCATAACAGATGGTAAAAAAGCCACTATCTCTTCCTGAATATCACTAATATGAATTATAGATACTGGTTTATAGCAAACTGTCAGAGACTTTTTCACTGAATGACACTCTCACACCTATTGGGAATTATGGTGTCAGCATTGCAAGGCTCTCTATGAGTCTCTATGTCAGGCCCACTGTAAAGCCTGTCAAAAGTGCTGCAAAGCTGAAGCATGCTATTGTAGGAGCTATTGCAGAAGCTGTGAAGGCAACCTACCCCTTTAGTCTAGTCAACATGGTGAATGTTGTCAATTCAAGGGTCTCAAGCACACAGGTGAGCTTAGCCCATTTTTGTGAAAGCTTCATCATAAAATGACTATACTCTAGGCTATATGCTATGTATTCTCTCTGTGATGGCATCTTTATTTCTCAGCCCATTCATAGTACCATGCAGCCAACAAATGGTGTCCATTATGAGTATCAGTCATTCTTATATTTACCAATACAATGAAATTCCTCTTCACTATTATGCTACCTCCCATCTCATACTAGTTTATCCACTCTATTCCAGCAAGAATAGATAGACTGTTTTGTCACTTAGAATATGTGCTAGTGATTGTAGGCTTGTTCAAGAAGTTAGCTCATGAGTATTTTCCTACTTACCCTCCTCTAATATTTCTAGAAGCTTCCATTTAAGGCAATGAAATCTCCTTGTGGTCACCAGGGGTTCTGTGCTTAATCACAGGCTTCATGACATCTGTTATCATCTTCTTGGTCAAATGTGAAATTACCTCTTTGCTCTTCAACAGCTGGTTTTCCCAAATGTCAGTGGAAGATTGGTCTGAGCAATGCCTATTTCTCTTCTTAAGAGCATTCATATATTGATTATGTCAGAAAAATCATTGTCATTTTTGGCTTATATCAGCTTATAGGTGCTTATAGGAGTTAGACATTTTGCTGTAAGTGCTTATCAGTGTCATCTGGCTGTAAGAGGGCGATAAGATGGCTGATTTCAGCTGTCTTAAGGCACTTATAATGGCTTATAACTACCTATAAGGCTCCATAAGACTGATCTGTTATAAGCTGAAAATAATTTTTCCTACATAGTGACCTTGGCATTCAAGATAGCCTAATAATTAGCTCTAGCAATTGCACTAGTGTATCTCCTTGAGAGGCACTTTGCACAAAAGGTGACACCATCCTCTGAGACAATCCTACTCTTCAAAATGCCACTCTTCAAGACAATGCCATCCTCCAAGACAATGCCACTCTCTGAGATGATGCCATTCTCCAAGATGATACCACTCTCCAAACCACCACTCTCCAAAACACCACTCCAAAACACCACTCTCTGAGACAACTCCATCCTCTGGAACACCACTCTCTCAAGGAATGATCCACCCATCTCAAGCCTTACAAATACCCATCTCTACACTTCCTTCTCAAACTTATACTCCTCTACATCTGTCTTCATTGCCATGTTGTTATGCTGCCAGTATGGAAGAAGTCAAAGATGAAGAAGCCAAAGTGTTGATTCCATCTCATTGGATTTTGGATTCTGGTTCACCTCATATTCTGGAGAAAGCTACAGTTCAGGTAAAAGTACCAATAGATTCCAAGACCAGAGTAATCTGTAAGTGCTCACATTTGTACTCCTATGTGAGGGTTGGACCAGTCCACAAGACAGTAAGGGGTCCAGTAATAATATTACTTTTGAATCAGAACACTTTAATATGACACAAGATAATGGGTAATAAGGACTAGAGTGAGCCCAGTCTGCTAGTCATTGCCTTAGAGAAGCTACAGTGTGTTGGAAAGTACAAAGAGCTATATGATACACTATACAGAGGTGTCTAAGCTGTACATTCTGACTTATCTATGTATCAGATCTGAAGCAGATCACTCCCAAAACCTGTAGGGAACCTAACTATGACCATATGAACATGTTGGCTAGTTAACTAAGCTCTCTCAAAGTGCTATCAATGGGATTTTTCAATTTATTCACTTTTCTATGACATCTGCAAAGTGCAACACACAGTCATACAGTACAGAGGTACTTAGAGAAGACATCAGAACAGAGAGACGACTTGGAAAGGAACAATCAGAATGATCAGACATTGGAATTCAATATGCAGATCAGAATCAAAGCTGATGATCTCTTAATAAAGAGTTCTAATATGGCACAAATAGATGAAATTACTTAACAAATGGCAATGCAACCTCAGATCAAGTGTAGCTACATGACTACAGATACAATGAGACATATAATTGATATCTAAGGAATGTGAAGTCCTAGATAAGATCAAGAATGAATTATCAAAGAAGACAGGAACAGGAACAGTATGTTCCAGCCTTGGAAGCTTTGAAACCTGGACATCAGTGGCTGTGTGGATGCTGGAAAAGAATGTGGAATGGATAGACTCATCTGTCCATCCAGACCCACCTAGAAAAGAGAAAAATCAAATATCTAAGAGTCCAGAACACCTGGAAAGCAGATACCTGTGCGGATATGATCAGATACCCTAATGGCCAGACTCTGACATCCAAATACTCCCCTCTTTTAGTATCTCAGTCACTCTTTTATTATTTTCTGAATTATTGGACATTATTTATATTTTCTTGTAGATATATTCTATGGACCATATATAAGGACAGCCAGATATTCATACATACTCAAGTAACTCTGCCCCCTCTGATTGTGAATACATGATGAGTTTGTTTGGTGTATAATTGTGTGTGCCATTCCAGTTTTGCTTCCTCACTTCAGGCTCTGGAGATTGGTCCTGAGTGACTCCAGAGAGATAGAAATCTGATAACAAACTTGCATTATAAGAGACAAAGAATAACATCTTTAGTGCACTTGGCACTTTTCTAAGAGATAACTTTACACTGAAAGTTCTGGTGGAAAGTTCTGGTGGCTTTTGGAGTGTGGCCTGTGTTGAGTATCAGGTTGTGACACACTTAGAGTCTTAACAAAGGAATTGGGCCTGCAATTAAGCTCTTTGTAGAAACTGGTCTAGAACCTTTTCCAGTATGCTGTGTACTGTAGCTGTCTTAAAGAAGTCTTGAACTCTGTAGGGTCAGACTATATTGGCTACTGAGTCTTTTGGTAGGACTGTAGCTCTTGTGTTTTGTGCTTTGTGCACTGTGTTCTTGTGTGTGTGTTTGTGTGTTTGGATATAAACCCTTTTAAAACTCATATATACTCCTCCAGAGGTGAACACTTTGAAGTAGATTGCTTCAATAAGAGAGAATCAACCTAGCTAAGAGTTTTGTTGGCATTCTAAGTGCAGTAACTCTGATCATGTCGATCCACACTTGCACAACAACTTGAGGTAGAACTTTTGGAGGTTATCTTTTGGGTAGTTTTCCACTAATCTTATCTTAGACAAATTACTGAGCCTCTGCTAAGGACTGAAGACAAGGCTATGAGGTTCATTGAGAGGAACTGAAGTGAAGGAGAGAAACAAAGGGGAACAAAATGGAGTTGATTCGACTAAGGAATAAGGTGATTACAATGTTCTTAAATACTGTAGCTAGGATATCAAATATGAATGAAACAAGTATGAATGAAACAAGTATGAAACATGGTGAGTACAAGTGAAATAGGCATTAGCGGAAAGTGTGCAGACAATGCAGATAAAGGAAGTAAGAAATATGAGACTTGCATACTTTGGATGTGGGACTATGGCGAAATAGAGCCCAGATCGTGACATCCTATTTGAATTTCTCTGATTATTGATCTCAGAACCACCTATTAGAGCCACCATTCAGGATCTTAAATGGAAGTTGCAATCTCAACACCTACCAACAGGTTGCTCCCTCTCTTCTGGCATGGACTACATATACTTTTAACACAGGAGGTCTACTCTTTGTGATGAATCACTGCTACTCCTCTTGATGGTAGATGGATCTGTTGATCTCAGAATGAACTGTTGAATTCTTGGAGAGACTCTATTGAAGAATTTCTTGAGTAACATCTTGAAATGGCTGCCCATTCATTCTAATAATAAAGTGGAACAGTCAAATGCCACTAGGGACTTTCTAGAAAATACCTTGGAATGGCTACCTGTTCATCCTGATGATAGAGTGGATTTGTCTGGCACTAGCAAGCATATGATGAATATTGATAGCTCTTCCTCAAATTCATCCTTGTCAGCTTCCTCATTGTCATTAGCTTTTGCGTTGTTCTCAGCTTCTGTGTCAGCTTCCTCATCATCTGAAAACAAGACTTTCAAAGGAAAAGGAAAGTGCTTGTACAAGCTTGAGTTAGATATGTCAGCTGTAAGTATTCAGCCTTCTAGACTTTATAGATCATAGACTGAATTGCAGCCAGGTTGTCTCTACAGATGAAGATGATGAAACTAGCAACATATCTCAGCTTTTTGGACCTCAACAATGAAAGCATGCCAAATTGGTAATTGAGAGCAAAGATGAAGAAGATGAACTGGCATCAGTATTCTCTGTGAATGAGGTAGGCTTGCATTTACATTATTGGCAGTAACCTAAAGTCTTATACAATCTCAAAGCATCTGTCATCTACTACATTGAAACTGAGACTGTGTGCTGTTGCATCTAGGCCTCAATTGTCTACTATATACCACATCCAAGCAGTCATTCAAGGCTTGATTGAGAGCCTTTTCAAAGCCTTCATCATCTACTCTGTTGTCAAAGAGGTCTTCAAGAGGCCCATTAAAGGGTTTGTCAAACTGCCCTATCAATACCAAGCCATCATTCAATATGAAATATGCCAAGCTGTTGTTTAACCAAAAATCACTGCAATGCTCTTTGTGCCATAAGCTATATTCCTCTCTTGCAAACGGTTGCAAGCACAATTATTCTAAAGGATTCTCTTATAGGCCCCATATCCCTCTTTTAGAGCAGCACCTCTGCAGTTCATGCTATAATCATGCATTAACACATTGTTTGTCCTTTGGAAGTTTTAATGAATGGTGGGATCTGATCCCTGGAAGGAGGTTCAACAATGAACATGGCTACATGAACCAGGATCTGCTAGAGACACTGGTTTTATTCACACTTCTCTACCACTTATGAGACTATAGCACAAAAGCTTCCCTATTGAGAGAACTCAACAAATGGGTTCTGTTCTGTTCAAAAGGCCATGATAGCTCAACCTTCATTATTGATCATATACATGATGATAAGTTCAAGGATTCTCAGAATTATGGCAAAAAGACCTTGATTCACAGCCTGGTGACTCAAAGGGAGAACATGTTGCTATTCATGTTCAACAAGGGAGACCAGTTATGGAAAGTGGAGCTAGTCTTGTCTTGGTTATTCAATAAGCCAGTATTTGATGACATGCCCAATGGGTGAGTGCCTGCAGCTGTGGCTGAAGCATACCAATACTTGTATTAGACTCTGGGACCTCATGAAAGGTCTAGAATGACCTTGCAAGAGCATTTCAGTCTTCACAATCTGGTAATAGTGAAAATGCAGGTGTATATCAACCTATTGCACAGACTTGTAGTACATCACTTACTTACACCTTGTACTAGGAAAGGATGTTGATTCTATGCATCTACAGATATCTGATCCTTTGACTGGCAAACTAGCCCCAGTTCCTATTTGTATTTGGAAAGATGGCCAGTGTACTACCAATTATGTACTGGACCATAATCACACTCTTGGTCACATTTGCAGTTTCACTAGAATTAGATCTAATTGAATATTGGGGCAATTGGAAGCAATGCTGGCATATGGCAATTTCAGATGCACCAGTCACCAAAGACAAAATGTGAGCCATGTTGGAGCATGTGTCTGACACAGCCATCAAGAAAGACACCAGGATTATCAGCAAATATGTTGTGGAGTGTCTAGCAGATTCAAACATTTGTTAATGGCTGGAACATTTGGAGTGCCCACCCACAAAGGATATCAAGGATGTGGTTAGAAGAATCAAGGATGTTGTTAGGCCTAAAATACCTGGTAAGCCTTGAAAATAAACTATGTGGAGAAGTTGTGGGTGAATTTTTCAATTGTAACAGGTCTTATCAAATCCTTGAATGCCATCAAGCTCAATCAACAAGAATGGCAACAAATTTTATTTGAACAAGAGGAGTCCCACTATATACACAGGTTGATCCCACCTTATGCAGTCCCCAACAATGTCTCTCAAATAGAAGGAGACAGTGTAGATGCCATGCTTGATGATTTGCATGGAGCCTTAAGGGACAAGCTGATAGTATCTTGTCATTATTGTGGGACTGAGGATTGGAACATAGGCTTTTGTGCAGATTCTGACACTCAAAATCCCAAGTTTTTCTGCTTCTGGTATGCATACTGTTGCATATGAGTGCTTATACTGATGCAATTTTAGTTGCATTGAGACCCAATGGATCAAATGTCATATTTGTGACCATATTGTCAATGAGGGCACAATGGGGGATCATGTAGTGGAGTTTCACAGGAAGGAGACCTTTAAAATCCTGGACAAGTGCCTTGGACATTTCATTTTATTTGTCAATGTGAAACATAGAGATTAAAGGTAATCATGCAGGAGTGTAATAAGGATGTTGTCAGTTTACCCATACACTGATAGTATTACCACACATGTGCACAAGCCAATATCATGCCCATATGAGGTTTGTGATTGTATCATATATCTGTGTTCTAAGCTAAAGATTTTTTTTCAGAGATGTAATTCTACCTTTCATGGCCCATCATTTCTGTGAACACATGCCTCATCCTCCTTTCTCTGCTCTTTATAGGACATAAATGATAATGAAATTGATTCTATGTTATGAACAAGGACTATGTGTTACGAACACGTCTTTTTCCTCGAACTTTGTACTATCATGTGATCATGTTTGTTCTTTTTCTTTCTACTATGTTCTGTCTGACTCTAAATGACTACAAAACGGCTCCAATGTAGTATTACTTAAACGTTCTATCAAGTTCTATAGCGTTCTAGTAGATACAAACGAGTAGATACATTGTACCTATTTAAGCACTCTGATACTGGGTCTAAGCTCCTCAGCTTGACCTGGTTAATCATAACTTGTGTCTAGTAATGAATGAACAGACTTCAGAACCTCAGAAGCCTCTGAGCGATCTCGAACTTGAACCTTGCCTTGACTTTACTTCACTAGTAAGGTTGAGTGTTGATGTTGCTGCGCAAGTAACGTAACATAAGGTCAAGCTGATCTACGCCGACCCATCGGAGGTCTAGGCATCATCAACCACAACTCCCCCAAGGTTGCTGCTGACTGCAGAGGAAGAACAGAACATCGACAAGGACATATCGATAACAGAACGGCTAGCCAGACTAGGGATTAGCATCCCAGGGAACCCCGCATTGACTTTGCGTACAATTATAACCCACCACTACTGGCAGAGTGCAATCAGAGAACTGAGCAACTTGCTTGGGCCCGCAGAAATGACAGATACTGAAGAACAAGCAGTCACAAGGACCAAGAACAGCTCGATCCCAGAATCCATCGAAGAAGACTCGTGTACGAACATGAGCTCAGAAGACTCTGAAGGGAAGACAGAGAATTTACCAGACAGATCGACCAGCTTATCATTCTTCAGCACTTATGAAGAAGAGGAAACAATGTCTGAAGGTGGCAGCTCAACCCTGAAACAAGGACCAAAGGAAGAGAAGACCCAGACCCAGATGATGATAGAGATCTCAACTGCGGTCTTGGAAGAAATGGAGAAGAAGAAGAAGGAAAAGGGATCCAAAGTAGCAGCCCCAGACCCTTTTGAAGGAGATAGAAAGGATACAAAGAGATTCCTTATGGAAGTCGAAATTTATCTCTGCATGCACCCCACTGATTATGACACAGATGAGAAAAAGTGTCTTTTCATGTTGTCCTATCTCTGAGGATGAGACACCCAATCCTGGAAGAGGATCTGGACGGAGAAGATTTTTAACTGTGAAAGCAAAGACCCCAAACTGACCTTCAACAATCTGAAAAAGGAGTTCAAGAAGCACTACTTGCCTGCTAACATACAGGCCGAAGCACAAATTCGAATCAAAGATGACAGATAGAGCTGACAATTATGTCAACGAATTCTGAGTCATGGCTGACAAATCAGGATATGACGATCAGGCATTCATTCATATCTTCCGAAAAGGCCTACCAAACTCCCTCGCTGGGAAAATCCTGAATCAACCACAGGGAAGGCCTGCAGATCTGGAAGGATGGTACAAAGCCGCCATTCGATATGATGAGCAGTACAAGTACTACGAAGCAATATAGAAGCCAAAAAGGTTCAGGGTCACAGACGACAAGAAGAAAAAGATCTCTATTAATTGAATGGGGACACAATTGAATGACAAAGAACAAAGGAAGTATATAGCGGATGGCCGATGCTTCCGATGTGCGAAATTGGGACATATGGCCAGAGACTGCCCAACGAAACAAGGAGAAAAGAAGGAAGAAAAGAAGAAGCTCAGTCCCTGAGAAGCTTATGTAAAAATCCAAGCCATAGTACGGGAGCAACAAACGGAGCAACAAACTGAGCTGTTGGATATTATGGAAGCAGAGGGTTTTTAAAATGGTGGAAGAGGCCAACGCTCTCCCCGCCACCTCCAATTACTATCTCAAATGTTGTATTAGCTAAGCAGACTCGGAATTCTATGCATATCCCGCTGTCTTACAACAAAGAGATAGGAAAAGTCGGAACAAATGTGCTCCTAGATTCTGGAGCAGGAGGGCTCTTCATGAGCCTGGAAAAAGCCACAAAATTAGGGCTCAAACGAACAGAACTCCAACACAAAATCAAAGTTTTCAAGGTTGATGGGACCTCCAACAAAACGGCATGGATTACACAATCAGTAACAGCAACATATGTCATAGGAACCAAGGAGATGACCGATACCTTTCTGATCTCAGGATTAGGAAAGGAAGAAGTCATCCTGGGACTCTCTTGGTTACAAAAGTACAATCCAGACATAGACTGGGTCACAGGATGAACCACCTTCCCACCCTGGCGATATGTGAAAATTCCATGAGTTCGTGGAATTTTGGACTTTGAATCACCGAAGGAACTCATTGAGAAAGTAGACATCAGAGCTAAGTTGTCCACTTTGCAACGGTTGGAACATGGTACTGAACGACACAACAAAGATGGTCAAGAAGCAATCTCTGCCTACCTTGCGGAATATCACGCACAATTTAAAGATAGAGTGGCAGAGCGATTTCTGATATCGCGACCATATGACCATGTGATTGATCTCAAACCGGAATTCACACCCCGAGATTGCAAAGTCTATTCACTTACGGCACTGGAACAAACTGAGCTGGACAACTTCCTGAAGGAGAACCTTCAAAAGGGATACATCAGAAAGTCGAAATCACCTATGGCCTCCCCCTTCTTCTTTGTAGGGAAAAAGGAAAAAGGGAAGCTAAGGCCCACCCAGGACTATCGACGGTTGAATCACAAGACTGTAAAGAATGTGTACCCTCTCCCGCTCATCTCAGATCTCATTGACAAACTAAAGGACGCTACCATTTTTTCGAAACTAGATCTGTGAAATGGATACAACAATGTCCGCATCAAAGATGGGGATCAGTGGAAAGCCGCATTCAAGACCAATCGAGGGTTGTTTGAGCCAACAGTAATGTTTTTTGGGTTGATGAATTCTCCAGCCACCTTCCAGGCTTTCATGGACAATGTTCTACAAGACTTCATGGCAGAAGGATGGTGTCTAGTGTACATGGACAACATTCTAATATATTCCAAAACCAAAGACAAACATCAGCTCAGGACCTGACGACTACTTCAATGATTGAAGGAGCACGACTTCTACCTTAAACCTCACAAATGCCGATTCGACGTCCACGAAATAGACTTTTTGAGACTGATCATCCGACTGGGACATGTGTCTATGGATCCAGTAAAGTTGTCAGGAATCAGTGAATGGCCAACTCCGAAGACAGTCACGGGGGTTTGTAGCTTCACGGGATTCACCAACTTCTATCGAAAGTTCATCGGAAACTACTCGGCAATTGTGAAACCACTTTATGACCTCACCAAAAAAGAGACTCCATTCAAATGGACGGCGACTTGCGAAGCAGCTTTTTGAACATTGAAGGGAAGATTCCAGAAGGAGCCAGTCTTACGGATGCTGGATCCAAACAAACCCTTTGTAATAGAAACGGACGCATTGAAATGGGCATCGGAAGGAGTACTATAGCAATTGGGACCAGACGGAGAACTACATCCCTGCGGATATATCTCTCACGTATTCGATAGCACCGAACGAAACTACGAGATCTATGACAGAGAGCTATTCGCTATTATACAGGCGTTAGAGACGTGGAGGCATTACCTGATGGAGGGACCATACCTGGTGACCGTTCTTTGTGATCACAAGAACCTGACTTACTTCTGGACAGCACAGAAGCTGAACCAACAGCAAGCACGGTGGAGCCTTATATTGTCGCTCTTCAATCTGAAGTTAGTACATGTCCTGGGAAGGGAAATGGTTCAATCAGACACTTTGTCTCAATGCGAAGATCATATCTTGAACAAGGACAATGACAACGAAGACATCGTATTGTTGCCTGAATGGCTTTTCATCAATGCAATCGATGTGGAATTACGAGATAAGTTAACGGAACATTTGGGGACTGATGATTTTCACAAAGCCACTTTAGAAGCGTTGACAACAACAGGACTACTTCCGATCAAATTAGCGTTATCCGACTGGGAGATTAATGACAATCTGATATGCTACAAGGGCAGAACATATGTTCCTGATGATGTCATACTGCACCATGAAATTGTCAGGACAATACATGAAGGACAGCCGTTCAGACACCCAGGCCAATTTGGGACCATGGACCTGGTTCAGAGGGACTACTGGTGGCCAGAAATGGCAAAATTCATCAAGAGCTTTGTGGACGGCTGTGCAGTATGTCAGCAGATGAAAATCAACATGCATCCTACAAAAGTCAGGTTGCAGCCCATCGAAGGAACCCCAAATGCAACACCGTTCCAGATCATTACCATAGACCTGGTAACGGACCTTCCTATTTCAGATGGTTTCGATACTATAATGGTCATGGTAGACCATTCATCTTCGAAGGGCACTATTTTCATTCCATGTACCAAGAAATTGGATGCGACACAAGCTGCGGAACTGTTACTATGTAACGTCTACAAGCGATATGGACTACTAGACAAGATTATATCGGACAGACCCGAGATTTGCTGCTATGGTCTTCCAGGGAACTACAAGATTACTAGGAGTAAAACACGCGATGAGTACCGCTTACCACCCTCAAAGTGATGGAGAATCTGAAAGAGTTAATCAGGAAATGGAAATCTACCTTAGAATGTTCTGCTCGAAAGAACAGACCGAATGGAGCTCTTACCTTCATATGGTGGAGTTCACACACAATAATAGAACCCATTCAGTAACCAGGAACTCTCCATTCTTCATGATCATGGGGTACCACCCTAGGCCTCTGCCAACAGCCTTCAAGAAAACTTCCGTCCCATCAGTAGAAGAGCAATTGAACAAACTCCAAAGACTGAGGGGAGAAGTGGCGGCAATGATGGACATAGCAAGGCGGAAGATGATAGAACGGGGGAAGAGAGAGCTAGAACAGTTCAAAGAAGAACAGAAAGTATGGCTGGAAGGCAAGAACCTGGACTTCGGATACCTGAACAGAAAACTGTCACCGAAAAGAGAAGGGCCTTTCATCATCAAACAAGTCATGGGACTGGTAATGTACAAGCTAAAACTCCCAAAACAATAGAGGATTCACCCAGTTTTCCACGCTGGGCTATTAAGACCGTACAAAGAGACCGAGGCCCACAGACAGAACTTCATAGAACCACCCCCGGACATAGTAGAGGGACACGAGGAGTTCGAGGTGGAAGCAATCATTGGTCACAAGCCGCTGCGGAAGCCTAGACACTTCCTCATGTCATGGAAGGGCTTTGATTCCTCTCACAATGAATGGAAGACAAAAGAGGAACTAGAACACCCGATGGATGTGTATCTTGACTATATAGTCAAGAACAGACTCTGATCAAAGACCCCAAAGAAATCCCCATCGAAAACAAACATGTCCAATGGAACTTCGTCCTCGTCTTCTTCCAGTACTGGTAGCTATCACGCTCACAGCATGCCCGTCCCTCCCTCTGGAACTGGTCCTCATTACACCGACGACATTACCTATACCAGACCCTTTCATCCCTCTCCCTTCGAGCTCCTTTTCCTGGTCAATACTGGAGGACACAACGACGCCCTTCAAAACGCATCTATGGGACAGCCCCACTTACAGTTCGCCATTGACAGTCTTATTCGTCTTCGGGCACAACATGCCTCCCTCAATGCAATCATTGAGGAGACAAATGTATATGCAGCTAATCTCACATTCAATGCAACAGCGAGTGGGCCCAGCCCCCTCTGAGTAGAGAGACCCATGACAGTACTGTTCTTTCCTGTTAATTCTGAACAGCTGGAATTTCAACTTCGTGTCCAACTTTCTGGACTAGGTCCCCTCCCCAGACATTTGCGATGCAAATCCAAATGATCCAACATTCATATGAGCAGCAGAGACATACCAAGCAAGGATTGGGGCAGCTGTGGAGCTTGCCCTTGATCAGAACCAACTTTGTCCCCGTCGTACTGGAGCAGAGCCTGTTTTACCTAGGTAGGCTAGTCCCCCCACCTTGGTCCCCAAGCTTGAGCCCTCCTCCCCTCCTGATTCCTCCTCCAGGCTTACCTATCCCTCAACAACCCCCAGTCATGATTCCTCCCCAATCTATGCCCAGTCCATCGGTGTCGCTACGGCATCTCCCTCTCCCCGAGCCTACATCAGCACCCGCTACCTTCAACCCCTTCGACGTTGACGATGAACCTCTTGCCCCCCCCCCTCAGTACCTTTCCTGGCAAGCGGAAAGTTCAACCCCGCCTTTATTAGCATCCAAGACGCCGTCCGAGCCAACCCAGGAGTTCAGATCAATACAAGGGCATTTACCAACCCCCCAGCCCCTTATAACTACCTCGACAACATCAGCTTCAGTATGGGACAATGAGAATGTCTCTGAAACTATGGAAGAGGTTGAGAGGAGAGCGACAGTAGAAGAGGTCTACAAGTTTCTTTGTGCCCTGTGTGCAGGGTGGTGCACCATCACGCCTGAAACTGTCTGAGCTACTGTTGCAAGGAGTGCGGATTATTTGCACCTGGGCATATTCCTTGGCATTGTAGTCTCCGACGAAGGCTGGCTAGACTTCCTCAAGTGAACTATCCCGGGAGCACACAGCCTCCTAACTACAATCTCTACGGGGGTGACTACGACAACGACCTCTACAGCGACGGAGAACAGTGAGGCCACAGCGAATGGTGGAGCAGACGACCTGGACGATTTAGTCCCGATTTTCGTTGGAATGCCAGAAGGAGAACCGAGAGAGGTAACACTTCCTGATGGTAGGGTGGTGATGGTGGTCAGAGTGGAATCTGCCACATAAAGAGAGGGTAGTGTTACGAATGCGTCTTTTTCCTCAAACTTTGTACTATCATGTGATCACATTTGTTCTTTTTCTTTCTACTATGTTCTGTCTGACTCTAAATGACTACAAAACAGCTCCAATGTAGTATTACTTAAACGTTCTATCAAGTTCTATAGCATTCTAGTAGATACAAACGAGTAGATACATTGTACCTATTTAAGCACTCTGATACTGGGTCTAAGCTCCTCAGCTTGACCTGGTTAATCATAACTTGTGTCTAGTAACGAACGAACAGACTTCAGAACCTCAGAAGCCTCTGAGTGATCTCAAACTTGAACCTTGCCTTGACTTTACTTCGCTAGTAAGGTTGAGTGTTGACGTTGCTATGCAAGTAACATAACACTATGGACATAAAATACAAATTATCTAGATGAAAAGACAGTCAAACAAGGGGTGGAGGAGCCACTAGCTAGACAGTTGCCAACCGAAGGTCACAGCTAAGTGGACATGTACTATTTTTTGGAAGTATTGAGTGGCCAGAAACCACTGAACACTGCATGGATCATTCAGCTTGTTGAATAGGTTTTGGTAGTATAGATACTTACTGTAAACAACACAGTGTTACCTGAGTTGAAGACTTGGCTGTGATAGAACAGTTCGTGAACACACTTGTTCAGGGATGTGCATGAATACTCACAAAGATAAACATGTAATGCCAAGAGGTTCTGTTTTACTGTAACATACTCATCATCAGACTTCATGGATGGGTGAAAGCCAAATCTAGGACACTCACCAGAGCTGGCTCATGAGACTGATCATGAGGCCCTGTTGAATACGAGATGGTTAATGAGTTGCAATATAGTAATATGTCTAACCTAGAAAAGACCCACTTTTATTTATTCTACACTACTTTTGAGTTGGAATACTTTAATATGACACAAGATAACAGGTAATAAGGACTAGAGTGAGCTCAGTCTGCTAGTCATTGCCTTAGAGAAGCTATAGTACCTTGGAAAGTACGAAGAGCTATATGATATGCTATACAGAGGTATTGAAGCTGTACTTTCTGACTTATCTATGTATCAGATCTAAAACGGATCACTCCTGAAACCTGTAGGGAACCTAACTATGGCCCAATGAATGCATTGGCTAGTTAACCAAGCTATCCAAGTGCTATCAATGGGATTTTAATTTCTACTTTATCTTTCTATGACATCTGCAAAGTGCAATCTGCAGTCAAACAGTACAGAAGGTACTTAGAGGAGACATCAAAACAGAAGGACAACTCAGAACAGGAACAATCATAGAACGATCCTCCTCTGAAGTTAATATATGGATCAGAGTCAAAGCAGGTGATCTCTTAATAAAGAATTCACCGGCAGCTAAACAATACGTAATAAGCTAACTAGGTATAAAGTCATCTCAGAACAATGGAAATCACTTCCGAAGGACCTCTACTACCTACAGACAGATACTCCGAGACATACAAAGAATAGCTAACACACAAGAAGTCCTAAATAAGACCAAGTGTGCACTGTCAAAGGAGATAGAAACAGTAACAGCATGTTCTGACCTTGGAAATTTTGGCATCTAGGCTTCTGCTGATGTGAGGATACTGGAAAAGGGAAATGCTGTAAAGAGATGGGATGGATACAGCCATCCGCTTGTAGATACCCTACCTAGAAAAGAGAAAATACAAATTATAGAGCCCAGAATGCCTGGAAACATAGATACCCATGTGGATATGGTCAGATACCCTAGTGGCCAGACTCTGTGACATCCGAATATTCCCTCTTTTAGTATCTCCATCACTTGTTTATCATTTCCTGAATTATCAGACCTTATTTATATTTTTCTGTAGATATATTCCTTAGACTGTATATAAGGACAGCTAGATATTCATACATACTCAAGTAACTCTGCCCCCTCTGATTGTGAATACATGAAGAGTTTGTTTGGTGTATAAATTTGTGTGCCATTCCAGTTTTGCTTCCTCACTACAGGCTCTGGAGATTGGTCCTGAGTGACTCCAGAGAGATAGACATCTGATAACGAACTTGCATCATAAGAGATAAGAGTAACATCTTGAGTGTGTTGTCACGCTCTTCTAAGAGAAACTTTACACCAAGAAGGAGCCTTGAGCACTTGGAGTGTGGCCTGTGTGTGTATCAGGTTGTGACACACTTAGAGTCTTAGCAAGGGGTGTGCCTGCACTGAACTCTTTGTAGAAATTGGTCTAGGACCTTTTCCAGTACACTGTGTGCTGTAGTTATCTTGAAGAAGTCTTGAACTCCATAGGGTCAGACTATATTGGCTATTGAGTCTTTGTACAGGACTGTAGCTCTTGTGTTTGTGCTTTGTGCACTGTGTTCTTTGTGTTTTGTGTGTGTGTTTGCTCAATAAACCCATTTTAAACCCATCTATACACTTCTGGAGGTGAACACTTTGAAGTAGAACACTTCAATAAGAGAGAATCAACCTAGCTAAGAGTTTCATTGGCATTTTAAGTGTGGTAACTCTGATCACATCGATCCACACTTGCACAACAAACTGAGTTAGACTTTTGGAGGTTATCTTTTGGGTAGTTTTCCACTAGTCTTATCTTAGACAAATTAACAGGTAATGTGTGGGACTTACCAGAATCAATGCCATCGTTCAGAAACCACTCAGAGACTCGTAAGAGAGATGCTGCTTAAGAGGACACCCTTGGTTCTGTCAGCTTGATAAGGATGGTTTTTGCCTTCGTCAACTTGATGTGTGCTTTGTGAGGTGAACACTTTCAGTATGGACACATAGATCCTGTCCAAAATAAGGTGCTGCAAGTAGAGGTTAGCAGAGCTTACAAGATCAGCAGATAGCACATGCATCTGAGCATTTTCATTCCATCCAAACCACCTGGACTAACTACTATCTAAATAAATCAAGGTGACTGATGTCTTTGCAGAGGCTTCGCGTCAATATGAGAGTCGGCAACAATATTGGTGAACTGGTGATGATGATGTGTCAGAGTAATAAGCAAGTACAAGAATTTTTTCCAAGTCCACACATCATTTGGGTACAGGCCCTAGGAGGAAATATAGAGAGAATATCTGGAGGATACATGGATCCTGTTAAAATCATGCCAGTGGTGAAATCACATGAGGATGTTGCAAGAATGTCAGCTGAATCATCAGATTCTTATGCTGTTCCATTTGTACATTTATTCAGACAGCAAGATTTTTTGGAAACAGCAAGATAAATGTCAAATAGCATGAGTATTCCTGTGAGTCAAGTGAAATTGGAGCATGAGAAAAAAGGGTGATGGCCGAGATTTTTTTCTTTTTTTGTGTCTTTGTTCCTCATCAATATCAATCAACTTAACCCACAACATCCACCATATAGGCAGCTGCAGGGAACAGGATGGTGTAATTAGCCTACTACTCGACAGTGTTTTGGCTCAAAGGTATGCTTTAGCAGCTCTTTGGATCCATTGACATTACTAACCCATCTTGTTGACATGTGTAACGGTATATATAGTATTACAAAAAAATAAGTAATTGGTGGTTCATTTCAAATGCAAGAAGTCTGACCTCACAGCTCTATATAATACCCAAGTGCCAGACAGCCTCTGCTCAGAATCTTCAACCAACTGAGATCATCCTGACCTGCACTGTTTTTCAAGCTCTCCAAAGCCACTTCAAAGTGGTCATAATTCATCTTTCATCTTCATATAGGCATTGCTATTCCCATCAAAAGTTGACCAGTTGGTAACTGTAAGGTGATCAAGCCCAACAAGATGTTAGTAGATGTTATCAGACAACAAATCCACAAAAACCTGACATGCACTTAACATTTTCTGTATGGCTATATCTCATGAGTCGACCCTAGAGCATTGTTATCCTTACACTAAACATTCTATGTACCGTAGCTCGCCATGTTGTTAGAGTGACCTCCTCATTTCATAGCAGAAGGGTGAAGACTGTTGGAGTTGGGCAGAGGGTTAGGGCTAAGGGTATTGGTCACTCTTGTGGGCACAGTCGGAGTTTGAGATAGACAAGGTCTTTCGGTACATAAGTTGTACTCAGTAGCACCTATAATGTATTCTAGTACCTCATCAATATATACCTAATTATCAGATGCTATCAGACATGATCAGATGAAAACTGACACCTGGACATTATCTGATGCTATCAGACAAGGTTGGGCATTGTCTGATGACATCAAATAACATCTGATAAAACCTCACTGGGCCTCAGAGGTCATAACATCAACCATGTACACAAACTGACATTCTCTAGTACCAACAGCATTCCATAGGATTTAGAAGATGCATCTTGTCAGAAATAAGGATCACAGAAACCAAGGTATGCACCAATAGTTCGATAGCTGAATCCCGATTCACTACCTTGGCCTCTGTTCCAGCCTAGCCTAGATAGTCTTCTCTGAATCCTGTTTCTATAAGACTAGTATATATCAAGGTTAGTGACTCCGCCCAGACCAAGGCCATTGTTGTCATTAGAAGTTGATATCAATAAGCTGATGGAGTCCAGATTATTTTTTGTGCTATTTTCATTTTTAAATTTCTTTGCTTGCTGCTCAGTACCAAATTTCTCTCACACAAGACACAATAATTCTCACAATCTCAAATCTCTTGCTTGTTTCCAAGAAATCTCACTGTCTGAATAAATGTACAAATGCAACAGCATATATGGGTGCTACTGAGTACAACTTACATACTGAAAGACCTTGTCTATCCTCAAATCCCAACTGTGCCCACAAGAGTAACCAATACTCTTGGCCCTAACCCTCTGCCCAACTCCAACAGTCTTCACCCTTCTGCTATGAAACGAGGGGGTCACTCTAACAACATGGCAAGCTACAGCACATAGAATGTTTAGTGTAAGGATAACAATGCTCTAGGGTCAACTCACAAGATATAGTCATATATTAAAAGTGGTTCAGTGCCATTGTCCAGGTCTTCTCCAAGGGGCCTGACACATCAAAAGATCTTTAGTTTCACAAAAATGACAAGTAAATAATACATGTACCTCACCTGTACCATATTTCACTCTGGTCTATGTTAGTATTCCCTGCATTGTATCTTGAATCATCAAGTTTCATCTTGAGAAGGAGAAAGAGTGGACTAAGGCCAGGAAGTTGGGATGGTGGCAGTTAGAAAGAAGCAAGGGTGGGGAAATTCAGGAGAATTTGCACACTAGGGTGTGGTGACTAATTCCATGGTGTGTTAGTAGCATTGTTACTCACATTGACCTTTTGGAGGGTCATTATTCACCTAGTTAATAACATGTTATTAACATTCGCAAGAATTAGGTTATTAACAGGTGAAAAAAGGCATTTTTCACATATTATTAACATTTCTAGGAGTGAATAATTGGCCTGGGCAGCAGATATTGAATACAAAGATAGGGATAGCATGAGCTCGTGAGTCGCAGTCACTGGCTGCAGTTGTGTGTGCATGCAATGTATGGAGTTCCAGGCCCCAATGCCCAGGCACCCATTATGGAAAGTTTCCACAAGAATGGTCCCTGTTTGGCATTCACTTCAAAAGCACTGAGCAGCCTACTTGAACTTGGTCCCCTGCCACTCTCTTCACAATTGAATTATTCACATATATTCACATGGGGTCTGAAAGCCCTTCATTAATAACTTGTTACTAACACAAACAAATTATTCACACATGTGAGCAAATGTTGCATTATTCCCCATACCCTATTGCACACAGACAGAAGGCACAAGTTTCTAAGTCCATCTCAAGCCATGTTCTTTTCTACAGTCTCATTTTGTTATGCTCCAAGTTGGTAGCTGGGGAAGAAGCTGTCAAGTGAGGTTAATCAGACCGACATCAGAAAATGTCAGGTGCATGTCAGGTTTTCACAGATTTGTTGTCTGATAACATCTACTAACATCTTGTTGGGCTTGATCACCTACAGTTACTGACTGGTCAGCTTTTGATTGGATAGTGATGTCTATACGAAGATGAAAGATGAATTATAACTGCTTTGAAGTGGCTTTGGAGAGCTTGGAAAACGGCACACTTCAGGACGATCTCAGTTGGTTGAAGATTCTGAGCAGAGACTATCCAGCACTTGGGTATATCATATACAGCTGTGAGGTTGGACTTGCATTTGAAATGAACTGCCAATTACTTGTGTTTTTTGTAATACTATATATACTGTTACATATGTCAACAAGATGGGTTAGTAACGTCAATGGGTCCAAAGAGCTGCTGAAGCATACCTTTGAGCCCAAACACTGTCGAGTAGTAGGCTCATTACACCATCCTGTTCCCTGCAGCTGCCTGTGTAGTGGATATTATGGGTTAAGTTGATCGATATTGATGAGGAACAAAGACACAAAATAATCTCGGCCATCGCCCTTTTTTCTCGCGCTCCGATTTCACTTGTCTCACAGGAATACTCGCGCTATTTGACAATTATCTCGCTGTTTTCAAAAAATCTCGCTGTCTGAATAAATGTACAAACGGAACAGCATATAGATTCTTCCCACATTCTCCTCAGCGATAATCTAACGTTTCACGCAGTGCTGTATTTTCATGTCCAGGTCCTTCGGTCAATCTACTTTTGTCTCAGTCTTTCTTTTAGTTGATGTGTCGATTATTCCTTTTTATCGTATCCTTAGCACTTATCCTGTATATGATAGTTTTCTCAAATCATTCCCATCTCGCTGGCTTATCAGACTCGCTATGCACATCACAGACTTTCTTTGGCATGGAAGAGAATGATCATTAACCATTGATCATTATTCCGATATTATGAAAGTAAGTATGTGTGGCAAATGCAAGCGAAACACGGAGCGTGACGGGCAGCAGTAGGATAACAGCACTGTAGACATAAGTATGGATGATGAATATGCGTAATTGGGATGCTATGAAACAAAAGTATAAGGATATGCGTGCAAGGCGGAACCAAAAATGACAGACAGTACAGAAATATCTAGTTTTTGAGGATTATTTTACATACTACTTGCCAAAACATGGGGGTCTTGAGACTACGAACGTGAAGAGCGAACAAAATCGGTAAAGTATTTTCGGAAGGCTCTTGGATCAAGGTCCTTAAGTTTCGTAGTGAACTCCATGGCAGTCTCTGGTGGCCAGTTCTGGGAGGGAAGGAAAACGTTGAGGAAATAGTTATACGCTTCGGGCCCTCGGGTTTTACAGACGATCTGAAAAAAGTTTGCAATCTCATGAAGGACCTGAGAAAAATCATTAGCAAAAATCACCTTATGGGAGACTAAAAGATGCTTACAACGGTGACCTGTCCGTCTTTGAGATTGAGATTGGGAACAGAGGGTACGCTGAACGCCGTCGGGACCAGACGCTCGTAGATGTATCGCTCGAATCCTGGTAGTCCGACGTCGTTCAATGGGTTGTGGTTGATATTACCATTGGACGCTGGTGGCGCAGATGGCTGATTCAGCCCGGCCCAGGCAGTAACACAACGTGCCAAGAATGTAAAGGCTGCTTTCTGGTTTGGAGGATCCGAGACATCTTCTGAAAGCATCCGCATCGTCTCCATTAACGAGTCGAATGAGGGGTTGTTACCTAGGAAAAAGTTGTCAATGGTTGAAAGTTGCAAGGTACATAGGGACGTACGTGGTGAGATGAAGACACCTTGTAGGCCCGCCGACATGATAGATGTGAGTAATGCCAGGTACGCCTTCTTGGTGTCGGAATGTGCTCGCTCATCGTCTGATCCCGAGACAGGTTGACTTAAGCTTACGGAAATGTGTGCTGCAAGAGGGCCAACAAGCTGATCTAGCACATCAAACATATCATCCTAGTGTAGAAATGAGTGATGCAAACAAATAAGGTCAAGTTGGGAGCTCTTACCCGCAATTTGAAGATGAGCAAAGCAATGAAGTTCATGAAGTCGACGAGCTCTGACGGCTCAAAGTGAACTAGGAGGTTGGACATGAGTTGCGGAATGAAGTGAGTGACTGTGGGCCCAGCAGTTGCAAGGATACGAGCAAACGCAAATCGTGTCTATTTGAAGAAACTCGTGAACACGGCCTGTATGAAGAGGAAGACGGATCTTACAGCGTCTCGAGCGACCTTGAAGATGTTCATATTCTCCAAACACACCAATATCGCCTGCGCAACCTCGGCGAAAACGTCCAGCGGGGGTAGGATATACCCAGCAGGCAAAGGTGACGGGTAATCTGGGAAGCCTTTTGCGATATTTCCCAGCGCCATGATGATATGATGGAGTTTGACGATCGAGTTATAATCCTGGTTTCCATTCGCCCTATACGCCTGCAGTGCTTCGGAAAGCTCATCCATCAACGGCTTAACAAAGGAAAGAAGCAGCGACTTTTGCTGGTCGGGAGTTTTGAACAACAGCGAGCAGAGAATGCCGACGGTTTCGAAGAGGTATAGCTGTGAATCGAATGTAGAGCTCTTCACTGCGTCAGACAACACGTCTACTTCTATATCCTCTGGGTTGGGCAACACAACTTCGATCGTTAGCAGATCACGAAGACTTTCCGCGATGGTCACAGAAATCTGTGGAGGTATATCATTCCTCTCCTCCTTGATAAACCGGTAAAACAAATAGTATAGTCTCGAACGGAAAGTGGAGTTTTGATTATGAATCCCCCTACATATAGCCCGTATTAGTGTAATGAGAGGTCAAGGATTAGGTAAACGTACCGCGAGTCTATCATTGCTTCTAATGTGGGTACGATGCATTCTTTGCGAACCTTGAAGAATTCACTATACCGAGAGACGGTCTCAAAGAACTGTAGCGCGACGGCTTGGTGCGGGTACGCCGACATTCCGGATTGAACAAGGGCAAACAAGAGTTCTCCCTGAGGTGTGAGAGGGTATACTGAATAATCTATGCTTTTATTGGTCTCTTTGTCTGTTGACGAAGGAGCGAGGCAGAAAGCTGCACGAGATTTCCCACCGCCTGTAACAGTTCCTGCTTCAGGACTCGTTTCTACCACGCAACAAGGATCAACTCACTTTTATTGATCTCTCCGAATATGTATACCATATGTATACCCAATTCAGCCTCATTCCATTTCACCTCAACCCCATTCTTGTACGCTTCGATGGTCGATAATGCGAGGTTCCTCACAGCATCGGTGACGAGGTCTTGATCCACCACCAATACAGCATCCATGAAGTTTCGCAGTTCCTAGAGAGAATGAATTCAGCTGAAAAAACGGTTGAGTGGGTAAAGAATTGTACTTTGCGAATCTTCTCAAATTCCACATTGTCGTCGTCTTCAGGGTCATCCAGATCAGCATCTGCATCCCATTTCATCTTGTCTAATATGACCTGCAAGAGTGACGCGAGGAAAGAACGCTTCTCAGGTTCAATCGGTGCAGAAGACAATTTCCGCTTTTTCTTGTACTATCTCCCGGGTCAGCGGTTATCCTGACAGCCAATGGATGTTCAAACAGAAACTCACGCCGGACAACACGGTTTGTAGGAAAGGGAAGACAGTAGAGCAAGTGTCATCGTACTCGTCGGCCAAGAATCGTAAAAGTATTGGAAGGATTTGGGAAAGGTGTTTGGACGCCTCAACGCGTACTTCTTCACTGGGAGCTTCCTGAGTCTCGCGTTAGCGTAACGAGCAGGCAAAGTTTAGACAGCCTCTTACCTCTAGCTTGATCAATTCTAACCCTAACATATTCAACAACTTCCCCAAAGCCTCGCGGTATGACTCTTCTCCTTCGTCCGTACCGTCGCCCCGCTCTATCTGCTGCTGTCGTGTCTTACTTTCAAGGGCATCTATGACTTGGCCCAGCGATAGGACTTTGATCAATTGGAGTTTATCGCTAGGTTCCTTGAGTCCTTTGCCTATGATCTTGAGTAATGCAGCGGAAGTTGCCAGACGGATGGGTAATGATTGATCGGCAAGTAATGTGAAGAGTAATGGCACAGTTGTCGGAGTGACAGTGAGGTTGATGTCGATCCAGCCTGAGGTAGATTAAGTAAAGAGTTGAGCAGGGGAGGATTCACCACACACCGACATAGGAAGCAAATGCTCTGATTCCCCAGTCTACGACCTCTTCTACTTGAGGCAACTCGGTAGTATTCTGCTCTTTTTGGAGTCGTGCCATTTTCTCTGCAGCTTCCGTGACGATCGTCAGGACCGCTTCGTTGATCTGTACAGCGTCCCTTTCTCTGACAGCGTCTCTCACACGGGCATCTCGAGCATGTCGTTGAGTGGTGAACTGCCGGGCTGCCTTGATCATTTGGTCTGCAACCTCGCCTGAAATTTCGAGGATAATGTGGAAGAAGAGCAGGGAGATATGTCGATTGAAATTTGGTTGATCGTTGGGTCGCATGAGCGTGAAAAGGTCGGCGAAAAAGGTTGGCCATTGCTCCATATATGTACAGAGGAAGAACAAGGTTAAGGTATGTGAAAATTTGTTTCGAAGATCTTGAATGTAAAATAGTCAGGTCAGTTCACAGAGTAAGAGTCGAGGAAATGCGCACAAGGGGCGCCCGCCTCGGCCTGTCCATAGACATATTCGGATTGTATGTATGATACAAGAGACTGCTGTATCGTTTGAAATGTTTCGTGGTGAAAGGGTTCGAAGCTATTGAGACACAAAGTAAGCAAACTCACATCCAAGTAGAAAACAGGTGAGAGTGGCACGCACCGATTGTCCAGGAAATCATCAAGTACTCTAAGGGCGTAAAATCGCGCCTGAGGAATGTACTTTCTCGATCCGTCTCCGTTGACTTCCGCGAAAAGAGGTAACGCAAGTCTCCAAGTTTCCGAAGCATTTTGTTGGATGGAATTAAGGTAACCTATGGCATCTTGATGTAGAGAAGATTGCGCAGGATCCGATGCGATGGTGATAGCTTGCAATATCTTTTCAATTTCTTGATCCATGAGCTCAGAATGAAAAAGAAAAAGAAAAAAAAAAAGTAACTTGGGACCAGCAAGGAGGATTTGACCAGAGCTCGAGAGCGATGTGACTCCAAACAACCGCGATTCAAAGATTTGCGCGGAAAAAACGTGACTCATCATCTAGTGTCACTCAGAGTCAGTGTAGCACCTTCTGTCTTCCTCGTTCTCTCTCTCTAACCACATGGCTCCTCTTGCCAAAACGAAAACGCCACGTACCAAGCACGTACCACGCACGTAAACTCGCACGTACCTCTGCGAAATACTCCCGTTGGGGCTGCCAGAAACAATGTTCTTTGTTCCAAGACTCGACATCCAAAGCCCGTTCGTGTTTTCCTCCGCTTAATCACTTCAGGCGTTCACCATGCTACGCCCTGATGGTATCTTGGTTGTCTTGTCCTACACCGTGATCTCAATCTTCGTCTCATTCAAATAATGTTGTCAACAGATTGACCAAGGTGAAATCCTGTGGTCTGAACGCTAGGTCAACCTTCGGGAAGGCTATAAAAAACTTTCGTCGAGCCATATCGACTGGGGGCTTTGGCCTTCACGATGGCGGGGCAAATGGACCAGATTCACTATTCTCGCAAGGAGCGATCCAAGCCAGTTCTGCGTCAAACATGCTGGCCATCGTCAACGTAGGCCACTTCATTGCAAGGCATGCCCACTACTACTAAAAACATTTATTTTTAGGCTGGATCCAACACACTCACTCTGCTCAGCATTAATCCCAGGACCTATCAAGGATCCAACGCGTTGGAGCGCCAATTGGCAGTGGGGGCGGTTTCCCCGTTTCGGTCGCTTTCGATAGCCAGAGAAGTATGTTATGCACACTCAACAGTGGTGAAGTCAACGGTGTCAGGTAAAGAGCTCAAATCTCTGACAGGGTTCCTTACATACTTTGCCTAGTTGCTTTAAGGTGGACAAAATTAGAGGACTTCTTCCTGCGTCGGGTACCAACTCAGCATTCAACTTGAACCAAACAACGCCAGCCCATGGACCACTGGGAACGGGCTCTCATATCGTTTCTCAAAGGATGACAAGTAGCTCGTCAAAGATCTCCCACCTAGTTCTGGCCTCCTCGCTGTGTGGGACGTCAACGATGACGGCTCTCTTTCCAAAAACTTCAAGTCGGCAGCGCCCGCGAAAGGTTGACTCCTTCCCTTCTCCATGACCGTCATTTCCGGAAAGAATGCCATCCTCGCCACCAACGCTGGTATCGGCTTCGATATCTTTGACTTCGGTGCTCAAAACGTGAATGCCTCAAGAAACTCTGCTATCACAATCGATGGTCAGACAGCTACCTGGTCGAATTTTAGTCCTAAGACAGGGAACTTCTCCTTGACCGATATTGGAACCGCCAAAGTAACAGAAGTCAGTGTCAATATAATCTTCAGGGTAAAGTCGTAAAGGTCAGTCTCAAAGTACTCTCACAAACGCGACCAAGCTAATCGGGTCTCCCTTACAATATGATCAGGGTGCTGGAATGTGGGACTATCGATAACAATATCGTCTCCGTTGGTAACAGCAAGTAAACTCGTCGTCTCGACTCGTTCCGAATCTTGAGCTGATTCTGCCTTCGTTTCATGTATGTCCTGTCGGCTAACGCCACAAGAATTGATGTACTCGTTCTCAACTCTCCCGGAGATACCCAAAACATCCAGAAGGTTGACTTGGTCGGACCAGCTAAGGCTTCCGGTTTGAAAATCAGTGAGTTTCAGCACTACGATGTTGGAATGGCATCTCACACAGGGAATAGGTCCTGCCAATCTTAGGGTACGACGACTTTCATAAAGCAATTATGGGTGCATAAACAAGATTAGTTAGCATTGCATCTACTCATGTACGTCATGATATCCTATAACTCTTGCAATGTGTAAGGACGTCCAATAGTAGTGTGATTGACTGATTCTGTAGGTTTAGCTAACGGTGCGTCAACTTGCATCAAAAGGTTGCCATCGACTCAGTCAGCATTCCATAACGATTACTTGGTTGGAGTCTACATATTAATCAAACTTATACTTTTCAACAACGCTATCCCAAATCATTTTCGTGTCCATGGTAGCCCCTAGTCGAGAGGCTAGCAAGAATGCACCACTTAATTTTCTAGTGGTGATTGCTTGAGCTCAGGGTTGACAGGAAACGAGGCTTGTCAACTCACCTATTCAAACTATAGGTCTCCTTTGGCGGAGGAGTCAGTCTATGTTGGAGCATGACAGGGATTTGGTCTCTAATCCTCTTTGTAATCATCTCCCAATCCGTACCCGGGCCAAACGCGTAAGGCTGCTTGGTTGATTTCTTGAAAGGTGTTGCCAGTAAAGTCATTGACTCCACATGGGCGTTGAGCATGATTTCGTTCTCATCCCCAGTTAAATATCCCAAACCCAAACTTTCTTTGATACAAGCCTCTCTGTCTTCGGGATCCTCCGCTGCCGCTCTGAGTAGTCTAAGCCACCCATCCATAAAGGTTTTGCTATATTCCCTCGTAGCGCCAAAATCTACGAGTTCAATCTGTCGCGTGCGCTTGTTATAGAGGAAATTCGTGTAATTCGGGTCAGTTTGCATGGCCCGGAATTCAAAAAGCTCCTTCAAGCAGAGGAGTACGATGCTCGAAGCAATCTTAACATAGAATTAGTTTTATTCACTAAAGAAGAGAGAACATGGAGCTCACCTCGTTTCGGTGCTCCTGACTTAACCCCAATATCTCTGCTTCTCCCACGCTCACACCGTTGACCCGTTCCATGACCAAGACGCGCTCCGTACTTCCATCCCAAACCCACGGAACCTTGTAGCGCTGGTCGTTTGCTAGATACCCGGCAAATTTGCGCAGATAGCAGGCTTCACGTGTGTAATCACACTCCTCAGCCAACTCTTGTTTCATGACCTATTTGCCCAAAGATTAACGGAACTCGAGGAGCATAAAAGTAGCGCAAAACTTACGGCTATCGTTCTGTCCAAGAACAAGCCTTTCGGAAGCAGCTTTCCTGCCGTCAGGAGCATTTTGACGTAGCTGAGGTCGCTCGAAATGGAGTCACCAATGTTAGGGAACTGAATCTTAACGGCAACGGGGGCGGGTTTTCCGGTGGGTGAGGCATCGGCTGTGAGTACCGCAGCGTGTACTTGGCCGATGGAGGCAGCAGCGAAAGGTATACGGTCGAAGGATTCGAAACTCTGCGACCAATTAGGTCCTAGGGAGTCGACGAGAACTCTCTGCGAGTTCCAAGATGAGCTCGTTTATCATAAAACACTATTATAATCCTACCTCCATTTGCCAATCTGGCATGTAATGTGCACTATCCTGAACACGTCTGAAAATTTTGTCCACCTCCGGAGGTAGGAGGTGCGTGTCTGCGGAGGATAGTTCGAGATCAAAGACTTGCATGCATAACAATGATGAGAACACACCTTGTATACTCATGAATTGTCCAAGCTTCAAAGCAGCACCACGCATCTGAGATAGCTTGCCTACTAAGCGTTTGATATTAGCTTCTGTCATCATGACGGAGCTGCTGGCCTCAGAGTTCGATCCAGAGCCAGTACGACGAATGAGCTCAGACGCAGCGCCATAACCGAGGGATGCAGCAAGACCTAACGACAGTCAGGGTTTGCTCGTAAAGCTGGAGGAACGAGTGCGTACTTCCATAGTGAAACAAACGGCCGATACGTGAGGAGGGAACTTTGGAGGACTGGAGATTACGAGTGTGATAAACCGGCGCCCGGGAATTGACAACAGTTTCGGTAGCTGGTAGCTCAGCTGTAGCATTTTCCGTGAATCGCTGAGCTTGAGGAACTGCTTCAGAGCCCAGTTGTTGGTTTGAGAGAATTCCTGAGGCTCTTGGGGCGTGTACGTCTTCAGGAGGCGGTCCTGGATGAGGATTCGCATTCATTCCTGCGTTAACAGCAGGAACATGAGACCCTATCACATCCGCATTACTAGGTTCCAGGATTCTGGCAGAAGTCTTAAAACTATTCGTTAACAGTTGTTTATACGCCAATAATGTTTTACTCACCTGGTTTTCGACCCCAAAAGTTCTGATCCCTCCATCGACACACTCCTGAATCTCTGCTGGTAAACCAGCCCGAGTTCCTGCCTGTAAAGTCGGCGTTCCTTTGAAGCCAACATGAGCTCGCGACCTGCTGACTTGTTTGGCTCTATATCTTGCAGCATGGGAGAGGATATCGGCAACAGAGGATATCACGCAGAACCAGTTATAGGCTGGTCCAGGCGGCATCAACTTGCATGAATGCGTACAGTAACGCAGAAATGTTAAAGTCAATGTCAAATGACAGGTGCCACTGCCGGCCCCGAACCGGCGCCTGTCGACTTTCGGTGAAATCATCTCATGCCTGGGTTCACTTCGAACCACCCACCGGAGGATCATGGCTACAGGTACGACTCGTTACTCCCGTTTGTGCGATTTGTTCTGATCTCTGGAAAGGGCTTCGGAAGAAAACCAAAATAGTGCGCAGAGTCACTTGTATGCTAAGGGAGATCTGATGACTGAACAAACGACTCTGCCATTAGAAACCACCGAAGAAGGTGCTTATTTCTCATATTTCTGAGTCCCCTCAATCTCATTTATTCTCTAGTACGGGCCTGATGTATCAATTGACGAAACATGGGCGGACTTATCCAAGAATATACGCGAAATTCTCAATCGCGACAATGTATCCAACATGTCTTTCGAAGTGAACCATCGGTACGCCTACAACATGGTTCTGTATAAAGCAGGCGATAAGTTGTACAACGGTACAAAGCAAATCATCTCGGAGAAACTGGACCAACTGGCAAGCGATGAAGTTATTCCTGCGTTCCCAGCCACAAACAGCAACGACTCAATGACTCGGAGTCAGGAGAACGAGGTTCTGTTGAAGGTACTGAAGCGGATATGGGACGATCATACAAGTAATATGGTGAAATTGGGTCAGATCTTGAAATACATGGTGCGTGACAACGCCGAGGAGTATGTGTATAGTACTGAAGTGGAGTTAACCTTAAGGACCGGTATTACACGAAGACGGCGGAGCTGCCCGAAACCTGGGAGTTTGGCCTCAGCCTGTTTCTCAAACATATAATCCGCCCGCCCATAAAGGAGCATCTCATCACTGCAATACTCAACCAGGTCGAGTTCGAGCGCGAAGGATACATGATAAATCGCTCCGCTGTGAAGGGATGTGTAGAAGTATTTCTAAGCCTTGAGGAGCAAGGTTCTTCTGTTTACAAGCGAGAACTCGAGCCGGTTATCCTGGAGGAGAGTGCCAAATTTTACCGGAATCTTGCACAGAATTTACTGGACACATGCGATGCACCACAATACCTGGAGAGGGTAAGCAATGCGTTGCTTGAACATCTTACCATATCCTTATCAGAGCTCTAGGCAGAAGAGCGATTCATGTCCGAAGAATCTCGTACGCATTACTACCTTTCTCGACAGACGGCAGTACCTCTGCAACAAATCCTATTGAACCATCTCCTGTCAGCCCACCTAGAGCCGATTATATCGATGCCAAATTCCGGACTGGATCCAATGATTGACAATGACAGGATTGAAGATCTAGCACGTCTCTATAAGCTTTATACATTGGTGCCTCAAGGTTTACCCTGTCTCAAGAAAGCCTTGAAGAAATCGATCGCGTGGAGAGGGAAGGATATTAATCAATCGTCATTGGGCGGGGAAGTCACCCAAGAAGCATCTGAAGACATTGATCGAGTCAAGGACACAGCCAAAGCCACAGCCAAAGCCAAAAGTTTTTCGTCTGGGGCACAAACTCTGGCATCGGCCCTGAAATGGGTACAAGACGTCCTCGATCTGAAGGACAAATTTGATAGGGTATGGAAAGAGTCATTCCAAGGGGATCGTGAGCTCGAAGGAGCGCTGAACGAGGTCCGAATTATTCTTTTTCCTCTTATTACTATTGCTCATGAAGAAAGACAGGCTTTCGGTGCTTTCATCAACTCGAATGACAAATCCTCAGAGTTCATCTCTCTGTTTATCGATGATCATCTCAAAAGAGGACTTAAAGGGGTAAGCTTCTCACCTAAGTTATACCCCCTCGATATTGATCCTCCTCGCAGAAAACTGACGCAGATGTGGATATTGTCCTCGAGAAGACGATCACAGTGTTCCGGTATCTCACTGAGAAGGATGTGTTCGAACGCTACTACAAGAGTCATCTCGCCAAACGTCTCCTTCTCGGTCGTTCTGTGTCAGATGATGCTGAACGCGGCATGTTGGCCAAGTTGAAGATCGAGTGTGGCTACCAATTCACACAAAAGCTGGAGGGCATGTTTCACGATATGAAGATATCGGCGGATCATATGGAAGAGTACAAGCAAAAAGTCGCTTTATACCCCGTATGTCGCCCCTTTGCGCAGATCATTTCTCAAGCTTACATTGCACAGCCGACACCGGTTGAGATTTCTGTCATTGTCATGACTTCGACGTTCTGGCCCATGACACATTCAGCATCACCCTGCAATCTTCCTGATCAGTTGCTGAAAGCGACGCAATCTTTTGAACAATTTTACTTGAAGAAACACACTGGGCGACGTCTCACCTGGCAGCTATCGTTAGGGAATGCTGACGTACGTGTGGCTTTCAAGAACAAGAAATACGACTTGAATGTTGCCACCTTTGCGTTGGTGATCCTACTTCTTTTCGAGGATTTGGATGACGAAGGGTTCTTGACTTATGAGGTTCGTCGATTGTACTTCTCTTCTTCGCGGCAGTACTAACCGTCTTCAAGGAAATCAAGCAAGCTACGTCAATAGAAGATTCGGACCTCCAGCGACATCTTCAATCGTTAGCATGTGCCAAGTACAAGGTCCTGAAGAAGCACCCTCCAGGACGTGATGTATTACCAACCGATTCCTTCTCCTTTAATTTCGGATTCACTGCCAATCTTCAAAAAATCAAGATTAGTACGGTATCGTCAAAGGTGGAGAGTGGCGAAGAGAGGAAGGAAACGCGGGACAGGATTGACGAAGAACGACGGCATCAGACTGAGGTTTGTAATAACTCTATTCTGGATGAAGTACCGGAGACCTTTCTGTTTTACAGGCATGCATCGTTCGTATCATGAAGGACAGGAAGCATATGACCCACAACGACCTCATTAATGAAGTGACGAGACTCCTCTCAAGTAGGTTCCAGCCAAATCCGTTGATCATAAAGAAACGTATAGAAGGCTTGATTGATGTGCGTGCGTTCGACATGGTAATCGCTATCGCTACTGACAGTAATCATAAGCGTGAATATCTTGAACGGTGCGAAGACCGGAAGTCATATAACTATCTGGTGAGGTTTTCAGGATATCGCAGCAATGTGTCCTCATTCTTTGTTCAAGGCATAGTTCAACAGCTTGTACCTACCTATCATGTATTTTATCCGCCGTATCTGCTGTATAGCTTCACACTCTGCTCCTGTCAACAATGCCTACCGAATTATGGCTTATGCATGACTTAAACTCAAGATTTAACGTTCAGAATTAGAACTAAGTGTGAGAGTGTATCGATACCTGAATTCTTGACTACTCTGAGCATACCAATACACAACGAATGACCTGGAGTAATTAATTTGTAGCATGTCACCCATCAACAAGCGTGGGTGGCGAAAGACTCAGAATCTGAGTTTCAGGAGAATCTCCTTCGTTCAGTGACAGATATCCCACATGCTAGCAAAAGCATCTGGCGACCACTGTATACACTGAAGACAATTTGAACAGAACTGTCGTTGATGGTCAGACGAGTTACATGGCGTGACAACACCGCTCACCTGAACCATCTCAGTAGATTCTCACTATCAAGATGGAGTTCGTTATTGATTACTGGTCCGCAGTACTTATTTTTGATTGGCTAGTATGGCGAACACCTTGCGGGTGGTAAATAGGTGATACACAGCACATGAACGAAAAGCTCACAATGGGGATGACCTGGGTTAATTGATTTGAAGCGCTCCTTTTCAGGGGCTACAACTTCCTTGATGAAGGAAGGGTTCAGTAGGCAACAATGTTGGCTACTGCAATAGAGGTCAGATAGAGAGAATTGTGAGCCCTAAAACGAACACACCACGTAAGTTATCTAGGATTAGCAAGGAAACCCCAGATGAAATTTCTTGATGAAGCGACACATCGAAGAAACTGGTGAAGATTGATTGATAAGCCTAGACCGACTAGATACCCTGGGAACTCACACTCAAAACGCCTGACTGGGTCAGGTGTAAAAGAACCTCACAAACAAGGTCTTCAAAAAACAGTGCTCCTAAGCAGAACACCGGAAAGGGCTGCATGTCCTCCTAGGACATGGGTACTCTCCCGGGGAGAGACAGGAAGGGTACGAGTCGCTGCAGTCGACCACGTACGAAAACAGAGGAGAGCCAGCTTGTCTCCAGATACACCGTCCTTGATTGAAAGTATGGATTAAATTGAAGCTATGACCTGAGATGCAAACACTTACACAGCGGCGGGGTTGCGGAAAGCTTCCAAGGTGTACACACACTTGGCGAAGTGTATCATATACCTTATTTGCATGTGTTGATTCTTTAGGGCAGGCCCTTAGAACCTCCCACGCCACTACAACCGAAGCCTGTATTACCTGCGGCTAAGATTACATTGTTCCTATCTACCAGATGATGTAGTAGCAGAGTCCGTTACCATTTGCTCCTAGATCACTCTACCCATGTAAAGGTTTCGCAAAGTGTCCAATCAAAGAAAAAACAAAAAACGAAAAACCAGCCGACGAGTTGGCCGGGAAGTCCTTCAAGACGGTAAGCGATATAAGACTTACGGACTAGAGGTCTGTAAAATACGCACCGGCGTTTCAGAAGGGAACGAACCACCTTCGTGCAGGTTTCGCGTCAGTCGAATTTTTGTTTTGTTCCTCTGCGTCCTTGTTTTCGTCATTGCTCTCGTCAGCCTTCTTATTTTCCTCCGTTGATTTCTTAGAAGCTTCCTGCGCCGCCTCTTTAGCTTTCTTAACGGCCTCTGGAGACTTGGCATCGTCCCAGTTGTTGCCTGATACGACGACGGTCTGATTACCGACATCAATCCCCTTGGAGCAAGTTAGCATAAAGAATAGTTGGTAGCAAGGTAAGGATGACACCTACAGAGAAGCCAAGGTCCCCTTCACTGAGGGTGCCGTCCGCGTTAATTATTTGCGTAATCATGGCAGCAATTTGCTGGTCGAAGCCAACCTGGCGGGTGGTGACACGCTCGACGTCACGTTGGAAGACCGTCAAACCAGATTGCAACTAATAGGGACGTTTCGGGTCAGTTCTGAGTGGCCAAAATCATCCGGTCCGTACCTGCTGGAGAATGACGGTTTGCGTGACGACGTCACACACTTGCTCAGTCAAAATGCTAAAGGAGGCCATTGAGCTAGCTTCGACCAGTTTGGATGCTAAACACGTACCGCTTCGCCATCTCTTGGAGCACGATTAACCTTTGTTGAACAACTGCGATTTGCTGCGTGCGACAGACTTGTTGTTGCTCCTGCACCACCACGACTTGGGCATTCCTAGAGCCATCGAAATTATCCACTCCTCTGAAGTCGTCGAAACCATTCAAAGAAAGGATATTGTTGTAGTTGTTGAAAGAGATTGGCTGGCTGTTCACGATATCCTCTATGTGAAGTGTTGAGAACTCATGAAGTATAGTGTACATATCACTCACGAGCGACAGGGGGTGCGATCGGTCCTGCGAAGGCAGAGGTAGCCAAGAAAAGAGCAGACAGAATGAATGAAGAGAGCATATTATGAATATGTCGAACAGAAAAGATCGGTGCTTTCAAACGCTTCAGACGCTCTGTTCGAATGCCAGTGGTTGAAAGCTAAACTCACCTAGTCGAGGAAGAAAGCCGACCTGGGCGGGTTTCGAACGGCGGAATACGAGAGAGAAAGGGACGCGCAGGAAAGGCAACCAGGCCGGAGAAGACTAGGAAGAAGTGGGAACGAAGGAACGAATGTTATAGCCAGGCTTTTCAGGCGAGTTCTTATAGTGAACAGATTTGAGTCGGCTTTGATTGCGTATCCAGGGAAAAAGAGGAGATATCCACGACTTCGGTACCCATACTATTAGATTTATGCTGGATGAATGGACGAGATGTGGTCACCAGACGAGCGGTGTCAGCCATAGTATACCATTCATGAGAAACGGACGTTGCGGTCTTGACGACGCGATGTGATACCGCACCTTCGGTGTACGGGACCAATCTTTTCGTGATGTCCTTTAGTAGCTCGTGCTTGGCAATATCAGAGAAGAATTGTCAGATTAAAAGAGGCTCAACACTGCTGCGTCTCTGTGAGATGAGAACGAAAACCTTGAAGCAAACTTCATGATCAGTGGGCTTCAGTGAGCTTCAGTGGGAAAAGACTCGAGAGCTTCGGCAATTATCCGGGGACCGGCGTTGACCGAATGCTTGTCCGAGACGCCCGCTCGGTCCATTCAACGTTACGGCACTCGTAAGTATTAGTTGCTTTCCGAGGCTTCCTTCAGCATTTCCAACATCATCCGGAGGCATCGCGAGCTGGCATCTTGATTGCTATCGCTAGCTCTAGCCTTTTGCAATGTCGTAGATACTCCCGACAATTGACGGCCTCTTAGGTTACTAGCATTCATCGACTGTTGTGGATTAATGCTCTGTATCTCATTCCTTGTATGTAATCTATGATAATCAAACCGCCTGAACCAGTCACATCAGACAGATAGAAATTCGCCGCGGCCTGTCTAGAGGTCCAGGCGAGCGCCTTGGGCAGAAAAGAAGGCCGAGTCTACCGAGGAGGGAGAGATGTTGTCATTCCAGTTGCTGCCACCGACAACTACAGTGTTGCGTCCGACGTCCAGACCGGTGAATCCTGCGATAAATGCTTAGTATATCCACTGAACCGGGCAGTTTGCAGACTAACCGAGATCATGAGTGGTGAGAGTCCCATCAGCTGTGAAGAGCTCTCCAAAGTGGCCCACAATGTTTTGGTCAAAGCCGACAAGGTGTCCCGAGCGACGTCTTAAGTCATCTTGGAACAATCCCAAAGAGCCGTGGAATTGCGAGAAAACTGCAAAGGTATGAGCGTTGTGTCTTTGAACTATGCGAAAATTGTCATTTACCGATTGTCTGAGTCTCCACCTCACAGATGGTTTCTAGTGGTTAGACCGGAAGTGAGTGATCGCTAACTAATTGCCATGACGAGGCGAGGTACGAACCAGTGATTATGCTAATGAGGTCGAGTCAGCACTTTGCCCGATATCAACGTTAGAAAAACGTACCGCTTGGCCATCTCTTGAAGGACAACGAGACGTTGTTGAATAATTTCTATAGCCTGGGCGTGACATACGACCTCTTGTTCCTTCACGATGACTTGCTCAACGTGGGCATGGCAGAAATCCTCCACACCATAGAAATTATCAAAGTTGTCCAAAGAGGAGATGCCTCGCCAGCGGTTGAAGGAGACATGGCGACTGCGAGTACCTGCGAAAGAACAGAGTCAATAGTGAGTTTGAGGCATGTGGTAACTTTTTAATTCCTACCCAAGTCTCTAGTACGAGGATCCACAGTTTTGAGAGGTGAAGCACTGGCGCTGATGGCTAGAATAATGACGTAGAACAACTGAACGGCGTATTTGGAGAACATCTCTCTGACTGCTGAGAGCCGTCAGTTCGCGCAAGGAAGAATGATGAGTGAATTACCTATGATGAAGAAGCAGGTGTTAGGGCCTCGACTCTGAAACGTAGAAGAACGAGAGTAGAAAGACGAATGGCACCAGGCCAATAGAAAAAGAGAACGAAAGTCGAGAGTGGGAGAACTGTGATGAAGAAGGCGAGGTCTAACGCTTTTATAACTTTCAAGAAGATAGTGCAAGGGAACGGCTGGAATTTCCAGTTCACTGGGAAAGATTTGACGTTGACAGAAAAGCATGGGCGCACTTCACTACACGGATAGTTCTACCTGTCTCATGTTCTGAAGAGGACAGGTTTGCATGAGGATGGATACACCGCCGGTACACCCACGTCGAAACATTAATTCCAGCGCGTGATCTGAGAATATATCGACGAAGACATGCGCTAGAGCGCACACTTTTTGATCGACATCAGCACTGCCGCACGCATTCCGGAAAACAGAGCGCTGAAAAGTTCCCTGCCAAGCTCAAGAGCACGCATTTCGAGGATTGAGAAGCATCGTCTCTAGAATAAATGATGATAAATACAAAGATGTCAATTACAGCTCATCATGTTGAGCATCTGATGATTGAAAGGCTTCTGTCAATTCTGTAAAGCCCAGTCAGAGCTTGTATATACATATGTAAGAAGGAAAGCTCACTGCGCCGTGTATGTGGTGAAAGTTCGACTGGGAGGACCACGTTGTATTCCACAAACAAATCGCCATGGAGATGATGATTATCAAATAATGGCATGCCCTCTCCTTCTATAGTCTGCACAAAACCTGGGGGGCCGTCAACAAGGCTCAGTTGAGTAGCCGACATTCATACCTGGTTGCGTGACTCCTTCCCTGTGTAGTCTAACAATGTGTCCATCTAAATGTGTCAAGTTCCTGTCGAATCCCAGAAGAGCCTGTTATGTGTGTTGCGATCAGTCAAAGACGAAGAGACATGAACCAGAACAAGGGGACCTCATCAATGCCAATGGTCTCTCTCCAGTAGAGACTGCTCTCTTTTCTCCTCCAACCTCCTTTATCCCTTCTGCTTCTCACCCTAAGAACAACATCGCCTGCTTCCCAATCTGGACTCTCGTCACCCTCGCCTTCGAATACAACTTCGTGCCCTTCTGGCATTCCAGGAGTGACTTCTAGGGTATAGGTTGCAGTGTGGTCGACGACTTTTCCTCCTCCACAATGAGGGCATGCCTTCACAATGACTTTCCCTCTTCCACCACACTCATTACAGCTGACCTGGCTTTGTGCAAACATCCCGGGAAAAATCTGGAATAATGACATTGAAACACAGAGAGCATTTGCAAAGTAAGAAACGTACTTGTTGCTTTACGATTTTGACCCCAGACCCTCCGCATCCCGAGCAAGTATGGATATCACCGTCCGAGGCTGCTCCGGACCCTCGGCAATGATCACAAAGAATACGCTTCTTGATCATGAACTGTGCAGCGGATAGTAAGGTGAGTAGAAGGTTAAGGGCTTGTTTACTCACGTCGATGCTTGCGCCTTTATATCTTTGTGAATAGAATCCGGTCAGACACAATTGTCACCAGAGGAATATACAACGCATACATGTCCGCCAGCTCGACTTCAAACTCGGTCAGCGAAGTGGGTCCTCGCCGCACCTGATGCTGTGCCTGGTCTGTGGTATGTGTTTAGGTATTCGCTTCCAGAAGGGATGACATTCGACTTACGGCCGAAGAAATTCGAAAATATATCGAAAGGGTTGGCATGATGTTGCTGGCCACCTTCATGAGCCTTGAGACCTTCCTGTTAAGAGCACGTTGAAGTTCGTTTGCATTGGGATGTTAAATCTCGCTCTACCTCGCCATGTCGATCATATATCTGTTTTTTCTGCGACCGGAAGTTAGTCACGAGCCTAAAAAGAACTTGAGCGTAACATACTGTTGGATCGGATAGTACTTCATAGGCTGAGAAAGACCAGCAGTGAGTTTGCTTTAGTATCCATCCAAAGCGAACACAATTCACCATAAGCAATCTCGACGAATTTGTCTGCCGCGTCAGGATCCTTATTCTTGTCCGGGTGGTACTTTCGACTCAATTTCTTGTACGCGTGTCTAATGTCCTTGTCAGAAGCTGACCGGTGTACTGCGAAAGCGAGAGGATTTCACATGAGTGAGACAGTAGCGAATCCAGGGTGACTGAGCCATACAATCGAGCACCTTGTAGAGGTCCGCGGCAGTCGCAAGAGCAACGATAGATAGTAAAAAGAGCGTGCAAATATTGAACGACATGGTGAGAGGCGGTAAATCACGAAATATCGCAGTCGTGGACAGGTCGTGGGACACTGGAACTCGACACGTAGGTGCACGTGGACACGGTATGCCGGCAACGTGGTGATTTGCCGGTGTCGTTACTATCCTTTCAGATCAGCTCTCCATTTGGTCACTGGTGGGCCCTGGGGCCTGGGGTCCAGAATACGGAAATTTTGACTGGAACGGTTCCAAAGTCGGTAAGTACACCTACACGTCCTGGAAATAGCCTTTGTTTAACGTAAAGTGTTCATCAGTTTTCCCATCGTAATTACTACCTTACGATAGATTTAATTGTTTATAGATGTAGATCCCTCTCTTCCAGTACAACGCCAATTCGCATTATGTGGCAGCACTCAAGCAGGAGTAAGGACCATGGATGAACCGAGTGCGTCTCCTTGTTACTTCAAAAACTACCTGACATCCGATTCCTTTCACAGGTATGCACACGTAGAATATCTCACCATAGGCCCAGTTATATCATAACGTCGTGTCTGAATTGTCGTAAGACTTTGGAAAATCAGTTGTGGCTTTGCAGCAGTGTCCGACTTGTAACGGGTCACTTGAATTTCCACGACGGAAGCATAGAACCCGTAGACAAGACCATACAAACCATTGACGTTGTGACAGTCTTCGTACCATGTGTGTTGGTTGGATCGTTCGCACTGCGCAATATCAGTGCAGTATTTTAGCACGTCAAAATGCACAGGTTCGCAAAGTCTCCATGGTGTGCTTGAGAACTAATATTTTTTTGAACTAGACGACACTGTTTACGTGAGAGGTTCCGGTACCATAACCAAGGAAGGGATAACGCATTCCAGAAGCAAGTGAATAACTCCTTTGTTCCTCTAATTCCTTTCTACTGTGAATTTTCTCCGTCTGGTTCCTTTATCAGAACTTCTCGCAGGAAGCACTTGCGCCTGACGAGGAACGAGTGCCACAAATCCCTCGCAAGCATCATCACATGCATGTTGACACAAATTCTGCACCCTTCAAGTTCCCACGCATGCGATACGTGTTGTAACACCGCTGTTCCGGAGTTTAGCATTCGGGGTGGAAACGGTTCTTCACGAAGGATTTTGGTGGACGTTTGAACATAACTCGGTGCCACAGATGCTAGTCGAGATTTCACCACACGAGCTCACTAACCCCGTCACTGAACAGAACGCCAAAGGAAGCCGAATTACACCCAGCGAGCCAGCCGCCTCAAGGTTGCTTTGTGGGTCCATCCATCATGTCGTATCTGCATTCTTCTCACGTACCCGTACAGTAATCACCGATTTAAACGGTTTCACGGTTGTGTTCATCCCTTCTTTCTGGTGAACACAATATACCAATTTCCTGAGCGTAATAGTGCTGCTCCGCTAAGGTCCAGTGTCGTTCAAGTTCCGCCGAAATCGGAAATCAAGAGCAGAACAAAGGACGGTGGCGTTATGTTGGAGATCTAGGAGTCAAATTTCACCGAGATTCCCTGAGCCCCCTTCAGATTCAGACTCAGCCCACCCACCATTGGACCCACGAAGATTTCCAGTGAATCGCATTAGGAACGTGGCATTGGGCTAGTCATAGCCTCAAGGTGCATCTACTCTTCTACTATCTCATTTAAACAAGGATATTATCGTCAAGCAGATGGCGTATATAAGACGTGAAAATTCAATCTCAGCAGCAGATAGCAACCCCCACCCACTTCCACTTCTCTCTCTGCATCAGCATGCAACGTCCGGCTTTTATACCTGCAGCCAAATCCACTGACAAGCTCGAGATCCACAATCTGGGGGTCTATCGACTTCTCCTCGAGCAAGGACCTTCTCTTGAGGATGTGTTTAGTGTCGAACACTTCTACCAACTAAAGAAGACGTGGCTCAAGACCACCAAGTTGACTGAGCGGTTGGTCCGCGAAGTTGCCGGGCTTGATCCTTGGCTGGTCTCACTCCTCATCGGCGTTACGACCTGGGAGAATACTCAAGACCTAATCTTACTCACTCTCGAAAATAGAATTCTCCAGTTGGTGCGTATCCAAATTTTTTTTTTCGTCACGCGACTCTCAATACGTCTGCAGATTGAAACAGGGCTCGCCAATCGTTCAGTCAATGTTCCTGCTTTCGTCCAGGCCATGCTGATTCGACTATTCTATGTGGCCGCGGGCTCAGTGATTACTCGGTGGTGGTACGTGTCTTGCTTTTTTTTGTTACGGATTTGCACTCAACAGCGCTTTTGTGCTAGTCGCCACGTTCGTCCTGGTCTTCAAGCTGCAGTGAAGAATTTCTACGACGAAACCCTGATGACCGGTGTGTATGCAGTTTCTAGTGCCCTTTGATTTCTGAGCTTCTTTTCAGCACAACTGAATATGGATCTGCCGACAATGCAAGGTCAGTTAAAATTGTTGCAGATGCGCAGAGTGTTAACACTTCTCACACTTGTAGACAACACGAGTCAAGAAAATATCTCGTCTGGGGTTCCATGGCAGGCATTCGAACGCTTGTTGGAGCTAGTTACCAGAATGATTGCCACCATCGGACAGCTCGGACTTATTGTTCGTATCGCGCGCTCCGGAAACCAGGGATTTATTTTCACATTACTCTGCGTAATCCGACCAGTCCTTACCCTCTTCTTCTCCAATAACATCTGGGCACGCCGTATGCTACTTTTTTATTCTTATTTCCGCAAGTTTAAAGGTCTGCATAGCTCGGGTGGTGGAAGCCACGAATGAAGATTACCTTCGCATGCGTGCCCTACAGGGTTTGCTCGATAAGAAGTACCGACATGACATCATTAGCGGCAACATTGTCCAATACATCATTAACGGTGCGTTCTTGTTAGTGAGCATGCATTGAATTGGGACTCAATATCCGAATACCCCAGAATTTAGGAAAGCCCGCGCCTGCTTGGGCAATACGTCTGTGGACTACCCTGAGGATCAGTACCACCACTTGAAGACCTCTTTCGCCATAGAGACGCTAACGGATGTGTCGGGAGATTTACCATTGGTACGAGACATTATCCAGGTATTTTTTCTAATTCTGACGACTATGCCCAATAGATCTACTACGCACTTCTTACAATTCTCAGACCTTCGCAGATTAGCTTGACGAGCATTGCTAGTTTGCAACAATTGACGACGTCACTTCGGTGGTGTTTCATTTTGATGTACTGGGATGCTAGACTTCTCCGTCGTCATTTGAGTGAGTTGCAGCAGTTATACGACTTGCTGAGCACGTCGAAGGCAGTCAAGGACGGGAATACCCCGTATCCAAACGAGAAACAGTCGTCTCGAGGTATGTCATTTGAGCTACGGTGAGTCATTCTGTTTCACGAGGGCCTTGCTCCTCACCTCATATCTCACATTCAGTAACGTGTCTTTCTCCTACCCTGGTAACAAGTCCGAAAAGAAGGCGCTGGATGATGTGTCACTCAGAATAAAGGGCGGCGAATTGGTCGTAGTCGTTGGTTCGAATGGGTCGGGCAAATCAACGTTGCGTGTCATTTATTTTAATCTTCTCACGTTCATGGTGATCTGATTTCTCCCTCGTTCCAACAGATTCGTCAATCTTCTTACTCGCATATATGATGCTTGCTCAGGCCAGGTTCTCGTTGATGGCGAAGACATCAAGCGCTTCAAGTTGGCTGACTTCCGTCAATACACTGCAGTCTTTACTCAGGAGCATCATCTCTTCCCTTTGTCAATTGCGGAGAACATTGGGCTTGGTTATCCCGATGCAGTGAACGATAAGGATATGATCATGGAGGCCGCCCGGCTTGGTGGCGCAGAAGGGATAATACAGAAACTTGATTCTGGTCTTGACACTGTATTGGAACCCGTGACTGACCAATACACAGCGCTAGTGGACGAGAACGGAGACAGCGCACTCAGTGTTGAAGGGAAGAAGCTGAGAAAATCATCAAATTGCTCTGGTATGGGCATCGTTGTCGTCTATTCAGGTGCATCTATTCATGAAACCATCAGGTGGGGAGCGACAGCGATTGGTGGCGTAAGTAATAACATCTTCGGTATCCTGATTGGCGGCTCTAAGATACTCGTAGAGCTCGCACGTTCATGCGGTTCAATTCAAATCGAGTCAAGTTTTTGGCAGTAGATGAGCCAAGTTCTGCTTTGGACCCAGAGGGGGAGCTTGAGCTTTTCAGTAACCTGCGCAAGGCGAGAAGCGGGAAGACAATGCTTTTTGTCACCCATCGCTTTGGACCTATCTCAAAGTATGCAGATCAAATAATGTAAGCCTTCATCATTAAACTCGAGGTCTATTATCGCTAAAACCGAGAACTCAGTTGCATGAAGGATGGAAAAGTGATCGAATCGGGTAGCCATTCGGAGCTGATGTCAAGGAAGGGAGAATATTCCAAGCTGTACAAAATACAGACTAAGGCATTCGGGTCAGAGTTTGTCGGTACCTTGGACGAGTAGCCCCGAGTTCATTTCAAGGACATTTTAACGAATACATGACGAACTTCATTCAATAATTGAGGTCCTCGTAAACAGCATGGACATTGGTACGTGTACAACCCGTAGTAACGCTGGCCTTTTCGCCTGTCTCGGGACGCTCAGTTGCTAAATTTGGGGCATTGTGCAAGTGTGGTTATTCGTGGGCCCTAGTACGCGTTATCTCTACGAAGCGGATGCGGTGTCGACTTCGCAGCGTTTGCTCAGATGCTAGGGATATTTTCGTAGCTGACTCCCGAAGAATCCTGACGGTCCTAGATTATTTTTTTTTCGCTGTCAGCTCCTTCAACGTTACTACTCTCATCTTCAGTGCACACGTGTGACAACCGTAGTCCCGCGACGCCCGTTCCCCGACATCATGATCTATTCCGTCCGGATCACCTGCTCAGCACAGCATTATGTGATGACGCAGAGAATTTGTCGGTTTCCCTGGACTGTACATAGATAATTTGCTTTCCCTCTTACTTGTCACCTCCGCCTTGTAGTTGCTGACGCTGACTCGCTGTCAAGCTCCCCCATTGATACCTTTTTATCGAATGGTGTTCTGTTGACCGGATATTTTCTTGCAATGAGGTTTCCATACTTGGTAGCCTTGTTCGTTTTGGTTGCGGGAGTTCTTGGAGGAAGTCGGTCCCAGAGAGCCCCCTCCTTACTCTCTCGCGATCTCGCGGTGGATGGAGTCAACGCTACTATTGTCTCTTTGGCATTGGCCAGTGATCATCAGTGCGTATTCTCCCATTCTCAACGAGTTGGAAACTCAATGGTCTTCGTTCAGGTCATACTATGTCGTGCTCAAGACCGGAGAGATCAGTTTCCGAGTAGCCTTGGATACAGCGTCCTCAGACATATGGATTCTATCCTCCCTGTGCACCACAAATACCTGCTTCAACGCTCCTCGATACCCATTAACATACCAAAGTCCCACGTTCTCCTCCGTGAACGCCAATTCTACGAAGTACCAGGTGAAATATGCCGATGGAACTGGTTCGTGTCTCTTAAATTCTAATAGCCCTATATTTACCTCAAGTTGCAGCTGCTTCTGGTTTTGTTGCTAAAGAGGACATTCATGTCGGAAATATGACATTACCCCAACAAGCATTTGGTGAGCGGTCTGTCGGTCACAGGAAGTCTCTCACTAACTTCAATGGCCAGGGATGATCACCGAAACAAACGTGGTCTTTACTGATCAGGAGAGTGGTATACTCGGGCTGGGATTCCCGCGACTGTCAAAAATTGACCGCAATGTTGCTGGCTGTAAGTTCAACTATGGAATGGCATTGGCGTTGACTAAAACGCACTTAGCTGCCCCTTTCCTTACCACACTCTCGGAGCAAGGCTTGCTGAACTACCCGCTCTTCGGTTTGAGCCTTACGCGAGATACTTCTGGAACACTGTCGTTAGGTATGCTTGCATCGTGCTCCTAAGCGGCAGTTATTTATATATCGTGCAGGCGCTATCGACGGAACTGTAGTGACAAACATCAGCAGAATTGAATGGAATGAAGTCGTACAGTTTCCTCCCCTGGGTGTGGAGAACAATGTTTCTACCTATTGGCATTGGGCACTTCCGTTGCAAGGCATTTCAGTGAGTTCCCAATCAATTATTGGCTGAGTTAAACGTCCTAAAATTCTTAGGTCCACAGTCGAGCAGTCTCTCTATCACCTTCTTATCCTACTATCACTGACGGATTACCGATTGCGATGTTTGATGTGTACGTCGTCGACTATTCGTGCCTTAATTCCTGACTCACTTCTGTAGCGGAGTATCTGGTATATACGGACCATGGGCGGATGTGAGCATGGCATGGTCAGGACTATGACAACCGATTGACATTTGCCTCAAAGGTCGCGAAAATCTTTGAAGCGATTGAGGAGTCACGTTTAGTCGACGCAAGTAAGTGATCAAACGGTAGCGAAAGAAACATCACTCACGGTCGTACCAGGCGGGCAGTGGGCGGTTCCGTGCGACACGCGTGTACTCATGACCTTCACATTTGGGTTGATAATGCCACTCCTGGTTGGTTACGGATGCTTACGCCTTTTCCTAGGACGCAAAATTTTACCCTGCAACCTACTGACTATCTAATTGGACCAACTTCTGGAAATCCTACCTTGTGTTTATCATGGCCAAGGGCTGTGACTCCGAGTCCAGATGGCATCGATTGGCAACTAGGTACGTTCGTTTTACGTGTATTTGCGAACGCTTGTCAACATCTGTGATAGGTTCGCCGTTTCTACGCACCGTCTATTCAATCTTCAGGTAATGTTATTTGTGTTCAATGCTATCAAAGCTAAACAAAAGCAAAAGCTATGGGATCGATATGAAGGAGCCTCCAATGATAGGACTGTACGCTCTCAATAACAGTGTCCTCGCCCCGTCACCGGCCGAGGTGTCTGCTTTCTTCTCCTCAATCTCCGTTCAGATTCCAACTACTCTTCCCAACTACTTACTGCCTACGCCAACTATTTCTACTCCTCCCTATTCCCTGAACTCCTCGATAACTGCACCCACCGGTGGGATCGTCTCTTCCGGGTTGGCAAACTCCACCTACAGTCCTATTTTCGCACAAGAAGTAACCAATCTTTCCGCTCTCCCTATCATCACAGCAGAACCCACTGTTGCCACATTTACTCTCACTGATCCCGCCGGCGGTGTGAGTACCACCACATCTCATCTTTCGATGGCCTCTGTCGCGCTCGGTGTACCTCCAGGATGGAACAGCGCGCCCAGCACCACACGACTCCCTTCGGCATCTAACTTTATGCTACCTATTCTCATAGCATGGACATTATTGCATATAGGATACGCATTGGATCTCACACTACAGTAGTCGTTCGTATGTCTGTCGCATTGCTATCGGATTTCGGAATGGACATTGACTCGTGCCTGATACTTATACCGTCACACTCAAACTTCGATGTATATGTAGTGCATTTATTTATGTAGCATGCGAGTCGTCGAAGCACCGCCCCAGCTTCGATTCAGCTGCAGCAACGTGGAAGCTACCTACCTGTATCATATGGTGTAAGTATCTACATATGGAAATGAGTTCTTGATCCTACATGCAGGCAGATCAAAATGTTCAGAAGTCGATTCGTCGGAGACACAGTGGAGATAGATAGAAAATTTTTCAATTACATCGTTGAAAGCTCGTCGAGGTCCGTTAAGTCCTCGACGCAACAATAGTCCTTGCTTGTCGGAAAATACGCACCATCAATGCATGATCCATAGACGGTGGCACGGAAAGAAGTTAGATGCGTTCGCGAACAGGGCTTCGACAAACCTTGCCGAAAACATGAGGCGCTAAGAAGTGGGAGTGTAACAAAGATATATAGATGATCAGATTCGACCGAACAAAGGGGCTGTTGGATATCTGTGGACCTCGAGGCACTACTCGAGGCACTAATACTCGGAATGTCTTGTCCAACACGACGGCAAAGCAGGCCGCGGTGCCGACTGTCCTCATTGGCCAAGGGTGCCTAGCGTGGTCTCGCTACCTTTCCTTTTTGACGGAATCAAAGCCCTGGCAAACACACCGATCATGAAATATAAAGGCAGGCCTCAATGCAGGAATGCGGTCGTCCCTGAGACTCTCTTCTTCCCTCTAACATACGATGCCCCCGATGCCCCCGATGCCTTCAATTATGGTGCGCGACATTCGCCTTGAAATGACGACAACCACAGTGTACGCAGATCTGCCCACACCTACGACCGCATCTCAACAGGGAAATGGGGCCAACAAGGTGCCAACGGGAGTCATTGTGGGGGCAACGGGAGGTGGTGCTCTACTTGCAGTCTTGATGGTCGTCGCCTGGAAGGTCTGCAAGAGGTCGATGAAGCGCAAGCGGACCAGAGAGAGATGGAACGAGGTGAGAGGCCCTCCTCGCTTTAGCAGCATCAAGGGTCACTAAGAATCATTGAAAAAAGGAGGCTCTTCGTGTGACGAAAGAGAATACCAGGCAGAATACCATTCCAGGCTCTTCCAAGTCACGTTCACATTCTCCGATCTTTTGGGCGCCAACTCCGACTAAAGTGAAGTTTGCTGCTCCCAACGAGATCAAGAACCCATCTACATCGACTCTTGGGATTACGGAGAAATCACTTCACTCGAAGGGCACCAAGGGAAAAGGTACTGCTGAGAATGCTGCTACGGTAATGCCGTCCAAACCGAGACCGCTAAAATCTTCGAAACGTGCAGAGGGAGTCAAAACAGCAAGCCCCAGCCATCAATCCAGCCCTTCACCTGTCACGGTTCCTCTGCCATCGCCACCTCCTCTGCCACCCCGCGTTGCTCGTCTGCCGCATCGTAAACCCTCGAACATCAGCTCGAGGTCCTATTACTCGTTAGAGAGCGGAGAAGACCACAATGGGTCCCGAACAGGCTCGCGGTTCTACTCGGTTCTTTCGGCACTGGGCAATGTGAGCGACGTCGCAGGGCCAAGAAGTTCCGGAGGTGGAAACCGGATGTCTGTATCGTCTTCGCTTTGGTCGTTCTTGTCGAGAAACAGCAGAGGGGAAAGAGGACCGCCTACTCGGCTTTCGCAAGCTTCCTCGACCTCTGCTTATTCTCAGCCTGAGGAGTCAGTTGTCGGATTGGCGTGTTGAGAAGGGAAGGACGTATTGTAACAGTGTCTTGACGATCGAGGCGTTTTCATGATTTTGAGGAATAGACTTTGGATTTTGTGTTTTCCAGGATGCTCATTGGCAGGACTTTTCATGAACTTCATACTTATTAGTATTATCGCGGTTTCAGACGTGGTAGGAAAAAATGATTTCCATTGGAATCTAATGTAGTGTTTTGAAGTATTCCTTCAGTAGCACTAGTCAGTAACGATGTAGAAATTTCTGAAAGAATTTTTTCTACCTGCTCTAACGTGCGTACTGAGTCCCTAAACTTGTTCACTTCTCGCCAGCAATTTAGTGTCGTCGTCGGGTGCGACCTAGATGATATCAGTCAACGAGGCTCTTCGGGCCATAGAAAGCACGCACTTGTAGCATGATAACACAGCTTCCTGGTATGCCTTGACTTCGGGATAGTCTTTGAGGTCCTTGCGAGACTGGAATCGGTCAATCTTGGAGCCGATTTCTTCCAAATCACCAAACAATGCTGCACTACTCTTCACGGTTCCCGCACCATCCGTCCTTTCCGCTTGTCCAGCCATCTCCTTCTCCTTGTCCAGATTCTCTTTTTCGAGAGCTAAAGCAATCTCTTTTTGAACGTCTTCTTCCGCCCTCCGAAGTTGCTTCACTTCATGCTCTATTCTCGCCCGTATATGTTGGTCAATAGTTGTCTGACGCTCCGGGGTTGGCCCTGGGGATGCCTCGTTATCTTTCAGGTGATCAACGACATCTTGCGAAAACTGCGCCGAAACAATGAGCAAAATACTTGAAATCAAAGCGAAAGCATTGCGCACTTCTATTGGGGTTTCATTTCGGAAAACTTTCTCGGAAGAGCCTACCGTCGACTGTGATGCACCCATTACAGTCTGTATATCTCCTCAGGTGTTGAAATGAGAGAGGTGTGAGTGCTGACACGGCACACGAATGTCCACATTCGGGAGGACTCGATTACCCACGTGGCGTTGGAAAACACACGAAGCACGTGACCTCGACGCGCGCCTGTTTAGTATTACGGATACCCACGGTCTTTCTTTCACAATCTCTACTCTACTTCCTCCACATTGGTGGCCACAGGGTTCTTTCTCTACCACCATGTCCGGAATCACACCGAGGAATAACTTGGACGCCTTACTCAGTCGGACGAAAAGCAACAATGCTTCGCCTTCCATCTCTGCGCCAATATCATCGAAAAAGGTATGTCGAACTAGTTTCCCGCCGACTCAGTATTATCTCACCTCTCATATCCTGGAAGGGCCCTAAATTTAAGCCTTCGACTGCTGCATCATCATCTTTAAGCTCGATAGTGTCGAGTTCATCGAGTACGCAACCCTTGCAATTTCCAGCAATTTCCCTCTGCTAACGCTTCATCACAGCACGAAGGGTATCCGGATCCTTACCTTCATTCTCTACACCCGGATTCGGTCAATCCAAGCCCTCTGCATCTGTCACTCCCGTTTCAACTCCAAGATTGACCGACGACACAAGCAGCGATTCGCCTTGTCCAGGACCAAGCCGTAAACGGACCTCTGACGCGTCATGTCTCCCCGACCTTCAGGATACATTGAAGAAATCTCGTATAGACTCCTCCAACGACAAGGAGAATCAATCCGTTCGAACGACGCATTCGAATGTAGCCAAAGACAAGCATAAAGCTAGTCCTGTCATATCGTCTTTCGCCCCTGGCAAATCACCTGCGAAAAAGAAGGACAAAGGAAAAGCAAAGGCCCAACCAGAAGGCGACATCGATGATAAACCATGGATGCGCATGGAGCTCCCTGACGAGGACGTCAATCCCTTCACGAAACTCAAGGCGGATTTCGCGCGTTACAATAGCGAGCCCTCGTCTGAAAGTCGGGACAATGATGATTTAGACGAGGTATATTCTGTTTAGAAAATGTGGTACCCATCTCATCGCTCTGTCAGTTTTCGTCCGACCATCTGAAGGGAATACTCGGTTTTAACGAGGACCTCAAGTCTTCATATGAGGCATTGGGAGCCTGCGATGGTCCAAATGTCGACATAGTCACGGTTGAAGGGATAATGTACGTATCCGCCTGGCTTATTTTGGTCCGATTCCTCTAAAACAAGCTTGTAGAAACATTTTGAACGAACGGATAGCAGCCATCCGCAACGCTCTTAAGTCAAGGTCTCCGCCCCAAGGTTCCTCTGAAGCCGTTATTACCTCTCCCTACTTCTTTCCGAACTCTACAACATCCATCTCATCCGATACCCTCATGTCTTCAATGGATCACATCCAGACGTCTTCTGATGCGCCCATGGACGTCATTGATATAGACGACGAAATCGAGGTCGAACCAGCACGCGAACCAACCAGTGATGACCAGTACTGGGGAGGGTTCGATGACATCGACTTTGAAGCTGAAGACATGGACGCTCTTGATCAGTCCATTGCTGAACCATCGCCACCTAAGCCACTTCCACCTGACAGTGCTCTGAGCCATCTACAGCACGCCAATGATCCCCTTTACCCTGAAATCATGAAAACCTTACGCGAGGTTTTCAAGCTTCAGACATTCCGAAGAAATCAACTGGAGGCCATTCTCGCAACTATGGCCGGAAAAGATGTTTTCGTTCTCATGCCTACTGGTGGCGGGAAAAGTTTGTGTTACCAGTTACCCGCGGTCTGCAACGGCGGCAAGTCGAATGGCATCACAGTTGTCATCTCACCTTTGAAGTCGTTGATGTCAAATCAGGTGGCTGCTTTGGAAGAGAAAGGAATTGATGTCGTTGTGTGGAACTCGGAAAGTACGGACGTTGGCGCTATTCTCAAGCGTCTGAGAGGCCGCCAGAAACCAAGCTTACTCTACGTGTCACCTGAAAAGCTGAAGGAGAGCGGGTCACTACGAGGCATTTTGGCGGATTGGCATCATGCTGGTGAAGTTGCTCGGTTCGTGATTGACGAGGCGCACTGTATCTCGACTTGGGGTCAGGATTTCAGGGAGGCGGTAACGTATTATCTTTTTTCTTCGCTTCACGCATTTCTGATATTCCCATAGTATCAAGGTTTAGGGCGCCTTCGGATCGAATATCCGAGTGTACCGATTATGGCCTTAACGGCGACCGCAAACAAGTTGATGGTGGACGATATTACAAAACAGCTCAAGCTCAAGGATTGGGCCTTCTTCACTCAGTCTTTCAATCGTCCTAATCTGAAGTACATGATCTACGATAAGAAGGGGAAGGTCGTTGACGACATCTACGCCTTCATAACCAAGTACCATGCCAATCAGACCGGCGTAGTCTACTGCATTGGGCGAGACAAATGCGAAAAGGTGGCCGAACAGTTTCGAAAGAAAGGGCTGACAGCGAGGCACTACCATGCTGTGATGGATCCTGCAGAGAAAGAAGAAGCTCTTAAGGAATGGCAGACGAACAAAGTTCGAATCATTGTTGCTACGGTATGACTGATCTCTGCCTACTCATTCGGTACACCCTCGTTAACATTTTTGTAGATTGCTTTTGGCATGGGCATAGACAAACCTGATGGTATGAGGTGATAATCTGGATTCAAGTCGAGTTACTAACACAGCCCCATAGTTCGCTTCGTGATCCACCATGACCTTCCTAAATCTCTGGATGGGTGAGCCTTATCAATGTTCTGTGACTCATGGGTACTGATGCTGGCGTCAGATACTATCAAGAAACCGGTATGTATAAGCCGAATCAGTATGGACGAATGTTGATACCAGTCTTCAGGGCGAGCTGGTCGTGACGGAAAACCTGCGAATTGCGTATTGTGTAAGTTTGCCTTTCACTTCCGGCAACTTTCAAATTCACACTCCTACTGACAGACTACAGCTACCGCGACTTCAGAACTATAGTGAGAATGATCAACAGTCCTAATAATAACCAGCCACTACCTCCCGAGTCGATCAAGAGACAAGAGGCTCAAGCTCGCAACGTCGTCGAATATGTATTGAACAAATCCGATTGCCGTCGGGTCCAATTATTGCAATTCTTCGATGAGCGGTTCGATCACAGGGATTGTCAGCGTCATTGTGACAACTGCATGCAGGACGGTGAAACAGTTGAACAGGACCTCACAAACGAGGCCCAGGACGTGTTGAAGCTAATGCAGGAGCTCAGCCAGCAGAAAGTTACGATCGATCACTGTCGAGCTGTTTTCAAAGGTGCAAATACAGAAGCAATTCGCACGAAAGGTCATAATAGCCTATCCCTGTACGGAGCTGGAAAACATCTTCCCAACGATTTACTTGAACAACTGTTCAAGCGGCTACTTTTCCTCGAGGCAATCGAAGAGGTCTCTGTAATGGGTAACGCTGGATTTCACACGTACTACCTCCAGGTATGTGTTGGCTCACTTGCTGGTGTAGCAATACTAATCCTTGCCGCTCAGATCGGGAGGCATTCGGTCGACGTTTTGAATGGGTCGATGGATGTTATTTTGCGTTATAGGCCGCCCAAAGCCTTGAAAGTGCCACCCATCATCAAGGCTGGTAGCAGTTCAAAGGGCTCTGCACCCCGCAAGCCCAAGGCATTGAATAAAAAGTATTGAAGGGCATCATCGGCTGTTTCTTGGCAACTTTATGCTACATTCTTGTATACCAACGCATTGCTACCGTTATAGTCATGACACATTTTTGTATCAATACTACATCCAAGTATCCTTATCACTGAGCCCGTCATTCATTGTATATATAGTAGAACTTCACCATCCAATAGGCACCCCTGCAAAGTTTGTGTGGATATCACTACCTCCAGCACCTGAAAAAGGTCAGTAGAAGAATAGTTGAGATAAGCTCACAGCTTACAGGATCTCGTACTTGTCGGTGACGACATGTTCACCTCCTCCGAAGGAGACGTTGCATCCACCCCTGTGCGACATTACTCAGCGTTGCCAACCACTGCAGAAGATATCGGCGACGTACAAATGCGAGCCAGTCTTGCCTGGAACCTTCACTCCCTGTATTACTGCCACACCATGGTATAATTTGTTTCCATTCTCTTCATACCCTCCCTCGACTGGGCGTCTACCGGCTGGTATTTGACCATGGGAGGTAGGCACCAGTTCCATGGTATTAGGATCAAATGGTAACAGGTCGTAACGTCCTTGATGTTCAAATTCACCACCTTGAAGTCATGGTTTTCAGCTTAGCAGTCACACTGTCAAATAGCCGATCCCACCTCCATACGGCACTCGACAAGGAGGCTGAAGAGTCGGCGCGACCTTGCATGGATGTACAGAGTTGTCGAACAGTGCTGATCCAAAGAAGACCGGGGAGCCATCAAGATCCTGGAATGGAGGATAGCCAGCCTGTTGTTGAGGTGGGAAGGCCGCAGTGGCGGTTAATGGAATTCGATATCCCGATGAAGGCGCAGTAGGGGCTTGGTATTGGGGGGATGGTTGGCCCTCGAAAGAGTGAACATCTGCACCGCTACGAGCCTGAGGAAAACCTGGGGCACCTCCTGCCGAGAACTGGCTATGAGGAATTTCTGGCATCAACGGCATCTGGTGACCTGGAGCTGGTTGCATGCTTCCCTAGATGCATTTGTTAGCGAAATGAAGGCGGCGGCGAGAGGAAGCAAGTGGCAAACTTCGTTGGTATCCTTAGATAATTTATCATGATCCTTCTTGTCGTGATCCTTCTTGTCCTTGTCCTTCTTGTCCTTTTTATCCTTCTTGTCCTTCTTCTTGCCCTTCTTTGAAGAATCGGACCCACTGCTAAAGGAGGAAGATGAAGAGTTACTCCTACTGCGACCCATAAAGGATGAGTGCTGGAAGCCGAAACAGATCTGAAGCTGTTGAAGGCAGTGTACCAAGTATTTGATAAATCTTAAAGTCACCCGCCGCACGGATACTATCATCAGACATCAGATGCATATTCATTAGCTAGAAATTACACATCCAGTATTACAAAGTTCTATCGTTGCTTCGCAAACTTCTTAGGCCCCGGGGGTAAACTCACGGCTTCGAAACCCCAATCACTCGAATTTAACGGCGGAAGACCTCTGAACGAGGAGGCGCTCTCTACAGCTGGGTTTTGGGGCGCACTTGGAGTATTCGGCATATCCTCCTCTTCGGCGACCTCGGACGTGGCCGTGCTTCCTATATCCAACGATTGCATCGCTCTAGACAAGGTACTGAAGAGTTCAGGTCAATTGTAGTCATAATTCGTTGGGTTGTAGGACATACTGGACTTCGCGACTCCTCTCGTTACTCCATTGCTTACAGGACTTTCTGAACTGCATCAGGATCGCAATCAAATCGTTATAGAACTGCTAATGATTCAGTGCGATGCATAGAGTTCATTCGCATTGAAACATTACCTTGATACCCTCCTCCAGATTCCGTATAATTTCCTGATACTTATGGTACGAGATATCAAGAGATTGTAATGCACGTTCTCTGTCTTTGACGTTCGCATCGTCCTTCCGCGATTGAAGGAACGACTCATTTTCTGCCTATGGTTGCCTCAATACTATGGATCATTCTGAAATGAGATGTATCTCACCCTGATCGCATCGAGTAGCTCCTCCTGACGTGGCTGTAGTTCCTTGATCCATTTCATGAATTTATCGTATTTGGAGAGTCCCTCATCTGAGATGTCTTCAAACATAGTGGGTTGAACCTCAGCTAGACGTGCAAAGCCTGCAGCTGCTTTGGCAATCCGAGGCTGGATGACATCCACTTCAGCTAGCTTCTGAGCGCGCCTGACAATATCCTCGCGTTCGGAATGAAGGCTGTCAAGCTGTTCGAGTAGCACTCTGAGATTTCTTACCCGCTTTCCCGTATTATCGGAAGCGAGGGAGCCATCGGCGGAAATAGTCGTCGAAGGTATGGAAGCCTCGAGGTCAGCCTGTTGGGGAAATGAGTCTTTCCGCTAGCGGACAAATCGATGAATTGACCTCTTCCCACGTCAACTCTGTAATATTCTGCTCCCATTGATCCCATTTTGTTCGAATAGTCTCGTCACTCTCTCTGGCTTGTTCAAGTATGCGGCGATAACGCTTTTCCTTCTCAATCAAGTGAACATTTGCTTCGTGGGAAGGTGGTCGGTCAAGGGAAATAGTGGCTCGGGTGTTCTCATCCTCCGAGGCTTCGTGGTCGAGGATGTCCATTGCCTACCAGAATATTAGTGGTTAGATGACGTAGTTTAAAATGTGCCCTACCTCGTCCAGAATCTTGTTGTTTTGACGAGCCAATCTACGCAGGTCCTTGATCGCAGCTTCAATCTTCACGGGCCCATTCTCAAGCCGAACCTCTTCTGCTTTCTTAAGAAGGCTGGGTGGTAATCCAATAGGACGTTCCAAGGCTTCAAGCGATGCGGGAAGGTTGAGTTCTCGCAATGTCCTTAAGATCGTAGCGTTAGTATCGCGAATATAGATACGCCGGATTACTCACTGGTCCGCTTGATCTCGAGCTTCGCGGGAGCTCTGTACTAATTCATCTTGAATTAGATTTTTCCTCCTGTCGTTGTAGATATCTAGAATTCCCGGGGCGTTAGTCATAACGATGAGGACACCTGAGGCGCTTACTGATGGCTTCACGAGCACCCCACCCCAACAACTCCGAGAATAACATGTTCTCGTTAGCGAGGATTTCATTGGGATTGACTAGCTCCTTTGGTACAGTGATCTGAGCAACTGTGGCGTGCGCAATCTGTGGAAGCGCGGACGATGTAGGAACATCTTGATGATATATTAAATCGTTGTCACGTTCAGCTCTTGTAACGTCCTTCTGTACAGCTTCAAGAAACGCCTATAAGAACGTATGAGATACGTCGGACCGCAAAGGCGGCGTTTGAGAAACCTACACACCTGTACGTCGTGCAGGACGGCTGGCGATACTTTCCCCTTGCGGGCCACATCATATGCTTTCTTGGCCCTAAAAAGCACTTGTGTCAGGTATGCCAATTCGTAGCCATACCTAATCCGTTCCATCAATACTACGACACGTAACGGCTCTGTAAAATGTCACCTGCTACTCTCTAGTTCGTCTCTACTTTTGCGATAAAGGGCGACTGCTTCAAAGTGGTGCTGCTTCGCTTGAATGTGTGCTAGCCAATCCTGTCCAACGTTGTTAGAAATCCCAGCTGAGACGGACATCCACACCTACGTTTGGAAAAAGGTGTTTGACTGGAGGGGAAGCCTCGCGGACGGCCGTCATCGCGTTTTGATACAGTTTAGACGCCTGTTTAAAATATTCCAGTCATACTGTCAAGTTCCTTGGCATAGGACGTACACTGGCTGCAAGTTTGGATATCAGAGCATTCTTGTAGTTATCTGTGAATGACAGACATTTGTCAGTGCCGTTCTGGTCGCAAAAACGACGGAATGAATAAATACCGAGTCGTGCTTTCTGCCAGTAACACTCTTGGGCCTGGGCAAGCATGAGCCACTCCAAGGCATGGACGAAAGGGATAGATAAGTCTAGTGGCCTTTCTTCATCCTCTGGAGAGAATATGAGCTTTGGAAGCACCTCAGTCCTCAAGTATTGTAAGGACCCTGATGCGTTCTGAGCAACACGAATGTGGATATTGAAAGAGGGTGATAAAATAATTCAGCTCACCTGATACAACCCTCCAGCGCGTTTGATTCCATCTCCATGGGAGCGATCTTCCGCCGCCGCTAGTTGAGAATACAATGCGGCTAGATTAAATACAATTGATGCCCTTTCGAAAACGAGGTTTCTTAGTGTTATAGGTAGCGCTGACGGCGAGAATACGGGTGCGTATGCAATATCCAATCGAATCTATAGATTTCTCTTGAATATCAATATATCTGGCCAACATATTTTTCACGTACATCAGCTGGCAATTTTGCAAGAATGGAAGTGAGCTGGGCGTGATACCTGGCAGAAGTCAGTTTCGAATGTTGGTTTCTACACGCAATAAACACACCTGAGTATATCATTCACTCGATCAGCGTGCTTATCTCCTCCTACTCCTCGCTGTCTTAGCTGTTCCCATTGGCTAATGTCGGTTTTCACGGCGTCTGGATGTGTCCCTCCATGCTCCAAGAGATAACTGCGAGTGGCTTCTTTCAAGTTGATTGCGTATGTTTTCTTGAACGGAATTGCGAGCAGATTTGACATGAGGAGCAAGTAGGTTTGAGGATAGATAGATAGCGGACAAGTCCTAGCAAGAAATGTGACTATTGCGCGAGGAGTAAGTAGTGCTGCGATGAACTAGAGTGATATTTCCGATTTCGCGGATTTGGAAGGTCACGGTCACGGGATGTTTTCCGTTCTTCGGCTCTCTCATTACCTGGTCGGCCAGCAAGCAAGCACCAGCATCACTCGCGCTGGAAAGGAACCATTTGACCTTCTGACCTGGATGTCCTTAAAAATCATGGAGGAGCAGGTTACCTGAGCCCTGCTCACGGTCATTCCCCAGGTGATGTCGCCCGATCAATGCGCAGATGTTTTCAGCTAATTTCAGCTAAAGGCTATTGAATTCAGGTCCTATTCAAGAACATTTAAAGATACCCAGGAATAGTCTCTGATAAGCGTCAGGCCGATTACACCCTTGCGTGCAAATAATGCTTTGATTGTTCTCTTTTTCTGGACAATTGCGTACTTCCTCCCGAATTCACTTTCACCTCGGCACCTTACAAGTCATCCGCCTCGGTTTCCTACCATATGATTCTCAAGCGAGAGCTTCTACTGCCTATCCACAGGTGCTTTACCTTGGTAACAATGACGACTTCGAGCGCTGGATGTCAAAGGCTCGTCCAATTCCGACTCTGAGCGTCTAAACCTGGCACCACTTGCATCCGTAAGTCATGCAAATGTCGTTATCCCTCGGTGATTTCCATCCCAAAAACTTGTCACAATAGAGGTAAGGCTTTCTATCAACTTTCCAGGGTTACTGCTCTCTCAAACCTTATTCGGCTTTAGCGAGCAAGGAGAAAAGATTGCCCAAATTCATGGGAAATTCATGGATCGGTGGCGGCCGGCCGTAAGGCATCAACTCTGCAAGGATAGTATTGCGAACATCTCTACCCGGTCCTCTCCAGTTTAGTGAACCTTGTCCGACTGTCATCCGTATTTGTCCCCCCCATTATCTCGAGGAGCTATCATTGTGCCTCGATCGCAAAGTTCGAGTTGTAATGCTTTACCGACCGGCTTGTCTTGACAGGCCCAGTCATGCCGAGATAATAAATTCTTGTAGTCTGCCATCAAAGCTTATGGCATCTGAAAACGATCAGTGCATAAGAATTCGATGCTTAAAAGACCTAGAGGCTTTTCCACCCCACCGCCTAGTTCATTCACTATCTCCACGACGTTCTCGCCATGACCTCTTACTCTTTACAGTTCGGCTTGAATGGCCAATATCCGCCCCAGAAAGCAGAACGCGAACAACATCTTTATGACCAGTATCCTCCCCAAGCATTCGGCGCACAACACGCTCCCTACTATCCACCACCGTACGCTATGCCGCCGTTCCCCGGTGTGCAAAATCCCTTCCCCGGTGCTCCTACCCCATTCCCAGACCACCGAATCCCTCCTCAACACCAATACGCCCCACCGGGCCAGTACCCCCCTCCCGCCAAGGGAAAGGTCTCTTCTTTGAAGCAAAAGGCATGGCATCCATCGTTCACTTTGGATAATATCTAACGTGCGTATAGCTCTACGAACTCACCGTTGTAAGTGGACCATAGTTCCGGAGCCTAGTCGTTCCAACTCTTTCTCCCAAGGGCCAAGAAGTTGAGGTGTGCGTCAAGTCGAATGTTTTCGTCGTCGGCTTGGTAGTCAGTGTCCTGACCTTTTTTGAAAAGGTAAGTTCTCGTTACTTGTGTAATTACAGCGAGTTGACTCGCGGTCTAGATTGCTGGCCTTGGCTACGAGATTCGCTACAGAACATTAGGCGGGGGTGAGTCCACGGACGTGTTCCCTGTTGATCGCATTCGAACGCGATGAGCATCTCCATGCTCCTGCACTCCATTCTTGGCCCTTCTTGATCCTGCTCAACTGTATGTCTAAGTACACGACTTTGCATCATCTTTGCCATGTATTTTATCGGTGATCTATGTACTCATTAGCTGCGATATTTATTAAAACCTACCGTTTTCTGTGACAGCGTGGCGCGTGGCGTTAGAAAGGTCAATGACGGATGCGGGGAAGACTCAAGACAATCTCTTTCAACGATCTCGGGTTCAATTGGTTTTCAACGTGCTTAATTTATATCATGGCTCCGACGTGTTTGTATTTCTTGGCTACACTGTCACAGGGAGCACCAGTCTGCACCAGTCCAACAAGATGGCATTATGGAAGTGGAATTTCCGGCCAGGGGTACTCCTGCTGAAGGTCTGGAGCACCTTGAGCACCACTTATCGGAGCGTGCATATAAAAGACCCCGAGGATCTATTTTATCATGCAGCAGCTGATGAAACGTGGAGTGCTTCAAAATGAAAGAAAACCCCAGAAATCGCAGCATCTATCAGGACACGCCTGTAAAGCGTGCAGCGGGAATTCTGACCTCAGGGACTCGGACGAGAATATCCATTTGCAGTTTGAATTTTCCCTTGAATCGACATGAGGATCACAGTCGCTGTAGTGACAGTGGAAAAGTTCATGTGGCTGTGACACTGCCGAAATCGGCTGAGGTCGATGCTCGACATCGACAACTTTTACAACTTCACCTGATACCCTCACCACACCTTTTATCCTATATTTCTTATATCCTCGGCAACCCTATCAGGGCTGCAAGCGCTGGGTCCGCTTTGGTTATTATCTCACCCTCCGAATCAGCTCAAACTTTTCTGTCAACGTCCCTTTCAGCTCTCTTTTATCGGCTTTTCTTCTCCCTAGACGACCATCATGTCTTACTCTGACCAGCCTAGCTCGCCTGGAACCATGTCAGGACGCCGCCTTACGAATAGAAATACAAACCGATACAGTGTCACTGCACTGTTCAGTATGGCGGCGGAACAGGATGTGGAGGTGGAAGATGATTTGGCGAGAGGTGCGTCTCAAAATCGTTTCTGAATGCAGCCAGATACTCACAAATTTCACGCCTTGCAGCACAAAAGCGGCTCCGAGATCTCAAGGGCAAGATTTCAGCTCAATCCAAGAAGAACTTTGTACTGGAGCGAGACGTCCGATATCTTGACTCGCGGATTGCGCTTCTCATCCAGAACCGTATGGCGTTGGACGAGGTCCGTTTGTGTACTTCTTAACCTCCAAATTTTATCTGAGCACCTCTCTAGCAACGCGAGGTTGAGCGGACACTAGAGGAAGTCGATCCCACCGAAGGCCATTACCCGGACGACCGAAAGCTCCAGCAGTACTCAAATCTCTTCTTTTTACTCCAGTCGGAACCCAAACATATCGCCGCCTTGTGCCGTCTTGTCAGCCTTTCCGAAATCGATACACTGCTACAAACCGTCATGTTCACGCTCTATGGCAACCAATACGAAAGTCGGGAAGAACATCTCCTCCTTACAATGTTCCAGTCTGTCCTTTCAACACAGTTTGAAACTGCTACAGAGTTCGGCTCCCTTCTTCGTGCTAATACCCCTGTGTCGAGGATGATGACGACCTATACCCGCCGTGGGCCTGGACAGAGCTACTTGAAGAGTGTGCTGGCAGAGCGTATCAATAGCCTGATTGAGCACAAGGATCTGAATTTGGAGATCAATCCCGTCAAGGTGACCACAGAACTGCTGCATGATCTCTGTTGACAACAGCCTGACTGATGCTGCGCTCCTAGGTCTACGAGCAAATGATAAACCAAATTGAAGAGGAGACAGGGTCTCTTCCGCCTTCCCTTCCCAGAGGAGTAGCACCTGAGGTTGCGGCGGAAAACGTAGATGTTCAGACGATCATCGCACCTCGCCTGACCATGTTGATGGAGATAGCCAATAGCTTCCTCGTTACGATTATCGAGAGCATGGAGAGCGTACCTTACGGTATCAGGTGGATATGCAAACAAATTCGAAGCTTGACACGGCGGAAGTACCCGGAGGCCACCGACTATGCAATCTGCTCTCTCATCGGTGGATTCTTCTTCCTTCGGTTCATCAATCCCGCAATTGTGACACCTCAAGCATACATGTTGGTTGAAGGTGTTCCGGCAAAGCACCCTCGACGTACCCTCACCCTTGTCAGTCTACTATCGATTTTTTTTTGTCACTGGTCGTACTGACGGCATTGCAGATTGCCAAAATGCTCCAAAACCTCGCGAATAAACCATCATATTCGAAAGAAGCTTACATGATGACCCTCAATCCTTTCGTTGAGAACAACAAGGCGCGGATCAATCAGTTTCTCAACAATCTATGCGAGGTTGGAGACTTTTACGACACACTTGAAGTAAGCATCGGATCCGGCCGTGATTTCCCATTCTGATTGCTGTATGTTACAGATGGACCAATACATGGCATTGTCCAAAAAAGACCTTATGATCCACATCACACTCAATGAGCTGTACAACACACATTCATTAATCTTACAGCACATCGAAACCTTGGTACGTCACTACACCATCCTGTGCAGCAGTTGGTACTCACTATTTCCGGTATAGTCACCGAACGACAAACAGCACTTACGTATCTTGACGGACGAGCTTGGACCCGCGCCGCCCCAAGTTCCCCGGAAGGAAAACCGCACTATTGAGTTACCTTTGTACAGTCGCTGGGAGACGCCGGTCCACGACATTCAAAGCGCATTGATGGACTCTGTGTCCTCCAGTGATATGCTGTACATGGAGACCAAATCTATCTTCGTCCAGCTCATTCGTTCGATACCCAATGCCACCGAGAAGCGACCATACAACCTGGGCGCTATCGCTGAGCGAGCGGCGACGACGAAAGATGCTACCTTAGTTCGCAAAGGTATCAAAGTGAAAGAGATGCTTCGGGAGCTCGAGGAGCAGAAGATCGTTGACCAGGCTGATGGTTACAAGCTCATGCAGGAGGAAGTCGCCGCAGAGCTCGTTCATCTGGGCAATTTGAGGGAGAAGGTTCTCCTCGAGACCAAGTCGCTCGAAGCCGTTTACAAAACTATCTGCGATCACAACAATTATTTGCGTTCGCAGCTGGAGCAATACAAGGCGTACCTCCAGAACGTACGATTAACAGCCTCGAAGGATAAGGGAAGCACGACTGGTGTAGGTGTTGTGACTGTTGGTGGGAAGGAGAAGAAACCCGCCAAATCTGTGGTTCTTGGACCTTATCGGTTCACCCATGCGCAACTTGAGAAGGAAGGCATTATTGTGGAAAGCAATGTACCGGATAATCGGTAAGTTTTAGTGTCTTCAATTCATTCATTCACTCTTTCGAACTGTCTTTCCAGACGACCGAATATCTACTTCAACATTACCTCACCCACTCCCGGGACGTTCATCATCGCCTTGCATTACAAGGGTCGCGAACGTGCTATTCTTGAAATGGACCTTAAGATCGATGACCTCCTTGAGAAGGCGAGTCCTCCAGTCTCCTTTCCTTCAGCAAGCTCCTGACTATTGCAATGCAGCAAAAAGATAATAAACATCTCCTGGATCTGGAATACGTACAGCTAAACGTACCCAAAGTGCTTGGACTGTTGAAGAAAGTTTTCGCTAAGCGGTGAATTTTTTGGATTATCTCTATGTATTACCCTCGAACTTTCGTTACAATTCGTTTCTTGATCTCTATGTTTCTGATCTTCTAGTCTTTTTTTTTTTTTTTTTGCTATCTTATCTCAGTCTCTCCTTTCATTTCATTTTCGGATGTATTATTGTCATATGTAGTACACTGCATCACTAAGAGCTGTTGTTTTTCTGTCACTGGGAAGTTGTAGTTCGCATTGCAAGTGAGACGAGTACAGCAAAACTAGTGTACAATCTACGAGAGGTTCTATTCGACCGGACCTACATATACACTATACAGTTAGATTTAACATTAGGAATTTCTAAGCACTACCGGGTAACTCGTTTGCATGCAACTTCGAGAACTGTGGTCTACCCGCCAATGCTTCCACCAATTCTTTCATATATTCCCACCAAGCACTTTTTCCTCTCCTATTTTGCATATCTGCCTGTCCAACCATCTCTTGAACTGGAACCCATTCCACTGAGCTCCTCTGAATCGTAATCACGGCAGCGGAATCGGGTAAAGCATGTCTGGTTTTGGCAGGCTGCTTCATCAAGATCTCATGTTGTTTCTCGATGAAAGCCATGCACTTGAGGGACAGACGTACGGCCCGTGCTCGGTCCATGGGAGATGGGATGCCACCTTGCAGGGTGTGACCTAGGGAAGCGGACCGCGAGTCAAACAAGCTGCCACCTTCTTCTTTGAACATCTTCATCATCACATCGGTGGTGTAAACTTGCGAAGCGACCTCATTTCTGTCCAGAGTTAGGGTCGGAAACACCTCCCTGACAGACGAGATTCGCACCTGATAACAATGCGACCTTCGCTCTTGCCCTTCTCGTCAAGGTTGTATCTCGCCTTCAAGAATCTGACGTCTCTTCTGAGCGTATCCAAGCTAATACCCTGCTCCGGGGTGTACACCAAGCATGCTCCCGTCTGGGCAAACCATCAAAATACTGCAATAGGTCGAGCCGTGAAAGAATACTCACCGCCAAAGCACCCATAGTCGCAATGTAGCCACATTTCCCGCCTTGTGTCTCTACCACAAACACTCGGTTCCTACTGGCACTTGCACTTTGCTTGATCGCATCACATGCGTCGACAAGCGCATTCAAACTTGTGTCACTTCCGAGACTGTACTCTGTGACTGGTACGTTGTTACTGATAGTTGCTGGCAAGTGAACCATTGGAATATGGAATGCTGGGTAATGCTTCCGGCCCTCTTCCAAAATCAGCAAAGAATTGAATGCCTCGAACCCTCCGATCATGAGAAGCGCACTGAAAGAATGCTGTTGGAATTTGGACGCGACAGCTCCCAAGTCTAGGGATGGTAATGCTCGGTTGGTTCCGAGTTCAGAACCACCACGCGACATCCAAGAGTCCACTCCTAGCCAGGAGAGATCGTGAATGTTGTCGTCGAGGAGACCCCGGAAACCGTTATGAACGGCAATCGGGGTGTGTCCGTAACGAATACACCAACGTGCTGCAGCACGGGTGGCAGCATTCATTCCGCCTGCAGGTGCACCCATGCTGTGAATGAATAGTTAATTGAAAAATCACCATGTAAAATATAGAGGGACGTACTGCATGATAGCGACACGCATTCTCTGGATCAAAAACTCAGCAGAAGTAATGATTGACAATGAACTGCATGAGCGAACCTTGGCCTCGGGGACCTTTTGTTGATCCAAAGTAGAGGTAGCAAAGAAACCTTCCAAACTTTCCCTGAACTCTGGATCCCTCAATGACATCGCTTTGTCGAAGTCTCTGGCTTCGATAGCGTTGGCTACTGATCGTGTCTAGGTTCCGAATAATTCAAAAAACTCGATTCCCTTTGTGCAAAAAGTGACGCACCATGGCGACCGCCTCCATGAGAGGAACTCGAGTAATTTTGTTCTCTTGAATACCTATCATATAGGACGGCGTCTCCGGGGTAGCCTCCATAAGCGCTTCCACTGCCTCGATACCTTGCAAAGTAGGCTAGATATCGGCGGTTACTTCAACTTGATCCTCTGACCCAAACTCGCGGTACTCACTAGAATGCGATCAAATGCGCAAGGTCTCCCTCCTCTCTGGGTATGGCCAAGAGTAGTAACACGCGTATCCAATCCCAAGCGCTCCGTGAGTACGTCCTTCACGTAGTCCGCTTTGATGGAATTCAAATTCTTGTCATGGGCTCCTTCGGCAATAATGACAATCGTTTTGCGCTTTCCGACTTCACGATGCTAGAAAGTTACTGTGAGTTGGCCCCTGACGGATACGTTTCTGCTTGCTTACACGATGAATACATTCGCACATCTCGTCCTCCCAGGAGTCTGCCGTGGGTGGGCGCTCGGGAATGAAGATAAAGTCCGCACCGCCGCTATCAAGCAGGCAATTAGTCTACGGCGCGACGCACAAGATAAGAAAGTATACCTAACGCCAGCAAGCAGTGCCAACCATCCACAGTGTCTTCCCATGACCTCTAACACGAAGGCCCGTGAATGACTGGCGGCCGTAGAGTTGATGTTATCAATAGCTTCGCAGATACGGTGTAAGGCAGTTGGAGCACCGATGGTCAAATCTGTCATCGACATATCGTTGTCAATAGATCCAACAAGTCCAGCTATTTTCAGATGAGCATTGGTAGCAGCTTGCTCTTTCGTTATTTTTGCTGGAGAAATGGATTAGTCCGATGTCAGTCTCCACGACGGACGACGTACATTCTGCGAGTAAAGTCTCTACCAGCTTAGGCCATTCAGCTCTGAACACGTCGGCACCAGTCAAACTTCCATCTCCTCCGCAGACTACAATCGCATCGATACCCTCCTTGATGAGGTTGTGTGCGGCTGCAAGACGACCTTCCGGGGTGCGGAATGTTTTCGATCGCGCACTTCCAATCAATGTACCACCCTATGGGGTAAGATGGAACAAGGTCTTTAACACCGAATCGATAAAGATGGGTTATGAAAAAAGTACGTACTTCACTGAACCATCCTCTGACATCATCCCAGCCGACTCGGACTATGTACCTGCCTTTGAGGGTCCTACCACCGGTGTAGTCGCCAGTACCATCTTTCAAGAGTTGACCATCTCCGAAACGCAGGTTGTGAATTAGATTGACGTCGGTGTTTGAGGCGGAGGTAGACGGAGTTGATTGAGATGGAGTTGATTGAGGTTCAGCTTCAATGTTACCGCGAACGAGACCCTCGTATCCCTCACGGACCACATATGTTTCGCATCCTCTTTTCAAGTGCAAGATGAAAGGTGAAAAAGAGGAGGAGATCACGAAAAAGTATGACATACTTGAGAATCCCAGCTTTGACTACAGCACGCACGACGGCGTTCATGCCTGCGCTATCGCCTCCTGAGGTGAGTACTGCGATCTTCATTATTGGAGAACGGAGTCAGAGTCAGAGGGAGATGATGGAGGTAAAGAAACAAGAATGGAGTGGGTCAGAGTAGGAGCGGCAGAAAACTACAGATCTGTGACTTGAGGACGCGTTACCCCACGTGTCGACAAATTTAGCATTGTCCGTTTACCCTTCGCCTCACCCGCATCTTTGCCGCTCAGCCTTTGCGGCTATAGAATTTACTCTGATGAGCAGGCAGCTGCGACCGAGAAAATCGCGTCCTAGCTATACCCCAACTCTCTTTGATGACAATGCAGATGATCCCGACTCTCAACGCGAAGACGAGGCTTCAAACAAGGACACCGTGTCAGATGGTGTCCTAGACGATCCAAGCAGTGGGAGTGATTTTGATCCTGGTAATGAACGCGAAAGGAGGCAAAGAAGAGGGAAAGGAAAAATGGATGATGGGGACAGTGAGGATTTAGACGAGGATGAAGAGGAAGACGAGTCGGACGAGCTGGAAGAAGAAATTCTTGAGATAACAAAAAGCAAGGCAAAAAGCAAAGCACAAGTCAAGAAGAAACCTCAGCAAAGGACACTCGCCGTTATTGCAGCTGGAAATATACTTACTCCACCTGTTCAGCCTCCAGTTCGAAGTGCTTCTATACCCCAGCAAAACCCGGCCGTTTTTCGAAACACGCCCACTGCCACACCCTCCGTTGCGCGTCGTAATTTTAGTAAACTCTACTCTCTACCGACTCCGAACGTAAATCACAGGCATAGGGCTGTCCCACTTTTCACTCTCCCAAATGCACGCGTCTTGCGACTCACAGAACCTCCAAAGCTGTTCGAGGAGGGTATCACTACAGATACGAATGGCTTTTCTTCGAGTGTCAAAGTCATCGACAAGGTGAGCAAGGCATGGGGATACAATGTCGGCCCAGGGCCTCTATGGGACCTTGTGGAGGACCGGTCGTGGTTCAAGGAAAGCGGAGCCGATCAAGATCTGGAGGAAGGCCAGAAGCGGCCAAAGGTACACCAGAACGTGAATGTCAAATCTCGTTGGAAGATTTTAACTCAGGAGTAAGTTTTGTGACCGATTGTGCTCTCATTCCCACTCATCGTTATCATAGGCAAGCAACTCCATACCTTCCAACAGACGTGACAACAACGGAGAGCGGCCAATTGAAGCCCCCGTCACCCGTTATCTGTTCTTTTGGACCATACGGCAAGCAAACCAAAGTTGAATTGCCCATGTTCGCGGCGTTCTCCGTGGGTATGTGTTGCTGGCATTCTGCTTCCATTGTTTTACTCACGCTTCGTTAGCCAAGTATATACCTGAATCCAAAGCTCACGTATTCAACGTCGGCGCGCAAGTGTGGGCTTTGGATTGGTGTCCAATTTTCGTGGAGGATCGAAAATTCGATCCCACGCAGTATCTTGCAGTTGCACCCTTCCCCTCAGCATCCCATTCTCCGGAAGTCGGCAGAAAGAAGCGTTTTGCTGCACTGGGATGTATCCAGCTCTGGAGTTTGTCTCCTACTAGAAGGAAGCAGTCATCCAAGGGTAAGGAAAAGGCTATAGGGGACGATGAGCACAAAGATGGGGAAGACATCGGGAAAATGACATGTGAGATGGTCCTCTGCTTCGATTCAGGTCCGGTACATGCCATGAAATGGGTACCGTTGCCAACAAACTCTGATGTGAGCTATCGCGATTTCCCTTCATCTTCGTTTTCAATCTAAAACTAATCAAGTTTGCAAGTTCTCTAGCAGAGACAAATCGCCGTCCAGATTGAACAAACTCGGTCTGCTTTCAGCGACGTTTGAAGACGGATCGTTTGCGATACATGCTGTGCCAGATCCTGTTGCGCTTCGCGGGCAAGTAGCTGGCGAGAACGATGGGCCGATCTTTGGTCAGTTCCGTGGATTTTGCGTACCGGTCTACTGACGACTTGATTACGCGATCATAGTCCATCTTCCGGATCCCATACTGAGGATCGATTCCGAGGAAGACTCCTGTTGCTGGAGTCTTGATTGGGCCAATAGTGAGCTTGTTGCTATCGGTACTACAAGTGGTGTGTCCATTGTCCTATCTAGGTGCCTTGACGTTAAGAACTTTTAGGTACGATACTGGTATATAACCTCAGGTCTGCTCTGCAAACCGCGACAGATCCAGGAAAGTTCAGAGATCTTCAGCATCACATACTCAGTGGATGACCTACAATTACAGACATGCCCACGCTGACGGGAGTAACGCACCCGCACCTTTTCCTCCCCACGCACTGCATTACCGTGCATCAGAGTGCTATCAGAGCTTTAGTGTGGATGAGAGCGCCATCTGATTCGCACATAGTGCGAGATCGATGGGAAGGAATTGATGTGGAAGATGACGGAGATGGTGCAGGAGGAGATCCAACGGTCATCGCTTCTGGTGGCTACGATGGGATGGCGTGTATGACAGATATTCGGGAGGGAAGAGGTGTTGTTATGAATAGGACAAGAGGTAAGCCATTGAATAATCACTTGTTCAGTGATTCAACCTTTCCTTTGATAGACGTGATCAACGCCATGACCCATTCACCATTCGTTGGTGGACCGATCACGATTGACCACGAAAATATTGTAAAGGCTTATTCGGCGTCGCCAAGGATGTTGGGGAGGGGACACTTATTACTCGAGCCTCAAGGACCGGTTTGGGTGAGCCTGGTTACTTGGCGCGTATCTGATCATGCTACTATTGTCTCCCAGAATCTAAGCGCTTCAGACTATCATCCACAACTAGCCGTCGGATCCAGTGATGGGTCGTGTTTGACGACCAATATGCTACGCTCGGCTAGGAGGAGTGGCAGTGTGGTGCGTTTGAGTTTTTAAGGATACTGATCTTGGCCTGAAGTTCTCTCGTCAGCCATTCTTCGTCCATAAGGTCTATCAGATGGACTACAGCAGAAACCTCAAAGAGTACCGCATGCTGGACAGATTCTTACCCCAGGAGACGCAAGAGAAGCCGACGGCTGGTCCTGCAAAGGCTAAACCAAAGAAGAAACCTGACGTGCCTTCTGCGACTGCACAACCACACACAGGCGCCTGGCCACGAGAAGTTGGTATCCATGTTGTAGCATGGAACTCTTCAAACGGATTGTCGAATGCCGGTCTGCTCGCATCTGCAACAGCGTCGGGATTATGCAGGATTGATTGGTTATGGGGTCGCTGGATGAAGGGAAAGATACCGTATCATGGTATACACGGCATTCGGGGTGAGGAGGATGGCAGCAGCTCAGAGTCAGTAGGCAGTAGTTAAAAGATAGATGATATAAGTTCATTCGTTAATGACCAAGTCCAATACATATGCCACTAGTATCGGACAGTTTACACCACGACATCACAAAATACTTAATTATAAAATTTGGGCCTGTTTGGTGGCACCGGGAAGGAACCCGGACCACGCCAAAATTGAGCCGTACGGCTGGTCCAGTGTCGGTGCTGAATAATCCACCGTGTCTGGGTGAAAAAGTTCTGTTTGGCGGCACCGTTCTCTTCCGTCACAACCCAGTTCACGCCCACTCGTGACTCCAGCTTGAATGTGAGTCGTTATCCCTCACATTCATTTCCCTCTTTTACCACATTCACGTACAACGTTTATTACTACCTTAATTCCAGACATCTTGACATATTGGGGGCTGCAAAAAGTCTGTCAATGATGAAGTTTGCGTTGTGCATTGGTTTTGTATGCGGAAAAAGCTGGGGCGGATGAGTGATAAGCGCTTAAGCGGTGAGTCTGTGACTATCTAGTGGCAATCCGGGATCCCAGTTGGTCCGGGTCTGTAAACATCACGGAAGGTCTACCCAGACCCAGGTCCGGGCTCCTTCCCGGTGCCACCAAACAGGCCCTAAAGCCTCAACCGGAACGGTGGTTGTTTAGAAGCGGGGGCGGCACCATTCAATAGGACCCTCTGTCCAACTTACACCCAGGAAACCAGCTCTATCCAAAAATCAAGTCAACTCGAAACTCCGAGGTGCACAACCGTCGACGTACCGCAACTGTCACTGGTATTACTTTTGCAATTTCCTCAGCGTTCTCAGTCCCCGAGGCTCACAGTTCCTGGAATGCCTGATTTTGGCAGTCATTCCCTAAAGGTCCCCAGTTCTGCAAAGGTGACTTACCGTTGGAGCACTGAACATTCGTACCGTTGTTATAGCCGGATCCATACTGTTGGTCTTGATGGTAAGGCCACTGCTCATGACAATGATTTGACAGACTCAAGAAACGAGTTCATTCAATTGTTCGTGTAAATTCTTCCAAATGTTCCGGTGCAGATTACTTTCCGTCCTGGGAAGGTGCTGCGTTACTATTTCATCGCGTAGCAGGGTCAGTGCTCACCCAGAATGCCAAATATATCATGAAAGAAGGGGCTAGTAGGTAGGAGAGGGGATAGTGAGTCAAAGGAATACCCATTGTTTCGCTGCTTAGACCAATCTGACAGAAGGGCACACAGGTTAGCCAAATACAGTGTTCCGAGGACGATAGCGACACGGGAGTTGAAAGAGACCGTTTCCAGTGTTGTTTCTGAGGTTGGCAAGTTGGCTCTAGAGGTGAAATCGGTGTCGGCAGGCTCCAAATCTCGCACTTCTCACTACGCCCCCGCATATGTTGGGATCATATTGGGATCGGGCTCGCATATTATTCGTGAAGGCGGCTGATCAGTATCATAGCCCAGTGTCACGCATTTGTCTTGAAGTAGTACTTACTACTTGCTCTGCGCAAGCTAGGTTTAGTCCATGGAGATTTGTACCGTTAGCTAAGAAAAGACTCACCATATATACCAGCATGCGTGGTGATATACTCGCGATCTCGGTAAGCACAATCTTTTCATGCTGGCGTCACTGGTAGCCGTTTTTCGTTTAGTTCTGTAGGATGGTAAGCATTAGCGCACTTTCTCGATGGAGTAGAATGGCATTAAAATTACTTTTCCTTTCGCAAAAAGAATATTTGTTCCGGACTCAATTGCCAAGCGATGGTTTCCTCGCATGTCGTATCTTAAAGTCAGTAGCATGAGGGTGTAGACGATAGAGGCATCTAATTCGAGTGTAGAGTTGGAAGGTCCCGGTCCACTGCATGGACGTTGAAAAACAAGTTGAAGTATCAGAATGCTCTAAGTCGGTTCACACGTGATCGCTTAAGATCCCTTGGGCCTTTCGCGTCTCTCGCAGGCTGCATGTTCGTTGACCAGCATGTCGAATTCATCCTTCTTGCAAGATGAGTCGCTGGGAACTCATCCAGAACTATCTTTGGGCTCATTGCCCTCGCATACCTCGTTTATGACCCCGGGAAGGCCGTCTCATGGACCCAGTTCTCTCCGAGTACCCTCCACATCCTCTGGAACTACTGCCATCTCCTCAGCCCCTTTATCAACCCCATCACCTCCTTCTATACCCTCTTTACGCCACAACAGGAAAGGATCTATTCTAGATGAATCATCACTGTCACGGCGTCTCGACTTTGACCATGGGGACGAAGACGAACTAGAGGACGGAGATGTGGCAAAGACTCCTGGAGCAGAGAAGAACGCGAAATGGGGTCAGAGCGAATCAACAGCTATGGAATCCTCAGTTTCTGGTTCAAAAACTAGACCCAAACATAGGAAGAGGTCCAGTACGGCTACAGGAAAGGGGGTGACTTTGACACTACGTGATCAGGAGAAAGTGGGTAATTTTTATTTTTACTGGTAAACGTCGTACTAATTATCCAATCTTCTTTTAACGAATAGCATATCGACAGCATCACGAAAGAAAACTTTGACCTTAAGCTAAGAGTTCACTTCCTTGAGGAGCGGCTCGCGGAGCTCGCTCCCGAGCAAATGGATGCGGCACTCAAGCAGAACATTTCTCTCAAGATCGAAGCACATAATCGTGGACGCGAATGCAAGAAGCTCAAGAAGAGTCTACACGAGGCTGAGAGAGAGATTGAACGTCTGCAACGGGGGGCTGGATCTCGTGCTCGAGAACGCGAGTTGGAGGAGAAACTGGAAGAACGCGAGAGGGAAATTCGTGAACTAAGAAAGAGACAGTCCAACAGCGGCAGGGGGTCGGCTTCTGGCCTGGACGCGGTGGTGAAGGAGCTGGAGATGAGGAACGAGGAATTGGAGGATGAATTAGAGAACGCCCGGGGCTTGCTACAGGATAATCTCACCGAAATCGAAAGGCTCCAAGACTTGGTGGAAAGTGGGAATGGCAAAGGAAACACGTTTTTGTCCAGTAGTCGAGCTCGAAAGTTGGACGATTTGGAGGACGAGATAGAGAGGCTTAAGACGGTCATTGAGGAGCAAACTCAGGTCATCAGCGAGAAGGATGATCAAAGAAACGATTTGCTTGATGAGATCGAGGCACTCAACCTCGATCTGGAGAGGTTGCAGCACAGGCAGGAGCAAGCTTCGATTGAGCGTAGCGAAAGCAGGGCGATAATGTTGGAGGAGAGAGAGGAGAGAGAAGCAGTGGAGGAGGACCTGAATGATGTGAAGGACAGGCTCGCCGCTGCCATGATCGAACTACAGCAAAAGGAGGACGAGATTGAGAGAAAGAATCAAGCTTTGGACGATCTGATCGCTGATCATCAACGGATTGTGCTGCAGGTCGAAGAGGAGTGGAGAGGTGAAGTGGACGAGGCAAGGCAGCAAGTCGATGAATTACGCGACGTGAGTGTCTATTCTTATCTTTTGTCAATAACTGATCAGTGGCATGGAAGGTCCTTGCCGAACGCGAGTCCGAATCAAAAGATCTCCGTCTCAATATTGCCGAACTTGAAGCAAACACTAACGACCTACACAACAAGTTTGAAAAGACTCTTGCACACCTCGAAGAGGAAGCAGACGCTAAAGACGCTGAGATCGAGTCTCTGAACGAGACAATCCAGAGGCTCGGCGATCAAATATACGTTCTGGAGGATGAGAACGACAAGTTGAAGGAGGAGAATGACAGGCAACGTGAAGAGGAAGCGATAGAACGGGAAAGGCTTGAACAACTAGCTGCTGCTCTTAAAGAGGTATGAATGTTTCTTGTGTTCCTCTAATCATGGATTGGCTAAGATTTCCGCACCGTAGAAACTGGGCACCATTAAAGCCGAGCTTGATGAAATGACCGACGCATTCGAGAATTGCAACCAGGAGGTCGAGGCTCATCGCTCAAGGCAAGAAGAGCTCGCTACTCACATCGAATCTCTGGTCGAAGAACTCCAACGTGAACGAAATCTTCGTGAACGTGTGGAAATTAACCTCGAAACTGCGGAAAAGGAGCACGAGGCCGAGATACGACAAGAGCGAAGGACGTTAGAAGCGAAGGAGTCAGCTTTACAGAGTGCCTTGAATGATCTTGCGCGCGCGCAATCGTTATTGAACCAGCGCGAATCCGACCTAGCTCAAGTGCAAAATGCTCTTCAGACTTTGGAGCAGGAGTCTAAGCGAGCTGGTGAGACGCATACAACTGCGCGCTTCTCACTACAACTTGAGGTGGATCGTCTCAAGAGAGATTTGGGGAGGCTGGAAGATGAATTGAGTCGTGCAAGGCAGGAATTGAATGACGGAGATGCTAGAGGTCGGGATAGGGATGGCACGATCGACCAGTTGCATGCGGAGAATAGAGATCTAGCTAGTCAGCTGTCGGCACAGACACAAGCACGCCTGAACATCTCGGAGAAGCTGGATAGCGTGCAGACAAGCCTGAAGGCGGCTGAAGCAGAGATCGCTTCTTTCAAGAGCAAAGTGACTGAGCTGGAGACGCGGTTGTCGAAGGACCAGAGATCACTGTTAAACGCGGAGAATCAGTACAGAGATCAGTTGACGGAGAGGAATACCTTACTGCTCACCATCTATCAGTACATGGATAAGATCCTTGGGGTTGACAAGACACCGGTAAGGGAAATGATTCGTTGTGGAGTCCAATCATTTACTTTGATATTGACAGAAAAAGGGTACTCAGGCGGAAACTAAACCGTTCACTAATTTCGGTGTATTCCATGACAATCTGCTCACCCGATTGAAAGCTCTCAGTCAGATCCAGGCAGAGTTTGACAAGAGGTGCAAGGAAGCAGAAGGTCGATTCGCCGACAAGATTGCCGACATGAAAAAGCAGCTGGATCAACGGTGGAAGCAGATCGACAAGTTTGAGACTAGTGTCAAGGCTTATGCTGATGCAAAAGCAACCTGGAAACGCAAGATGAATGCAAAGGAAGGAGAGTTGGAGGCTCTGAAGGTAATGCCTTCGTTGCGGACATTCCGAACCTCCTCGTTTACGGCTCATCTTCTAGTCTACGAATGCGGAGTTGACCGCACAACTCTCTGGCGTCAAGCGGCCTGGAGGATCTGATGGCATGGAAATCAGATCTCTATCCACAAGGGCACTCAATGCGGAACGAAGGTTGAACAACGCCCAGAATCAGTTGGCAGCTACTGAAGAAAAGATAGCCACTATGAACCAGAAGAGCACTGCTGCAGATGCAAAATGGGAAGCCCGTGTGAAGGAGTACGAGACTCGACTGAAAGCTGCGGAAGAGAGGGTCAAGAGGGAGCGACAAGGAGGGAAGGAGAGAGTAGCTGAATTAGAGACTCAAATCAAGTCAGTCGTCCACCCTCTTTCATTTATCATACGCTTATTCGCTTTTCTAGGAGTCTCCAAAGGCAGCTTGAGCTGGCGCAGAAACGCAGTCACCAACTGACTGACGTGATGGAGACTAACAAAGTCGGGAAGCCGGGATCACCTTCTACCCGATAATGACATTATGATCGACTTCTCATATACCATACTGTGAACGTACTTATATTCTGCTAATGGATAACCTTTCAAACGCGAAAACGCATACTTCCACTTCGTTGATTTGTTTACTTGTATTGTGACTCTTTCTTAGTCAGCGGGTTGATCGTCAGTTTCGACCACGACCACTGACAACATCAGTTCTGCTCAGCCAACATGCCCCGCCCGCCACTGCCGCTCAAGCATGCAAATCCCAAGGTCAAGACAATCAGTATGTCGAATGATTCTACTTCAAGTCACCTACGCTGATGTCAATGTTCTGCAGTTGCTTCAGGGAACATACCTCCAGTAAAGTACCAAGTCCTCAATTGTCAGGGCAATGATATTCTGGTTCGTAGGTTTTAAAGTACTACAGGGGTATAAGGACTCATATACTATGCAGGTTGGAAGGCTGAAGATTGATACGCCAACAGTGAGCATCATTGGATCTATCGAGTCCCTATTCTCACTTCAACATTTCCTTATCCCCGCAGGTCACCGGCCACGCGTTCATTCTTCGCCGATACGACACTAATGCTATCAGTCTTACAACCATGTTTCGTGCTGCATTCCCCAATGCTTCGGAGCAGGAGGAAAAGGACGAAGTTCAGTGGGTCAAAGAAGCCTACGACTTGTCGGGCAACAACGGATCCTCGAAAGATACGTCGATCACGCGTTTAGCAGGCACCTGGGTATCGCCTGAGCTTGCACTGGAACTTGGGAGGTCGTATCAGCTGGGGGATTTGATTGACTGTGTGGTACAAGCGCAACCGGATCCGAATGTCAGTTATAGGAGAAGTGGGAAGAACTCAGGAAACCAAGCATCAACGCCCAAGGCGCCGATTAACGCAACGACTTCCTCAGAGGCTGTAGCAACGGCTGAAAGCCCTTCATCAACCAGAGCGTCCGCTACTGCAAACACATCGCCAGATATGAAGCCCCCGAAAAGACGGCGGGAGGCCTCACCGGCTCCTGTTACTGCAACAGTCACAAAGACTAAGTCTGTGACCACAGTTGTCGAGGAAAAACCGCCACCAAGAAGGTCAACTCGTACCAAGAGTCCACCTCCCAAAACGACCCCCTCCGCGAGTCTGATGTCGGTGGTCAGCAAGACAACAACTTCGTCACCGGGCAAGACACCCTCAAAACGCACGACTCGACGGACGGCCAAGCAAGAGGAGCCTACTCCTGTCACACCTGGCGGCTCAGACGAAACAGCATACGAAGACGAGCGAGAACGAGAAGATGGTTCTCAAGCTGTCGAGGACGCCGCAGGGGCTGAGCTGCACGATCAAGATATTGCAGAGCAGAAGGATCTCATAGAGGGCTTGAAGAAGCAGAGAGACGCTGCCATGAAGAACGAGGATGGAGAAGTGGACGGCACTGCCGCATTGAAGACTAAACGTGCCAGGGAAGATGAAGAGGATAAGCAGCTCACCTTCAACTTTAAAGAGCCAGAAGTGGGTGAGCGAGCCATTGCGACGAATAGGAGGGTATTGGGCCGAATTTTGGAGGAGCCTCGACGGAGGTCGCTGGCATGGGGAATCGCCGCATTTGCATTCGGCTATACCGCTGTGTACGTCGAAATCCTTCTACGATCCTTCAACTCTGACAGGCTCATTCTTTGATTCAGAACCTTCTTACCCGGCCTACTATGACCTGGTGTATTGTTTCCGTCTAATTTTCCTCTTTTCGTCTTTTTGGTTTCCCGCTATCGTTCTTCGTGCTGTCTTACTTTTCTATCTTTATCGTTCCCTTCCGTATGTATGAGTACATTTTCTGATGATAGTGCTGCCTTCAGAGGCGACACCCTTCTTACACGTCCTCTCATGAGTACTACTCGATTTACCTTGATAACTGCCCTGATATAATTCCGTACTTCTGCACACAAACTCACTACCCCTGATATTTCGGTTTATCTCCTTCGTGTTTGTTTCGTAGTCTATATACTTGTTTTGTGTTGTAGAAACTCTGATTTATATTGGATGAGATAATGGATGCAAGCAAGCTCGTATGATTTGTACAGGCTGGCATTTATAGTAACGAGGACTGGGGATAGAGTAACTGACTCATGCTTCAGTCTCAGGTGTGCAAACGAGTAATCCATCATCGGCATACAGACCAGAAACGTAGAGGTTTCCGGTCAAAGGGTCGTGAAGACCCGTCGTAGAAGTAGAGAAGACAGTGCCGTCGCTCTGGAAAAGGGTCTCGACAGTGTACGGGGCTGGCGGAGCAGGAATCTTTGTGCTCAAGGAGAGCGGCGCACGAATGTCGAACGATGAGCTGTTGGCATTGGAGTTCACTTTGATGCTGACGACCCAGCTTGGTGCCTTTTCTTCCTTCATTGCAATGAAGCCGAGGAGACTTGGGAAGTGAGGATGTCCTGCGACGACAATTTCATCTGCTGATGTCCATGCAAGGTTGTCCACGCTGAATGGAAGCTGAACTGTTTGGGCATATGTGATGGAAGGGGTGGCCGATGAAGGGGTGTACGTGATATTGTAAATGTAGACTTGGCCAAGGACAGTCGACGCGATGGCTAGCTGTGAGCCAGATGGGGATACGGCAACACCGTTTGAGAACGAGATGAACGGTGCAACGAGTGAATGGGTGAGGTTGGCTGACGCTGATTCGGCTTCCCCGTCAAAAGAGACGTGCGACACGTAGCTCAATGGGAGACCGAGGAGCGTTTCCGTGAGAGGAATAAAGTGGCCTACAACCGGGAGACGTCTCGTGAAGAGATGGTCGTTAGTAACGAAGAAGGAAGTGGGTGAGGTGAGCGCAATAGAGTTTGGTGAGATGAACCATGGAGAGGTGATGGTTTGGAGGTACTTCGCTTCAGTGGGTTTGGCTGGGTCTAGGAGGAACTGCTCTATGTAGGTGCGTTCACGAGCGTGATTCACCGCATAGAGATAGGACGCATTTCCTCCGTAGGACGGGTAGATCTCGACTCCCAGAGGATGGAAGTCATGACCTGCAGGGTAATCCACTAGGAAGATGCGACTGGGACTATTCGAAGACTGAGAAATCATCCATAACGAACCATGCTAAGCAGATACATAGTCAGAACTTGCACTTAATGCTCAGAAGAGACGGAAACTCACTGGGTCCTGAGTAGACATACCCATGTGATGAGAAAGTCATGCGAATGATCAGAAGAGTCGGAAAACTCACTGGGTCCTGCATAGATAGAAATTTGGTCAGAAATTGAAGCCAATGGACATCAAGAGATTTACTGAAAGCGGGCCCATGACTGTGTTCCATTCTCTACGTCCAGCATCACAGCTGACAAGCACCTTTCGTTCAGTCGCTTTTCCATCCTTGTCGTGCAATTCCCAGAACGTAGCGTCCTCGCAGTTTTTGAGCAACGCATTCTGCTCATCCTTAAGTGCCGTGCACTGGGATACGTAGTTACCTGCGTGATAGAAGCCAGCAGGGAGGTCAGGTTTCGTGAAGACCGTGTGGATCAAGCCATATCTTGCCCTCCAGAATATGACGCCCTGCAACATTACTAAGATCCAGTAGCGCAAAAAAGGAACAAGACTGACCAGCAGGGCCGTCAAAACAGCCAAAGTAGTTCGCATCGTGGACGTTCTGGTACAAGATCAACCGTGACCCCCAAAAAAATCAACAAACATGACCAGACTGAATAAGGATGCGCGTCGAGATGGTTGCTGCCGCGCGCTGCCGGCGTGTCTTGACGACAATTACGTCCAATGTTCTGCGCAATGATCAATTGCAAGATGGTTGGAATGTATATTGTCCCCCTTCCGCGACACTAAATACTGCAGCTACAGAATATCCGTGATCCAATATGCATCATGTACAAAGTAACCTACACCACACGGTATCCCATCCTTCCCAACAAACTCCTTCAACTTTTCAGTTCAACAACCACATTAGTAGTCATGATAGCCACATAGGACGCGATCAAGAACATGCCCCACCGTCTCGTCAAATGGTATCCATTCATGGGAACATATATCAAGGTGGCAGCAAGTAACGCCAAAAGCCCGACTGTGCTGACCATGAGTGTCCTTCCAAATTCGAGGTGGTACGGTTGGCTGGTCTTCGAAATGATATATGACCCAGATATACCAACACCCAAAAGGATGTTGAGCATCGGTCCACCAAAGCAAGCTGAAAAACCCATGATCGGCGCAAATACCTGCACGAAGGATATGAGACAAGCAACCCAACAAGAATGAGCAACTTACCGCAATGCTCATATTCGCGACTAGGTCAGCTAGCGAATTGCCAACAGCAAATATCGTCAAACCAATGATAGCATCCGACAGACCAAATATGAAACCAAATGTCTACAGCATCGAACGTCAGCTGGTGAGGACTGGTGAGAAGTAAGCAACTGACCTGAAGGACCCTGACAACTTCATCTGCAATCGCCATGATCCACACAACGGCAACGAGGAACCCCATAGAGCATCTCGCCATTGTGAATGCAGGATTATCGCCTCTTTTTGCAAACACAGCGACCAGCACTGCTGCTGAAAAACCGGCAACACCTGCTGCTAGAAATAACCAAGGTTGCTTCGAGTTACCGCCTGAATGAAGGGTTAATCCAGGCAGTGATGAGTAATAAACTTGACGCACTGAAAAGCACGGCAACACAGAAGAGCGGTCCAAAGAGACATTGTGCCGTAGTTAGCCATTTGTTGAAGACGACGCCATGCATCTCGTCGTGAGCTTCCTCTTCAGCAATTAAAACCCTCTCCACTCCCTCTTCTTCAAAATCAACAAGGCTATGGCTCGTCGTCCCATCGCTACTCAGAGCTTTCTCGCGTGGTGGGTGGGCACATTCATAAGGCGTCACCACGACCGGTAGCGTCAGCGTCAGCATTAAAACTGCCGGTGCTGCAAACACCGCAGCAATTTGTCCCAGGATACTTTGGTTCTTAAAACTGTGCAACGAAGGGAATAGGGTGTGATATACAGCACGAACAACTTGCCATCGAGTCGACCGCTCCTGATTTAGATAGGTATGAGATTCCGAGTCTGTTTCAGAGCCTGTGGGAGATGCAGGCGTAGTATGGATAGTAGGTATAGATGATGACATGGCGATTGGAGCCTCGTCATCCAGATATCGGCTGTTGCGTTCCACTTCCGGGCTGTCAGCTTCATCGGGAAGCGCAGGACTCACGCGGATTTGAGGAGAACGAGTCATTGGAACCCCCAGTGACTCATCAAACGGATTTCGTTCGCGCTCACGAGGTGTTCGAGGCCGTGAGCGAGAAGGATGATAGTGACCACCTGCGTACGGCGTTATCGGACTATCGAACATGTGGAGAGACGAGCTGGAGGCATCTTGTCGGAGTGAGGCAACAACTTGTCGAAATTCGAGTGCTCCCACTAATGAGAAGGAGGGCATATGAGAAAACTGAGGAGATGCATGGGGCGTAGGCGAAGGAGAACGTGAATATGTCCGCCTAGGGATGTCCGTGTATATTCTAGGCGGATCGGGATTAGATATCGCTCTCGCGCGTGGAGGACTCGGCGGTGGAGGAGCCAGGGTGTCCGGGGAAGCTGGAGAATAATCAGGGACGGAAATACATTGCAGAGAGGGTACACTCACGGTCATCTCTGTATGGTATATCAAAGGCAGGCGGCAATTCATCATCTTGATATTCGGCACGAGCTAGTGCCTCGTTCATTCTCAGCCTTTCCCTCCTCCTGTCCCACCACGTTCCGACCACAACGTACACTACGTAGATGAGGTAAAGTAACACCATCGCTGCAGCTTCCCATGGACGTATATGGCCATCCCACAGGATGACTAGCAGCATTGACACTGCGACCGAAAAGAAGCCGACATCACGCAGAAATGGCCTTGGATTGACCTTGAACGGCTTGATGATGCATATTGAACCCACAACACATGAGACGATGAATGAGGCTGCACCCAACAGTTCGCCAATAGCCAAACTACCAGAATTGGCTCGCATGGCCGAAAATGTCGAGAAAACGTCGGGACTTCCGTTTCCAAACGCCAAAAACGTCACCCCAGCAACATTTTCATCCAAACCGAGGAGCTGAGCAATGGTGGCGAGATTGGGTGTAAAGAAGTCCGAGGCGCTGATTCCGAGAGTCGAGAAGAGGAATATGAGCCATACGATAAGACCAACGAATGAAGCGGGTCGTAATGGGAGTTCTGTGCAGAAATAGTTCTGAAGATACTGGATGGAAAGGAATGTGTCGGATTTAGCACAGTTTTCGTTTACATGGGAGCACTGTTGGTCGATTGGATATGCCACTGGACGACACTGGAGACGAGTGAGCAGACTTTCTTTGGTGCAAAACGTACAGGAGACTCACCACGCCTTCCCCTGGCTCTGTAGAGAGCTGATTCCACTCAGAAGCAAATCTCTTTACCAAACTCGACTGCGAACTGGTTTCCGGGATGTGACCATAACGGCTACTCGACCACAGGAGACAGTTGAGGAGAAAGAATGCGAGAAATATGAGTTTCGACGAGGAGGGGAGAGCCATGAGGAGAAAGGGCGAAGTCAAGGCGAAGTGGAATCTTTACAGCATGTATGCCTCGGCGTAGTATTAGTTTGAGTTCAATTGCCCGAAACGGGTTTACTTTCAACACCCTGCTGGCAGTGCTGCACGCGCCGGAACTCATTCATTTACATCGTACGTACTGCGTGTATTCCACGATTCCAATATACACTGGCTCTAATCTACATGCTACATGCATGGGTCCTTCCATGGTATCGCAAGACTGCAGATACAAAGCCCGGTCACGTCAAGAGTTGCGTCAAGTTCAACTTTCCAGGGGCTCTGATATAGGCCTTCTATGTCTCTTGTCAGCTGCCAACAGGCCCTATAAAAAACAAGTCAGATGGTCTGGAGGAGCCACCAGGGGAGTTGACTGACGGTCCTATGACTTGAATTTTCTTCCAGGCCACTATGATCTATACTTGGGGCGCCACGTCCTGATGATTCCGGATTCGTTGAGCTCCCGACCTGCACCGATGCTGATAAGTAATGAGCTTCGTTATCAAGGCAGATGCTTACGATGCTGAGGCTTATCACATTCGGTGCAGCCACATCAAAGGAAGTTCCTGTAAAGGTCCTTCTAGATGATCCCCGTTTTGACAGAGACCGGCGCGAATTCAAGTGTGCTAACAGAGAGTTTGCGTATACTACACGACCTCAACCACCAAGTGGACAAAGAACTGAAAATAGCCTCACATTTTCCGATAATGAAATCGATAGCAAAGGCGTAAAGCGAGTTTCGTATTGTGAGGAACTAACGATATGAAGGTCAGTACCAGTGAAATACGGACAGGAAAGGACTTACCAGGATAACCTCAATGATAGCCACTACACTGTTGATAAAATGTCAAAAGTGTGCATTCTCCTTCCGCGCAAGTGGGTCTTACGAAGTAAGCACGCAACGATTGATTGCCAGCACGATAAGCTTGTTGATGAGGCTGTTTGTCTCTTCAAATTCTGTGCGGGAACGGTCCAAAAGCATGACAAGTGCAGCCGCGACGACAATGTCAGATACGACAGCAGTCACGCCGAAGGGAACGACCGCAACGTGCTAGAGGAAACCCATGCTTCAAAATGAGCCCAGACGCGACTCGTAAAATGGCACGTACATCAGCCTCCTTGAGACGACTGAAGTCCTTCAGCAAATAACTAGTTGTAGACGGTCATTTCGTGAAACCATAGTTGACTTGAAGGCGCCTACAAATAGACAACAGTCGCTAACCGATACCGTGTTCAGTATTAATAGACGCTATGAGTCAACGGTAGCCACTCACCTATCCCAAAAACTGGAAATAATACTCTTGCTATCAATGAAAGCAACTAGAATGGAGTGTAACATAGTACGCTAACCAAAGTGGGCGAGGACAATCAGACCCTGTGATCTCAAATGTCAGAGTAGTTTGTAATAGCACGGGATTGTTGTATACCGTCGCAGTCGTTAAAAACCATTTGAACGGTCTGGGGCATACTGGAAGCGCATCAATGGATATGACGTCGTAGGAGCCACTTCAACATACAATAATGAATCCTTTTCGTGAAGAAGCTGCAAATATGATTTGAATGCTTACAATAGTCTCGAAGGATTGTTCAACTGCTTACGTTTGAGATATAAAGGCAGTGATTATCTGTCTTTCAGTGAGTAACTAGAAGGTTTATCGTAAGGGAAACTGCCACTCACATTGGTTAACAACGACGCCTTGAAAAGTGATGTCAGTCCGTCGCTCCTGAATTTTCTTGGCACTCACATAAAGAGACCTTCATGGATAGACGTGAGCCAACAAAGAGATTATTCCGACTCTCAACATACCAGATCCCCGTCAACAAAGTTTGGGGCATTCCATAACGAACAATCTATGGGCGCCTTCAATTTTGACTGTATCATTCATAATGCCTTCGGTTAGCACATACGAGGTAGTAATGCATGGCATGGCACACTGAAAGCTGGATCAGAATCTGGAGATGGCACATGGTCGGGTATTGCTCACTGAACACGACGTGGAGAGTATCCAGAATCCTTCCATTGTACGACCGGCTTTAGATAGAGAAAAAAAAATTGCGTCCTGTCGAACATACCAAACGCCAATCACCTGTGCCATTGCGATGAGTTTCCCGAAGATTGAGGGGGAGTTGCAGCAGACAAACCAAAGCCTTCACTTCTAGATCGTCCCGCTCGTAGTTTCGAAAGTAGAAAAAAGTCTATTCATAGCGGCAAAATCGAAGTTTTTAGTGATCGACATAGTCAAAAAGACGAATAACGCACTTGCAAAGTAGTAATTCCGTAAAGTCCCATCGATATCATTGCCCCAATATACATTGCACCTGTAGAAGACGTCTGAGTTTAACAGTCTTGTCAAGTTCAGGGACGAAAAAGAAGCACCGAATGTATCGTCAAGATCCAGTCTTTGCGTCATGGTCGCCATTTTTCGCCAAAGGAATGTTGGGAGTGCCCAGAAGTTGAGGGAACTTCAGAAGATGTACTCCCAGAATGTGGAGAAGAAGAGGCAGTCAATGGTCAATGGTCAAACGACGCCAAGTCCACGTTGCCGCTGTCGAGCAAAACCAGCATATGGTAATGGCCGGGGACCGGTAACCTTGCCTGGGCTTCGTACGCCCTCTCGGTTCGGTTCCGGCTCCACGTTCGGCATAGGTTTCTGGAAATAACTATCTGCATGCTGAAGGCCATAGTATTTGGTGTAGCAGCAGTGTATTGGCTATAGGCGCGGAAGAATTACTTTTAGGGTAATGCGGGTGGCTGTGTCAAAATACCCTCGAGCTCGCCGCTACGTCCGATAATCATTTCCGTGTTCACAGTGACCCTGCACGGCTCGGTGACAGCCGATTGAAGCCTTCAGCGTAGCGCTGATGTGTAGGCTAGGGCTCCAAGTCATCGGTGCAGCGGCTGGTCTCAAGTCCACTCCATCGCCCTGTATATACTTCAACAGTTTGGACGTTTTCTGAGAGACAGGCAGCTTGGTGAGTACTCGTCGAGGCTGAAACGTGGTCGAGATTTACTGGACTAGCCAGTTATCGTGCCGAAATATGGACTCCGAATTCACGATATTTCTGACATCTTGAAATTCGAGCTGGAGAGCTCGGTGGAATTGGACGTAAAAGAGAGGTACTTTGAAACTCCTGATCTTCACAATGTCAACGTTTAGCGGTGCCGTTTGACTTATTCGACAGGGGTGCGTTGAAGCCAAATTGGCCATTTGCTGTCCATCCCGTAATGGTCTTCCCCCAGCGGCGGGAAGGATCAAGCTGTACTTCTGTCCTCGTTACCTTTCGGATGATGCTCAGAGGCTTGTATTGCTGTATTCCACTGCTGTTTCTGACCCGTCTCATCAGACCCCCCACCCGATCAAAGCGCAGCAAATACTCGCTTCCACTATACTAACATACCTCTTTAGTGATGATGTGGGAGTTTGAAGGGCGTCCAATGGCTCTTATTCCCGATCTCGCTACTTAGGTACCTAAAACTGTGTCCCTGGACTCTGGAATATGACAGAGCTGTCATCATTTCTGGATGGAATGCTGTGAGCCTGCGAAATTCCCAAATGAAAGAGCACGAACGTTTACAATTAAGAGGCGATGATTGTGGGGTGGACGGACAATATTTATTGGGCTCACAAAGTGATCGGTTGTCACCACAAGTTCTCAGAACTGTCCAGTACCCCCTCCATGTCCAGCGACGCCACGGGCTCAGGGCCGATTGGTAATCCTATTCCTCTCGAAGAAAACCATGCCGGAAGGGCAAGAAGCAACAACTCTGTACTTGAATCCCTACAAACACTTCGCCTACAGTCCCTTGACACAGTTAACAACGCACCATTCTCGTGAGTTTCCCCTTCTCGCTAAGCCGTCTTGCGCATCAAATCTTCTCCAGGTGGAGATCTCATGGAAAAGTCTGCGCAGTTACTGGGGCTGGCTTCTTCACGGACAGGTGAGAGATGAATGTCCCGTTCGTGTGCACACAGCAATATGCTGAATATTACTTCAAATGCAGCTATTCGCTCTTCGCTATTAGTGCGGCTTCCATTATGATAGGACAGGCTTATCCCTCCCATTCTGAACCTATAGAGACATGTGGGTGATGTTTACATCGTTCTCTGGTCTGAATTCCAATGCAAACCACCACAGGTCCTAGTGTGTTGACGCTGCAATCTAGCTACGATCTGGGTTTGAAGGCCTCGTCTTCAATTGGGACAATTTTTGGTGCACTAATATTTGGCTGGCTGGGCGATAAACTGGGGAGGAGACGGATGTGTAAGCCTTTTATTGAAGGAAAAAGGTTGGGACCTGACAAACTTTAACTCTAACTATCATCAGATGGCGCAGAGCTGTTGATAATCGTCGTAGCTACACTCGGTCAGGCTGTGTCCGGACAGGCCAAGGCCATTAATATCATTGGTGTACTGATAATGTGGCGCTTCTTGGTTGGCCGCTCGGTCTTCTGTTGTTCCTGCTCAAGGCACTAACTTTATTGATTTCATTACAGGGCGGCATTGGGATTGGTGGAGATTATCCCTCAAGTGCAATCATAGCATCCGAATTCTCTCCCACACAGTTCCGTGGGCGTATGATGAATAGTGTGTTTGCCTCTCAGGGATGGGGAACTCTAAGTTGGCAATTCTCTGCGTCTTTAGTTCCTGATGTTCTGACATCCTTTAGCCGCCGCAATTGTTACCCTGATCATCATTTCTGCCTTCAAGGATTCCATTAATACAACTTCGGATTCGAGCGTTGACTTTATGTGGAGAATCCTCATCGGCTTCGGCTGCGTCCCGGGAATTCTGACCCTGTCTTCTCGCATCGCGATTACCGAAACACCGAGGTACACAATGGATATCGAACGGGACGTGCAACAGGCAGCACTCGATGTTGCCTACCTTCTGTCCAGGGATAGGCCAGCATCCCCAGAAGACGACACAGTCACCAGGCGGGCCGGCCTACCCAAATCGGGTTGGAGGGATTTTCGTGGCTACTTTTCCAACTCGGAAAATCTGAAAATGCTGTTTGGGGTGTCTTATTCCTGGTTTGCTCTTGATGTAGGTACTGCGTGTTGCATGTTCCCCACCAAAGGTGAACTGACCTGCCATATAGGTGACCTATTACGGGCTTGGCCTCAATTCTGGACGCATACTCCAAGCCGTCGGGTTTGGCTGTGATCAAAGCAGCTCGTCGACGGGCGAGATCGTTTACAACAGTCTGAGAAATATCTGTTTCGGTAATTTAATCCTTCTAACCGGGCTCATTCCCGGGTATTGGGTGTGTTTCCTGGTCATAGACAAGTTTGGCAGAAAGCCGATCCAGCTCATGGGCTTCGTCGTACTCACTGGGCTCTTCATTATAATGGGTGCGTCGATCTCATTCTTCAGTCGACAAGCGACTAACAATGTACGAAGGTTTTGCCTTCGAGAAACTTAGCCCCAACGCCTTACTAGGCTTGTACTGCTTGGCGAATTTCTTCTCTAATTTTGGGCCAAATACCACTACCTTTGTAAGTGCATTGGGCCTTTCAATCTCGATGATAGCTGATCTTCCCTCTAGATCATTCCTGCTGAGGCCTTCCCAACTCGATATCGTTCTACAGCCTATGGAATTGCTGCCGCATCTGGGAAGCTCGGGTCTATCATCACCCAGATTGGCTTCTCTAAAATCGACAACCTCGGACACATGTGTGTCGTCAAACCTCGATGTATTTGAGATGCGTGCTAACTATGTTTTGAAGCTTTAAGATCTTTACCGCCTTTACGCTTACAGGTTTTATTGTCACATACAACAACATACTCGAAACCAAGGATAAGTCTCTCGAAGAGCTTTCCAACGAAGATCTTTAGCAATCTGCCTCGTCTAATCCTCCTGGATTTATAGGGCATGGTATATGTATAGTAACCCAATATTTGTAGTCGTGTGCGACATTTAGTTCTTGAATAGTGTACACTTGTATACCCAGAACATAATTTATAGCTCTGATGTGCTGCGAATGAGGATGTCTTGGACCAAGGCTAATAATAGTCGATCTGATAAGTATCGTACACCAATCGGACTCGATGGAAGCTGACAACGCCAAAGCCAACTCGGTTCCGGGATACTGAGAATAAAATGCTTAGAATATCGAGTTGACGATACCACTTCCGATTGCGGAACCTATAACGAGCCAATATACTGTAAGCATACTCTAACAGAGCACAAAACAAGATAACGCTGACCTGCACCGAAACCTGTGATACAAAACCAAAGCTGTAAGTAAAGGAAGCCAAGTCGATGATAGAGATACGTACCAACACCTGATACGAAAGTTAAGGAGGTGATAAAATCAGTAAAGCAACCTAAGCCAGGTTAAAAAGAAATGTACCGCCAGCGGCCGCGTGCCCTAAAGTGTTGCCCAGGCTTCCAAATTTGCTTTCCTTCTGGGGTTCCGCAGCGGCAACCGGAGCAGGAGGTGCCGAGGCTGGAGCCGGTGGTGGGACGGCACTATACGGAGTGTACACAGGGTGAGGTGGAGGAGGTCCTTGGTAACCTCCTGGTGGATTGTATCGTGGTGCGTAGCCACCTGGTGGGCCAGGTGGTGGTGCATAATGCGGCATTGGAGCATGCGTAGGCGGACCTGGGGGAGCTGGTGAATTCATCTTCTCGTATGGTCGTGGTGAGGGCTTAGGAGGTAGACTTGTGGGAGGAAGTTTCTCGACATAATTGGATGGGAAGAGGCCTTCGCGACCATTATGACGTCCGGTCCACCAGTCTTGGTTAGTTTCAGCGACGACCTCGATTATGTCTCCTGCCTGGAACGAGAGATCGTTGGGATCCTGGAAGAATCCGCTTAATGGATCTGATTAAGGTCTGCAGAGTGTTCTACACACATTACCGTCTTCATTATATCCCCACAGTGCCTTTGCGCGAACAGGATTCGGATTAGAGAAAGGCGGTGGTGGTGGTCCGCTAGGTGGAACGTATGAAGAAGTGGGAGGGCTTGACCGAATATTGAGATTTCGAGTACTGTCGACCAGATTGGAGGCGGGGTCTGAAGCCTTTGGAAGACGGCTTAGGATTTCACGGCCAGTTTCTGGTGAGATATGATTTTGAGCAACCAAAAAATCTACATTAGCCTTGGTTTGAGAGATGATGTGGTCAAGTAAGGCGGAGGCATTGATGGCGGTCATTGTGAAAGATTCCACGAGTCCATTTACGGTTTAGTCACGATCCGATGGTTTGTCACATCTCCGTGGTAGCGCCAAGAATGCATGGCAGGAGGCAGGTATATGGTCATTGCGGCAAGCGACGGCGAGCTTCTTCCAGCTTTCTCAAGATATTGCTTTTATTTCGAATCGGAATACCGGGTTAGATGACATGAAGGATACTGATATAATTGTGCTGGGGTGACGGACTGGTGAGAGCAAAGAATCATTATATCGCTTGTGCTCCGGGTGCAAGCCAAGGCGAACTGAAAGGATGAGTCTGAGGGAGTATGAGTTCAGAATGCTGGAGGCGACTTGAGGGAACTGGTGGAACTGCAGTGCTTCAGACAAGTATACTGTACTCTGGCACGAAGGCAAATTCTTCGACTCACCTGTTTTGACCCAAATTACTCTCCAGTTCCCTTGGAAGTCTCCTCTAGAATCTGGTCATTGACATTGCTAAGAGCAGAGGCAAGCTGTCTGTTTGCTATTGTATTCATCGAGTCAACGTCGGAAGCGGTCACGGGAGGTAATTTTGGGCCTCCTGCCACTTGCGCTCAGCAATGAGCACTCCAATATCCAGACCTGCAAATCCTCAGGTCAAAGTTGACCCAAATCCTCAAGAATTTCAGTCAGATGGCTTCAATGTGAGTGATATTTCCAATTTTCTGTCCTCGTTCTGACGCGCTTCGTGTAGTATCCCACCTTTCGCCTTTTGAACAAGAAGAGCCGTGTAACTCTGTCTCGAAACTACCTCAGCACAGATCCAGCTTTCAACTATCAGGAATTTACAGTGGCGAACCAAAAAGGATGGTTTGCAGCAATCCAGAACTCTGGAGGTAGCGGCGTCATTCTTTCTCCTCTCAGCCAACTTCGGAACACAATTAAGGAATGTAGCGGGGATGAGACTTTCTTCCAGCCTCAGCGAACACTGTCGTTCTCTTCATCCGAACCAAATATCATCACTTTTGCCTGCAATGAAACTAGACTTATCATTGGTTTCAAATCCGGCCAACTTGTCGCATACGACACCGCTAGTATCCTTTCGCAAGGTTCGAACGAGGTAGCACCTTTGAACATCTTGCAGCAATCTACAAGCCCGCCTGTTGAAATCAAACCCAACCCAAATAATGATTCGGCATTGGCTGACCTCATCGCTGTCGTTCGTAAAGATGGAAGTGTGGAGCTGCTGAACACAGGATTTGAAATGCAAGGTGCTTGGGGCCCTGGAGATGCGAGTTCAACACCTGTTACTGGTACGTAGCTGATTCGTGTCCGAGATTCTGGACATTAACACGTCTTTCAGTATCTTGGTCGCCAAAAGGAAAACAGCTGGCAGTCGGCCTAGCTCTCGGAGACATCGTGACATATTCCTTAACCAATAAAACTAGTTACGTGCGCCACATACCTCCCACTGCGGACGGCATGCTCGCTTCCCTTAATTGGCTTGCACCTGGCCACACTTTCCGTACCAGCTACTCGCCGTCTACACCCGGAGAATCCGATCCTATTCACCACATGGTACATCAAGACTTGAAAACTTCCCCAGTTACTTTCACCAAACTAGACCATTCATTCCCCGCGCCAGACAGGTCAAAGCAGTCGTCATATGTCGTCGTGCTGCCTAAATGGAACGAGGATGTGAGCAACGCGAATGCCGATGATAGCAAGTTATTGGTCGTTGTGGGTGACACGGCATGCACGGATCTTGAAGTTTTGGGAAACCAGGGTACCCAGTGGTATCAACAGATGCAGGAGAATCCACTGTCGATTCCATTGGATAAGAACACAGAAGACACGACGATGCTAGCGCTAGAAGTAGATCTGACGGATGCAGAGGTGATTGCTTCTTCGTAGTCGTCCACTGTCACTTCACTGACTCGCTTACAGGCAGGACACCCCGTGATGTACGCGTATCTCAATGACGGAACAGTTCAGGCGTGGTATATCGACGGCTCGAAGCCCTACGCTGGAATGGTTAGCTCTATCGCGGCTGTCACCGCAAGCTCGGCTTTTGCAACGCCAAGCACATCTGTGTTTGGGCAGCCGTCGTCACAGCAGCCACAGACGACTTCCGTCTTTGGCCAACCAAGTAACTCCTCTCCTTTTGCCAGCGTGCAGCCGTCGAGTGGCTCTGTCTTTGGTCAATCGTCGTTCGGAAGTTCTAGCAGCTCGACTTTTGCTGGTCAATCGACCTCCGCATTCGGTGGGCAATCGCAAACAACTTCCGCTTTTGGCTCCCAATCCCAAGCAGCTTCGTCGTTTGGTGGACAATCTCAAGCGTTGTCACCATTCAGTAGCCAACCTTCGACTGCATCCCCCTTTGGGCAACCACAATCAACCTCCGCATTTGGACAACCACAATCAGGGTCTGCGTTCGGTAGCAGCCCAGCCTTTGGACAAAGCGGCTTTGGTCAACCAGCGTTTGGCCAATCGAGCTTTGGTCAAAAACCCGCTGCTGCACCTCCGTTTGGCGGGGGGTCTACATCACCACCTGCTACCTCAACGGGTGCCTTCAGCAATTTCGGAAGTGCGACTACCCCAAGTCCGTTCAGCGGAGGAGTGTTCGGTGCTCCCGCTACATCAGCGAATAATACGCCCTCTGGAACTGGTGCAGAACAAATTTCGAGAGACGACTCTATGGGAGACTCATCATTTGGAGGTCTCTCACTGGGAGGTGACAATGACAGTACAAAAAAGTCGCCGGGATTCGGAGCTGGAGGTGGTATGTTTGGCAGTGCGGCATCCCAGCCATCATCAACTTCTGCCTTTGGGTCGAGTTCGGATTCGAGCTCAAGCAATGGGGGACTAATCAAACCTGCCAGTGGTTTCGGTGCATTCGGTGGCGGATCGGGGTCATTTGGTGCCTTTGGTAACAACTTGTCGAGTGGATCTGGGTTTGGAGGCGGTGGTGCTTTCACTGCAAAACCTGATCAATCGACGCCAAGTGCGTTTAGTGGCGGAGCGTTTAGCGCAAAACCTACCACCCCTACCACGTCTGGGTTTGGACAGTCAGGACTTGGGCAGAGCAGTTTTGGAAAGCCGGCATTCGGCCAGAGTACGTTTGGCCAGCCTGGATTTGGACAATCCGGGTTCATTAAACCTGCTCAGCCTGCTCCAGCTTCCACAACCCAGTCGACCGGAGGATTTGCAGCGTTTGCATCTGGTGGTGCATCAGCATTTGGAGGGGGCTCAGCTACCAAGTCAGCTTTCGAGGGTGGTGAAACATCAGACGTGTTTGGTGGTGCAAGCAAGCCAACTGAAACCTCGAGTGTATTCGGGGACAACTCTGAGAAGAAGTCTGCTCCTTCAGGTGGTTTTGGAGCGTTTGCCAACCAACCATCTGCGTTCGGAACTGCTGCGAAATCCCCTGAAACCAAACTGGCCACATCGGCCGCGTCTTCCTCTTCTAATGGCTTCTCGGCATTCGCCAACCAGCCTTCGGCCTTTGGCGCAACAGCGTCTAGCGGCGGAGCATTCGGCGGAGCTAGTGCATTTGGAGGCGGAACACAAGCAACCAGTGCGTTTGGCAACAATAATGGCCCGATTTTTGGAGGAGATTCTACAACTAAGACTAGCCTCAAACCTCCAGGCTTGGAAGACACGTCTCCACCATTGTTACCCAGTCCTGCGGCCACCAAATCACCAGCGTCTCCCTCTCCAGCGCCCACTCCAGCACCTCCAACGGGCGCGTTCTCTAACCTCACGCGCTCGACTTTCAAACCTGCTGAAGGTTTTGGCGCATTCGGAAGTGTTGTTGCTTCAGATTCGCCGTTCCTCAAAGTCACCAGTGAGAAGAAGGATCCTCAGGTCACTGCGTTCGGCAATGCCGCTGAAAGTAAACCACCGTCGTCCTCCACTGCTGCCATATCAACGTCATCTCCAGCTTTTGGATCGACCTCGAAACTTGGTTTCGGGTTTGGTATCAAGGGGACAGCGAATACCACGTCAACCTTTGGCTCGTCCATGCCGAGTGGCCCTGTCAAAACATCCGAACCAAGAAGTGGTGGTTTTGGTGCATTCAGCTCAGGAACTTCATCTTTTGGATCGTTTGCATCAGGCGAGAAGAAATCGTTTGGAGAAATGCTGAGAGGAAGTGAAGATCAAAAGAAAGACGAAGAAAAGTCGAAGATTCCTGAGACGGTTTCAATATTTGGCAAGCCCGGAAGTGCGCCTGACACTCCAATAACCAGGGGGCCGCCTTTTGATCAATTACAAAAAGCCTCTCAATCAGAGACAAAGCCAGCATCTGTGGTCAGCGCTTTTGCGGACAAGTCCGAGAAGGAGAAGAGTCCTACTTCAGGCTCGTCTACGTTATTCGAGGATAAGAAAACAACACCGGTTTTCACTCCGCCACCTTTGACGCCCACGGACGGAAAATCAGTCCAGGAGACAACAACGCCTCGAACAGAAGAGACACCGACGATCAGAGTGACTGATAGTCATTCCAAACTTGAAGGACATGTGTCGTCTGAGTCAATGTCTTCGCAAGCAAGTTCCTTCGTCGATGTGAAAAGGCCTGAGGAAGGTGAAAGCGACTTTGAAGAGCCACCTGAGGATGATGAGTCCGACTTTCTCTCAGAGAGCTATGGAACCCATTCTGAAGATGAAGACGAATCTGAGGGAAATGTCCAGGACTCAGAGGCTACACCCGGTCCCGCTCAAATTCCTCTTCCTAGGTCTCGTTCTGGGACGCCGCAAGTATCTGGCGGATCTCCTATACCGTCGAGTAACAAGGAAGTCGAGGAAGAAGAGGAAGGCGATGAGAGGGAGAAGGAGGAGGAGGAGGATGAAGGAGAGGAGGATGAAGGAGAGGAGGAGGACGAAGAGGATGAGTATGAAGATGACGAAGATGACACTTCAAGGCTCTCTACCATAACGGAAGAAAACGAGACTACCACTCCTCCGGGTTCGCCGACCAAAAAAGAGACAACTGGGTCGAAAGACCCGGTTGTCGCGCCTGCACCCACTGTACCTACTGCAACTTCGCCATTTGGGCTTGGTAGACCCAGTACTCGCCCATCTCGTAGTTCTCCTTTGACAGGAGCACCCTTCTCAGGATACGAAGAAGAATCCGAAGCTACCACTCCTACGGCCAGCGAACCCTCGAAAGCACCTCTCAAGCCTAGACTTTCATCTCCAAAAACACCATTTGGGGTGCTTCCGCCTCCACGAGCCCCGTCACCAGAGACCAAGCCTAAGAGACCGAAGACACCCCCACTGTTGAGTAATTTTGGCTTCGGTGGTGGCTCTTCTGTTACAGCACCCGTCGCAACATCTCTTAGTCAGCCTGCCATTGGTCCGTCTCCTTCACCACCGTTGTTCGGTAAACCCTTTCCTCCGGGACCTCTTTCACCGGTGTCCAATGCCCCATCTTCACCGGGGCCTGCACCGGTGGCTTCGACCCCAGGTGCTGGTGGCTTGTTTGGTAGCTTCAAACCAGGTGCAACCGCCCCACCCATGCCTATGATCAAGAAAGAAGAGCCGGTCACTCCCACTGGCTCACTGTTTGGTGGGCTCAAGCCAGCATCACCCACAGACTCTCTTTCCTTATCCATAACCCCGAAATCTACCTCTCCAATGTTCCCGTCGTCTCCGGCGCCGCAAGGCTTCTTCGGACAACATGCCCAGAAGCCTTCTCCCGTCCCGCAGACAGCATCTCCAGCTTCGGCTCCGCCCAACCCGATCCTGCAAGCGCAAGAGGGCATGCAAAGAGAGTGTGCATTGCTATACATAAACATGGCAAATGAGCTGCAAGATGTAAAGGTTTCTCCTTGCTCGCTTGTATTCGTGGACTGATTATTCTCCTATGCAGCTTCGGAAGCTCGCTGAGCTGGCGAGTAAAAAGCGGGAGGCGCTGAGCAGGACTGCAGGTGGCTCTCGACGAAAAGAGGATCTCGGCGACGCAAGCAAATGGGCATTAGGAGATGTTGTGCACTTTGGTGTGACTATGAAGCAGTTTGAAAGAGATATCTCTGAGCTCAAAGAAGGGCCAGAAAAGCAGAAGCAGAGCCTATCGGAATTGAACAAGAGTATAGTCAAAGGTAAGAGTCTCGAAGACTGTTTGGACTGCTTGACTGAATGTCAAATATAGCTGGTACCAGGCGGGAAGAAATTGCGAGATTCAACAAGGCCAAGAGTGATAACGAGTTCGCAAAGATGTTAAAGTCAAGGACTCTTGGTCCTGAGCATCTTGAAACTCAAACTCAGCTCCGGCGCAATATTCGAGTACGAATCTTCTCCACCTACCAGGTTACATTCGCTGATCAAAGCCCTCGCAGAATCTGAGTAATCGCGTCCAGCAACTCGAGGATCAACTGAAATCACACAAGAAGAAACTCGTGGAGTTCAACTCCGGAAAGCCTACGCTGAGGTTTGTTTCTGTGATCTTCGGAGAGATCATCATTAAATTTTTCTCCGTTTAGAGCACCAAGCATCGATACAGTCAACCGGACGTACCGCAATATTGACATCGCCATTCAGCAACAAAGTGACGATGTCGCAAGACTCACTTCGCGAGTCAAGAAGCTCGACCTCTCGGTACCGTCGACATCCCTCCTCCGACAGTCCGTCGCTGGGAGAGACCCTCGTCTTCCTGATCCCATAGTCAGGCGACCTTTCAATGTGACCCCAGACGTTGCGGTGACTACTGCTGCAGCTTTAAATGCGGAACGTTCGGCGCATAAGCTGAAGACGGCATTGCTGGCTGCAAGGAAGGAGCCTTTGCTGAATATGACCGCCGTCGCTGCTATGAAAGGATCGGATGTTCCTGTTGCATTCAACACTCCCCAGAAGAAGTCGGGTGACGGTAACGGGTTCCACTTCAACACACCGATACAGGGTTCGTTATTTACAGACCCATCTTCCCCGTCTCCGCCGTCACAGGGTGAAATACCTGGCTGGAATAACTTCCCCGAAGATCATTTCAATCCTTCCACGCCTGTCAGCTCATCAAGACGGGGTACAACACGGAGAATTCATGACACCCGGAGAAGTCCTGCCATAGGACACTCTTCGAGTTCGCCTTTGGGTTCGAGCCCACATGCCAGTGGCCTGGGTACAAATCCTAATGTTGTGCCTAGTGCTACGTTTGGATCCCCTTCACCAGCTGTAAAGGCAACTCCTTCAGCAGCATCTTCATCCTTTGATTGGGGTCCGTTACCAGAGTTCAACAAGCCCGCTGCACCAAGTCTCTTCGCACCATTAACTTTTGGGAAACCAAATGTAGGTAATAAGTAGTGGAAATACAAAGGACACTCCGCCGACGGGATTAGTCGTATCTTGGGTATTACCGCCAAAACAAGGACAGTAGGGTATATTTTGGAAGGCACTCATGTAATGTACATTACTTATGTAGTTGGGCTCAGTATCTGAGTCTGATTCCGTCTCAAAGATCTCAATAATGAACAAACTAAAGTGCCAATTTGAATTAGAATCTAGGAATGACCATCTTGTCAAGCATGTGAGCCGTGGCTAGTTTTGTTGCTCTAAGTTATCCCCAGACCCTAACTGCCTGACTCCTAACCCCGAACCTCTAACCGAACCGAATCGATTCAACGCGAGGTACAAGCCCAAACCCCTAATCCACACCCGCTGAAGACCGCTGCGCGGTCACAGTCCGAACCCATTCGCATAGACCCTCCATGACCCGAATCTCTTCGTTCACTGTGGACCTTGTGAAAGCTGGAGAATCTTTTCTGTGTCATATCAGCGATCTGAGTCTGCCTAGATATGTGTGGGATGTCATCAGAACTCTTATTTACTGAGACATTTCAAGACTCCTTCACTCGGACCAACAGTCGAGCACCTCGTCTCACTACGATTGGCATAACATGGCTTCCTGACACTTGCAGCGCAATGACTACCCAAATCCCTCTCGTCTCAGTCTGCATTGCTAACGTGGCGATTCAAAGCTTTCTTTGCGGGATTTTCTTCGTTCTAAATGCAGTTTCAATCACATCGCTGTGCTTCCCGCCCAACTACCAACCACGGAAGGCCCACCTCTCGCCCACACGACGGTTTCGACTGACACTAAAGAAACCAATCTTATGGGTGCAGCTGCCTTATTCGTTAGTATTAAAGGAGTGAGCGTGCCCCCTCCCTCCACTGCAGGCTGCAGCTAACTAAAAACCACTGTTTGTGCAGAAATGCGGTAATTGGAGTCATTGTTCACGGCGTCAATCCCCTCGATGTCTATGCGGTGAAGACTGGATTTATCGAGGCGTCTCTCGTTATCAGCGACAGAATGCTGGTTAGTCTCGCCACTGAGTCGCTTGCATTCCCAGCGTGTACCCACTTTAACCGTCAGAACCAAATGTCATAATCATACCATGTTTGACCCTTGTTGGCCTTAAGGCCAGTGTTCTAATTACGTTCCCCGATAGCGATTAAATATTATCCGCAGTTTGTAGGATCGGGCTCGCCAATAATTTCGCACATTACCCAGAGGGCCGCGATGTTTTCTCTCCAGTCACTCAGGTGTGGGTCTAATCTGATGGTTACGAACCTGGCACTCGCGTTTTATGAAACTTTCTGAAGTTGGTTTTTGAAGGTATCTTTACTCTGTTGCAAGTGAATCGTCATAATTCATCTCCTTGATTCTCAACTTCTCTCTAGGACCAACGTCTATTGCACAGCGATGATTTGGTGGCAAAGTATGTCGTAGTGCTAGCATTCGTAATCGGATACTAACCACTACTCCTGGTTTGGTGCACTGAGCGAGAAAATCGTCGCGTCGGCGCTGCTCATACCACCTGTTCAAGTAATCTCATGGTAAACGACGAATTTCCTCTTCGAATCCCATCAAGTTATTGGCCTGTTGCCACAGTCGGCACTAGCAATATTCACTGAAAGTGCTCTCCTAGGCGGCGGTTATGTGTCCTTCAAGTTCTACTCACGGCTTCGTAGATCCTATCCTGGACAGCAGTCTTTACTGCTACGTATGCCGTCAAGTTTCAAATCGAGGCCCTCATAGCGGATTGTTGGGCCGTATTCGCAGGCATCTCCGGGCTGATCGATGTACGCATAGGCCTGGAATGGGCAATCAATCCATCCGTGATCATTACCCAGACTTCGTCGTCAGGACGGGGATATTTCATTCCCATACCCAATGCAAATTAACATACCAGAAACCAACATGCAGTCGACGCGGGTGGTCACCCTTCCCAACTACCTCGGAGTCGAGGTCAACGAAACACATAGTGACCGGTAAATGTCTCCTCGGGAAGTCACAAGCCACAATAGAACCCACAGAATCCATCTCCTTGAGTTCTCCCTAGTTCCCCATGATATCCGGCTCTGACCCTTCACAATTCAATCTCGGCTCGCAATCAATCCCTCAAGCTCTTTCATCACCATCAGTATTACAATTCGGGGCAATCTGCCTAAAGTTTTGTGCTCATGGACAACGTTAACACCTTCGGTGATGCTCCACCCCCACCCCGAAATGCCAGTGCGACACGCGGAAATGCGCTAACATTCTAACACCATTTTTGCTCCATCCTATTCTTCAGGTTTCTCCAGTCAGGCTAAATGCTCCCTTTGCTAGGTGCTGATAGCTCTTGCCATGATCGACGATGCTGGCTCATAACGTCTTTTCTTACGCTGTTGCATGGTCGACGGAGAGATATTTATAGCATTCAATTGACAGCCCATAGAGACATCATGATCGAGTCTGCCTCACATAATGATTGACTTCGTCGTCTCCTTCCGGCTGTTGATATCTACAGAATCCTTTATGTATGGGCGCATCGCGGTACGAATGCTATCTCTCTGCCTTCTTCCACGACCCCAATGCCCGATAACGTACCTGTCGTTTCAATATGCCTTGCCAACGTTGCTGTTGAGAGCCTTCTCTATGGGATATTCTTCGTCCTCAATATAGGCTCCATCGTACTCATATGCTTCCCCCTCAGCGACGTGACGAAAAAGGAGTCTATTTCCCGCCGCGTTCAGATGGCGGTCAAAAAACCTATGTTCCTGGGGGCAATCGCATTGTTTGTCAGTATTACTGGGGTAGGTGACACTTTGTCGATGTCATTCTAGTGCTCACCATTGTCAAGCATTGGATATGCACCGTTTTACGGCTTTTCGGAGCTGTTGTATTTTCCGAGAAAGGACCCTCGGCGTACTATGAAGACCTATCGGAGAACCTCTATGCAATTAAGACAGGGTTCATTGAAGCATCCCTGATCATTGGTGATAGTATGCTTGTGAGCTTGAGTTGATATGAAGCATCTTTCTAGCATCTCTGATTCGGACATCCTGCAGATATATAGACTCTGGATGGTCTGGTCCAGAAACTACTACGTGATAGTCATCCCGATTCTGACTCTCACCGGCCTAATAGGTACAGACTCCACCTTCATCTCATTGAAACCATAATTGCTGAACATTCTCGCAGTGTGTGGAATAGGCTTAACAAATGATTTCGCGCATTATACCCCCGGGCAAAGCGTTTTTTCCTCGGTAACACAGGCATGGGTTTTAGGAGATGGGAAGCAATACCTCTTTTGAGAATGGTGAAAAGTTGCTAACACATCGAAAAACAGGCCTTTTTACATTGCTGTATGTTCTGTTTCGTAGAACGCCTGACAATTTCCTGATCATTTTTCGTGATTCAACCAGCACGAATGTGTACAGCTCAAGTACGGTACTTGCCTATATTTGCTACTCTTTACTTACGACCATGTAGCCTTGATTGGATACCGGATCTGGTGGACGGAACGCCAAAGTCGCTATTCTGGTGCTACTCGTGTCGGGCGTAGCAATTTAAGTGTAAGCAGTCGATCGTCGTCCGTCTGACTTATTCATTTTACTATTTTCGATACAGTCCGTGCTTGCAATTTTCATCGAGAGTGCTCTTCTCTATACGTAAGACAACACACCACTCCTTATTCACTAGTAGGCTAACACTGAACGTCTGGTGTAGGTCTTGGACTGTGGCATTCATAGCGACTTATGCAGCAGAGTCGCGAGTCGAATCCGTGATCGCAGACTGTTGGGCGGCCATGGCGGGCATCTCTTTTGGTCTTATAAACGTGCGTATAGGCCTAGGATGGGCTAGGAACCCATCTGCGATGCTCTCGACTATACCGGGAAGACAACAACACCGCGGTGCAGCGAACACAGGGGAAACTTCACTTGCGTATCCAATGCAGCCGCTCGCTATTCACGTTCATCAAGTGAAAGACACATCCCCAACGGATAGGATTAGCTTTTCTGGAGTCGATGGACCTGATTCCAGTACGCAGAAAAACGAGAGGCGCGGAGATAGTATCTCGGATCACGTGTGAATGGTCATCGTCGGGATTGTGCCCCGGGGTGACTGCGAGCTACAATGCATGTAGATGTAGTATGCTAAACCGTTCCTAGTAGGCCGGGGGTTAGATAGTCTGGATGCGTCAATCCTTCGTCCTTCGTCCTTCGCCCTTCTCGATGCTCAGCTGCTTCCTGGTGAGAACTGCACACTGCACGACAAAATGCATGCTTTTTCGACTTTTGGCGCCTAAAGAAACGCCTCGGCCGGGACAGGCCGATTTTTCTGCACTACTTACTAATGAACGTTATGAACGCTCATCACCATCGTATCGAACTCTGTCGAAATCTACGTTTCTGCACTATAGCTTTAGGAATGAGGACTAGTCACCATATACTCAACTACATGGGAAACGTTACTGGGACACATCGCAGGGTTCGGCGTGAAAATACAGTTCGTTCGCCATTGGAATGGTTGGTGTGTGTGTTGATTCTATTATTTCACTCTGGTTCGCTCACAGGTCACCAGTCATAGTGGTGTATTCGATATAATTACTAACCAAGGCTAAAATATAGTCTCATTCCACGACCTCCGTGCTCGTACCTTGCTTTTGCAGAGGCCTTGTATCAAAGTAGAGAATTCGGAGGGAATACATACCCGGGCACACCAACATAGCCCCTTCGTTCTCCCTCTCCCTCAAAATAAACGCTCTTAAAAGGCTTCTTATTTTTTTCTGGGTGGCGTTAGTTTCATTCGACCTTGATCCTGATGTATGGCAAAATCTGAGACCTTCCGAGCCCGTTTGGTCCAAAATCCGGCCGACGCAGTTACTCTGCTATTCCCCTACTTTTAGACGAGCCCAGGCTAAACTACACAAATATGCGATACGCGGTACTGTCGTCGGCTGGCGCATCACGCATTGGAACTACGCTCCCGTCACCCGACCGTTCGAACGGAGCTGCGAGTACCTCTATTGTACCTCTGTAATCAGCTGTAGTCCTGATCGTCGTGACTACCCCACATTGGAAGGCGGAAACGGTTTTCTGTAGTCGGTCGTTGATTCCTTTGAAACCTGGTTTCTTTTCAGAGTCCAAAGACTCGTACCCTATCAGGGATAAAGAGGGATGACCGCATGGGGACGACCGCATCACCGCATCAAATCCTATTCGTACTGCGAACGAACCGAGCCTAAGTCCAGACTGGTCCATGAGTTACCGATAAATGTAGGATAAAGAGGTTAAGGTCAGGTCAAAAAAGCGGGATGCGGGATCGTATATCCAATATCTCAGTACCGCTCCAATACCTTTCAAGTGACGAGCCTGATGACCTCCAAACGGTAATAGTCTTTTCCTCTCGACTTCGACTATCATGGCTCAAGCTTCATTGGTCTCGGTGAATCTCGCCAATACTGCATTGGAGAGCTTTCTCTATGGGATCTTCTTCGTCCTCAATGCTGGGTCAATCGCGCTTCTCGTTTGTCCCCGCGACTATTCCGCCGCATTTCGCGAGACGCGTGAAAATCGATTCAAGTCTGTCTTCAAAAAACCTATGTTTCTTGGTGCCATTGTGTTATTTATCGGTATCACTGGGGTAAGCACTAGACACACTGCTCCCCTCCCATCGCATCTGAATACCGCACCGTTTCAGCACTGGATTTGCACGGTCATGAGACTGTTCGCAGCGCAATCCACTTACAAGGGTGGCAAAGCGCCTCTTGAATACTATTCCGACATATCACAAGGTGTATACGCAATCAAAACTGGATTTCTGGAGGCCTCTCTCATCGTAGGTGACGCCATGCTGGTACGCACTTTTTTCTTCTTTTTGGAGTATACTGATCGTATGTAGGTGTACCGACTGTGGAAAGTGTGGAACATGAACTATTGGGTGATCATCATACCTTCTTCGACTTTGCTAGGCCTTATAGGTGCAGCTTGATTTCTGAAGTCGAGTGGTTCGGTTCTATTTACCCCCCAAGCATTTTAGTATGTGGAGTCGGGCTCGTCAATGATTTCGTTCATTACCCTGCTGGACGTTCCGTCTTTTCATCCGGGACAAGGGCATGGGTTTTAGGAACTGGAAAGCAATACCTTTTTTTATAATGATGATTTACTACTGACACATCGGAAAACAGGCCTTTTCACTCTTGTGTGTGTACCATCCTACATTTTTATTCTCGCTCAATGTTCATACTCCCTCCCGTGCAAGGACTAACCTATACAGCTCGGTTTTGATTGCGTGGCCTATTTGGTTTACATCACGCCGAACTAAGTCCACGGGAATTACTCGGGTTGTTGAGTCGGGCAACTTGACGGTACGTTTCCAGCAAGTCTGATAGGTGGGTTTCGAAGGGCTGAATCACACAATCAGTCTATTCTCAGCATCTTCATTGAAAGTGCCCTCCTTTATACGTGAGTATACACTGCATATGTAGTGCAATTCTGAGTCGCTGACGATTCCTCAGCTCATGGACTGTGGTCTTCATTGCAACCTACGCCGCAAAGTCACATATCGAGGCCATTATAGCCGATTGCTGGGCTGTGATGGCAGGAATATCCTTCGGACTTCTTAACGTGCGCATTGGGATGGGTTGGGGGATGGACACTTCTAGCAGTGACAGTTCAATTATACCAAGATTCTGCAATGAGGGTGATTCTAACCCTGCGGGAGACGAAGACCGCGACCTTGCGTACCCGATGCAGCCACTGGCTGTCCATGTGCACCAAGTCAAGAATATCGTACAATCACGAGGGGTGGTCAGTTTTCCGGAAGATAAATCAAACTCGCCGCAGGAGTCTGAATCCCAGGAGAAGCACTAAAATAGCTCCAGTGTATTATTACTGATGATCCGTAATGTTCGTTCATTGATTCTTGCAAACGATTTCTTCGCGCAGCCTCAGGCAGGGTCTTCAGCACCAATTGGGACCATCGGGTAGTCGATTCAGGTAATAGAAACGGTGGATACCAGATCAACTGCTGATGTGAATTTGATGAATATCACTGTTCGACAGACTTGTGGTCTAGGAGGAGCCCAGCATTGGCATCTTGTTGTAGAAGAGTATAAATGCATAAATATGTGAGCCAAGACGATTTGCAAGTCCTACAGTAGGTAGAGATTAGACCAAATGGCAAAGACCGTGAACGAAAGAGCTTTGGCACAGCCACTGATTCCACATCTCCACGTGTTTCAACCTCAGCCTTCAGGGGTAACTTGGACCTTGAGGCATCTCATTTCATTTCTTTCATGACCGTCACCACCATGTCTTCAGATACCCAGAAAGCTGCCCTTCTCTCTCATGTCGTCTCGCAAATCGAACAGAACGTGGAGTTTCTCATTTCGCAGAATTATCTCTCTCGGTCGGATGCCTCAGCTTTCTTGAACAAGCTGTCCAATGTCAACGCTGATACCACTGTCACGACAACAACCACAATGCCGCTACCTACACCGTTTGCAAAGCGGACGGCTACTGCTCCAGCACATGCTGCTTCTGCGTCGCAGCTACCAACATGCAGGGCACTCTGGGGATACAATGAGAACGGAGCTGTACGTCTCACCATTTGACTCACATCAAGCTGATTTCCATCTCCCTCAACAGGATACAGATGATTTGTCATTCTCTGCAGGAGATATAATTGAAATCGTTGAGGAGACCAACGCCGATTGGTGGATGGGCCGTGTTAACGGCAAGCAAGCGCTTTTCCCTTCAAGTTATGTCGAGAAAATCCAAGCTGCACCGACATCTGCACCCGCCCCTGCGCCTGCAGCACGGGCTCTTCCACCGTTCATTAGGAATGCTAATACCAGCGAGAAACCTGCGTATAAACCCTTTGGAGCTGCACATTCCAGCGTCAATCAGCCTCCTCCACCCGGGGCTGGAACTAATGGTGTGGGACTTCAGGTGAGTATTCTGTATTGTTCCGTTGTAGGATATACACTTATATAGGGGAGCAGCAAGATGTGGCTGGTCAAGAGAAGAAAAAATCCAAGTTTGCTCCGTACGGCAACACGGTAAGTGCAAAACCACTTCTTCAGAAGCTTCTTAAGTATTCATGAACGATGTCCTACAGCTCGCACACAGCGCGGCCGGTGGGGTCGGCTTTGGTGAGTTTACCAAGCGTTCTTTCTGATGTCAGGTTGACTGACCAACGTTCATCTTACAGGTGCTGGTTCTGCAATTGGTGGTGGACTCGTTCGGGCCATTTTCTAGATTCGTTGAGACAGACATGTATGAGCGAGCATGTCTAGCTTACTTGGTTCTGCAGGCTCGTTCGGGCTATTTTCTAAGTTTGTTGAGGCAGACATACATGAATATTGTATATACGGGGTCTATGCGGGATATGCTATTTATTAGAACGTTGTTTCGGCTGTGCAACATGGATGATTACACCTACTATTATGATTTGCATGGCTGGTATGAGGGCAACATCCAAATCCTTGCGGAAACCCTCCTTGAACACAAATTGGCATCCAGATTAGCTCAGGGATACAACCTACAGATGCTTGCATGCATCTATGAGCCAAGGCTGCTGCCCATGTATCCTTATGTTAGAGTCATATCTGCCTACTTGGCAGTGGTTCAGCTATATGCCAGATCTGGACAGCTGCCAGTAGTGGATACACTGTTTAAGAGATGGAAAATTCCCTTACCAAAGTGTTGCTTAGGCTGCTGGAAATATAATGTGTTATGTTACTTGTGTTGATGATGTCAATCACAAGTTGACTTAGACAAGGCTTTGTCTCAAGTCCATACACAAGTACAAGTTTGAGAGAGATTCAGAGTTCAAGATTGGTTCTTTGGGAATTGACACAAAGTATAGAGTTAACTAGGTCAAGCTGAAGAGCTTAGACCTTTGCATGAGTAGGGACATTCATGGTGAAGTAGCTACTGAGCTACTGAGGGCTACTGCGCATTACTGTGCCTCATGTAAATTACCTAGTGCCATCACACCGTGATTTCCAAATTAAGAACAATGATTTCTTCTTCCCAGTGCTCATCATGCCTTCAACTACATATTGGCAGGAGATTATTGAAGCATACCAGCTCTTTATGCTCATCTGCCTTGTAACTCCCTACTTATGCTCCTATGCTATCCCAGCACCTTGGTGTGAGCCATATGTGTTGAAACGGTGTGAAGTCATCACATGACTATCACATGACTGTGAACACATATCCGTGACTGTAGATCTCAAGATCCCCAGAGCAGTTCGACTCAGTTCGAGTCAACAAGGAGAACAATAAAGAAGCTATACTTAGCACAATAAGATAGCTATTCATAGATCCTATTGTCCTAGACAATAGACCGTCCAAGTGCACAGCTTGCCTTATACAGAACTACCCATATCTGGTAGATTCAGGCAGTGGTCCCTCTAGCTTATTGTCTGAGTCATTCAGAACAATAAGATTTATAGTTAGATACTTATTGTTCACTATACTTAGATATCCATTGTTCGATATATCTAGTAGAATTAGGCGTCTACAGAAGTAAACACTAGAATAGTATATAAGGACACTTGTATGAGGCTTAATCCTTAAGTTCTCAAGTTCTCTCCTTCCTGTACTCTCTATGGTATACAGAGAATTTACTCTCTTATCTGCACATCGTCCTAAGTGACTAGCAAGTTATATAGAGTCAACACTCCATATAACAATGTGAGTTGAAGACACATTTACTACTGTGCTGCTATGCTGCTGGCAATGACTAAGAGCTGTGCTCAATGTCCTCTTGCCCCACATATCTTTGACAGTATGCCAGGTGTCAGGCCAGACATGATCTATGATACCCCATTTCTTGCCCCATACCACAATACTCTACTGTTAAGCTACACATAACAGTGGCACTGCTCACATGAGCATAGTTTAGAACTAAATTAGTTAGAATTTTGGTGTATCCTGCCTGTGCATCTTAGCACTAGTTTGCTTGCAACACATAAAACTACAGAAACCAAAAAAAAAGTATGACTCGCGTTACTTGTATTACTATTCTGTGACTAGTATGTGACTCTAGTGTGACTACAGTATGGTACAAAGCACATTAGCCTTCAGTAGCTCAGTAGCTACTTCACCATGAATGTCCCTAGTGTTTAAATACAGCTGAGACTTATGTATTTACTCTATATATGTAAATAACAAAGATCTTAGTGATTTGTAATAAATTGTGAGGGTTGGACTGGTCTGCAAGATGGTAAAGGTTCTAGGCCTCTGCTAAGGGCTGAAGACAAGGCTATGAGGTTCATTGAGAGGAACTGAAGTAAAGAAGAGAAACAAAGGGGAACAAAATGGAGTTGATCCAACTAAGAAATAAGGTGATTACAATGTTCTTAAATACTGTAGCTAGGATATCAAATATGAATGAAACAAGTATGAAACATGGTGAGTACAAGTGAAATAGGCATTTAGTGGAAAGTGTGCAGATAATGTGGATAAAGAAAGAATAAAGGGAGTAAGAGATATAATACTTGCATACTTCAGATGTGGAATAATGGTGAAATGGAGCCTGGATTGTTAATATGTTGAACCTAGAAAAGACCCACTTTTATTCATTTTACACTATTTCTGAATTGGAACACTTTAATATGACACGAGATAATGGGTAATAAGGACTAGAGTGAGCCCAGTCTGCTAGTCATTGCCTTAGAGAAGCTGTGGTACCTTAGAAAGTATGAAGAGCTATATGATACGCTATACAGAGGTGTCTAAGCTGTACTTTCTGACCTATCTATGTATCAGATCCAAAGCAGATCACTCCCAAAACCTGTAGGAAATCTAACTATGGCCCAATGAATGCATTGGCTAGTTAACCAAGCTCTCAAAGTGCTATCAATAGGATTTTAACTTCTACTTTACTTTTCTATGACATCTGCAAAGTGCAAGCTGCAGTCAAACAGTACAGAGGTACTTAGAGGAGACATCAAAACAGAAAGACAACTTAGAACAGGAACGATCATAGAATGATCCTCCTCCGAAGTCAATATACAGATCAGAGTCAAAGCAGGCAATCTCTTAATAAAGAATTCACCAGTGGCTAACCAATATGTGATAAGCAAAAATAGGTATAAAGTCAGCTTGGAAAGATGGAAATCACTTCCAAAGGACATCCACTACCTACAGACAGATAGAACGAGCTATATGAAGAATATATAACGCATAATAAGTCCTAAATAAGACCGAGTGTGCATTGTTGAAGGAGATAGGAACAGTAACAGCGTGTTCCAACCTTGGAAACTTTGGCATCTAGGCCTCTGCCAATGTGCGGCTACTGGAAAGGGAAATGCTGTAAAGAAATGGGATGGATACAGCCATCCACTCGTAGATACCCGACTTAGAAAAGAGAAAATACAAATTATAGAGTCTAGAACACCTGGAGGCATAGATACCTGTGTGGATATGGTCAGATACCCTAGTGGCCAGACTCTGTGACATCTGAATAATCCCTCTTTTAGTATCTCAGTCACTCATTTGTCATTTCCTGAATTATCAGACCTTATTTATAATTTTCTGTAGATATATTCCTTGGACTGTATATAAGGACAGCTAGATATTTGTACATACTCAAGTAACTCTGCCCCCTCTGATTGTGAATACATGATGAGTTTGTTTGGTGTATAAATTTGTGTGCCATTCCAGTTTTGCTTCCTCACTACAGGCCCTGGAGATTGGTCCTGAGTGACTCCAGAGAGATAGAAATCTGATAANCCAAAGCGGATCACTCCTGAAACCTGTAGGGAATCTAACTATGGCCCAATGAATGCATTGGCTAGTTAACCAAGCTCTCAAAGTGCTATCAATAGGATTTTAACTTCTACTTTACTTTTCTATGACATCTGCAAAGTGCAAGCTGCAGTCAAACAGTACAGAGGTACTTAGAGGAGACATCAAAACAGAAAGACAACTTAGAACAGGAACGATCATAGAATGATCCTCCTCCGAAGTCAATATACAGATCAGAGTCAAAGCAGGCAATCTCTTAATAAAGAATTCACCAGTGGCTAACCAATATGTGATAAGCAAAAATAGGTATAAAGTCAGCTTGGAAAGATGGAAATCACTTCCAAAGGACATCCACTACCTACAGACAGATAGAACGAGCTATATGAAGAATATATAACGCATAATAAGTCCTAAATAAGACCGAGTGTGCATTGTTGAAGGAGATAGGAACAGTAACAGCGTGTTCCAACCTTGGAAACTTTGGCATCTAGGCCTCTGCCAATGTGCGGCTACTGGAAAGGGAAATGCTGTAAAGAAATGGGATGGATACAGCCATCCACTCGTAGATACCCGACTTAGAAAAGAGAAAATACAAATTATAGAGTCTAGAACACCTGGAGGCATAGATACCTGTGTGGATATGGTCAGATACCCTAGTGGCCAGACTCTGTGACATCTGAATAATCCCTCTTTTAGTATCTCAGTCACTCATTTGTCATTTCCTGAATTATCAGACCTTATTTATAATTTTCTGTAGATATATTCCTTGGACTGTATATAAGGACAGCTAGATATTTGTACATACTCAAGTAACTCTGCCCCTTCTGATTGTGAATACATGATGAGTTTGTTTGGTGTATAAATTTGTGTGCCATTCCAGTTTTGCTTCCTCACCTCAGGCCCTGGAGATTGGTCCTGAGTGACTCCAGAGAGATAGAAATCTGATAACGAACTTGTGTCGTAAGAGATAAGAGTAACATCTTGAGTGTGTTATAGCACTTTTCTAAGAGAAACTTTACACCAAGAAGGAGCCTTGGGCACTTGGAGTGTGGCCTGTGTGTGTATCAGGTTGTGACACACTTAGAGTCTTAGCAAGGGGTGTGCCTGCACTGAACTCTTTGTAGAAATTGGTCTAGGACCTTTTCCAGTACACTGTGTGCTGTAGTTGTCTTGAGGAAGTCTTGAGCTCCATAGAGTCAGACTATATCAGCTATCAAGTCTTTGTATGGGACTGTAGCTCTTGTGTTTGTGCTTTGTGCACTGTGTTCTTTGTGTTTTGTGTGTGTGTTTGTGATATACACTCTTTTAAAACCATATATACTCCTCTGGAAAGTAGATTACTTCAATAAGAGAGAATCAATCTAGCTAAGAGTTTCATTGGCATTCTAAGTGCGGTAACTCTGATCACGTCGATCCACACTTGCACAACAAACTGAGTTAGACTTTTGGAGGTTATCTTTTTGGGTAGTTTTCCACTAGTCTTATCTTAGACAAATTACCACCACCACAAGGATCATCCTTAATTAAAGGTGCTGTTGTTTACAAACACAACCCAGAATTTGTTTTCATTCCAACTTTTAAGAATGAGGACATAGAAATCAAACTGGAACTGTCAGATCGAACTCTATCTGTTACAAAGAAGAAAGATCCAGAGGATGCTGATCCCAATACATTCTTCCATGTTGGGAATGAAAATAGGAATTGAATCAGCTCCTACTACAACCCATTTGTTCCACCTATGCCACCTCCAGAAATTGAATGATGGGAAGAAGAACATAAGTGTGATTATGAGTGTAACCAAGCAGATTATTATGATTGGTATGGTCCAGGCCCTATTACCTCTATAAGTACTAATCAAGCTAAATAGAACAACATTAAAACCAATATCTTTCTCAAGAACATTGAAGATTGTGTTGTGAATGTCTGTGCAACCAATACATTCTGTACCTTAGTTGATTGTACTAGTAATAGTGTGAAATCGAACTCTGCCTTTTGGGTTCTTGATTCTGCTGCAACCAACCACATAAGTCCTCACATTGGAGATTTTTCTGAGCTACATGAGATAAACCCTATTGCCATACAGGGTGTGAACAGTGGTGATACAATCACTNATAACGAACTTGCGTCGTAAGAGATAAGAGTAACATCTTGAGTGCATTATAGCACTTTTCTAAGAGAAACTTTACACCAAGAAGGAGCCTTGGGCACTTGGAGTGTGGCCTGTGTGTGTATCAGGTTGTGACACACTTAGAGTCTTAGCAAGGGGTGTGCCTGCGCTGAACTCTTTGTAGAAATTGGTCTAGGACCTTTTCCAGTACACTGTGTGCTGTAGTTATCTTGAAGAAGTCTTGAACTCCATAGGGTCAGACTATATCGGCTATCGAGTCTTTGTATGGGACTGTAGCTCTTGTGTTTGTGCTTTGTGCACCGTGTTCTTTGTGTTTTGTGTGTGTGTTTGTGATATAAACCATATATACTCCTCTGGAGGTGAACACTTTGAGGTAGAACACTTCTATAAGAGAGTAACAACTTAGCTAAGAGTTTTGTTGGCATTCTGAGTGTGGTAACTCTGAACACGTCGATCCACACTTGCACAACAACCTGAGTTAGACTTTTGGAGGTTATCTTTTGAGTAGTTTTCCACTAGTCTTATCTTAGACAAATTATCGTGACACCATCCCCCTCTAGGACTGAGTGAATGATGAGTGAGGGCCAAATACAGTGGTAAGGGTGATATTTCTATAGATCTAAGTGAGAGGGTGAGGACACAGAAAAGCAAAAAGAATTGAAGTGGAACAAATAACAATAAGGATGCTTGATGGAAGTTACTATTGGCTTTCCACATCACTACTGGTAAAGGTTCCAATCCAAAAAATTAGATATGAAGTTGGATAGAGTCAAAGAAAAGGGATATAGGTGAAATTAGTAGAGATAGTCATGGAATGAAATGTAGAGAATAGTTGAGGTTGGCTTTGGGTAAGCTAGTGAGGTGTGTGGAGACCCAGGAGGTCATTCAAGAACTAGAGGATGATGCACTGGGGAGACCAAGGCCTTCAACATGCATGGTTCTGAGGTAATATAGCTCAGAATGTGAATAGAACCAAAGCTCTAGATGTATACTGTAAGACAAGGGGAATGGAGCTCTGATGATAGAACCTAAGTCTCTGTCATCTGCTGAACAGAAATCCCAACAAGTTGGTCAGAAGCAAAACACGCAATGCCAACTTTGTGTGTCAAGATGAAGAAGGAGCTGTGTGAGGCAAACATGGGAGCAAGGGGAAGAAGTAATGTGGTTATGATGGTGGCATAAGTTGTTAAGTTGTAAAGTCATAAAATAGCTAGAGGCATTGAAAGGATTTGGTGGTGTGAGGGAGTTTAAGAGTGGTGCTTTGACTTCATGGCATCAATTTCTATGGGAGTACTAAGAGGAAGTGTGGAATCAGTAGAAAGAGAAGGAGTAGCTGTGGATGTGGATGGAGGTACAGGATCAGACTCAGGTGAGTCAACCCTAGTGTCCTTGGGCTTTCTATCCTTCTTCTTCTCCAATTCACATTTATCTTTGAATTTTGTTGGGCGAGTGGATTTGGAGACAAAGGAGATAGCATCTTTGATAGATGCTTTAAGATGGTGATAGAGCATGTGAATCTTGGAAGCATTGGTAAGGTCAAGGTGAACAACCCATTCATTGAATCTGGCAATGTACTGGGCAGCAGATCCAGTCTGATACATCTTGTCAAGCTTGTTCTGGGCAGTGGCAACAATATTTGAGTCTCTGAAATGCTTTTTGAAGCTCTCCATAAATTTCCCAAAGTAATTGAGGAGTTCCTTGTTGTTTAGCTCAACAGAGTTGTACCATTCTTTTGGTGCTCTGGAGCCAAGGTAAGTGGAAAAATAGAGGCACTTGTTGTGATCAGAAACCAAGGAATGGTGTGAGAGTTGAATCATGTTCCTGATGTCTTGGAGGAACTGGGTAACTGATGAAGCCTTGCTGTTGAAGACATTTGGCTCCTTGAACTTAGGAATGCCTTTTGGCCCTTCATCCAGGACCTGGAGTTGAGTCAGATGGGCAGTGATGGCATAGATGCTGTATAGGTCTGTCCAAGAGACTGCAGGTGGATTTGAATGCTCTGTGCTAGGCATCCATCTGGGAGGAATGAATTGGGATTGTTGTTGGTTGGTGCCATCAAAATTGCTAGGAACAGACATGATTGTACAAGGGAATTAAGGGGTACAGAGGAATTTGATTTCTCGAGGTACAGGTTGAAGAAAAAGAATGGAGCAGCAGGAATGATGGGGAATAGTAAGGACAGTATGGGTATGGTGTGGGTATGGCAGGATATATTTGGCAGTTGAATCAAACTGTGGGGGTCAGACCGGTCTGCAAGACAGTAAAGGTTCTGGGCCTCTGCTAAGGGCTGAAGATGAGGCTACAAGGTTCATTGAGAGGAACTGAAGTAAAGGAGAGAAACAAAGGGGAAAAAATGGAGTTGATCCAACTAAGGAATAAAGTGATTACAATGTTCTTAAATACTGTAGCTAGGATATCAAATATGAATGAAACAAGTATGAAACATGGTGAGTACAAGTGAAATAGGCATTTAGTGGAAAGTGTGCAGATAATGCAGATAAAGAAAGGATAAAGAGAGTAAGAGATATGATACTTGCATACTTCAGATGTGAAATAATGGTGAAATGGAGCCTGGATCATGACATAAATACTAACACAGTTGGGGAAATAGTACAAAATACAAGTTACATGTGAGAGTAGAAAGAGGGCTGGGGGAGTGTATATGTCCAATAGAATGAGAAGCATGTGATGAGAGAGAAAAGGGACTGGGAAGGTGGAAAAGTCCAGGGGAAGAGGAAGCATACACAGGGTAAGATGGTCAAAATGATGGATCAGCAATGCTGTGGAAAATATGAGAAAAACCAAGGATTCCCTGAAAAAACCCTGAGAATACTACCAGTGGTGATTGAATGGTTTTTTCATGCAATTCACCAGGAATACACTGAGAATCCACTGCAGAATATGTTGGGAATCTACCAGAATCTGCAGGACCAGAAGAACTAGACAATTCCCTGAAAATTTCCTTGTGCTTGGTACCTGCCTCTACATATCGTGTGGGTGCAATAATTATTCCAATTAATGTATGAAAAGGACATAGTAAAGAGAGTAATGCAGATATATTGACACTAATACTATTGATGAACATGTGATGCATAGCTGAATAGACTAGATGTATTGACAGCTGCAACTAATATGGCTCATGCAATTGATCATCTTCAGTGTGTTCTCCTGTAGACTGCATGAAACAGAGTAAGGGTGTGTTTAAAGGCAGAATAGGGTGGAAAGATACCTTGATGAACAAGGTCTGGCAGCGCATCAGAGTTAAGACTTGATGAGTTGTGAAAGCCATCTGGGTTGTGGGTGCAAGATAGATTCAGAACTAATGTCAAGTGAGATCTGGGTACTAAGGTCAGTGACGAGTCCTGGAGGGAAGCATAGGTTTACACACCTTATTGCCCATATATTCTTCCCAACTAAGTGGAGTTGAATCGTGATTTTAGTCCTCTCCGGATCTATCTGTGAGAAATACATCAGTAAGGCATCTTCATCAAGTATTGTTGGTGCAGAGGGCAGGGCCAGCACTCTCTATGTCAATGACACTTGATGATGATGTGGCATATCGGAGGTCAAGAGGCAGATGTCACACCTGTGTAACACTTGTACTTCAAATTTCGCTAAGTTCTTTTCATCAAGAGGCCACTGAATTCTGGGAAATTGTAGACTTTGAGAATGCACAAGATAATAGCAGGTGAAGTCACGGATTGTCTGTGGATTCTCAGTTCTGGTCAGAAATTCTCACAATTCCCCAGTGGAGAATTCTGCCATTTCATGCTGTGATAGGTGACAAAAGGAAGAACAATATAATATTACCCCCCAAGTAAGGCTGAAACTCCAGGTTTGGCATAACTTAAGTTTCTCCATCTCCATACAGGTTAGCATCATAATCTCCTGATCCATCACTGGGAAGCCACCCTTCCTTCATTCATTTGTTGACCATGCATTCCTAGAGATCATATAATGAGACCTTCAGATCCACTCCAGTAAATGAACTTGCAGTGGTCATTGTTGGTCCCTACCATAAATGTCCCATCATTGTTCTCCATTGCTGAAAAGGTCAGGATTATCATCATAATTGCCATAGTCTGACATAGCACTATGATCTGGATCAGGCTGTTTTCCTGCCAGTTGTGAAAACTGTTATCATTCAGAGCAGTCTGCAGTGAGATGTCCAGGTGCATGTGTGAGGCATTGTTTACACATGTAGTATGGACAGTTTTGGGCAAAATGGCACTCCAATCTGCACATAGGGCAGAGATGTGGGTGGTGAACTCCATCATCCAATTCAGTACTGGTGTTAGAGGCTGCAAGCTGAGATTTGGTGGGCCTTTGGCATCTGGCAATAGTTGGTTTTCTCTGTTCTTGACCTCTTCCCCCTCTTTCTCCACAATGGGTTCCTTGACCCTGGGGTTAAATCGTGTTTTGTGGGGTCAGTTAGAGGGGGGAGGGGTGGATGCTGTTGATTGAGAGGATGAGTTGCCTGACATCAGGTTTGATGTCTGATNCCCTTCACAGGGTAAGATGGTCAAAATGATGGATCAGCAATGCTGTGGAAAATATGAGAAAAACCAAGGATTCCCTGAAAAAACCCTGAGAATACTACCAGTGGTGATTGAATGGTTTTTTCATGCAATTCACCAGGAATACACTGAGAATCCACTGCAGAATATGTTGGGAATCTACCAGAATCTGCAGGACCAGAAGAACTAGACAATTCCCTGAAAATTTCCTTGTGCTTGGTACCTGCCTCTACATATCGTGTGGGTGCAATAATTATTCCAATTAATGTATGAAAAGGACATAGTAAAGAGAGTAATGCAGATATATTGACACTAATACTATTGATGAACATGTGATGCATAGCTGAATAGACTAGATGTATTGACAGCTGCAACTAATATGGCTCATGCAATTGATCATCTTCAGTGTGTTCTCCTGTAGACTGCATGAAACAGAGTAAGGGTGTGTTTAAAGGCAGAATAGGGTGGAAAGATACCTTGATGAACAAGGTCTGGCAGCGCATCAGAGTTAAGACTTGATGAGTTGTGAAAGCCATCTGGGTTGTGGGTGCAAGATAGATTCAGAACTAATGTCAAGTGAGATCTGGGTACTAAGGTCAGTGACGAGTCCTGGAGGGAAGCATAGGTTTACACACCTTATTGCCCATATATTCTTCCCAACTAAGTGGAGTTGAATCGTGATTTTAGTCCTCTCCGGATCTATCTGTGAGAAATACATCAGTAAGGCATCTTCATCAAGTATTGTTGGTGCAGAGGGCAGGGCCAGCACTCTCTATGTCAATGACACTTGATGATGATGTGGCATATCGGAGGTCAAGAGGCAGATGTCACACCTGTGTAACACTTGTACTTCAAATTTCGCTAAGTTCTTTTCATCAAGAGGCCACTGAATTCTGGGAAATTGTAGACTTTGAGAATGCACAAGATAATAGCAGGTGAAGTCACGGATTGTCTGTGGATTCTCAGTTCTGGTCAGAAATTCTCACAATTCCCCAGTGGAGAATTCTGCCATTTCATGCTGTGATAGGTGACAAAAGGAAGAACAATATAATATTACCCCCCAAGTAAGGCTGAAACTCCAGGTTTGGCATAACTTAAGTTTCTCCATCTCCATACAGGTTAGCATCATAATCTCCTGATCCATCACTGGGAAGCCACCCTTCCTTCATTCATTTGTTGACCATGCATTCCTAGAGATCATATAATGAGACCTTCAGATCCACTCCAGTAAATGAACTTGCAGTGGTCATTGTTGGTCCCTACCATAAATGTCCCATCATTGTTCTCCATTGCTGAAAAGGTCAGGATTATCATCATAATTGCCATAGTCTGACATAGCACTATGATCTGGATCAGGCTGTTTTCCTGCCAGTTGTGAAAACTGTTATCATTCAGAGCAGTCTGCAGTGAGATGTCCAGGTGCATGTGTGAGGCATTGTTTACACATGTAGTATGGACAGTTTTGGGCAAAATGGCACTCCAATCTGCACATAGGGCAGAGATGTGGGTGGTGAACTCCATCATCCAATTCAGTACTGGTGTTAGAGGCTGCAAGCTGAGATTTGGTGGGCCTTTGGCATCTGGCAATAGTTGGTTTTCTCTGTTCTTGACCTCTTCCCCCTCTTTCTCCACAATGGGTTCCTTGACCCTGGGGTTAAATCGTGTTTTGTGGGGTCAGTTAGAGGGGGGAGGGGTGGATGCTGTTGATTGAGAGGATGAGTTGCCTGACATCAGGTTTGATGTCTGATTTGATGTCAGAATTAGAAGTGGGGTCAGGATAAAGGAGGGTGTCATTGTCATGGGGTTTAGTGGTCATGGTAGCAGAGGGAGAGGAGAGTTGTTTGGAGAAAGAGGGTCTGGGGTATTCATGTCCATCTGTTTGGCTGTAAACCCAGGGTTGAGTGCAGATTCCAAAAAGATTGGGATTGGGGTACTTGGAAGGTTGGTGGGGATCTGTGTCTACATTACTTATCTTATAATTTCTTTTTATAACTCTTCTCAACCAGCTTGTCAGAATCAGAAGTTTCCATTGAGTCTGAAGCTGTATCTCCCTTGCCACCACCCTTTATTGGAGCGACACAGTGTATATGTAGCATAGTATACCAAACTTGTAGATTCCAAATCTTCTTTTTAATGACAAAAGTGAGATGAGATGATCTTCAGACAACAATCATCCACAGTGAACAATGGAGATTGTAGACAATAAGGCAGGTATTATTCTTCTTTCCTTGAGTTTTTTCTTGAGATGACTGATGGTTTGTGTTGGCATTATTGCTATAGAGCATGAGTAAGGACTGTGTCATTGATAAAAGAAAAGAAATGGCTCACAAATTGAAACAGTACAGTTGGGGGTGTCTATGTGTTGACAAAAAATCTAGCTTTTATATTGTCTGAATTCAGAAGAGAATTTTCCCAAGATAATCTTGCTCATGTGGTAAGATAGTGAGAATGCAAAAAACCACATCTTTGCAGATGCAAAAAAGTTTGTTTTTGATAGTGCAAAATACACCTATCCATAGGACTCAGAGGTGCTTTACCATGCAGCTTGAAAGCAAGGAAGAAAGAGGAGAGCATTGCAGAATGAAAAGCAAGAAAAGGTTTGAGCAAGAGATGTCAACTCGAGAGTGCAAAACTGGTTGAGATCAAGTCTGTGACTGCCCAATGAGTTTACATCTTAGCATTTGGGCTGTTCAGACCCACTATGCCTCTCTGGGCATTTTGTATCCTGATGGCTAGAAGGCAAGTAACAAGAAAGAAATTCTAGTATTTTAGTTTGGCTCTAGGAAATATGATTGACCATTCTTTGGCTATCTAATATTAGTCCCTGGCATGTAGCATATTTGAAAATCATATTTAAAGCCTAGTAGAGTCCAACTACTATGGCATTGAATGGTCCAAAGTTTAGATGTGCTATGAAAGTTGATGTAGAAGAAGTGAGACAAGATAGTTTAAGTTTCTTCCAGAAATATATAATTTTATGTAGTTGGCTATCACTTTCATAACAAATCATATGACATATAATCTTATCATATAATACAAGCTTTGCAGTATCCCAGTGTCATTCAATATCAGTCTATAGTGAATCTGAGTCCATAGTAAATACAAGTCTATAGCAAATCCAAGGTATTGTTGATGAGGTTATTTTGCTGACTTCATAAAGTTGTGAGTCTTTGTAACATTGTACTCCTTCAGGACCACTTGTTTTGCAGCATCTCTCACCACCTTGATGCAGTCAATTATCCTGTTGACTTTGACAAGGCAGTCTCTGTTCATCTCTCCTCTACTGAGAACTTCTCCACCATTATGAATTAACATATCTCCTAGCGAAATCAATAGTCCACCCAAATGAATGTTGCTGGACTGCAAGGCATTGTAGGTTTTTTTGTGCTCCATGTCTATCTTGTAATGTGCATGAGTTCAGAACAAGACTACCAATACCTGGATTACTCATAACATTGTTCATATTGTCATCATCTTGGTTGAGTAAAACTTGAACATTCTTTAGGATATCTTGAATAAAAGATCATGAGTCAGGATACTCCATTCATACAGCTTCATTTAGGGTTGTAGGGGAGGTAGAGAGCTGGGTTGACTGCTTCTGCTTCAACAGAAGTTGGTTGAAATCTAACAGCTCTTCATGACTAGCCACTACAATAAGTGGGTGACAACAAACCTTTTAGCAGTTTGTCTGGAATTATCTCCACTTCATATGTGCCTCCTTGGTGATTCATCATCTAACTCTTTGGAAACATTGGGCCCTGCATATGATTATGTTTAAGTGACATTGGAATAGCAAACAGTGGGTGATGATAAACCATTTAGCAACTTGGCTAGCATCAGCTCCTCATATGTGCCCTGCTGCTGTGATTCATTCTCAAACTCTTCTGCATTGGATTCCACACCTAACTCCATCTGAGGTTGCTGAGACCACTACTCTATGATTAGATATAGATAGTGTTTTTCCTTGGTTCCTTCCTTACCTCACTATCCCAGTACCAGTGATGATCTTTCATGCCTAATGGGCAAAATGAGACCTGAAGGACATGTAGACTGTAAAGACACACTGAACTCAATCTGAGACACTTCTACATGTTCAGGCAATGAACCTCTGGACTGTGAAGGTGTAAACCCAAAGAATTGAGTATCTGTCATTTCAGAGTCTTCATATCCTCCAGGTCTAGTTTATGTCTCTGTGGGGATTCCACAAGCTAAATAATAGTCTTCAGTTGATAATGAATCTCACATGGCTTGCTTGGCATTCACCATGGCCTTTCTCTTCTTGTGCACATTCTCTTTGTAGATTCATCACCAGCTTTCCTTTTAGTGGCTGGGGAAGTCATTTGAGTCATGGATTGGAGAGAATCAAGAAAGATATTGTTGGTGGTCAAAGAGTGATGCTTGGGTGTTCAATATGTGGTCATGGAAAAATTGTAAGAATTGTGATGTAGATGCTAGTGTTTGCACATGGTTCATAATGAACAGCTTGAGGTCCACTCAGCCTATTCATACTGTAAGTGCCATTGGCACAAGTTATCCTCTAGTTTATTATAATTTGAGCTTCTAATCAAGAACAGTTTCTGGAAAAAGGAAAAGAGCTTCTATTCATTATTTATACTCATGCATACACTCATGAGTATAGTTAACATTCAAGAGACTGGGCAACAAGGGTAAAGTGTTACAGCAATTGAAAGTTAAAGGTAGTAACATAGTTGGATAGGGCTTAAGGTCAAACAAAGGCAATCTGTGAGTGGGTGCTTAGTCATGTTTGGCTCAGGAAACAGTTATGTTGGAGTTACCTGAATAGCATCACTGAATGAGAGAAACTAGTGAGCCTATTAGAATACTCCTAGAAATTAGTCATTAGTTAATACAATTTCTTTATGGAGTATGAGGATTACTTACCTAGGCCTCTTTCTCACCTAGGCCACTTTAACCATATCATCACTTTAAACCCAATATTATACTCTCATTTCTAACCTTACAGTGCCCCAAGTTTATAGAGAAGGCATCATGATCTTTCATGAAAATTCCCATTGCCCAAACTAGCAGGCTGCTTCTTCTCTGGACATTTCAGGTTTCAGTTTCTGTCTGGAAGATGATTTCAAGCTTTCAAGCAGTCTCTGAAAAGTGTCTGGTTCTTTTGGCAAGCTGGAGGAGTAGAGAACTCTTCTTTCTTTGATGTCATTGGCAATTGCAAGGGCTCAGTGTCTCCTTCGATGCCATGCTTTATGGATCTTGAGGTCAAGGTTCTCCTTGTTTCTTCCCTTTCTGGTTGTATTTCTTCCTGAGATGGCCTCTATAGTGATGGCCTCAGCAAGAGGGTCTATATCTGTCTGTGCAACTGCCAGATTAACAGTAGGATCACTTGTCCACCAGCACTTGAGATCAATGGGCTTTGTAAACTCTGCTGTTGTAATTCTGCTTTGTTGATGTCTCTTTCGAGTTGTTGTTTCCACATAAGCAGAGTGTCTGACTCTTTGGGTTTGACTTGCTTAGGTGGCATCATCTTGTTTCTTGGTAATGCCTAGACCTCTGAAAGGTCAGCATTTAATCAGCTTGATCTTATGTTATGTTACTTGTGTCAATGTTGTCAATCACAAGTTGACTTAGACAAGGCTTTGTCTCAAGTCCATACACAAGTACAAGTTTGAGAGAGATTCAGAGTTCAAGATTGGTTCTTTGGGAATTGACACAAAGTATAGAACTAATTAGGTCAAGCTAAAGAGCTTAGACCTTTGCACAAATGTTTAAATACAGCCAAGACTTATATATTTACTTTATATATGTAAATAACAAAGAGTTCAGTGATTTGTAATAAATACTGACACAGTCAGGGAATAGTATGAAATACAAGTTACATGTGAGAGTAAAAAGGAGGCTGGGGAAGTATATATGTCCAGTAGGATGAGAAGCATGTGATAAGAGAGAAAAGAGAACTAGAAAGGTGGAAAAGTCCAGAGGAAGAGAAAGCATAGGTGACAAAAGGAGGAAAAAATGTAATAGCTTGGCATAACTTGCAGGACCTGTTTGAGCTCTGTTTGGCTGCAGCTTCTCATCCTCATGCTCACACCAAAAAGTCCACACTCCTTTCAAAGAAGTACTAGTGTAGACTTTGATGGAGGTATTCATTGCAAGGCTATGGTAATGCCACCTCTGCATGGTCTTGACATTATTGCCATGTTACAGAATTTTGTGGAAAAGGTCAAGCATGGAGCAGTTGTTTTGATCAAGGATCTCTATGAGTTTGTTCACCCATTCAAGAGCACTGTGCTCATGGATTGAAGTTGCTGTGGACATATGATGATATTGAGCTACAGTACAATGGTCTTTGTCTATGAGACAATACTTATTTCTGATCAATATAAAAAAACTTAATTTAGAGAAAAGTGGGGGAAAAGAATGCAAATCAACTCATGCTCAAGTTATCATTACATTGGTAAACTATTTGGGACCTAGGGAGCAAAGAAAACTGTGGCCAAGAAGTCTACACTACTTTCAAAGGGTGTAGATTTTTGGTGCAAGCACGAGAATGAGAAGCCGCAGCCAAACAGAACCCAAACAGGTCCCCGCAAGTTATCCCAGCCGCTCTTACGCGCTCTTACGCCTTAACAAAATAAATAAGGTTCAAGAAGACACACACACATCATCCATTGTTCGGCATTATCCCGTCTTCCTTCATCCCTCAGATTAAAGATTTATTTTGTCAAGGCGTAAGAGCGGATGGGAAGGAGCCTGGAGCGAGCGTGTCTAGCTTACTTGGTTCTGCAGGCTCGTTCGGGCTATTTTCTAAGTTCGTTGGGGCAGACATACATGACTATTGTATACATAGAGTCTATGCGGGATATGCTATTTATTAGGACGTTGTTTCGTCTGTGCAACGAGTGAAAGATGTGGGAGCAGTGCAAACGCCGAACAGCCGCACGGCTGTGACATATTGTGTAACGACTACGGGCGGAATTATATCACGGGTGGAGTTTGCCTAGCATTTGTTGCTGCGTATCTTTCTCTTTCTCTCTTAAATCCTTCATCGCTTTCTACGTTTTCAACCGACACCCCACTTCCCGAATCTCTTACGACCTCCTGCACGTTTAACGACACATAGACACACCGTATTAAGGCTCTTACCGACATCACCGTTTCTATAGTTCCAAGTTCAAGTTATACGACAAGCAATCTACAGCCATGACGTTCCTCGACCGAGTCAAAGACGGACTGGACAAAATAACACCCAGTAGTAGGCCTCCAAAGTCGAGTTTGTCGGGAGGCATAGGATCTGGTGGTCATGTCGGTTTCGAGGATGATGTGAGTGTGTCATTTTTGACTCTGTTTTTTTTTCTTCCTCCCACAATTTTTTCTGCATTTCCTGTAATACACCTACACTATCAACATTCTGTCATCCAATCTCCTCTCTTTCCTGAATTCTTGAGCCATGAGATTCGGATGTCGTTTCGGACCACGGTCATTTCGACACCAGCCTTCAACTTCTGACTAAGCATGTTCATATCTATGTTGTACTTTGTTCGAATCCTGCATGTCTCTGAGCTCTGCTGAAGGGCAGCTCGTATTCTTGCTTTTTATTCCAGTAGCATGGGTTTTATGGCTCTGGGTCTTTTCTGCTTCCCTCAAAACTGTGAATTTGAAGCTCATGAACGTGTCTTTACCTAGATGATTATTTCCAAACCAGCCATAGTATTCCATGCATCCCAAATCTTCTTCAACTTCCTCGCGATGGCCTGCTTTGCTAGTGTTGCCGCATTTCAATCAAAATGGGACGTCGGTCCTTGTATGTCACTCTACTTCATGCCATTCTTAACCAAGCTGAACGCGTTCTTTACAGCTGGCCTCACAGGATTTACTCTGTTCCTGACCATTTCGGGCATGCTCTTTTCGGCATTCATACTAGCAATACCCGTTGCATACGAAAAGTATGACAAGTTCGTGAGGCTCGCGAGAGGGTTGAAAGAAGTGCGCGTTGGGTTCATTCTCACGGGTACGGGCACAACAGCAAGTTTGCTGATTGCGTGGGTACCGTCGAAAATCCACTGTCTACATATCCTCACATGAACACAATAGGTTCATTGTCACTATTTCAGCCTGGACACAACCTGGCTGCAAGAACCCAGACAACGATCCGAATGCCAACAAAGGTGATGATTTCAAGAAAGGACTCTCAGGCTGGTGCAACACGAAGAAGGCAGGCGCAATTTTCCTATGGTTAGCTTTTGGTTCGTGCACCTTTTACTCGTGTCTCTTAGTTGCTTACGAATGTTCGTTTAGTGTTTTGGGGTGCTTCACTCGTCTTGTTAATCCTGCAATGGCGCCAAGGCAAACTTCTAGGGCCTCGCGATCCTCCTTTCCAGCACCCCACTGACATGGATGATGCACACGAAGATGATGATGAGGAAGCTTCATATCATCACATACCTCCAACCCAACCTGCCAACTCCGCAGCAGGAACCTCAACTCCGCCGAATCCATTTACCGACTCGAACCGCTATTCCGCAGTTTCTTCTGCGCCTACATCATCAGGACCATACACCTCAACAGCATATTCCTCCACACCCGTGGCAGCCGGGCGGCCAAGCATGGATGTATACGGCGCTTTCTCAGATCCCGCACCCACTGGCTTCGGCAGTAACACTCCGACGAGAACGAGTGGAGCCGCTCCAACATTGCCCGAGCCAGACTTGGGACCTCAGGTTAGCCGGACGATGCAGTACGCAGATCCCTATGCGGCGATTAGGGCCAACATACAGCAAACCAATCAACCTTCTACAACATCGTCGCCATACGGTGATTCCAATGTTCCTCCTAGCTATGAGAGTTATACTGGATATCGGTGACCTATGAAAGAGATGTCCTGATGAATGTCGACGAGTGTTGTTCGTATCGTGTAAAATGTAATGGAAAGGAAAGGCGTGGGGTAATAGTTATGTAGATATATCATGGCGCTCTTACTATTCTTATTTATCTCAAAGGACTTTCTTTTTATGAACATTTTTCACGTTCCGCTGTTCGAAGACGTTTTCGGTACATTTGTTCTATCCTCGTTTTCGATTCTTACTATCGAGGGTACACTAGTAGCGTCAAGTGTATCTTACATAAAATGCACATGGACAACGGCAGTAGTTTATCGTCAAGCCATGATCCGTTGTTAACGCTGAGATTGAACCTTGCGTTTCTGCCTTGACGCCGCCATCCATAAATCACAGTCATGTTAAACAGTGGCACACAAAGATTAAGGGTACATTCAGGTCAAGTAGAATATCTACAGAGGAAAGAGATGTAGCGTGAAATACAACTAGATAGTTCCATATTATCTCCCAAGAAAACCAAGAAACGTTTTCGAGCGTCTCCTACTACCCATTTTACAGGGGATGGACATAGACGTCATCGATGAAGACAAACGCCGGAGCCTTTCCACCAACAAAGGCAAGGGTATCTTGTCCCCGTGCCTAGAGCCAAAGTCAGTACCTCAAGATATTAATATCGATGATTCCTGTCAGTACTCACCACAACCTGAACTTCGTGATATGTCCAACTAGCATAATTTAGTACGAGATGCTGAACAACATCTCCGTTCCAGGTGACGTTCACAAATGCACCCTGTTGGAGAGTCGGGCCGCTGTATGTGCTAGAAGTGATGTATTCAATGTTATAGCGTTGGCCTGGAACAGTTTCAAGGGGTTTCGCATATTGAAGGGTACCAGGAAGGGCATCTATAGCAATACTTTAGTTTGTGTAAAAAAAAAAAAAAGGGCAGTAAAAGATTAAACGTACCTGTACCGAATCCAGATCCCAACAAAGCTACACCGTTGCCAAAGTGAGCATAAGGGCCATAGTGGAAGATAGAGGCGTCAAGGTTGCCTCCCTTCGGGGTGATGCCAATCCAAGAGTCGGTCGAAGCAGTGAAGCAGAATGATGAACCATCAGCGCATTTGAAGCTTTCAAAGTCACCATCCACGAGGAGAGACTTGCGACGGTAACCACGGGACAAAGTCACCTTGAGGTCGCCTTGACCAAAGTTGTTGGCAGTTGATTCGTCGGATGGTACCCAGTACTATGAGCGAGTTCAGATTGAGCAAGATAGGGAGTGCAGTAAAGTTATCATACCATGGAGCAGGTGTACGTCTGAGGTTTGTCAGTGAAGACTGCTCTCCAGATGTTAAAGAATTTGCACGCTCCCCCCTGACCATCAGGTCCACGGGTTTTACAGAGGTCAGCACAAGCTTGCACGTCGTAGCGGTCAAGGAAGGCGAAACCCATGTACTGGATAAATAACGATGAGCACTTAGTAAGTTTCAACGCTGGAGTCGTCAGGACAAACTCACACCAGGAGCATTATTTGCACCGTTCGTAGGGCCGTAGACAAGCTCGAAACCGTCTGGAGTATCCGGGTCAACGAGCGAAGCGAGGGCGTAACCACTGCTTTGCTGTATATAGGTTAGCCCATAGGGTAGGGGCATTTGTTGCTGGCCACCACGGTTGGTCTTTTCAGCTGCATTATGGATATCACCGTACACAGCACATTTCAAGTTGGACTTTTCCGAGTACACCCAGTCCAACATGGGATTGTTGAACTCGTAGTAGAGATTCGCGAACACTAGAGAGGACACTCAGCATATCAACCATTTACGACTGCAACGTAAACTTACCGCAGCCCTGAACACGGTCACAGAAATCCAGACACGGGTCCACGTTATAGGTGTTGTTCGGAACCACCGTGAAAGTGAGATAAGCAGTTCCTTGGATGGATCCGTCACGGTCATTAAGGTTGGTTCCGGTACCGTCAAACATCTTTACGTATCTGGAATTGGCGCGCTCAACAATCGGGGAGCGTTCCTCGACACTACGACGCGACGCAGCGGCATAGGAAGAGAGCGAAGAGACCGCAGCTGAGTTGTCGAGAACGGTACCATCGAGAGCAGTGACAACGGTAGGCGGTGGTGGTTCGTTGGGGACAGCGTCAGGAGCAGCCCCTGACTTCTGGTCAACCTGAGCAACCGTTGCTGCGATTGTATCTGCGTCGGTGACGGTGCTGCTTAAATCGACTTCACCAGCATCAGCGGCATCGGGGACACCCTGATAGGCGGGGAACACGAGAGCTGCTGAGGAACATCATCAGCACAGAGAGCACAACGGAAGAAGGTATATCATGACGAACCAGAACACGAAACGGCAAGGGCAGCAATGGCCAAAAGGCGAACGCGAGAGAACATCGCGAGAAGTTGGGTTAGATGATAAGCTGTGGAGGCAGATGGGTGAAGTTGACGGTATTTATGACGGTCTTTATACCCTTATTGTACCAGTCCAAGTGACGAAATTCCCATCCCAAGTCGTCCTCAAAAGCTGAACAAGAACGACTGATCCGACGACGGAGTGCCTGGCGGCGATTCAGGTTCTCGGCGACGCCGAAGAACCTCACAGCTCATTCAAAGATTCGAAATACGTCCAGCCCGTCCAATATCCACTCAACTGGAGCGTAAATTCTTTACGTATCTGAAACACGCGTCAAGACGCGTACCGCGGACATTTCAGGTCACATCTATAGCTGTAGACATCGGCGTTCAAGTTGTCCCATTCTTTTGTTTATTTTGAGGGCGATCCATGGGCGACAGGGCCTGTACTCTTCAGGAACAAGGAGTACCCTTGTGAACATGCGACAGTGATGGGTTCAAAACCTTGACGGATGAAATGAAGGGTAATTGCGGATGAGCACGAAGGCACAGGACTATTTACTTGAAAATTACGCACCACTAACGATATTTCGTCACTAAAGACTACAACCAAGACTAAAAATCGTGTTGCGGAACGATAAGGGTCGTTTTAACTTGAACTTGATGAGGGTCGTGGATAATTCTCCAGATCAAGTCTATACATGTCGAGAGTAAGATTGACGTCGGACCTGAGCATTTGCGGCATCGTGTACAGGCAGGGGCCGTCAAAGACAGAAGATTTCCAGAAGAACGTGGTGGTATGAAGTTAAGCTTGGAGCCGACGTTTAGCCAAATATTTGGGTCGCGCACTCTGACTCTGACATTCACCATTTCCACTGAAGCTTTAGAACAGTCCATTTTCTTTTGTTCCTCGATTTCATCGGTGAGTCATTCGTTCAATTCAGAGATATTCTAGGTTATCCTCATACCCCATGCAGACTAGTCACGTCATCACGCTCACTCCAAATGGCATCCGAATTGCCCTCAATTCCTTTGCTGCAGAAGATTGTGGATGCCATCATTCATCAATTAGGCGACATTGACTTCATGCAGTCTTGTTGCCCGAGATTTGACTCCCGCATCACGAATACACTTGTTCCACACTGTCCTCGACGAATGCCCGGCTCGATACGGTTTCAGCCACTGCATGAAATCCTCTTGCTGCATTCTTTCAATGCGTCATGCTATTGGAGTTTCATGGCGCAGTAAATTTAAGTAAACGTGCAAGGGCTGTCGGACCTTGCGATCTTCGCGAATGCCTCCGTGCTTATACCATCAAATGATGAGTACCTGAGGGCTATCTCGTCAGCTTTTCGGCATGTTTGAGCCTTGCTGATGCATCAGACAACTGTCGAGACAATGGTGGACCTGAAAGCATTTTTGTCGTCCTCTCCACGTCTAGAGCGTCTGCTAGTGGACCACGTCGTGTTCATGGCCGGTCTCAATTCCCAGGAGATATTTTTCGCTCTTTGTATGTACCATGCCGACGGATATTTGAATGAGTAAATTAGGCACGAGCGTTCGGTCCGCATCTACATACAGGCTCAATCATACACGCCGATGATCCTTCCCCAGGTCAAAGTCAAACTGGAAGCACTAGAGAGCCACGTTCTCGATGATAAAGGACGCACAAGGTACGTTGCGGATTTGATTACTCAGTAAGGCTCCTTATCTCGGTTCTTTCTACTGGCGTTGACATTGCATTCCTGATAGCGTCCTCGTGCAAACACCCTATACGTCCTAGTATCTTGTCATCTTGAATAACAACAGGCACACCTCACGGATACACAAATCCGGACCACAGCATTGGGAGCGGTATTCGAGGACATGGCCCGCCCGATTATGTCGTTCTCTTCTAGGAAGCCAGGAAGCTGGACTGGGCGAGGCTCAATAAGCTTCAACTACGTCACGTCCTCCTGCAGGATCGTTATGACGATGCGTAGGAGGCCCAGAGATTGTTCCCTGCCGAGGTCAAGACTTGTGGTCTGGACGTGGAATACACCCCGTTGATAGGAGAAAGAAGTCCTTGAGTGTCATTCGCATCTCCAGTGCACCCCAAGTACATACTACTTTGTCAGAAATTAAAGTAGTTCATGATCTACGGTTTCAAGCCTGGACACGCCGCTGGGCCCGTGTTCGGTGATTGATTTTGAATAGATCTTCCCTGTCTGAAGAACTATCAAGCCTTTTATTGACTGGCTTTGACTATGGAAGACGCCGAGAACTTTGACGCGTTGGTTGACAGAGCGTTTCGACGCGTCCAAGAGAATTGCCTGCCGTAATGTTTGCCGAGGAGTTGGCCGGTCATCTGATCTAATTTCTTTTTTTTGCACCGAATTTCTTGCCATCGATTCGAGTCAGATTGCCGTGCCCCTTCTCCTCACTTCACATCGTTCGAGAGAGACTTGGGTTTTGAAACTCTGCGTATTGCAAGTGAAGTTGGCAACTTGAAGGAAGGTCATGCATCTCATCACCAGTGCGTTGACGGAACTCTTTCGTACAATTTCGGTTAACATATTGCAATACGTAGATGCACTCGATGGCCGTGTGTTGTTCGCCATACCCAAAAAAGGTATTCCATACGACTTCAGCTTCATCGTGGTCTTTCGATAAGAATCATACTAGGCCGACTTCACGAAAAGTGCCTGCAAATCCTGGCTGGTATGTCACCCTGACGCGTTTCGATTTCGCGCCATTTGACGGAAGATCACAGGCGCCGACATACAATTCAGAAAACACGCAAGGTTGGATCTATGCGTTGCTCTGAATCTGCCTATTGCTCTGTACGTACTGTATTCGGCAGTCGTCAATTGTGCTGATACTGATATAAGGCAAACAGTGTCTTCCTCCCAGCCTCCGACATCCCGAGCTTCGTCGGCAAGGGTAACATCGACATAGGAATCACTGGCCACGATGTCATCCTCGAAGCCGAGATGAAGGAACATGTCACAGAGGAGCTCCGTTTAGGATTCGGAAAATGCGCACTTCAGGTGCAAGTCCCAGAGTCTGGGCCGATACAGGCAGTAGAAGATCTCGCAGGGAAACGGATAGTCACGAGCTTTGAAGTTCTCGCTGGAAAATTCTTTGCGCAAGTTGACGACCGGCTCGGTCTTACTGGAAATCAGCGGACGAAAATTGACTATGTAGGCGGAAGTGTCGAGGCGGCGTGTTCGTTAGGTCTGGCGGATGGCATCGGTGAGATCTTGCTGTGTTGTTCTTTTTTACATGAAGGCTAATCGGCCTCGATGAATACAAGTTGACCTTGTCGGTGAGTTTGCGGCTTGATTTTCGCGAAACGAATGCAAACTCACGATACAAAGAATCTGGTGACACGATGCGTGCCTACAACCTTCATCCGATAGCTACGGTCCTTGATACCGAAGCTGTTCTAATCAAATCACGGAAAAATCTGGACGAGGACCAGGAGAAACTGATCAAGCTCATTACCAGCCGCATAGCTGGAGTTGTGGCTGCGAATAGATACGCGATATGTCAATACAATATCCCGCGTGACAAGCTTAGTCTCGCAACCCACATTACGCCTGGTAGAAGAGCACCGACCGTGAGCGCTCTGGAGGAGGAGGGTTGGGTAGCAGTTAGCAGCATGGTAGAAAAGAACAAGATTGCGGAGATCATGGACGAATTGGATAAGATTGGTGCTCAAGATATCCTGACATTCCACCTCGACAATTGTAGGGTATGATCTAGGATAGCATGAATTATAGATTTGTAGATTTGTACGGTGTAATCGTGTACTATACTTTGAGACGTCGTTCTAACATACGCCATCAACTTTACTTTTAAGAGGTCCGAAAATGAGCTCGGCTGGACGATAGTTTTCTGGATAGAAGGTGCTTGCAATAAGTCCTTTTCTTGCCCAAGCATCCACCAGAATGTTGGCCCATCCAATAACCCATAGCATCGTCCAAAGCCACCCGTAAAAACCGCGAACCTTGCGGCCTGTGAGTCTCTTCCACAGATCCTCCAAAATAATGCCCGCGGACATCATGAGAAAGAAACCTATCATCCGCCAATCAGACCCTCTCGCCATTCCCCAAAGCCCTAGATAATGTAATATGCCGGATATCAGAAAAGCACCAAGTGGCGCACCAACGCGGCCCAAGACCTTTGAAAATGGGACGGCTCCAAGTGTTACGAATGAATGGCGGAAAACTTGGTGCCAACCTTTGGCCCAGAAATTTCTAAGAGAAGTGGCTTTCCATGGTTCATCGAATATGGGTGGCCAATCCCTTGGGTCCTGCTGGAATATTCCGGTGCCGATCAGGGTGGCAACATCGTACGCACATTGAATCGCGCAGTATACGACTGGTCCAGCGAGGAGAGAGATGTAAGTTGACAGAGCATACCGCTCAATAGGGGGAAGCTCCTCAACAAATATACTTGCACCACGAGGACAAGCAAGGTTAAAGCGGGTGAATGTCTGGATGTAATAATGTATCACGTCCTTTGCAATGAGGTGTGCGAGTAAAGAGATGACGGTATATAGGACGAACAAGGCTCTACTGGAAAGTGGTCTTGTGTGAGCTGGTATGTGCAGGCCTTTGGACCAATTCCAACCAATACCTCGTGCTCCGTACACCAGATGGAACGCATCTCGCCATATGTCAGACTGTGATTGAGCTGGTTTCGGCGCAGAAGATGTTTTGTCTACAGGTCTTATTCTCTGGTAATGTTCCGTTGAGGTGGCCCACGATATGACTTGCATGCTCAAGGCTGTCATAGCCAGCTTGGTTGACGACGTTAGTCAATAGTTTTTCTACAAAGAAACGAAGGAACGGACCAACAAGCCCTGATTTATATACGCCATTCTTTCATCCTGAAACCCGTGAGCCAAGTCCAATAGGGCCGCTGCTCGATACGCAAGGAAGACGACTGGTAAAGCTATTGCGAACCGAATGAAACGCGTTCCAGGAAGGCATACGAGAAACGCAAGCGCATGGTAACCTAGTATCGGAGGTAGAAAATACTGAATAAATGATTTGGGGCCAAGTGGTATCGGACGAAGGTATGGTTCTGCAAAGAAGGTGGAAACCAGATGCTCTAGCCTGAGAAAAAAAAATCAATCTTCCCTCTGACCAAGCCATGACTTTAATCTAACCTCGATGCCATGGACCCACACAGATGAAGGAATTTAGACAACCTGCAAGTCTCGGACCACCAATACTTTCCGCTTCCGACGCGAACTAAATCAAACTCATGCGTCTAGACAGCATTCAGGCTCACTGCTCTCATATATGTACCTGACAATTCAACGCAAAACAGAACTATGGTTCGTATTAACGACGTCTGGCCGACGCCCTCATAAAACGTTATGTATACCAGGAGGCTCTCTAGATATTTGGGGTGCCGATTTTCCGCTTTGTCGGAGACGAATATGGCGGCAACTGCGTCGAAATCGGCACTCTGTCAATCAGACTATTCTCGGTTTGCGGGATGCTCATCACGACTCACACGGAGAGGGCTCTGAAAGAACAGGTGTAAGTCTGTTGATTCAAAACCACTAAAGGGAACTTACTCTGTACATCCCTTACTTGAATACTGTGGTGGTGACTGATGAGGGACTAGAGTCGGGACTGCTGAGGTACAACTACGGACAATGACGGACCGGGAGTCGTTTTTGTGCCATGGTACGGAAAGGTAATGTGCCTCTAGCTTCAACTTGTAAAACCTTGAGAGAAGCCATCCTCGGTCAACATCCAAAATCACTTCGTGGTACACCACTTGGCTTTTAAACTCTTTTTACAGAACCCTACCTCCGCCCGACTCTAGCCCTCGACCTTCACATCTTACGTACTGCATGCATTCCACGGCCTTTGACACTTGGTCATCATGGTCTTGCATTTCTCGTATGCCCTCCCGGCACACATACGATTCGGGTCGCTTTAGCGTTACCAGTCATTCTCTTTGCATGTTGGGCAGCAGCCGTGCTAGACCAGAGTGGCGGTAGTGGTGTCGAGGAATAAGGAAATGTGCATAAATCACGTTCTCTTGGAGCGTAAGCTCCTTCGTGACTGCCCTAACTAAGACTAATGAACCACGTCAAACTAGTTGGCCATGACAGCATCAAGCATATCGTGGGCCACTTCACAGGAGCCTTACCGCAGAATTCAACGTCAGAATGGGTCAGCTTCCCTAAATAAATCTCAGGACCGACATGATTTCTAGCAAACCGTGTGCGACGCGTTCTTTGTAGCGTACGGGTACGAGGCATCGACTGGAACTGGTCAACTGATCTTCACGTACCAGCTCATGCTAGGCCGGTCTCTAATAGAGTAGGGCCATGTTCATCTTACACACGCTCGCTTCCTATCTGATCCACCTTATAGCGAACGGCTTACCATATCCAAACCTTCGCATAACACGATCTCTCTTGTCTCCATGGTGCAAGTATACTCATTGAAGGACTGCCATCTCTCGAGCGGTATGCTCTATCAGCTTATGTCTCACTACTCCCTGGAGTGGTTGTATACAGCTCGTTTTAATTAATGTATGATATGACCACCCTCACCAGCGTCTGCATAATTCATTAGGGACCCGATTGATTGACCACCCATATTCGGTGAACCATGGAAAGCTACTTCTCCTAGGAGCTTTTGAGCCCAACGCTGGGAGCAGCTTTTCCGTATTCTTTCATCACACTCGGAGCAGTCCCGTCTTCAAAAATCATCGGCGCTGTTGGTGCACCATTTGGTGCCTCCTTGGATTCCGGTATATTCCACTTCTTGGGTCTTTGGGGAATGGGGAGAGGGTTCTATTGGCAAGTGGTAAACTTTTTTCTCATGATGGCGGTGGGTATTGTTCTGGAGGATGCGTAAAGGAGACTCACAGATCGCGTGGTACGGGTGGGTTTGGACGATGATATGGGTTGTCGGGTGGGCTAATATCTTGGCGGATGCTTGGGCAAGAAAGGGTCTCGTTGCAGTCTCGTTCTTTACGGATTGGTTATAGCCTAGCAGAACTTTTTGGACCTCTCAGAGGAGGNGGGGGGGGGGGCACCCGAGGGTCACGTTAGAGCCGAACCAGGTGTAACATGGTATAAGGACCTCAATTCTCGAATATAACTGTTGGCAATATCGACTGTTTAGGTGGAGAAAACGGCTGTCCTGCTCTAACATTCCGACCCGAGTCTGAGAAATCGACATCGTCTCCGTGATTCGTTATGGTGTCTTCGTGAAACCTTAGGGTAGTCATGGTCCTAATGCTGTTTGCATGCTCTCGTTGCCGGATGAACCGGGCTCTGACGTTGATAAGGCTGAAGGCAATACCTGCGACTGAAGGTAACGAATCAGCTATCAAGGTTTCCATTGAGCATCTGGCCGCAAAAGTCACGATGAAGGCAAGCAGCCACGAGCTAAATCGAATCAGGGAGCATTTCAATCCAAGAGTGCATCTATAATACCTGTATAGGAGAGCACTTTCGATGAAAATCGCGAGGATAGTCTACAACACTATGTTAGCTTGTTGGAGGCAGCAATCCGTTTATGAGGTTTACCGTAAGACTGGGTGATTCAATCTTGGTCACACCAATTGAACGATTCCTTCGCTTTGTGCGCCATATAATCCAAGCAATTAAGCCTAGTCAGCGATACAGAGTCAGCGACGTACACATATGCTAGAAGTCAAGGCTTTAACCAACCAGTGCAATACCCGTTCGTCCTGAACGTAACGCGAGATTAAGTATGTGCTGAACCTATAAAGTCCCAAAAATACCAACGTGATTGTGAAAACACCCTCAGCTATAATCCAACCATTGTTTTGTGAAATGAACACCGTACTCCCCGGAGGAGAGTTTGAGATATGATATGATACGGCGATACCGCTGACTAGCCGCATGTTAGTTCCTTTGGGATAGGATAATGGAATAGCTTGTTTACCCAAGAGCCCAATCAAGGTTAATGAGGGAATCAAAATGACATAGTTGTTTCCACTACAAACAATCCACAATCTGTAGACCTTTCAGCATGATGAAGCCTCAGCTGACAGTGAATATGCTGTACGAATCACACTCACGATCATGATATCCCCCGTGGCGATAGAAGCCACCAGAATCGCAGTCTTTGCTACATAAGTGGTCTCTGATAAGTTGGAGTAGTACTCTTGAGGATAAGCGCCTTGCTTGAAGTACACCAGCGCGTTGAATAGTCGGAGCACACTGCAAATCCAATGCTGCATTCGTTGGAAGTTAGTAAGAAGAAACATAACTATTACCGTGTTCGAGAACCCACTGCCGTTACAGTCACGAGTAATACCACTGCTCCGATGAACATTGGCTTTCTGACAGCCGCGACCATTGTGTTACGTGTTCGTGGCTGCTGTGGGGGTAATAACTGGAGTATAATGGATGTGGCGTTAAGGACCAAGAAAACACCAAACAGTAGCGACTCGACAACAAAGTTAGCGAGATTAAGCGGGATCAGTGGTATAGGCATCAGAGGAGGGATATAGAGCTTTGTTGCAGGATCGTCTCACCAAGTTATAGCACAACTTAAGTCCGAGGAGTAAACAGAGCACAATACCCACTAGCGGCACATACGAACTCGAGGTAGAGTCGTGGATAGCCGTTAGCGCAGTTTGGCGTGAGATAATAATATTGCTATTGAATTATCGAGATGGTTGATTACATCTTTCCTACGATGACCGGCTCACCTGTCCACGGGAGATCAGGATTCGAGTGCGTATCTCTCGTTTGCTGGACACGTATTGTGATGTGGTTCATCGGAATGCCAGGATTGTCTTCCAAGTGCTGGTCGCCACGACATGCTTCAAATATGGAGGAATTACGGGAGCCACTAACATTGATGGCCCGCCCAACGTATGTTCTAGCCTTGACGAGCGCAAATGAAATGCCTGCGATTGTGACCAAAGTGTCTGCAAGGAGACTTTCGATAGGAGATCTGACCAGATATGCCACGGTATATGCTAGAAACCATAAGCTTTTGTCGATAGTCAGTCATTGGTATAGCCATATCATATCATTGTGACAGTACCTGAAAAGGGCACCGCATTGGATGATGATATCGAGTACTTCCTGTCGGTAGCGAGTAAATATGGAACGATAAAATTGTTCCTTCAGTCCGGAAAACTTACTACGAGGTAGGATTTCCGATCTGAGCGATAGAGACGACTTTTCCACGTCGTGTTATACAAAATTCCCCCAAATACGATGCTGCAGTAGACAGCTGTCCTATTGAATGTTGTTATACACAAATTTAACGAGGGTGTGAAATGGCTTACGCGAGTCCACATACCGTCTCACCTATACCCCATGGCATGCTGGTTTGCATTGATCCAGATCGTGACAGGCTGTGAATCAGACCTATTCCACAAGCTATGTCTCTATGTTAGAAACAGTATTTCTGACGCGTAACTAACTCACCAGCAAGCCCAGCCAAACTCAAAATAGGAAGGGTGATAGCCACAAATCTGCGCCACACCAGCCAAAGACGATATATCTAGAGTGAAAAGGGATGAGAGTCAAGCGACAGATGTTTGCATAATTGACAGTGACACATACGAGCATAAGCTCGCCAGTGACTAGCGTCACTAACATCAACGCGGCTTTTGCCATTTTCGCTCGAGAGGGTAGGTTCAAAGTGGAGTTGATCAACTGAGCGCCGTGCTGGAAGTCCTCAAATAGTCTAATAATCATGAGAATCCAGTGCTAAGAGCCACATTTCGGTCTAGCAAGTAGATAAGTTGATAAGAGTCAGCAACGTACCGCTGTGATAGTGGCCAGTAAGACGAGCGCTCCAAGAAACATGGGGGAGTCCTTGAGCAGTATTGCGGAGCGACTTTTCGAGGTTGATCGTGATAACGAGATAGGCTTCCATAGTTGAAGTGCCAGAGAGACGACCGTGATTACGAAGTATATCCCATACAGTAGAGTCACGACCACCACGTCTGCTAGGCTGATTTTATCCACATTGGAGGCCATGGATTGGTGTTTGGAAAGCCAGCCAATGTCAAGGGCCTTTTTAAGCCTTGTTGGTGGCTGTTGACCGCGACACCGCCTGATCCAAGATGATAGGCATCAAGCGAGGCGTGAGCGCGCGTGAACTGTCGACAAGTTGAGGTTAACGTTGAGAATGTGGGAAATTGGCGGATTCAGGATAGCCGAGGGTACAAAAATGCGGCCGACTTGTGGGAAATTATTACCTTTTCTTCTTTTCTTCTCGATTTGAGATGAATCGATTTTTTCAGTCTACATCGGTCTGCCATCGACGGCTTGATCTTCATTCCTTATTCACACTAAAGTCTTCTTTTTCTACTTCCCTTTCTCGCAGTGCAAAGAAGCGCGGAATGCCTCCCAAGAAAGCCGCTGGCATAGAGAAGAAAACTCTTCTTGGTCGACCTGGAAATAACCTCAAGATTGGTATCGTAGGTCTGTTCATTCCAGACGCATACCGAGGCATCTCCTCAGGGATTTTTTGCCCTATGCAGGACTCCCGAACGTAGGAAAATCTTCTTTTTTCAATGCGCTGTCAAATACCAGTCAGTCCATGCCGTTACTCAAAGCACACACGCTCTGACGTTGATGTACATAGGTCTTGGTGTCGCCGCAAACTATCCTTATGCGACAATCAATCCTGAGGTGCGAGCTCAGATCAGAATGAAAACACATTTTTCCATTCAACGTCACAAAGGAAGCGCGTATTCCAGTCCCCGACGAACGATTCGAGTGGCTTTGCGAGACCTACAAGCCTGCATCGCGTGTCCCAGCTCACTTGACCTGCATTGATATCGCGGGGTTGACTGCTGTATGTTCCCAAATACCTCACTCATTCAAAAGATCTCATTCTGCTCACATGTAGGGTGCGTCGACTGGTGCTGGTCTTGGTAACGCGTTTTTGTCGCACGTACGAGCAGTAGACGGCATCTTCCAAGTTGTTCGTGCCTTCGATGATGCCGAGGTAATCCACGTCGAAGGAGAGGTTGACCCATGCCGTGATATGGACATCATCCAGACCGAGTTGCGCTTGAAGGATATTGAATGGGTGGAGAAGCACCTGGAAGGCCTGAAAAGGTCCGGGAGGAGTCTGGGAAGCACAAGCCTGGCTGACAAGGCCAGGAAGGAAGAGATTGTGCGTGCTGTACATCAAAAAACTCTGACAAAAACTTATTTCCGAGCTCAACCTAGGCTACCGTCGAAAAGATTTATAAAGTCCTGACAGAGGACAAGAAAGACGTTCGAAAGCACGACTGGAACAACAAAGAGGTGAGGTTCATCACACTTCCTTCAGACCATCACTCGGATGAAAGAGCTCTCGGCTCGATTTAACCCAGCTCATCGAGGAGGGAGTAACGCCCCATTATTCCTATGAGATATCCAATCTTCCTGATATCTTCTCTCTTCCCCTTGATTCTCATTCTTAGGAACTAACCAATCTGTCCTAGGTGAGAATCGTGCTTCAAGTATACTGAACATTGTAAGATGAAAAAGAGCGAATGCTCAAATAAACTCAGCTCGCCGAGGCGGGAGTAACGCCCCAATATGCCTATGAGATCAATTTTTTGCTGAACAACCCTATGATCCAACCACTCCTTAACGCATACTAACGACTTCCTCGCCAGATAGATGTTGTCAATGGCCTCATGTTGCTCACCGCTAAACCTGTGACGTACTTGGTCAACCTCAGTGAAAAGGATTACGTCCGGAAAAAGAACAAATGGTCTGTTGTATTGGTTCTACTTTCCGTACCGGCGTTTTGATGATTTCTGTATAGGCTACCTAAAATCAAAGCATGGATTGATGCTAACAACCTTGGTGACCCATTAATTCCGTTCTCGGTAGCTTTGGAGGAAAGACTGGCCACGATGTCCCCAGAAGAGAAGGAAGAGGAGCAGAAGAAGGTCGGCGCCCAGAGCGCTTTGCCCAAGATTACGCACGCTGGTTACGCCAGTCTCGACGTGCGTGTCCTGTTTTCTTTACTCCATACATTTTTGTAACTTCTGATTACAGCTCATTCGGTACTTCACCTGTGGTCCGGACGAAGTACGTGCCTGGACGATAAGAAGGGGTACCAAAGCTCCTCAAGCGGCTGGCGTCATTCAGTGTGTCTTTCCTTTATCTTTCATTGCATATATACTCGGTACTGATACGTGGAATCTAGCTCTGACTTTGAAAACAAATTCGTCTGCGGCGAAATTATGTCTTATGATGATTTGAAGGAACACGGTAGCGAAGCTGCTGTCAAGGCTGCTGGTAAATTGAGGCAACAAGGAAAGCCGTATGAAAGTGAGTTGAATCCGACCCGCTACTCGCTGGTCACTGATGCTGACGTCATGTAGTGATTGACGGTGACATCGCCTACTGGAAGGCTGGGGCATAGAGTAGGGAATAGAGGTTGTATCTCAGCGGTTCAAATAGCTCATTGTATATGTAGGAATGTACTTTGAATCATTGCAATCTTGGAGGAATATCTCGTCCTTGCATTGTTGGACAATACAAACATCTACGGCAGAGAGTGCACCCCGACTGGGATTAAAAATACATTATACATACTCTGATATATGATACATCCAGGGGTATTCAGGTAACCAAGGGAAAGAAAAGGAAGCCAGATAACCTGGTACATCATGACCGTCCTCAAGACGGACCCTGTCCCATTCCATTACGCTGTGCAAATGACTGCATCATCTCCATACTGATGTTTCCTTGCATGCCCGCGTTTCCAGCAAATCCACCCATCGCACCGTTCATTCCTGCACCCATAGCTGCTTGGAATCCCGGGTTCATCATCCCTTGGCCCATGTTCATGTTTGGGATGCCTCTCGATGGCATACCGGCACCTCCACCATTCACCATCGGGTTGAACATCCCTCCGACACCACCACCACCCATCATGGCTTGAGGAGGCCCCGACATCCCACCACCACCACCAAAGTCTGGCATACCTGGCTGCTGCTGCTGACCTGGACCAGGACCCGGCTGCCCCATCGGCGGACGCATTCCTCCTTGTTGCATCATCCTACTCTGCATCGCTCTCGCAAACATGCTGAACTGTTGTGGAGTAACATTCATAGCAGTCATAAGCTTTTGCATTTCAGGACCACCCATATTTCGTCCTTGTGAGGCCAACATTTGTTGGAATCGTACGACTATGTTGTGTGCAGCAATCACTCTTTGGTTGGTGTCTGGTATGTTCCGTATCTTAGCAATGACTTCGGGACTGAGTCCAGGTGCCATCGGTGCTTGCCCAGGTCCAGATCCTAGTCCCGGTCCTGGTCCACCAAGTTGCATTACAGGTCCAGGTTGTGGAGGTGGAGGTTGTCCTACTGGAGACCCTGCCAGCGATGATTTAGGCAGCTCTGCAAATCCGTTCATAGGGAAAAAGACTCCGATGAGGCCAAGGGGCCCGGCTGCTGTGATGAGTGCAGTATAACGTTGCTGGCCAGTTGGCGTCGTCCATTGGGCCAAGACATACTACCGAAAAGTTCAGTAAATGATGATAATGCATGCAAAAAGAACCTGCTCACGAATTTCTTGGTTCCAAGAATTTGGTAAAGCGCGCTACCAGCCTCCGATGATTGCGGCTCGGTGTGGGGACGTATTCTTCCCAAAAACATGCCCTCTTTAGGACGCGAAGTAATCCACGCTTGAATTTCGTTAATGGATATTGGATGTGGGCCAGCTTTTAGATTTATCACTTGGGGCCATGTTTCAGCGCGACTGTCAAGCAATATCATTAAATTAAGCTCATTAGACCTTGATGACCAACGAACCTTTCATTTGTACCATTCATCGCCACAACAGCCGCTCGCAGCTTAATCTCCCGCATCCCATTGATATTATCTGGTGGCCAAATAAAGATTCCCTGCCAAACAGGCACCTGATTCTGGTTCTGGTTCTGGTTCTGGTGGTCCGGATTGTTGAATGGAACACCTAAATTGGGCATCATCGGATTCGATGGACTCTGTTTGCGTGGATTCTGACCCATCGCCTGCTGAGACCCGGCGTTCTGCATCATACTAGGCCCTTGTCCAGGTACTGCATTCGGTGGTGCACCAATAGGCGGTTGAGGTCGACCACTCTTCTCGGATTGTTCGACCAGCTTCTGCATCTGAGTGGCAATGTCTAGTCGTGCGCCCCCTACTGGAGTAGCGCTCGCAGGGTTGATGGGGTTAGGTACATCGGGTTCAGGCTTCGAGACAACTCCAGGATGGGAATTGGCATTGGTTGGCGCAAGGATAGGTGGTTGTTGCGGAGGCTGAGTCGGTCCCGAAGCCGAAGAATTGCGATTCATCAAACTTGGCGAAGGTCCAGGTTTGACATTCGGTGGCAAACTGGATGGTTGAAGCTCACCAGGTGGAACTTGGGCAGGTTGTGGTTGCGTAGGAGGCTGCGGCGCTTCAGTAGGAGGAGGTACATTCGTCTGCCCTTGAGCAGGAGGCTGTTGAGCAGGGGGCTGTTGAGCTTGAGGGGCTGCTCCGGCGGCTTGCATTTGTTTGAAAGTCATAACCTGCATCTGAACAAAAGACTTCATTGACTGTAGCTGTCCGCGCGCCTTCATGATGTCCGCGTGGAGTGACTCGGCTTTCTGATTGTCTCCAGCAGCTATTGCTTCGTTCCGCTGGGCATCGAGGTTCTTCATTTGTTGTTCCACCACCGGTATCCTTTGAGCGATGGCATGCGCCATTTGTAGGTTGAAAACAGGACGTTGTGGTTGCTGTGATGGTGCCGCAACTGGTCCCGGGCCTGGTCCTGGGCCTGCGGCGACAAGTGGTCGTGGAGGTTGGGGGTTTTTGGGAGGACTGTTCTGTATATTGGAAGTTGAATTGGAGGGCGTCTCGGAAAGTCGAGGTCGTTTGGACTCGGGTGTCTGATCTAAAGTCATGAGTTCGGCGGGTCGTTTGGGTGCTGGAAAGGTTTATGCCATTTTAAAAGAAAAAAGTTGCAAAAATATGGGACTCGAGGCATACCTGTTAAAGCTGGCGATGAAAAGTACCCAGACAAATATAGTTTATGGTGAGGGACGACCTGGAACCACGGTGTAGTATGGGTACCCTAGACGACGGCGTTAGAACGAGGTTGATTCACCAAGACTCGGAGACAAACCGAAGAGTGTAGAGTCGAATACACCGGGATTTCAGGATTGAGAACGATAGTACTGAGGTAAATATTGCGCTAGATCTTATTATGAGCGAGAGCGCGCTGCAGAACGCACCGCGACATACCGATGACAACTCGGACGGTAAACTTTCCCAAGTCAAGTTGTCTAGAGCATCCGAGTCATTCCACTGAGGATGCACTGAGTCGTCAGGATACGCAGCGGTGATGTGAACGATATTTGAAACAATGGGACGAGCATGGTTCACGCATGAATTCAAGAGGTCGACCATCTGCAAGTGCGGTCAGTCAGCTACTCAGAGACTAGGAAAAGGCAAACCCACCTCCACAGCTGCGGCTATACCATCCAAAGCTGCCATTCCCCTCTTTCCGCCGTCAGAGCTACTCCCAATACCCAGTTCAGCCGTTTTCTCTTTGAGAAGCATGGCAATCGGTTTAACCTCTCCGAAAAACCGCTTGCATACGACGGGAGTGTATGGGCACATTTCCGGTAAAGAATAGGTGACGATTCCAATGCGAAGCTATCACAGAGCAAGGAAGACAACTTGAGTAACGACATGTAGAACTCCAGAGTGTGAATAGACATTACATTATTCTTCACGGGGTCGCCCAAACGTTTCAGGATATTGGCAATGTAATGGTGTAGAACATGGGCCCATGTTGACTGGAGTGTGAACGAGGTGTCGAAGACAAAGACCACGGCTAAGAAATCGTGCCCAGGAGAAGGTTCCACTTGTGAGGACATGATAGCATCTGAAAGAGTTTGACGGCGCGGCCAAGATTACCTTGGTGTAGATGTTCGTTTATTCAGCAGGAGCCTCGCGCCAAATTTCTACCCGTAACGAGCTCAATGTTCTATGAATGTAGACATGTACAATGAGAGTTATATATGATTAGAGGTACATCCGTAAAGAAAATGCATCAGATATCATCGGTCATGAGGTATACAAGTCCGTATCCCACTCTCCTTCGTAGATCATCGAATATCATGTATGGTATGTCATGAAACTATAACCCAAGCACCGCCCAATAAGCTGGCTAGACCAGCCACAAGGAAAGCTAGTAAGCCTTCGTTCGACCATCGTTGAGGCATCGATGCAGTATTAGTAGCAGTAGCACCGAATTGATTGCGCCACTCGCTGTAATCCAGGATTGTTCCAGTAGCGGGTATCTGGGTGGACACGGTTGTAGGGAATCCTAGTGTGGGGGTGAAGGTATCTTGAATGACAGTCTTAACACCATTGATGGTGGTTGTGTACTGGAATGGAGTAGGGAGGAATGGTGTGCCTTTAACGCAGTGGGGTGAGAGGGATGGTGTGAAGATGACAGGGTACGAAGAATACCTTCGGCAGTCGTTCTCGGAGGTGCACCAATAGGACCTTGGTTTTGAGTAATCTGTGTCGGGGTCTGCTCGGCAATGGTAGAGCTAAGGGTCGTAAGCCAAAAGGATCGAAATGAAAGCCAAGGATGAGCTGACATTATTGCAGTAGTTCGAACTCCTCGAGCATTGGTGGTGACGACCTCCACCACAGTTTGACCATTGCTGTTTCAAGTAGTGTCAGAAATAAAAAATAAAATTCAAAGTAAAAATCGGAAACAAAGATTTCTGCGACGCACTCATCGACCACAGTATCCGTCTGAGCAAAGACAAGCGATACTAAAAGAGCAAAAATGTACGAATAAAAGATCTTCATGAGGGCGAGGTCCGAATTCCGCGCTTGGACAATGGTAGGTCGTCGTGGGCGTGGAGCACAAATGCTGCGAGTGGGTTCAAAATGAAGTCACAGATCAACATTTCCAAAATTAGTATATTCAGCTTCGGCACCAAACCACCATGTTTGAGCCAATCCGCGGTGGTACACGAGGTGGTCAGGCAGAATTCAAATGGTCTGATGTTTCTGCAGACAAGGACAGAGAGGTGAGTATATTATCTTTTGCTGCTTAGATATGTGGTGCTCACCCCTTCCCAAAGCACTATCTAGGTCACAGTATCAACGCACCCACTGGACGATGGCAAAAGAACAAGGATGTTCACTGGTACAATAGAGAGAAAAAGAGCACAGCAGATGAACGTGCTGAAGAAATTAGAAAGATAAAGGAAACAGAGGCTGAGGCTCTCGCCGTCGCATTGTAGGCGTTTTCTCCTAGTGCGACGTAGTTGGAAAGAATCTTACATCTAGCAGAGGTTTCCAACCCGATTCCACCAAGAAAGCTGATGCTTCTGGACCTTCTACATCCAGGGAGAAAGATGAGCCAGACTCTCAGCGCGCACTCGACAAGGAGGAGAAACGACGCAGAAAAGCGGAACGGAAAGAGGAGAAACGGGCCAAGAAGGAACAGCGTCGACTTGAGCGGGCCGAAAGGCATGAAGACGGTGATCGTGGATATGATCACAGATCAAGAGGACGCAATCGCTCGAGGTCACCTTCACGGCGGCATCGCTCAGAAGAACGGAAGCGGGACTACTCGAATCGTCGACCCCGCAGCGAGTCGAGAACACCACCGCCGCCGAGGTCGGTGGCTGATTATGATGCTGAGGAACGCGAGAAAGAGAGGGAGAGAGATCGTCGGCGGTGGGATATGAATGCTAGACGGAATGAATCAGGAAGTGGCAGATGGGGCAGATAGCCTAGTTGGTGACCTGGAAGGCTACTCCTTGGAAAGGTTCACTATCCCGGTTGCAGAATGTAATAGACATGGATAATTACGCCTCCTAGTGCTATTTGCTTGAGTACCTGGTCAGTTTCACGGATAACTCGCGGAGCACCGACGGCGGATGGACAAACGCCTTATCAGAAGTCCCGTGTCAGTATAAAATAAATGACCGGTCCGTTTAGTCAGTCGATACAATGCCTCCCTCCTGCCTTTCCTTCTTCACCGCCAAGGCGCGCCGTGATGCTCCCATCTCCAACTCCACCCATTCTTCCGCCGCCACTTTGATTTCTGAAGTTAAAACTTCTAAGAATCTTGAACCAGCTGCAGGGAAGTCGGTGGACACGACTGAGAGGTTGAAAGAGTTGAGAAGGCTTACAAAGGAGCAAGGACTGGATTACTAGTGAGCATTTCTACGCTACTACTGTTGAATGAGTCACTCAGCTGAATTTTTTCGCTGTTAATAGCGTAGTTCCGACTGACGATGCTCATCAATCTGAATATGTCGCGACGACTGATAGAAGACGAGAATTCATCTCTGGGTACGGTATACACCCTGTCTGAGTATGTACTCATCCTCGTTCCAGCTTCTCAGGTTCAGCTGGCCAAGCAATCATAGGCGTGGAGAACGCGTACCTCCTTACGGATTCCCGGTACTGGCTTCAAGCGGAAGAACAACTGGATGACAACTGGCAGTTGGTCAAAGTTCGTAGTCCTGGGCTTCCGAGTAACTGGATTGAATGGCTTCCCGTGCGTCAACTCGTTCAAATTCGAGCTACGAAACTGACTCGGATTATTCAACCAGACCACTGCACGTAAATCTCGCATCGGGATTGACGCGCGTACATTGTCCTACAGCGATGCCGTTTCATTAGACTCAAAGCTGAAGAAGGTCGGGTCAGCGCTGTTTTACCCAGAGACCAACTTGGTGGATGCTATTTGGTCAGACAAGCCTTCGAGGAGTCAGGAACCGATCTACCTACATCCCATAGAGTTTACGGGTATGTGCAGGTCACCATACCATGTTCTCTGCAGTCTACCGAACCCTGACCTTCAGGCGAACATGCCCGGGATAAACTGCGAAGACTGCGTCAATGGATACAAGGCCAGTCTTTGGAAGATGAGGAACGTCCCGTAGCTGCATTGATATCTAGTCTGTCTGAAATAGGTTTGTGCATCCTCCACCTCAAGTTCTGCTTCCTGTGCACTGATATCTGAACCTTTTAGCCTATCTCCTCAACCTGCGCGGGTCCGACATTGCATACAATCCTGAATTCTTCTCGTACCTCTATGTCGGACTGAACAGTGCAACTCTATTCGTAGATTCTGTCAAAGTCCCAGAAGAGGTTGCATCTTACTTGACGGACCTTGGAGTTGACTGGAAGGAATATGAAGGAATTTGGGAGTTCTTGGGCAAGAGTGAACGAGGGAGTTCGGGAAAGGCGAGTAGTTGTTCTGTTGTCTGTCCATCCACCGAGTAAACTTACATCTTGATTCTAGGATATCATCTCGCCTCAAACATCATACGCCATCTCCCGCGCCCTTGGATCCAACTTCATCGTACTCCCCTCCCAGGTCGATGAGATGAAGTCGATCAAGAATGACGTCGAGATAGAAGGTTTTCGGAAAGCTTACTTGCGTGATGGGGTGTGTTTCGTGAGTCCCCGTCCTGCCTCCCTCTGTATATGCCCTAATCAACTTATAGACCAAATTTCTCGCATGGCTCGACACCGAAATAAGATTGGGCCATAAATACACTGAATGGGATGCTGCAGAAAAGTTGACCGAGCTGAGAAAGAAGGTAGAGTTTAATAAGGGATTGGCATATGAGAATATTTCTTCGACGGGAGCGAATGCTGCATTACCGCATTACGGACCGACAAAGGATACTGCGAAGGTTATTGAGAAAGATACACCTTATTTGAAGTGAGTAGTCTCGTTCTCTTCGTCGGTCGCGGCAGGAGATTAGATGCTCATCATCGCCCAAGTGATTCCGGAGGACAATACCTTGATGGTACATGTGATACTACGAGGACAGTTCACTTCGGAAAGCCGACTGAAGAGCAAATGGAGGCGTATACGCGTGTTTTGCAAGGACATGTAAGTCCGGGTGCATGGTCGTGTTCTGTCTCTTATCGAGATTTCACTAGATCGCCCTCGATTCGGTCATCTTCCCAGAAGGAACTACAGGGCTACAGCTGGATGTCTTGGCGCGTAAGAAGTTATGGAGAGACGGATTGAACTATCTCGTACGTTTTTCCTATGTCACGCTACTTTTGACCAAAGGCTAACGAAAGAGTTAAACCACTAGCATGGAACAGGACATGGTTTTGGCCAATTTCTCAACGTCCATGAAGGTCCGCAAGGATTTGGAATTCACGTTCCTTTCCGGATCGGGCATGTAGTTACTAATGAACCGGGATATTGTTCGTTTCTTGTTCCTCCTCTGTCGACCATTTACTGGATATACTCTGAATAGACGAAGCTGGCAAATTTGGTGTACGCATCGAGTCTGCGCTTGCAGTTAAGAGAGTGAAGGTCAGTCCAGTTCATTCAACCTCTCAAACGAGCTCCTGTTGACACTCGACTTGTAGACTAAAGGAAACTTCAACGGTGATGTCTGGCTAGGATTCGAACGCCTCACTTGCGTCCCCGTCGATGTTCGAATGGTCAAGAAGAAGCTAATGACGAAGACTGAGAGGGTCTGGTTGAAGGTTTGTGTCTTTGGACACTGTTGCGTTTGAACCTTGGCTTACTGATGACCATGTATTCCAGGAGCACAATGAGACATGCTTAGAGAAGCTATCTCCACTGCTCAAGGATGATCAGGTGGCAACGGCGTGGCTTAAGCGACAAGCGAAAGATGCGAAGAAACTGCTCTAAGCGTGTGTAACTGTAGCTACAAGTTGTCTTGAGTTATCATGTGGTTGCATTGCTTCGTGGGACGGAATTTCGGTGCTGGTCTCATGACAGCGTAAAGTGAGAGGTATATAAGGCTTATCATACTGAGGTCCAAATATTATCTGTTCCCGCCATTCATGGATCTACCAGAGCGACAAAATGATGCTGGAACACAGTTTTCCTTGGGTGGCGCCTCTGTCGTTGGATGTGACCGATTGAAAAGAGGTACTGTAGTGCGACCTGCACTGAATTCTAATCGAGTTGTTTCTCGCTTGGTCACAAGTTCCCGGTTACAAGGCTTGAGGCAGCAGATGCAGCAAATGGATGAACCTCTCGACTATTAGTACGTTTTCCGAGCATGAATGCACGCAGCGCTAACGTCCCGAGCCAGCGTCGTTCCTACTGATGACGCCCACCATACAGAATACGTGTCAGAACACGACAAAAGACGCGAGTTCATCTCGGGGTAATCTCAAAATCTATTGCATCCCTAGAACGCACTTCTTGGCTGAATTCATGCAAGTTTTACAGGCTCTGCGGGTCAAGCAATTATTGCAATGGACGCCGCATACCTAGCCACGGACTCTCGATTCTGGATACAAGCTGCTGAGGAGCTCGATGTGAACTGGCAGGTAATCCAAGTCCGAAGCCCTGGGTTGCCCAAGGACTGGGTCGAATGGCTGGTTCGCAACGTCCACCAGAACACTCGAGTTGGCATAGACCCGGAAACATTGACAATTGAGGATGCTCTGCGACTGGAATCAGGGCTGAGGAAGCGGAATGCGAGAATAGTGTATCCACCTGGAAATCTTGTTGACAAGATTTGGAGAGAAAGACCTCCACAAAGTAAGAACCTGGTTTTCCTCCATCCGGTGGAGTTCGCAGGTAGGAGAAGTGTGTTTTGCTCATTGATGTGTGGAATAATATGAAAAAAAGGCGAGACTGCGTCGAGCAAGCTCCAGCGCCTACGGGGATGGATTCAGACAGTTCGGGGGGATGAGAATGACGACCAGCAACGTGTAGGAACATTGGTTGTTAGCCTCCCTGATATTGGTGCGCGTATTCTTCATGGAACGGGCTATATCCTGAGTTTCGGACGACACAGCATACCTCCTCAACCTAAGAGGCTCCGACATAGAATTCAGCCCATTGTTCCACTCATACCTTTTTGTAGGCCTCGACAGCGCAACACTCTTCCTCGACACGGTCAAGGTTCCAAGCAAAGTTGATCTATACCTACAGAATTTGGGTGTTCAACGCAAAGAATATGGGGAAGTCTGGGAGTTTGTGGCGACTAGGGAGTGGGGACCCGAAGGAAAGGTGCGTGCGAGCGATTTATTCAGCTTGGGCGTTCTGCATTTCAGATGCGAATCAAGGTCATTATATCACCGCAAGCCTCAGTAGCCATCGCTCGTGCACTGCCACAGTCAACGTATATTATAATGCCTGCAGAAGTGGAGAGGATGAAAGCGATAAAAAATGTAACCGAAATTGAGGGCTTGAGAAAGGCGTACCTACGTGACGGTGTTTGTTTCGTGAGTAAAAGTGGTGTAGTCAGCTCCTCACTTGCATCCACTTACTTGACCTACAGGTTCGCTTCCTCGCGTGGCTAGAGTCACAGGTGGCTGCTGGACACCGGCTTACGGAATGGGATGCAGCCGAGAAGCTGAACGAACTCCGAAGACACTCAGAGTACTATCAAGGTCTTGCATCAGAGAATATCAGCGCATGCGGTCCAAATGCTGCTCTGCCCCATTACGTCCCTATGAGAGAGAAAGCAAGGGTCATTGACGAGCAGACCCCGTATCTGAAGTAAGGATCACTTATCCTGGGATGTTTAATGACCCTTACGAGGAGCGGAAACTTTACATGACTAAGTGATTCTGGTGGTCAGTACTATGATGGTACGTGCGACACCACTCGCTCGGTACACTTCGGAGCACCAACCGAGGAGCAGTGCGAGGCGTACACTCGGGTGCTGCAAGGGCATGTAAGTGCCGGCGTGATCGTTGTTAAAGTCAGTGTCTCAACTACCATTGTAGATTGCAGTCGACACTGCTGTCTTTCCCGAGGGGACAACAGGGCTCCAGCTGGATGCGTTGGCCCGTGAGTCCTTGTGGCAGGGTGGGCTGAATTACGGAGTGAGTCTTCAGTTGGTAGTTTGCAAAATGGCATTGGCTGAAATGAATGAAAGCATGGTTCAGGCCACGGATTTGGATCATTTTTAATGACTCACGAAGGACCTCAAGGCTTTGGTATTTCTGTACCATTTATTCCAGGACATGTTGTGACCAATGAACCGGGCTTCTGTAAGTGGAACTTATTCTTGATGATTCCGGAGGACTACAAAAAGGTGAACAGATAAGGCGGGGCAGTTTGGCGTCCGTATTGAATCAGCGCTCGCTGTGCAAAACGTCAAGGTAGGTCGTACGTCCATTTTGCGTACCTTAGTCATTAGAATCTCTTTTTTTTCAGACGAAGAGAAATTTCAATGGAGGGATCTGGCTAGGCTTCGAGCGCCTGACTTGTGTTCCTATTCACACTGTCATGATTGAGGTAAAACTGCTTTCTGCGGATGAGAAGCGATGGTTAAAAGTGGGTGGTCACAACCTCTGTAGAAAATGGTGCTCCTAAAATAGGTCGCAGGAGCACAACAGCTTATGTCTTGCAAAGTTGAAGCCCCATCTTCAAGGTGATAAGTCAGCATTGTGGTGGGTCGAGAGAGAAGCAAAGCGTGCGAGTGCAATAGCAGGGAGGTCCTGGGGTGTGTAAATACACCGTCATCATATCCTTGATTACAACGTGAAAGGAAATATTCTGTGATATGAGCATACCCAGCGATAAACTGAACAGACGGGATAAATAAGACGACCCGTACAAGCGATGAATCCCAATTCCATAGAATGTGCTTCTAACCATCCCTTCACAACCCCTCACAGCTCTTGCTGTATCTAGCAATCCTCTCCCTCATATTACCGAGGTTCGACAGTCAGTTTGTGAGTTATGAACTTCTATCTCTCTTGAAGTATTTGCTCGTCACTGCGCTGCCCTGAACCATATCAAATATTGACTCTCCGACGCTGAGAAATGTTTCTGCTGCCGAGCGCATGGCTGGTTGTTCTATCTGTGACGCGTCGGGTCTACCGTACGATGAGTTCAAGGTCGATTCACAGATAAAGACAGGACGCACGCGAAACCCGTTGAACGCTTGACTCCAGCAAGGACAGTTGACAGCAAAGCGGCATCAACTGCATAGTGGATTAATCTGCCGAGGGCCATGTTGAAATTGGGAGATTGGATAGGATTACTTGAGGTTTTATGGTGGAAGTCGGACGGCAAGGTTGGTCGTGTCTATTCGGCAACGTCGACCGAAAAAGGCAACTCGCGTTAGACAGCATGAATCCTAACCAGGATGAGTTAGACGGGTCTCAGCCTCTACTTCTACTCCAGTACATCGTATGCGATTAATATACAGGGAAACTTGGATCAATATCTCTTGACCACGCTCTCAATCCGCCTATAACGTCTTTCACCACTATATCTGGTTTGACACCCCGCAAAGCCTCTGCAGCTATTTGGGAGTCGTTACCCAATCTACAGATGAAGAATATCTGAGTGTCCGGCTCTGAAGCTGCATACTCTGAGGGGCTCGCGACTATATGACTTAGAGGAACGTCTTGGGAGAGAAATTTTGGTTGGCGATCGAGATAAAGAAAGGGCAGCACTTACGTCGTGATTGAGGGAGGTGGCAGATATCGAACTCCGTACGAGGACGTACATCGATAAGCATGACCTTTGGATCGTCTACAAGTGCTTCAAGGGCCTAAAGTCGTTTTAGGTGGAACTAGTTAGAGAATGTAGGCGCTTAACTTGCCTTGACTGATATTCGGAGTCCGCTGTCACTGTCTACCAGACCACGTTGCTCCCAGT